>CM056391.1:30394525-31064388 GCA_029718625.1 Synaphobranchus kaupii | reverse complement strand
AAACAATCACTCTGCTGCCAGATATGCAGTAGATATGGATGGATCACTTTAAGGGTTGTTTCTCCTGACAAATTTTCCTATTGAACTCTATGGAAAAATAAGTCAGGAGAAGAAACCCTTCAAGTTATTCATCCATATCTACTGCATATCTGGCAACAGAGTGATGGATTAAAGCTTGTTTGATACGTCAGACCCTTGATGACTTACAGCCATTTAGCCAACCATGTGTTCCATACTGTTCCAGTGTAATTTACAGCTAAATCTAGACCCACCCCCCAATTCCCATAGAGATCCATTCAAATGCAGAGATGTTATAGTATCGCTTGTAAGAGTACCAGAAAATAAGATATCAAGAGTCTTTTGATGTTGTTGGGTCACAGACATCAGGAAGTCATGGCATGCAAAGGATATGTGACCAAATATTAAAAATTATTACTTTATTCTATATATAAATGCAGGGGTGCCAATAATTGTGGCCAACGTGGTTTTGTTAAAAATAATTATTTCTTGATGTGGGATTTTTTTTTTCTCATAATAAATTAACGTCAATTAAAGGTTGGATTCTTCTTGTTTTTTCAGTGTGAGATTAAGCTAATTCACCAAACGGTGAATTTTTTATAACCCTTTTTGCTCATCTTTACAGGGGGTGCCAACACTTTCGTCCATGACTGTATGTGAAGTATTCCAAAGTTTGAGGAAAGTAGGGCTGACTAGGCAAAACGCAGCAGTGGGCTAGCTAACACACACACACACACACACACGTGCAGCCAGCTAATGCAATGCTGCTGATGTTTAGCAGAATCGCAGCTATAACAAGTAGACTAGATGCAACATGTAATTCATCTATTTAAAATCGAATCTCCCAGACGGAGACTCTTGCCACTATCCTCAACTCACTGAGTAAGCTACGGGCACCGACTTCATATTGTCGGATTTTATTTTTTCGGAATTTGGAATCTGCATTGCCCCCTCCGTGCTGGTCTTCAGTCATGTCGCAGTTGTTTCAATGTTATTTTAACTGCGCAATATGAAGATAGTAATATGCGGCGACATAGGTGTGTGCACAATGTGTGTACACCCTCCTTCCTGTCTGTTACACACACGGGGGCGCGCACAAACATCCATAAAAAAATATCAAGATTACATTGTGAAATGGGGATTCATATTTTTCCCCAAAATAAAACATTTTCTCTCCTGGAAGAGACATATCGTTGTCCCTGGAATCGCGGGAAAGTGGGCTTGTTTTGTTTAAGGCATTAAGCTGTAAAAACGTTTTGGTCATATTTCCATAAGCAGGACAATATAAAACAACGGAAAATATGCATAAACCTATGAGTTCCCAACCTGACAGCCTAAGTGTATTTAGATATCATCATTATGACGCTATTTATGTTATTAGTCAATATTAGAATGCATGTAATATGAACTTCGGATGAAGCTTGAACTTCGCTAGCCTGTGAACTGTCTGCGGTGAGAACAGCCTCATGAATTTATGTTTCACAATGCTTCATTGTATAATCAAACGAAATTCGTTAAACAAGCAGGCTAATTTGACATTTCCTAAGCTGAGAGGGAAGCCAAGTTCTGGTATCTTATTCTCAGCTGTTGCAGGTGTTATAACGAAATTAAACCGCATATATTTTGTAAAATAACAACACTGGTGTAAGCTAATGGAAAAAAAGTTTCCTGTTTCCTGTTATTATATTAGTTTATATTAGAAATTGTTTGGTGGGGAATTACCAGGAACCCGTGCCTGTGTTAAACCCTATGTGAAAGATTATTATTGTGTATATCAAAACACATCATAATGGTTAGTCTGAATAATATTGATTATAATATTGATCCATATAGCCTATGCCTTGCTCGCACGCTTTTAGTAGGCACACAAGCATGTCTGTTTTGCCAACTGTAAATCGCTGTTCTCACAGGCTGTTTCACCGGCAACATATTTGTAATGGGAATGGGATATGACATTTTGATTGGTTAATTGCATGTTACGCCCAAAACACACCTATAATTAATGAATAAGTTTCTCAGTGTACATAATCCAATGCAACTACATATAAATGTGTTCTGAGAAATGAGCAACTCAGTACTGCTTTATTTGTCAATTCTCTTTACGTTGTTAAGTGACACAATACCCTGTTGATAATTGACAGACACTCCACAGAATTATATTGTATAGCCATTAAATGGCACTGCAAATCCATGACTCACATTCAGCAATCAGAAGTTCAAGGTGTCAGTTAACAGAATCTAAACCTGGGAGAGAAAGAAAAGCCTGTGGGCTGTACTGTAATGTAGGGCCATTACCTTAATTTGCTGCAACAACACTCGCATATTGAAAATAATATATAGTGGATAGTTGGATTTGAAGTAGCAATTATTGAGTAAAGGCCAATATTTTGTCCGTCATAAGAGCACTAACGGAAGGTTTAGAGGACATAAGGAAGCTTTTCCACCACAACGTAATTATGAGCCAGACAACTGTTGAACAATTAAACATGTGCTCTTACCAACAACATTCATTTAATTAATTTGCACTTCCTAGAAGGGAATGGCATTTCTAATACGATAGGTAATTAAGTAGATACATTTGTTTTGATTATTTACATCGGAATGATTATTACATCAGCCATGATTACAGTAATTATGTATAATGTATGCAACAGTGTCAATATAGTCAGCCTTCAGCATTTTAATTATTGATTGTGGCATCAGAATATACAGCACACAGCCACTGGAGGAATATACAGACAAACTAATTGTAAACACAAACAAGATAGCATGTAGATGTTTTGTAGCTAATCAAGATCATATTCAGCTACTACACACTGGGCTGGGTGTGTCTGCGCTTGCAGTGAGGCATTACGTGGGAGGAAACGCATGCCTTTGAACCATCTGGCAGAGTTGTTTTTACAGCACAGCAAGCTGAACGTCATTAAGACATCGCTTATCTTCTAGAGGAGGCCCAGGACTGCTGTTGCTTAGGTCTTTGGCTGTGCTGCAGCCATGCGTAATATGTTGCAGAGAGAGGGGGGGGGGGGGCGGGGGGGGGGATAGCACTAAAATCTGGCTCTGAGGGATCTGCTCTGGGTCCTGTTTCACCTCCCTGCCCCAGCTTCTATTTAAAGCCATCGCTCACTTCGGAGCCCAGACAGCAGTCTGCACTCAATACCAGATCAATCATCTCACCAATTTACCAATTAGGCTCCTGACTTGCTAGAAATAAACACATCTCTCTCGCTTACTCTCTCTCTCTCTCTCTCTCTCCCTCCAGTTTCTGTTTCCAGTTAGTCAGCCAGCAAGCAAACCATTTCTGTTGATTAATGTAAGACTGGGTCTGTTATGCCGGTTATCCCACTCACTTCTACAACAAAGCTTTAAATATGAAAAATACAGAAGACCCAGATACCATTTAATAACTGGATTGTAATAGTGGCATCACTTATTGGTTTCTGTTTCTCAAATGGAATTAGTTATGACTGCAGTTTTATCTCAGAATCACCTGCATCTTTCATTGCTTGTGCATTATATTTTGCAATGTATTGCAAATAATCTATAAATAGACCATTATATTTGAAAAGAGGCATTACACTTTATTCAAAAGATATTGTGAAAGTACAGTATATATGATCTTGTAACGATTCTCAAATTCATCGACGCTTTCCAATTAGTAATTAACATATTTTGTGTTTTGTATTATGGTTTTTGGAATCACTAATATTATTTGAAATTTAAATGGCCAGGGCTGGTCAGATCTGGATTGAAATAAGAACGATTCCCTTTATTTATATTTTATTTTTACAATTTATTATATTCTTTTAAAAGCTTTCTGTAATCTTTAAATACTGTTTCATCAAATCAGCAATCACAGTCCCTTGGTTGAAAAAACAACTGATGATTGTGCCTGAAGATTACAATTAAATACCAAAAATTACTTAATTCATCCTGTAAAATGTGCACAGTGCTGGACACATGTACTGGGGTTTAGAAAAATGGAGAATACAAAAAAAGGCTTTTATGCACGTTGGTGATGAAGCAAATAAGGATGAGGCTTTCCCAACCATTATTTATATTATATACAACAAGGAACATTCCATTATTCATGGTACAGGGAGTGGCATTGTAACAAAACAGTGTTCCTGTCCCTTCTCCTCCCCTGAATTTCACATCAATGCTATGCTTCCATTAACTACCACATGCAAAATGGAGCATTACTGACTGTGTATTGGTAGCTGTCTTTCACTGCAATAGCACTGTAGCTACAATGTCACTCACATAATGAGCAGTTTAATTGGAAACACAACTGCTTCACTCAAGTGAGTGAGCACCCCCTGTCCAAGATGAACAACGGTGAAATGTGTTTATTAGAACAATATTCTGTCAAAAAACAGTACTGGGGGGATTATGAAGAAGACATACACAACTGCCTTTAAAGAAGCTTGCACAGAATAATACAACTGTGAATACTGTACCTAAAGCAGATGACAAGTCCATTGCAAGAAAGTCACAACCGTTTTGGTAGTGGGTATTAATTTCTTTAAAGAACTGTATGTCTATCTATATATATATACGTATATATACGTATATATATATATATATATATATATATATATATACATACAGTGCCCTCCACTATTATTGGCACCCCTAGTAAAGATGAGTAAAAAGGGTTATAAGAAATTCAGTTTGGTGAATTAGCTTAATCTCACACTGAAAAAATGAGAAAAATCCAACTTTTAATTGAAGTAAATTTATTATGAGAAAAAAAATCCCTCATCAAGAAATAATCATTTTTAACAAAACCACGTGTGCCACAATTATTGGCACCCCTGCATTTATATATATAGAATAAAGTAATCATTTTTAATATTTGGTCTCATACCCTTTGCATGCCATGACTTCCTGATGTCTGACTGTGATCCAACAACATCAAAAGACTCTTGATAATAATAATAGTGGCTAAATGTAGCCTCTGAAATACACAATGCAAACGTAGCTAATAAATTAAGATTGTAAAAAGCAAAGACATTAGATGATGGCTATGAACTTGTTTATGAACTCATAACATAGGCTAATGAATGCTCCTAGTAGGCTACTATTTTTCGGAATTTATATAATTTAAATGTTATATGACGTTTAATCTGCTAATTAAAACACACAGTTAACTATTGAACGAAATTGGCTATAAAACAACTTACAGGTCTGTATAGCCAGCGTTGCAATGGCTGACCTTGTGCTGTTGGAGGAGTTGACGGCTTAGGAGAGAACCGAACGCATCTCTAGGATCGCACAAAGAGTGTGACATATGACTGGTTAGTCGTTTTCGGGTTTTTATGAAATTGCCAACCTGCCCAATTATTGGTGTCGTAACTGTACTGCACAAACGTAGCCTCAAGGCTCCATCTGAAGATACGTTTGCAAAATATGCATAGAAAGGGCTGTCACATCTGTGCAGCTCATATGTCATGGGAAATGTATTGCTCAACGTCCTGTCCTGGTTGCCTGGTGGGACCATAGACGGGTGGGACCCACAACAGCTTCAGTTGCTACTCATTTGCAGAACGCTGCGGTGAGAGACTGTGTAGCTACGTCAAATTGCTGTTACTGTGTAAGAGTATAGATTCCATCACTAGGGAATCAGGGATTACAAACCACCTCTCACATGCACAGAACACCAACAAAATGATGAAATTAACAAATTAACCCTTTCATGCATGGAGTCCACTACAGTGGACAGGCTTTTCAAAGTCTATTTTAACATAGTCAAAAACATTTGTGATCTCCAAAAAATATCAGAGCAGATTCCTTGCACCTTTGCCTAAATTTAGATATGCTCCATCTTGTTACATTTTATTGGCTTTTCTATTTTTGATACAGTGAAGTTCAAAATGGCAGGTGGAGGTGGAAACATACAAACTCCCTCTGGTGTAGCTGTGAAAACCTTCTATTCCTAGAGAACAGAGCATGTTAAAAAAATGTATTCTTATTAGGGAAGATGCAAGGAACAGAATTAGTTATATTTGTAACAAAAGATTTGTAGTTCTTGTATTGTATACGAAAAACCTTCTGTCCACTGAAGTGGACATCATGCATTAAGAGTTGTAATCTGCATGTGTGGTCTATGTTTTCAAGGGGCCATTTGGGGCACATTTCTGTGACCTAGGCGGGTGAAACACATGCGGATTTTGATGTGAAAAAATAGTGCTCTGTTTTGTAATAATTCACGCTCGTGCTCATCCGATGCAGATAGGCTTGAAGTTTAACAGCTTGTGTGACGGGAGATTCTGCATTTCCTGCATGCTATTATCCTGCCATGTATTTTTACTGTACCATGTAAGCTATTTACTATTTACTTTATGACACCGGCACGGATATACAAAATACTAAACTTTTTTTTTTTTTTACCTTGATTGAAACTCTGCCGATAGAACTTCGATTTCAGTGTCGGAATAATTATTTCTTTTGCTTTTTCTGGGCCATTTTGACTTCGTATGGACCTTTAAATGGAAGTGACAACCTCCATATAAGGCAATTCATGGGCGTGAATTTATGTTAGTCACAAGTGGTTATAGGTTTTACTGTAGTATGCTGATTAACAAGTCTGAATGGCATGGCTGTAATGTTTGCATTATCCATATAACATATATGTGGGATACGGGGTGTCACTGTCCAAAAAGCATGAAGACGTGTTGTTCTCTTGTTAAACCAGAGAGTACTCTGGAAACCTCAAGCTGTAGACCCCGGGCCCTGGAAAAGTACCAGAATATAAAGGAATCTGTTATTAACTGTGATTTATGCCCATGTGGTCTTCGTGAGTTAGCAAGCCACGCTATCAATTCTCCCAAGTAATATGAAACCAAATAATTGATTTTATCAACTTGTGAATGGTCTATTAGACTGGGTGCACTCATGTTCATGTACAGCGCATTTGTGTATTTTTAGAGGCCCCTGTCTAGACTTTGCATATTGGGAATAATATCTAATCAGATGCTCATTTATTTCTCATTAGACTACATTTATAGGAATAAAACAGCCTCTGACCGTGACAATGTACTCCTCACAGAAGGTGTAATGAACAGATTCTGCCATTGTGTCACTGGGCAAAGCTCTATTAGATGCAGGTAATGCTAACTGATCTCAAAAAAATTTACTAAATTTACTTCCAAAAAAGCTCCTTATACTTTTGTAACCCAGAAATTAGTATGGAAAGCCATTTTATGGCATAGACTTGACAGGTATAATTTTAATGTACACACACAGTTCAGTGACTGTTTGACTTGTGTAAAGGCTTAATTCTTTTGTATGTTGAACAGGCTTAATTATTTGCATCATTTAGATTTGACATGGTACACATGTTTTTTGACTCCTTAAATAGGCTTTTATTTGCAGTCACAAAGAGGCTGCATTTCAGATTGCAGTCATGTGCAACAGTAGTACCTATTTTTAAAGGAATTCCATTTTATCATGCAATTTTGAGATCCTCTAAAAATCTGCTGTCAAGGTCAATAGAGACAAGAGGATTAGCAGTCATTTTTTTGAAATAGTGGAGGATGTAGAGATATTGTCTGTCCTAGGCAGGGGATGGGGGGCCATTGTATTACATTCAATTCATATCAATTTATATGGGAATGTCAGTGGAAACCTTGAACGTTTCAAGAGACATGCCCGTGGGGTAAGAGGGAAGGCTATTACCGCTAATCCATTTCCATTCTATGAGTTTATAATTCAGTAATACTGCTTTGTCCTCTGTCCTTTTTACATGAGATACTGATGTGGCACTGTAAAGGACTGCATATCACAGTCAATGACACCCTAATATACTGTGTGTAAATGTATTTATATATTGGGATGGCAGGTATGCCATCCGCCAAGTTACAGCTTGGCGGGGCATGCCCCATACCTGTACAGCACCGAGAGTTTGCCACTTTTCAGGGTTTCCTACAGAAATAACCACAATTACCACAAACTCTCCGCCCTTAAAAACATTGCCTCTTGGAACAGCACATCATTTCAATTAATGTTTTAAACAGTTAACAAATAATTACACTCCAGAAAGGATATATTTATACTTTGTTGTCAAGTTTACTTAAGAAAATGTACAGGTTTTTAAATGTTTGCTGCTGCTAGAAATGTCTGTACAATTCACAGACATTTATACCAAAAGACATCAGTTACAAGAGAAAGGGCGGACAAATAAATAGATACAGATAAAAATGAGAAGATATGTTTGCCCCATTAATGTGTCAGATGATGCCAAATAAGTGAAATAGTTCACTAATTCTTTTTACATGTCAAATAATAACAAATGTTAGTTAACACAATTTTGTGAACACAATAATGTCTAGGCTATGTAGGACCACACAGGTTTCTATTGAACTACAAATATTCCACATTAATAAATCAATAATAACAATGCATTTTATTCATGCTGTGCTTTTCATAGACCGAAAGCACTGGATGCAGACACTTGTTCAAACATAGCCTATAGTGTAGTCATTATTAAATGTGTGAGTAACTTGCCATTTTTTTTATGTTGAAAACATTTTTTGTTGAGATATATATGACAATGAAAGGCCACAGTAGACGACAAACACATAAACGACACTCTTGTTGTTTAAGTAAGCAAAGAGAAAAAGTCCTTAATAGAGTTCTAGGTGAAGATGCAAGACAACAGTGTATATAGGTAGATTAGTATTCCTGTGAGGGAAACATGCCTCAATTTCTGTGACAGCATGACCAATCTGTGTCACACGTTTTTTTAGCTCCAAAACCTGTTAGTAAGAGTTACTGATGTTGCCCCAAACAAGTTGATAAATTCACCTAAGACAGGGGGAGTCACTCAGGTAGACTGCAAATCAGGCACACTTCTGAATAACAGTTTAATAAAGTAAATCAGACGTTCTCAGACCTTGGCCGGGCACCAACATTTGTCCTTTACTTGACTCACTGTTTAATTCAAGTCTTTTATTTTGTACTTACAATCAACGTTTGGCAAGTAAATCTACCACCAACATAAACTCAAAGAATTGTTTACGAAGAAAAACCTATGTTTCACCATTGATACTGCAAATTAGCCCACTTGACTCAGAAGGATTTATTTTCAACATATAGAGTATATGCTGCATCCTTCAGATTGGAAACTTGTTCTACAGAGGATGCACTGTGTTTGACAGCTGGATTCTTCTGAAGAACACTAAGTAGCCTATTTTGTACAAGGATGTGGCCATGATACATTGTTGCATAATGGATACACACAGTGATGCTATCATGTCAACCCAATATTTAATATCCAGACTAAGAGGGAATATTTATAATTAGTTATCACTTAGATACATTTATTATTGTAAGTTTTCATGATTTAAAAAAAAAAATCCTTTAATTTCCTTTATTTAATTAGTCTGAGTGAACACATTATATGCTAAGAGTACTTCAATAGTTTTAACAGCTTTTTTGTTTAAAGATGGATAAATTGTATATGTATTGTAAGGAACTTGTTGACAGAGCCGAATAAATGACAAAATCACAATCTGTTGTCTCAATCATTACTTGATAAATAGGTTTATAGGGTAGAAATGTTGTATATGAGCAGTATCACACTTGCTATTATACTGTATATCTGCACAGCTGTATAGAGACCACTGTTGATCTTCAAACCCATAGAGTGTAATGGGGAAATGTCAAAACAACATCAAAATCAATTTCCTGTAAGTAAGAAACATATAAACAGTTTTTTAAAGACACTTTTGGCTTTGGAATTACGGGTGGTTTTCATTTATTAGGTAAACTTCAGCGGTTCCTGAAAATGTCTATTGAAAAATGGGATATGCATTACTTGCCTGTGCCTTATTGGGGGCGGGGGGAGAGATTTTGACAGTATGATAACCGTCATGGGGTCATAGTATCAAACTCTTCTAATTGGTGTTATTGTAAAATACTATCCAATATTTTCTTGGACCACAACACCAGCTCCCTACTGCAGTTATTTTTAATAACCACATCATCCGTTGTGGTTTATTCCTTACAACTTTTGTGAAATCCTTATAAAATCAGCATTGATATTATTGTCTTGAATATATTATTTCAGCATGCATACACACACACACCTTAAGCATGAGGTTAGCTCAAGAGGAAGTAAGGAAAGCTAGCTAGATACTGGCAAGTAATGTTATGTGACATTTGATACTTTTGGAAATTTTAGTTGTTTCAAAACATGAATTTTTAAAACCATGAATCCAGTAACTGACCCATGTCTCATGCCTAGTAGTTCTAAATAATTATTGCAAAATACAAAGGGGGGAACATGGCTTGATTTCAAGGGGTTATAGTTAAGACAAAAGATTGAATACAGGCCTTTGTGTGCACCTGTGTAGTTTTTTTTGCCATGAACATGACGTTTGGAAATGTTGAAGGAGGCCATGGTGGCAGTAGTAGATGAGCGGCTGCTGTACACAGCCAGTGGAGGTAAAACAGTGTGGATTATTACGCTGATCCTATCACAAGTTTCCATTACTTGCACTGAAATAATCCTGACCTTTCTCCAGAAAAAAAAACAAAGGCTACCACAGATGAATGCCTCCTTGGAGAGCGCAGCTGAACCGGGGGCAAGACCTTAATCCAGTTCTTGTTGGGGGACCAAGACCCGGAATGGCTCTGGAACGAAGGGCAGTGCCAAAAGCTGGCTGGTGAGAGTCAAATGAATGAAAGGATCAGTGCAGCATTGCCTCACTGTCGACAGACCTTATGTGGGCTCACTCTTAAACCTTGTCCATTACTTTTACTTTGAGGACCAATATTACTTGTACTTGCAAAGAGAATTTGTGGAATTGTGACACTCTCCCTTGTATAGTGGAGAGGGGGGCAGCAATGTCTTTTTCACTCTAATAGTGAAACCTCCAACCTCTGTAACTGAACTCGTTGTGACAATTTAGCCAGCCCTCTGAAACCATCCCCTGCCAGAGGGCTGTAGATTTGTAGTTTTGGGCTTGATTAATACTCTAGAGACCTCCTGAGAAAACCACATGTTTTTGGTGGAAGTGGTATTGGTAGGCCCAAGTAGAAAAGTCAATGCCCTAGTGTACTGCAATGGAGATCAGCTGAGATCAATAAAACAGATCAATCAATCAAAAAACCTTATAAGCAAATTCCAAAAACTTTTAATGAATAAATGTTGTCTACATGTTTTTCTTGTTAGAAACTAAGGTTAGAGTTCACGTTCACTTCTTTGGTGGTTTATTGTTAGCTAGCTAGTTTTGTTCTCTTTGTCCAGCCAGGCATTCGGATTGGACACATACACTGTGTTGATCTGTGACTTGTCGCTCTGGTTTGGGGGCACGCTATTTTCAAGGCATCACAAGGCATTCTCAGCATTATGTTCTGCCTCTTTAAAAAAAATTATATATATATATACATATTTTAATCGTTGTAACATAATTGTCTATGGTGGTCTTTTAGAATACACAATTTTAATGTGAGTTGCCCCAAGAGTTTTGTGGGGACCATTTTGTCCATTAGGGCTACCAAATACTGACTGCTGGTAGCCTGACATGGCAATCACATTTCAAAAAAAGCGTTGGGCCCTGTGACCAAATATTTATTCATGAATATCGTTTATTCACCTAATCTGGGCTGGACTCCACCAGGTTGAGATGTGCAAGCTTCACGAAAGACGAGGGCAGAGACCTGGGAAGAGATGGGAACCAGGCAGTTTGAGGAACGGCAGCTGCAGTGTGAGCTCTGGAATGTGGGCCGGGTGGATGATGGATCTGCATTTACCCCTAATTTCCTCCAGTCGCTGACAAGCACAACTGCCTCTCGATGCTACCATGCTCTAATGAGCAGGCCTGATGTAGGAATCTTGTCTGTTGGGCAACGGGACCAGATGTCTCAGTGGCGATCCTGCCGTCGTGGCCCACACCAAATGCTCTGGCCATCTGCCGTAGTGGCATCAGTCAGTATTTACCCGTGGGGATAGGACAGGGACCTTGTTTCGTTTAAGCAGTGCTGCTAAACTTCTAATTAGTTTCCCCGTCACATTTCACAGAGGGAAAATAAAATGCAGTCATCCCACAGAGCAGGTCCTTATCGTCCACACCCCGTTATCAATAGTATTGCTTGCTAATATGGTGAACAGCAAAAGATTTCAGCACAGGTTCCCATGAAGTCGCAGCCAAATTTGGCTCCGAATTTACAGTGGCTGACTCAGCGCTGCTGAATCACACTGCACTGAGACACCAGCAAATGCGTCACCGTGCAATATGGCCATGCCCATCTGGGGTGCAATTAAATTTGGTAAGGAGGAAAACTAAATTTAACCGTGACTAAGGGGGAAATAAAGATGCTTTCTCTGTTTTGTAAACATATGGTATTTAGTGTATGATTGATAATCATGAGATTTGCGATTTGGACAGGCAACTGCAGTGGTACTAATGACGAACAGTGGAAAATCTGACACAGATTATACAAAACGAAAGCAAAAGGCTGATCCCCCTTTCTTATATATTAAAATTTTGTTTGACATTAATATACTTTTTAACACTAACCTGACTTAATATTAATAATATAATTACATCCTCTGTCATGATTGGGATGGCTATGTACTGGCACATGTGCCCTCCGATTCTACATGCAGGTCTGTACTGCTGAACCATGCAGCGAGTGCAGCTGATGCAGAGAGGAGTCATAGTTAGCAATAATGCATGGATCATACTACCTACATAATACCCATCAGGGTGATCAGTAATGCCAATTATGTGTTACCCCAGTGAAACTCCACAGTTACTAGCATGGCTTGTTAATGCATACTGTAGGGCACACCATGGCACTCTGCACCAATGCCGCACACAGGTATGCCACTGAGGAGCCCCTGTTTCACAGCGTTTTAATGAAATATAAATAATAGGCAATGGTGTCTTCTAAAAGACCCCATTGTCAAAACATCAGGTTTATCTTTCATGCATGATTAAGCATTTGTGTGCAATGTCTGTCCTATAATTTGCATCTCAACAAAAAAATATTTTCAATGTTTGTTATAACTTCGCCTCATTTTGTTATTAATACTTTTAATGGCAAGCCTCGATTTTGCTAGATTTATTATAGATGGTGCTTTGTATGCATGAATAACTTGGAATGTTTGTACGTTGAAAAAGTTTTTGTTGAGGTATCATTCATTTTTGTACTGTGTTTGTTATGAGTAACTGATAATGCATAATGTAAATTTATGAACCATAAGTGAATTAAATCTAGAGTGAGACATGCATACACCATACGCAAACAACCATACACATAGGCCTGGATTCAGTCATTTTCCCTTTACCATGAATTACAAATAAATGAAAGTGTTAGTGATATTTTGGATTACACTAAGTGTTTTTTAATGGCATATTGTTTAATGGGAAATTGTTTTTAATGGGATATAGGTAGACCTACTAATGGTTTGTATTTCGGTAGATGATCTATTGGCCTAGCTAAAAAAAAACTTACCATTTGAAAGGTAATATGGTGAACAGCCATAATCCTATGGAGGATTATTCAGCCCAAAATGAAAATGGAAAATGAAAATGGAGGATTATTCAGCCCAAAATTAAAATGAAAATTAAAAACTTTAAATTTTCATTTTCATTTTCAAACTGTATCTATGTAAATGAGGGGGTATGGTCCTCCTATCAATCAAAGCAAGCAGGGTGGGCCTCATACAGGTTTAGTGCAGTAGCACTTAATGAACACTAGGGGGAGCATAGCATAGGGATGGGTAACAGTCTATGCTTGATACTATGCTCTCAGGGCACTCGTAAGTTAATGGATGAAATGATGAAGAATCTGAGCAGTGTTATAAAGTATTCTTGTTTTATGAAAGAAACGGAGCTAGCTAGCCAGCGCTACGCTCTGTAGGCTATAGGTCAAACCTGCGAGGTCGAAAATCCAGGTTCAGAAAGTGAAAGTCCTCCCCAATCACCTGGATTTGCTAATTATCACAATTCTTCAGCCAAGAGGTAGGAGCTAACTAGGCCAATTAGTGAAATCGTGAGTTCATGGGTGGAAGAAACACGGCAGGACTTTTACTTTCTGACCCCTGGAATTTCCACCTCTGCAAACCTGGTAGTAACCTACGGTAGGCTACATTGTGCCAGGTTAAACGTTGGATTGGATCAGTTGTGTTGGACTGCTGGAAATAAATGAAATCCTCTCTTAAAATAAATGAAAAGACCGCAAATGAGTCACTGGATCGTTTAAACATTTAACCTGGCTCCAGTACTTTAAGCGAACATTAAGGCATTGCTTCAAAAAGTCTGTCGACCGCCAGATTCTATTCTATATGTTATGCAAAATGAGAAATGTTAATGTAGGCTATTTGAAAGTGAGTCGGCCTCGTCATACAAAAAATGGCATGAAAGATGCGTTTTTGCATTGTTATGAGAGAAAAAATATTGCTGAAGACAGCTGAAAATGGAACGCACAAAATGGTGCTATGACGTTTTATTCTATCCGGTTGTTTTAATACACATCAGAGCTAGAATCCTGAGAAATAAACGAGAATGTCTAAACTTGGAAGCTGCCAAGTGTGTTGTTGTTTTTTCCCTGAGGGAATTTCACGAAGCAGAGGTGTAGCCTAGCTACTAAATCAGCATTGATATTATTGTCTTGAATATATTATTTCAGCATGCATACACACACACACCTTAAGCATGAGGTTAGCTCAAGAGGAAGTAAGGAAAGCTAGCTAGATACTGGCAAGTAATGTTATGTGACATTTGATACTTTTGGAAATTTTAGTTGTTTCAAAACATGAATTTTTAAAACCATGAATCCAGTAACTGACCCATGTCTCATGCCTAGTAGTAGAGATTGATGGGTTAGAGAGCTAATTTAAATTTCCACCCTGGATTTTCTGTATCACAAAGCCGACTCACTTTCAAATACATTAATGTCTCGATAGACTTTTAGAAGCTATGCCTTAATGTCCGTTTCACGTAGGCTAGCTAGATCTATCGGAGCCAGGTTAAAAATGTAAACAGTTCAGTGACTCATGCACACACATGAAATGTGTAATACAGTAAACACAATTAACGATAGATGGGACAGAAACACTTATGAGAGAAACACTTATGAGAGCTATTTTAGGATAATAATAAACAGCTAGCAAGCTCAATTTAAGATTTAACCCTGGATTTTTTGTATGACGAAGCCGACTCACTTTCAAATAGCCTACATTAACATTTCTCATTTTGTATAACATAGAATAGAATCTGGCTGTCGATAGACTTTTTGAAGCAATGTTCGCTTAAAGTACCGGAGCCAGGTTAAAAGTTTAAATGATCCAGTGACTCATTTGCGGTCTTTTCATTTATTTTAAGAGAGGATTTAATTTATTTCCAGCAGTCCAACACAACTAATCCAATCCAACGTTTAACCTGGTGGCATCTTGGACCAACTGCAGTCGTGACGTCACTAGGTTGGTCGGTCTCTGCTGCTCCATGTATTCCTGTGGGAAAATAGCTGACTTTCAGTGAGCTCAATGATGTATCGTGAGGAAAAAAATAAACATAAAATGCACAGACTGTCTTTTTCTATTGCCCCAAGATGCTCAAATGAGTATTACCAAACAAAACTTAATTTAAAACAGAATTTCCACGAACTGCTTTTGACCATATTAGCTAATGCTGTGGCCAGCCGGCAATGCAGTGGGGCTGCAGTTGCCGGCTCGTCAGGCCACAGCAGTAGGCTAGGTCAGAGCGGGTCAGAAGCAGTTCGTGAAAATTACGTTTTAAATTAAGTTTTGTTCCGTAATACTTAATAATTATTTTTCCAGCAAATACAGATCCGTTTGAGATTTGAACGCACGGTCATATCTAATTTAAGGTAAAAAGCTAACAAACCAGAGCCACTTTACCGAGTGCTTCATGTCCCCTTTAAGCTGGCCATCTCTGAATCCAGCCCTTGTTGCTGTATAGGTATGGGGCATGCTCCACCAAGCCGTAACTTGGCGGATGGAATACCTGCCATCCCAATATTTCTAGCCTACCAAGGTAGGAATCAGAGGTGTAAAGTCAAGGGGGCAGAAGGTACTCAACCACAATCCTCTCTCTACATAAGCCCTGAATCCCAGTAGTAAAATAGTGAGGGGTTTACTGAAAGGCTGCATATTAAGCTCACACTGCCAGGACAGACCTGAGCAGCCTGACCACCTGCTCTCTGCCATGATTCTATCCTCTCCTCCATGTCTCCATGATGAATTGACCCCGTAGGGTGGTCACACGCCCTCATCACCCGTCCCCTGAATCCAGCCTATATTACTTGGTGTCACCCTTCCACACATGACCACAGTGACAATGGCTGTGCAACAATAAATAGCCCATTAATCCATGTCAGTGATGAGATGGCACAACGATGTCAGTGGATGGCCCAACTCCCTGAACACCGGGGAAGGAGGACCAGTATCTGGTACATCTGCACCGTGAGGTTATCTGTAAAGACAGGAATGCTCTCACCAAGCCATGTTACGTCAATCACTGTTAACAAAAGTGAACATTAGCATTTTTCTCAATAATTCACTGAGACTGGGGGGTGCCGGTTAATCTAGGGCAGATATGTCGACAGACAGCAAAGAGCATGCAGCGTTCCCACAACAATGTGATGGGAATGACAACACGATTAGATGCTCTTCTCTCTAGGGGGAAGTGAATGAGACTAATTGAAATCCCCTGCAGTTGGATATCACCAGGCACATGCAGATAGACACCAACATATGCTGAAGCACATGCCCCTGCCATGAGACAGAAAAAGTGCCCTGTTGGCTGCAGGCTGCAGCAATTTATTTACTTTCCAGGCCTTTACTAATATCTTTAGCATGTGCAAAACCTTTTAGCACCCGCGAAACCAATAACATGACTAATAATTGGTAATGGCATTTATTTTGCACCAATCATTGGTTGTGTTATTACTAAAAGGTTTTGCACATGCTAACGGTCTTAGTAAATCAGGCCTTAAATGTCTTGTGAGATTTCCATATTGTTCTAACTGCATTTGGAGTTACGAGCTGAAAACTCAAGTTTGCTAACATTTAGTTTTATCAGTTTAGTATGTTGTCGTTATCAGAACAATGTCTGTTAATATGTCAATATCTGTATTGCACTGTCGAATAGCCTGTTACTCCGGTAACACTAGCGAGTGGCTAACAGTCATGCTGGGTCAATTGCAATGTGCCTGCTGGAGTTTAAAGCTCTATAGGAGTTGTTTGATTTTTTGGGTGATTTATGTTGTCCGGGTTGCTGTTTGTTTTACCATGGCTTGCTAAAGAAGGCTAATGACTACAGCCGAAGCCAGAACAGCTGACTATCAACTAGTGTTTAGGCAACCGATCAGCTGATGGCCTGCATGTAGCCTATATAAAGAATGTAAATAAAGAAACAGAATGGAAGAGATTTTTTATTGGTGTTAGATTCTAATGTGATTTGGAAATAAGCAAGTGGAATATCTGTAATAATTTGAATAGTATGCATATTTATACATTTTCATTGGTTTGGGTAATCAGAATCAGTATATTTATTTTGATATTGTTATATAATAGTATGGATAGTAATGAATGTACATTGAGAGGAAATGTACATTGATTATTTTTACAGTTATGTTGTTCTGGTGATTTTTAAAAAGATGGCTTCGATGTCCATAATTTTTATAATTGGCGCTATAGGTTAACCTATTAGTTATTCCTAATAGGACGAGTACTGTACAGTAATGACAACTAGGTTAATTAAACTGATAGTTAGAGAGATGATCAGTGAAGTCTTAACATTAAGTATGGATGTGTAAATTACTGATTTAGTGAAAGCTACAATACAGTCATGATTATTGAATGGTAACAAGTATAACCCTGCTGTACTAACTCTCGAGAGACTTAAAAGACAGACGGACCAGGGAGCTACAGCAGGCAGCAAAGGGTAGCAGCTCCCTTAGAGCATCGATCAAGCCAGGTATACCACAATAAATTATTAAAGTTGGACTATGTATTTGCATAGCAAAGAGTCTTTGCCAAAGACCATTTGAGAAAAGAATGGAAACATACACTGTAAATGTGTATAAACTAAGCATGTATAATTTCTATGCAGTGAAGGTTAGTCTCTGTGTGTACAGCATGTTTAACCTCTTACCCAGGCACTACGAGCAGAAACTACATTTCAGCTATCCAGCTTACCACAGGTGTGCGTGGCCCTGGACATCACACTCACCACTCTGGGGCTGTCGCTCAGCGGGGCGACCGACCACACTTGCCACTCTGGGGCTGCCGCTCAGTGGGGTGACCGACCACACTCGCAATCAAACCCAGCTTCTGAAAGACAGGCCGGCCTTGAAGACATTTTCACACCATAACCATCGTTTGTTCTCCACTGTGTGAAAATGTGTGACCCATGCGTTTCCTCCTGTGGCAAGGACGTATGCATATTAATATTTATAGATACATGCATTGATCCCTCAAATCTCTACTTTGCTCACATGGCTAACTTGAAATAATAAGAACCAGGAGCCTTCACTGAGCCACTGGGATTTTTATAGGTTATATTAGGGGGTCTGAAACCCTGGTCCTTGAGAGCCATAGAGCTGCTGGGTTTCGTTGTTACTCAGCACCTAATTGGGCAATTCAAGCAGTTTATAACATAACTCACCTCACTTGGTTTCTTGGGTCTTAATTGGTTGCTGATTTCAAGGTGAAATCAAAACCCAGAAGGTCCTAAGCCTGTCCAAGATCCTTGGACTATATCAATGATAACAGGTAGGTGCCAACAGAAACTGTATTATCAAGATGTAAAGACAATGTAATTCAACATGTTGCAGTGACAGAATGGGGCCGTGCAAATATATGGTCAGGTTACTTTCTGCACGATCCAAAGTGGTTGTGGATTGTGTCCCCTTTTGCATAACTATATGTATATCAGTTGTACCTTCGCTATTAAAGTGTTTTCTATACCTATGTATACTTTCTTTTTTTAAGATTATATTTTTCTTATGAATTTGGGTTCGAGCACTTTTTATAGGGGCATATCCACCATGCAAATGAAACCATGGCAGGAGCCAACCCAGTTTCTACTGCATTAAAAAAATTTTGGGTGTAACGTAAATCATAGACGCAACAAAGGTTTCAAAAGCCATCCTAAAATAGCTCTCTCTCCCCCGCTCTCTCTCTCTCTCGCTCTCTGGAGTTCCATATCTGTTTCCAAAGTGAACTTCATGCACACCAAATGATTATGAACCATTCAGATTCTATTTGACTCTCAATGTCAGATTGTTTTACCAACCCCTTATTAATCTGTAATAGGTTCACATGATCTCATATGCTTAGATCACCATGGTAGAAATTTAAGAAGCGTTCATTTCTTATTAATGTAATTCACTCTGCAGATATATTTGTGGGTGGATTCTTTTCCCCTTCACCCAATTCTTATTTTGGGCAGTGGATTTTGGACAGTGGTCCACCTGATGACAACTGAGCAATAGCACTCAGGCTACATCTGAATGGGACAGCTTTATCCGCATTGTTTGTCCTGGATTAACGTCTACCATATTACAGAAACCCTGAGTTGTATTACTGTGTAGTAAACCCTGTTTGGCTCTAGATCAGCGGATGTGCTCCAATATGAACCGAAAACCAACCTAACATTATTGCAGCCATGGCATTTCAGGAGAATGCAGTAGCTCAAATGTCACTCCTGTTCTTCTCAACTGAAGCAGATCAAATCTATATTTGCTCAAAAATAATAATAAATCTGATCATAAATTACCTTTTCATGATGCCTCATGTAAGGGAATATGATGTCCTATATGGCCATTCGGAAAACATGTACAAAAATCCCAACTCATTAGCCCTAAGGGTATGATACTGTACATTGAAGTTCAATATTGACATAATAAACCTTTTTAATGCCCAAGGGTTTGACACGTAGGCAACACATAAATATTCCTGACCCAAAAAAAAACACATTCCTTCTGTCTGCAACCCATGTCTAGTGAACAAGTTGAATGCCGACGCATCTCGAGGGCAAATCTGCCCTTTCCCATTCTCGTCTTTCTCAAGCTGTTAATGTTCTTGTAAAACACCCATATGACCCTTAGTGAAACACGAACAGGAGTGCAGCCATTGGTCAGCCCCCCCTCTCCTCCCCTGAAATGAAATGAGTGGCCAGAAGGTTCTTGAAAGCAGTGCGCTTAATGTTACATCACTCTGACATCGTAGGACTGACAAGGTACACAGCGGTAAGATTTCCAAAGTGGGGACAGCGGCATCAAAGGATTCATTAGCCTTTTCGATTTTTATTGTCCCAGTAACCCAGAATCACCTGCTTTATAGCTGACTGTGGGCCTATTGTTTCTATAAATATACATGTATATGGATAGAAAATCAGCAGGCAGGTTTACTAGCACAGCAGCAGGTGAAATTAACAATAACATAAACCAAACTGAAAGAGCTAATAAAGGAGAATGTTTAATTTATCATTTAAAGAATGCCACTTAAAGTCACCATCAACAGCATACAGAGTAATGTGAGCTAAACATGGTACAGCGTGAGGGTGGGCAGCTGTCCTTTTTTTTTTTTTGTTCTTTTTTTTTTTTTAAACATTCCCAGTTCAGTGATTCAAATATCATAAATGTGCTGGCACAGTATAACAGAGTAATAGGAACCTCATTTTTCTTAGTATCTCTTCTGCAAGTGGTTTGTACCCAGCTAGCACAAAATGCAGTTCAGCTTTTTACACTTGCTTGTAGCAAGTAACACTGTGGCAATGTTTTTACCTTTCTTTTTTTACAACTCCTCAAACCACGACTTTTCAGCTGTGTTGTAAACACTTCTTTCCTCAGGAAAACATTTTAAGGATATGTTTGCAACCTCTGAAGACCATTTTGTTTTCACAAATTGTTTTGTCAAACAGTTGAACAGACATAAAGATGAAAATGTTTCCCTCTTTTCAACTGACTACAGGAGGATATTGTCATTCAAAGCACTGCTTTGCTTGTAAAGTGCTCACATCTTTTATGACCCAGCCTTTTTCTGTCATAGTAACTGATTTTAACCCAGTGTTTTTGTGTTGAAAATTCATAACACTACTATAGATGTTACCCTGCTGTCACTTGTAAAGCACTTTCAAATCCTTTAGGACTGAGGCATTTGAACAAGATAATGGTCCACCACAAATCTTAGAATATCAAGGTCCTGGTAAACCAAAGCTTCTGAAGAGATTGTAGAAATTATTTTCTACAATCAGGGGTTTCTGCTTGCATCTTAATTAACTTGAGCCTAACACCTGGAAGAAAGGTTTGGGATGTTGTTGGGATATTCTAGAAGTAGAAGAACCCTGTAACCATATAGGCATACAGACACTATACTATATGCCCTGTAAGGCATAGGTCAATTCACACTCATATGGGCCCTCAAGCCCTGATTATTCTACCACATTTACATTACATTTACATTTTAGACATTTGGCAGACGCTCTTATCCAGAGCGACGTACATTAGTGCATTTTCCAACCTGAAACAAGTGCGTTAAAACAACCCTAAAAGGTAAATACGAATTCAAACACCAGGTTCAGTCAGTATGATTTTATTTTTATTTTTTTTTGGGGGGGGGGGGGGTGGGGGGGGACCACACGATATCAATCATTGGCGTGCCCAACAGTAAGCCAATAAGTAACCTTACAAGTATTAAACTAGAACCACGAACCACTTAAACAAGGATTTATAAAACACAATCAAGGGAGGTCACAAGGAGGTAGGGAGGGGTGGAGAGAGGTGCAGCTTGAAGAGGTGAGTCTTCAATCTGCGCTTGAAGGCGGTCAGACTTTCTGTTGTTCTGACCTCCACGGGGAGCTCATTCCACCACCGTGGGGCCAGGACAGACAGACGTCGAGACCGGGTGCTAGTATGAAGTGGGGGGGGGTACCAGTCGTCCTGAGGAGGCGGAACGCAGGGATCTGGTAGGTGTGTAGGGTCTGATGAGCTTTTGGAGGTATGGAGGGGCTGATCCTCGGACTGCCTGGAAGGCGAGCACCAATGTTTTGAATTTGATGCGAGCCATCACAGGTAGCCAGTGGAGGTCAATGAGCAGGGGGGTGACATGGGAGTGTCGGGGGAGGTTGAAGACCAGGCGCGCTGCTGCGTTCTGGATAAGCTGAAGGGGTCTGATGGCCGATACCAAAGTTCATGAATAGAACAGTCATCATAGTATGCAATGATTATAGTGCATAGCATACTAAAGTGTGCAGACCACAGCAGTCTCACTAATGCTATGTGACAGCCACAGACAGTACTGTAGCGGTCTACCCATGTACTTACTCATGGGTTAGCAATGTGCATCCATCTTAAACGGATTAATGTAACAAGAAATGTGGACAAATCAGAATATGTTACTATTCCAAATTGTATTTGTTCTTCTGCTGGGAGCTGGCTTGATCTTGCAGTTATGATTTGACACCTATAGAGAAACTCAGAATTTTGGATCTCTTTACTGTATCCCGTACTGCATTAAATGAAAAACCACCGCCATGAAGAATACACAGTCAATAGGAAATGCTCAAAACAACAAACATGGCATCTGTACAACATTACATGGTCTTCATTAGAGCTTGAATAATATATTCAGGCTGTTTCGGTTAAGACCATTTTCCTGTTGACATGAATAAGAAATAGTATACAGTTACTGGCCCTTTGAAGATACCCTGCACTGTGTGTCTTTTTTAGTGTTGCCATGTTTATAACTATGTCTTGGTGACAAAACCTGTGTTTAAATTCAACTCAAGATGTGACTCAATTATTCTGAAAATATAATACCTAGGCCATGAATATTTTAGGCTTGTGCAGAGGATTTGCAATTTGGATATGCCAAGAATATAATGTGCCGTGTGAATCTGTATTTCATATGTATTTCTTGCTGTTAGACTAGGAGATGCAAAAAACTTACAATCGGATGCTTACATAATCTATTTAACAAGGTCAACAGTAATAACGTGACCTGTTCCATCTAGAGTATAGTGACAAATTATGTACTGTTCAGCAGTAAAGAAATAAAACATCTACCACTTAACTTTCCATGTCAAAAGTCAAGACTGATCAATGCAATGTACACACCATCAATTACCAGAGAAAATTAGCATCTGCAAGTATTCTGCCTCTACCATGGTGTAAAAGAAGCAAGGCTAGTATCTGTACTGTATGAGGCTACATGGACTGAAAAGGGTCAATGCAATACTGTTGATGCTGTAGTATCTGAAGGAATACGGTGTGCATTGCAAATTCTGTAAACAAAAAAAGGAAAAGGCTACAAAAAAATCTCAGAAGCCAAATCAAGAGTTACGGACTACAAGCCTGAACATACTGCAGCACCTATACTTTTTCAGGTTGTCAGATTGGCATGATGCAGTGTGTGCAATGCACGGTCCAATTACGCCGAAAAGCCGGACGCGTTCTGACATGTTTCTCAGTCTCAGCAGTTTTGCTGGAAGGCAAGAGTACACAGCAGCAGAGGTCAGGCGCTGGCGATGACAGTCCCTGCTTGTTGCGTACATCACTGAAGCGTTTTAAGGGGACACTGTGAGCCCTCCATCGGCAGGCCACTGCAGACGCTGCTGTCCCCACAAAAAGAAGCACGTGGAGATATATGCAAGATTGCTAGCGTGCCATAGGAGAAAACACACTCTAACGGCAGCATGGATCTGTCTGAAGCAGGTCGTAAATCAGTGACACAGTGCAATTTCAACACTCTCGTCCACCAGTCCCATGTTCTTAGAGAATTAGTGCAAATAGGTCAGCTATAATTCAGAGTAAGTGGCTGTGTGTTTTTTCTCTCTCTTTTTCACTGTGATCAATATCAAGCAGGCAATGACCCAGAGTTTATAAGGTGATGATGTTACTATTTTTAACGGGGGGATTTTTAACATTCCTTCACTTTGCCATTTCTATGTGCTTAAACTTGCTTAAAAAATCAGTTGGCGTATCAAACTCAGGTCAGCCATGGACAGCCAACTCCCTCCAATGCCCAGTTATGACAGTCTGTGGCATTGTGTCTAAGGCTTACTGGCTGAATTACCACATGGTGTACAGCCATTGTGCCCTTGAGCAAGGTAACCAGCAAGCAATGCTTTTCATATGCAGCTGTATGAATATTATGTCCATTAAGAACTAAGCAAGATACCCTGGAAAAAGGCATCCTCTGGGGAGGAAAAAAATGAAAATCAATCCATAGAGCTCAGTAGCAAAAATATCAAAAATGGGAACAGACAAATGATACTTTCCAAATCTTTATAAAGCCAGTCTTGATGAGTCACTGATCTGATTTAATGCATGGTGTGCGTGTCCTCACACCCACTACCACAAATACCTAAAAATACCAAAAAAGTCTATTAAATTGAAAGGTTAACACGGTTATCAGGTGTCTGATAGCAGTCATCAATGGCTATAATATGGTTACCACAGAAAACTATACCCCTGCTACACTACTACACTACTATATTATTCAAAAAAAGTTGAAGATTTAAGCAGCCAAAAGCCAAAAAGACAAAGGAAATTCATATTTTCTAAGCTTAAATCTGGCCTCTGAATTCAATGATAAGGCCCTCAGCACAGACATTGGCTTAATATGTTCTGATGGTAGCTCAGGCCTGCGCTGGGGGTACATTCACTATGTTGCTGGATAAGGTTAGGCATTGGGATAGGTTAAATTAAGGGTTAGGTTTAGGGTTAGACTTGGTCTTTTAGGGTTTTGGTCAATCTGCCCTCAGCCAGATTTAAGCATTATTTAGTGCACTTGTACAGTTGAAGTCGGAAGTTTACATACACTTGAAGTCATTAAAACTCATTTTTAACCACTCCACAGATTTCATGTTAGCAAACTATAGTGTTGGCAAGTCAGTTAGGACATCTACTTTGCGCATGACGGCGGCAGTGTAGTATAATGGTTAAGGAACTGGCCTTGTAACTGAAAGGTTGCAGGTTCGATTCCCAGGTTGGACACTGCCATTGTACCCTTCAGCAAGGCACTTAACCTGAATCGCTTCAGTATATATCCAGCTGTATAAATGGATAATACTATGTAAAAAGAAAATGCTAAAAAAGTTGTGTAAGTCGTTCTGGATAAGAGCGTCTGCTAAATGCCTGTAATGTAATGACACAAGTAATGTTTCCAACAATTGTTTACAGACAGATTATTTCACTTTTAATTAACTATATCACAATTCCAGTGGGTCAGAAGTTTACGTACACTAAGTTGACTGTGCCTTTAAACAGCTTGGAAAATTCCAGAAAATTTTGTCATGACTTTCTGATAGACTAATTGACATTATTTGAGTCAATTGGAGGTGTACCTGTGGATACATTTTAAGGCCTACCTTCAAACTCAGTGCCTCTTTGCTTGACATCAAGGGAAAATGAAAAGAAATCAGCCAAGACCTCAGAAATCTAGAAATGCCTGAAGGTACCACGTTCGTCTGTACAAACAATAGTACGCAAGTATAAACACCATGGGACCATGCAGCCGTCATACCGCTCAGGAAGGAGGCGCATTCTCTCTCCTAGAGATGAATGTGCTTTGGTGCAACAGCAAAGGACCTTGTGAAGATGCTGGAGGGAACAGGTACAAAAGTATCTATATCCACAATAAAACAAGTCCTATATCGACATAAACTTAAAGGGTGCTCAGCCAGGAAGAAGCCACTACTCCAAAACCGCCATAAAAAAGTCAGACTACAGTTTGCAACTGCACATGGGCACAAAGATCTTACTTTTTGGAGAAATGTCCTCTGGTCTGATGAAACAAAAATGTAACTGGGTACGTTTACATGCACAGCAATATCCGATTACTGGAAACGATGAGCTTACGCCATTATTTAACTTATTGCGTTCACATGGACATAAGAAATGTGATTACTCCAAAAGCCGCGTTTACATGATTCTCTCCATAATCGGCTCTGTGGAAAACGTAGCTACTAACTGCTTCTCTTTGTAAGGACAAAAATGATCCGCCCGTCAAAAACTTACGTTAGTAGGCTATTATTATTATTATTATAGCTAGCTAGTAATTATTATAGCTACTTATTTATAGCTAATTGCTAGTAGTGGTTGATTTATATTATTGTACTAGCTAGCTTTACCGATCTTCTTGACCGGAGAAAGGTGTTTACATGCTCCAAAAAATCGAAAGTTTGGCCAAAAAACCAGGGGTGTTAATCGGGTTTCGAAAACACGGATTATGACCTTACATTATCAGATAAAGGTGTTTACATGACCATTTCAGTAACCAGTAACTTATTGCCATAAGCGGGTTCAGATCGGAGTATTAGTGTGCATGTAAACGTACCCACTGTTTGGCCATAATGACCATCGTTATGTTTGGTGGAAAAAGGGTGAGGCTTGCAAGCCGAAGAACACCATCCCAACCGTGAAGCATGGGGGTGGCAGCATCATGTTGTGGGGGTGTTTTGCTGCAGGAGGGACTGGTGCACTTCATAAAATAGATGGCATCATGAGGAAGGAAAATTATGTGGATATATTGAAGCAACATCTCAAGACATCAGCCAGCAAGTTAAAGCTCTTCCAAATGGACAATGACCCAAAGCATACTTCCAAAGTTGTGGGAAAATGGCTTAAGGACAGCACAGTCAAGGTATTGGAGTGGTCAACACAAAGTCCTGACCTCAATCCAATCGAAAATTTGTGGGCAGAACTGAAAAAGCGTGTGTGAGCAAGGAGGCCTACAAACCTGACTCAGTTACACCAGGGTCATTCCGTATCAACCAGTTTTCTGAAAAGTTCCTGTGTGACCCTCTCAGATTTTGATGAAACTCCATCATAATAATCCATTGTGTGAAAAATGAACACACACAAAAAAATTTGCCTCATACGACACGTCGATATGATTTCGGAGATATGGCCTCCTGAAATTTGCTCAAAACCTCCGTCTTTGGCGCTCGCGAGTCGTGAAAACGCGCGAATGTGATTTTTTCTGACTTTGGAAGCTTATAACTTGGGATTGGTAACAGCTATAGAGCTGAAACTTGGTATCATAACTTACCTTCTTCCAAATTGCAAGAATATGATTACATCAGATTACTTGTACCCCCTTCCCTTTTCAAGTTATATGCACCCAAAGTAGCCACTTTGTTCAGTCGCACATGTTTTTGGTGATTTCCGAGGTCACCCTGTGCCCATACGAGTGGACATATACATCCCATATCACAGATTTATCATCTATAGGTGTATGTCTATGGTCACAAGCAAGTACAGGCTAATCAATTCATTTCTAAAGGAATGACATCAATCCAAAGTTGGGTCCGGGTGAAAAAAAGTCAAAAACACAACCGTCCGTCTTGTCAATGGATCACCATGTGGACAGTTAAAACCTTTTCTGAAATTTACACCAGTTAAACAGATATATTAGACCTACTGATAAACCAAATTTCAGCTTTGGTACTCAACTCCTTCATGGTTAGATAGCATTTTGAAAAGTACACATATTTTAACATATCGGGAATTCACATAAGTCTTAAGAGTTACGTTACTACTTAAAACTGTCAAATTATGTATCAGACATCAAACAGAATAGTACATGTACTTTAAACCATACACTATAAATGTTAAATTACCACATACTCTGCCATATAGATGTGTACAGTTTGTCGTTTACTTGATAAATGCTGGCAGTTTGCCTTGAATGTTATTGAGTCTGTAGTGACGGCCTCCACGTCCCTGCAGCTCTGGAGCACTGATGACACAAACTATGTCCTGGAATGGTACCCAACACTCATTATGGACATCTTGGGGCCAGGAGAGTGCATTTGAGTTATTTGCTCTTCTCATGAACTTTACAAAGACATCATGTTGCTCCTCTGATCGCTCCACGATAGTGCCAATGTACCATTCATTGTCATAGATGCATGCAATGTACCTCCCTGGTTGGTACTCGGTCGGGTCAGTCAGAGTTAGAACATGAACAGAACTGGAACCTTGCACTGCACAATCTCCAATTGAAACGATGCTGAAAACGGTATCATTAGAAAGTCGCCGCATCACTAATTGTCCTTCATTAATGGGGACAAAACTATGATGTGAGCGTGTGCCAGTAATGGTCTTTGATCGGGAGAACCGCTCAACTAGTTTGTAGTTATCTGTATTTGCCTTTACATCATCATCGCTGACAAAGAAAAACTTGATGCCATTGATGTTCTCATCAGCCCATGCAAACATCTGCTGTGCGTTTAAGATTTGATGTTGAATGATAGAGCTAGAATGAAATTGACCAAATATTGTTGCCTGGCAATGGGAAATCCCATCATTGCATAATGGGTTTTCCCTGTATTTACCTGACATGGGAAAATCCCACAACTAACCTTAGCTCTAGGCCTTAGGGGGCATCTTAACTTCATTTTACCTATCTCCTGTGATAAATATGCATGTTGTGATCAGACCTTACGCACGTAGATCGGCCGATTTCAAGTTTTGTATCCCCGGAATTGTGCAAAATTTGTATTTTTCAAAATGTGGTCTAACCATGAAAGAGTTGAGTACCAAAGCTGAAATTTTGTTGATGAGTAGATCTAATATATCTGTTTAACTGGTGCAAATTCCGGAAAAAGTTTTAACTGTCCACATGGTGATCCATTGACAAGATGGACGGTTGTGTTTTTGACTTTTTTTCACCCAGACCCAACTTTGGATGGATGTCCTTCCTTTAGAGATTAATTGATTAGCCTGTACTTGCTTGTGACCATAGACATACACCTATAGATAACAGATCTGTGATATGGGATGTATATGTCCACTCGTATGGGAACAGGGTGTCCTCAAAAATCACCAAAAACATGTGCGCCTGCACAAAGTGGCTACTTTGGGTGCATATAACTTGAAAAGGGAAGGGGGGTACAAGTAATCTGATTCATGCAATACGGAAGAAATTAAGTTAAGATACCAAGTTTCAGCTCTATAGCTGTTACCAATCCCAAGTTATACGGTTCTGGAAAAAAGGTGTCGGAAAAAATCACATTCGCGTGTTTTCACGACTCGCGAGTGCGAAAGACGGAGGTTTTGAGCAAATTCCAGGAGGCCATATCTCGGAGACGACATGTCGTATGAGGCTAATTTTTTGTGTGTGTTCATTTTTCATACAATTATTATGATGGAGTTTCATCAAAATCTGAGAGGGTCATGCAGGGACCACTGGTTGATTTGACACAGAATGACCCACCAGTTCTGTCAGGAGGAATGGGCCAAAATTCCAGAAACGTATTGTGAGAAGCTTGTGGAAGGCTACCGAAACGTTTGACCCAAGTTAAACAATTTAAAGGCAATGCTACCAAATACTAACAGAGTGTATGTAAAGTAAAAAGGGGGTGATCCCAAACGCGCTACAAACCGGCTATATAGACAAGGAACTATAGGTGCTCAACAGAAGGACCAGTGAATAAAGAGAATACCAAACCCGGACTACTTCGCTAGGACTAACCCGAGATAAGGAGGACTGGAGCACACAGAGCTCAGAGCAAAACAAAATATTTTAATACGACTGACGTTTCGACGTCAACGACGTCTTCTTCAGAGTCAAAATGGAAATACAGACAAATGCACCGGGAGGTATATAAATACCCTCCCATCAATTACACAAAATAAGGTGCGCATGTGTAGGACTAATAAATCTCGTCATAGATACCACATATACAATGTTATCTTCTTTAACAGGATAAAGAGAAGAACGATAAATGTCATAGGTAAATTAACTAAATAATTGTCTATTGTGAACATGGCATAAAACAATATAAAATGAAAATCAAAAAGCCTGTACACAAGTTACAAAAAACATGAAAGATTCAGCGACTCATTTAACCCATTGGGTTCCACACTATTGAGTGTATGTAAACTTCTGACCCACTGGGAATGTGATGAAATAAATAAAAGCTGAAATTAATAATTCTCTCTACTATTATTCGACATTTCACATTCTTAAAATAAAGTTATGATCCTAACTGACCTAAGACAGGGAATGTTTACTAGGATTAAATGTCAGGAATTGTGAAAAACTGAGTTTAAATGGATTTGGCTAAGGTGTATGTAAACTTTCGACTTCAACTGTATGTGCACAGCTTGTGCTCAACTTTTAGGAGCTGCTTCAATAACACAGAATAACATTCTCTGGATAAACTCATGCTTGCACTGAACAACGTTCCAAATGGCTACATTGTTTCACTGACACGTGTGTGCAAAAAAGTAACTTCCTCCAGAAGTCGAAAATAATTTATGACTTTGTAAATTATATCTGGGATCGATAGTCTTCAGCAGCTGCTTGAACCAAGCTTTCTCAATAGTCCTTGGCCTACTGAAAAGAACAATTTCTTTCGGTTATTTCTTTCCACGTCCCACTATTTTTAGAAAGGTATAGATTAGCTTCACTTGTACAGGGACAGGAACAGTGGAGACAGGGACAGGAGAGGCAAGTGGCCTGCGCAACTTCACGCATTCCTGATACGTTTTTTTTAAGGCGATGAAACAACTGTTGTGCTGCTACCTTTGGTAAATATCTTTGGGACATTTATTTTCTGCATCTCTCTATGCCTATTTGATTGCTCCCAATAGCATCCCAAACAGTTAGGCTATGTCTACAATGTGCTGAGTGGTTACACAGCCAACTCGCCGAGTCTTCAAGAAACTAATTTGGCTGCAAGATTTATAATTTTTTTAAATAGGCCTACTAATTTAATCGCATAAAAAGCGTAGTAGGCTCAATAAGCAATACAAGTAACACGATATTCTCGATGTAGCTTAATTTTGCATAAAAGTTACATTTACAGCCCTGATACATTGTGGCCCACCAGGCCCAGGATACAAACAACATTTGAAGAAGCTTGACTTTCAGTTGGTTAGGGAAGAGCTGCTGGGTTCAATTCAGCTGATAAATTCATCTCAGCTACTCTAATAGAGAGCCATTAAATTATACATGTCAACCCAAAGCATACCAGAATTTCTATCACAGCTGTCCAAAGATTATAAGCCCAAAAGTAAAGAGGACTAGCAAATACAAAACTGATTTCTTACAGAAGAGCAGGGCACCTATCACCATATTAATTAGGGAGTTGCAATATAGCATAATAAACAGAAAGAAAATTTACTTTAAAAGTCTGTCAAAATGAAATACCTACTTTCCATATTCATATACCCCTCACTGCATAGTCTGTCTCATGGTTATATTGGAAAAGTTGGACGTCTAGTTGAAAAGACAGACACGACTGCCTTTGCGTCTTGAGTTTGGTGGATTTTTCTCCCTCCAACAGCAGTGTGGTAACACAAGACACCCCTCTGCTCCTGTAATCCATTTATCTTCGAGCCCCGCCAGAGCACGTTTTGGAAGGAATCATATAGACGTTTACTTAAACAGATTAGTTCCTTCATGGTGTATTATTCATCAACTTTTCTTAAACTGAGCTCAGCCTTGCTTATAATATCGCTTGTCATTTCCCTTCAATTGACTTGAGAGCAACTACATTTCCATGAATAATATAAAGCCTGATAAATAATACAAAAGACTGCGCCCGGGATGCAGTTATGCCAAGCAGACTGAGAAGGACCCCTCGGTCAGGTCTCGAGGTGAGCGCATCCCCCCCCCCCGGGGTGGCAACGTCATTCATTAATTAAGCGCGTTAAGACTTGGCTGGGCTGCCTTTCCGTCTGGGGGGAGAGAGAGATGGAAGCATTTGGCAGCGGCGACTGCTGAAACGAGGTGCAAACACAGAGCACTTTGGAACAGAAGGCGCTGCGCCGTTGGAGGGCCGACGAGGGACTGAGTCATGTCGGTGTAAACAGGGGCCCGGCTTCAGCCGTTAACAGGTGGTGCTAGGTGGTCAGGCGCGGTTCCATCTTGCGGTGCTCAAGTACTCAAGTACAGGGGTGGTGAAATACCCTCCGGTCTGAGTTCCTCTTGAAGGCCGGGGCTAGAGGTGGGGGCTTGACGGCATGGACTTTCCCTGGGTTGCCTGGGATTTAGTGATCCACGTAAATATTCCCGCACAGGTGTGCACAAACTGCGGGGGATTCCAGGAGACGGTAGTTGACGGGTGTTGACAGCTGCCGCGCCCCGTCTGTCACCTTCCCTGCAGGTTGCCGCGCCGGTCACACGGGCGTGACGTTCATACCACTACCCCTGGACTACTGGCAGGGGGACAAGAGTGTGCCCGCGTGTATCTCATCTGAAACCGGAGAGGTGGTAATTGAAAATAAGTACGCGCTTATTGAAATGTCACGCTGCGTTTCCCGCGGTAATCTAGATGCGACGGCTCACAGATGTCCGTCCCGAAGAACGGATGCCCCGCAGCACTGGCTCCCTTTGTGAAAGCCACGATAAGAGGCACCCCGATAAACCAGTTATTGCTGTGCGCATCCCGTCTCCATGGAGATGGAGGCTGATGGGGGTTGAAGGAACGGACTCTCGGATACCGATCAAAGGGCCAGATCGCTGTGGAGGGCTGGATGGGGGAAAGGTTGGGAACGGCTCCTTAGCGCTGTGCCCTCTTATCTTCAGTGTGGAGGCCGCAGCTGCTTATATTTCCAGGTGTCCACAGAAGATTTTACAGGGGGCTTTTAAAACAGGGGAGCAGTCATGCCACAAGCCAACTGTTCCGGGCCAAGACCGCAAGTGTGAAACCGTACCCGCTCTTTCCCATTTCCATTATAGAGCTATTTGTAGGTTCATCTTCGAAGGCATTCTCCTAACATTGTAGCGCGATGATAAGAAACAGTGAATGTGTTAAATATCTCATTATTTAACACCGTTATCTTAGCAAAACATAAAATGGTCTCCGTGTACTGTGGCGCTCAGAGCGCTGTGGCAATGGCAATGGCTTTCTTGCTGAAGCTTGTCCTTCACTCTTCCAACTTTTTTTTCAAAGAGATTTTCCTGTAATCTCTTTTCAGTCACACAACCAAATTCAATTTCAGAGTGATTAGTCTCTCCAGACACAGGGTTCCGCAGGGGCGGCTAATGCACACAAATGTCCTTCCTCTCCCATAACACAGCGACATCGGACTGGAGCTTGCAGAATCCATTTTAGCTACGCTCAGTCCTGCGTGCAAACCATAGCGCTAGCATTAGTCATTCGTCATTACACCGCTTATTCACTGGAGACATTGTTGTCTGTTACTAATGGACTGACTGTTGGACAGCTTTACGGATTTGGTCAGACAGCTAAGGCCTGCTTCACTGAGTGCTTTATTGGTCTTACAGTGCACAGAACACTGTTTAGTGGTGTATTGTACAATTTAATGAGACACCCAGTGATGTAGTAATGCAGAGAAGAGGGGGGTTTGCTTGTTGAATACGGAGCTGTCCGTTTAATGAGGGGCTGAGGTGGCTGAAGTCTGGAGCTATGGGCTGCCTGCAGTGAAGGTAGTGAGGCTCGCTTCAATTATTTAAACCTGCAAATGTTTACAACAGCAAACGTGGAGGAACAAGGCATCCATGCACACCACACGCCTTTTTTGGTTTGATGTGAGTCTGTCGAGCTGTCAGTGAGAAGTGTTCCAGAGCCTCTCCATGTAAAGGACAAGCAAAACGAAAAGATGCAGTGTCTCAAAATGTTGAATGAACGACAGATTCTTTCATTTCATTTTGATGAATGATCAGTGAATGGATGGGTGAATTGAGTGATTAATTAATTAATGAAGATAATAAAGGTAATAGTAATAATAATATTAGTCTCAACCTGTCACCTTTGGCAGGTAAACACACACCTTCTTTCTTCCCATCTTGTTAGGGAGATTAAATGACAATTAAATTTAATTTTGAAAAATCAGTTTTAATCCCTAAGTAGGCCTACAAAACTATACACCCTCTGTTAACTACCATGTTGGCTTTCAGTACAACCTGCGATTAAGGCTAACAAAACCTGCACTAAAAGATTGTTTAAATTACAAAATCTGCACATTGCAGATCTTTGCCATGAATATTCTCCAAGTGTGAGTCCGGAAAATTAAGTGTATCCACAATTTTAAACAATGTTGACAAAATGTGCATTGCGAGTAAAAATTATTACATTACTCATCAAATTGGCTAATTGAGGAGAAACGGCTATATCTGATGGTACTGAATATTGTGAATACGTAATGTGTTTATATTAATTTAATAATGTTAACGTTGAACCTCTGCAAATGCTTTTATTAAATTTTTTAATTCCATTTTTTTTTTTTAATTATAATTACAAAATAACGGTACTGACGGTGAGGAGATACGTAACTACAGGGGTATAGGCTCATGCACCGTATGCCACAGGTTAAACCGAACAAAGCCTAAACTGGACTCAAACTGTGAATCATAGAATCGAAGTTTGAACACTTTGCCCCTGAGCAGTGCCTTTTACAACAGCTAAATAGTGTTGACGGATTTATGTCCAGTCCAAGCAGTAACAGAAACATAGTTTGAGGCCCAACTGAGCAGAAAATAAGTGCCAAGACAAAAACTGACATTGTGGATACACCTTTAAAGGAGCTATATGTAACAAATTTACTGTACTAAATCATAAAATGACCATGATATGTCATCAGAGATTAAGAAAACATGCTAAGTTGAAATACTGGCTTCTCCGACAACAATGCTACAGCCAGTATGTTCTCCTTTGAAATTTCCATTCCGGGTCGGAATGTCTGTATTTGTTTTGGTCTGTGTGATTCACTATTCTCCGAGTTGACTCCGCCCACTGCCCATTACGAACAACCAGATGTACTCCGGCACTCCAACAGCCGATTTACAAATGGCTAAGCTAAGTTCAACATCGTTTTCATTTAGCTAGCTAGCTAAATATTTAAATATATATATGTATATAGTTACTAGCTAAACATACCACTAACATTAGCTTATATCTGTGTGACCGTAAACATAGCCAGCCATGCATCTAGCTAACATTGACAGAGTTATAAAAAATCCACATGAGCTGGTTTATAATTTGCAAACAATAAATAAATTGCAAACGTATACATTAGCTTATCAACTTACAGTGTAGGACTCGTCGTCGCTTGTCATTGTCAAAATAGAATAAGTCTCAAAATATAATGTTGCACTCGGCTCATCTTGCGCTCGTGTTCGTTCAGTGTCCTGAACCTGGCAACCCGCGTGAGCTTCGAGTCTGGGGGGGAGGGGGTGGGCGGAGACAACTCTCCAATATTGTGAATTTGGACTGCAGTACCCATTTTAAACGCTCGGTGTCAATGTTACAATGCTCCTTTAAAATTGCACTCAAACCCAGAACCTCAGCGTTTGAAGGTCCATCACACTGTGGCATCGCATTGCGAGCAGTATCTTTAGCAGCAGAGTGTTGAGGAGTAGATAGCCAAGCAATAACTGAACATTTATTTTTGCATTATATTTGTTATTTATTGTTGAGGCAGAAACTTTTCCGTCTTTGGTTTAAGACAGTTCCGAGGTGTATAAGGAAATCAGACCTATGGGAAAATACTTTAGAGCCACAGCATGAACTTTCAAGGTATAATTTAACAATAGGTTGTAGGATTTTTTTTAAGGTGCCAAGCACTGTAAGTGCATAGGCACCTTAAAAAAAATTAATGTGGACATTATCATTATTTTTATTATTAGAAGGTGCTCTTATCTACAAAGAATGCAAGATCTCACAGTAAACGCTGAATGCTTTTCTGCTGAGGTTTGACTGCACAAATTTAGTTTCAGTAGCTTCCTCAGGGGCAAGCCGGCAGTGCTCAATCTAAGAATCAAACTGAACACCCTCTGGTCACAGGCCGAACGCCCTTGCTCAGCAGCCTTTGTGAAATAAGAGATAAGAGCAGGCGATGAACACAACAGAGTGACTCCTGAAGCTTGGAGGATCCCCGCTCTTCAAAAACACAAACTGCTGCCACTGCAGGATGTTTCAGCGCTTGTCCGCTCTCCCCCACTCGCATTCTGAGACCACACAGGGATTAAATGAACACAGGGACCGTTTACCTCGCTGACAGCTCTGCTCAACCTGGTTCTCTGGGGCAAAGGCAATTATAACATCAGAAAAATGGCATTTTATATTGTTGGGGTGGGGGAGGCTGACTGTTTTCTGTTTGTTCGGGTGGTATCAAAAAGACTATATTAGTGTTTTCCCTTGCACTCCAGTTCTGGGGTCTGTCACTCAAGGCTGCATACACGCATGCATACACAACACTGCCCTCTGTTGATCACAACCTGTCACAGCCTCGTGCAGCGGTTGCTGGGGTTCTGTTGGCAGTCTGGTTTAGCGCAGCAGGGAACCGTAATCCATCTCAATCCCAGACGCCTCTTGATGGTGTTTGCTCTACGCACGGTTGCTAGGTATTAATATTGATGCGCTGCTCAGCAATGTGGGTTGTCAAAGCTCGTTCAGATAAACATGGTGGCGTGCCGAGCAAAGCGCTATCCGCTGTGGATGGTCGGGCCCACGGTCGCCGTAACAACATCCTCTGACAGAGCTTCTTTCCAGGGACTTCACACTGACCAACCTCATCACAGTTAGACTGCTCTGCAATGCATCCTGGGAACCTGCAGCATTCACCTGCTTTATTTTAACAAATCTGGGGCACAAGCATCATGACTCACAGATGTATTCAATTACTGCAAAAAAAATAGCAACACACTGGTCACATTACCAGAAATTACACAGGCTGAGAACACCAACCCAGTTATGCAAAATCACTTCTACATGCAGTTTTTCACAACATTACAAACTAGTGTCCAGATTTGACACATTATATACTTGCGTTAATGCATTTATTATGCATTTTCCCCAATTCCAGCAGATGGTATAGAGAACATTGTCATTGTCTCCTACAACAGATTGCAATAAGGGAATTTGCAACAGCCGACAGCCACCGGCTGTGCCAGCCGAGCTCCGTAGCACACCCAACGTGGGTGTCCTTTTAATCAAAGGCAGGAAGGAAGAAGACAGTACGGATCTATCCATTATGCTTTCCCATTGCATGGTGTTTTATGAAAGTGAAGAGGGTATTAATCATTCTTACCACTCCAAAGGTGTCACCCTTGATTGTCTATTTCTTATGGTGCAAATTAGGAGGTGGCAGCTGCTGAAATCACCAATAGTGAAAAGTGTGTCTGGGGGGCAGAGAAAGGGAGGTTTTTTGTTTTTTTCAGAGATGAATATAAAATCCACTCTGAAGGATATTAAAACACCTCCTCGGGGTGGATTATGAGGAAGTCTGTAGGGCTGAGGATTTTAATAACAATAAAACATTGCTTTGAGTATTCATAATAAAAGCAGCGGGGTATATTTTCCAGAGGTTCCTTCATTTTGAGAGTTATTATTTCTTTCTCATGCGGTTTTGTGTCCCAGGTCTATGAATCAAAATCTGTGAAAGTTTATCCTTACTGCTGTGATAATGCACTTGATCTGGGAGCCTGTGAGCTATCCAACGAAACACGCAGCACTTTGAGTAGTTAATGTTAATTTCATTATTGTATTTAGTCACACTTCCTCAGGCAGGCGTGGCCTTCTGTAGTTAACCAATGAAACTGAGGTATCAGCCTTTATCACGAGTATGCTATGGTTGTAAGTTCTACTGATTTATTAATACATTGACAGTAATTTAGCTACAATTCCATTTTACATTTTTTACTAGCAGCACACTGAAACACATAAGTTGAGAAAAATTGAAAATTTATTTAGTCTCTATTGCTCATTCTGCATCTCACTTTCTCACCTATTTACCCCATGTCTCATTTTCACGGAAGGTACACCTCAGACTGGCATCAAACCCCCATGTGTTGTCTTTTCTGGCAAGCTAGAGACAATGAATGACCCTATTTTCCCTCACTAATGCAGATCATTGTATGTTTGAGGAAATCATATGACCCATATCCTGCTTACCAACAGGAGGCTGACTGTTCATTGGACACAGTCTGTTTTGGTTAGTGTAGTCCCTCCGTTCACAAAATAAAGCATGCTACTGTGTAACAGATGCAAAAAAAAACATGCAAAAAAAAAAAAAAAAAAACTTTTTAAAAAAAATTTCTGATTATCTACAGTCATCCCTAGACAGGCAGTCCAATATGATCCTGATAGCAAATAAATAATGGCCTGCTTGATGGGGACACGTTCTGTTTCAAGTCTCTAGCATTGTGCTACTGAACTAGCCTCAGTCATAGCTTCACCATTCATAAATCAGGACAGGCTTCCCCATAGCATTAGGAGCCAAAACAACATTTCCTCACTGAATGAATTTTTCTTTTTCCCCTCAAACACGGAATCTCCAACTGTGCCTCCTTAGTTACTGCAATGCTACTTACACCCACAGGCTAGTAGCACTGTAGCTTAAGTGCATGCAATTCCCAAAGCCCTAGCCTGTGAGCCAGGGACCATCTTACCCAGTACAGGAGAAAGTCGTTGCCTTCCATACATATATAAGCCATCGCTCACTGATGACAGCTGGTGGATGTTGGGCCCCTGGTGTCATTGGAAGTCAAAGGAACCCTGGCCAATGTAAACCCATCCTGCCCCAGGCAGGCCAGGGTTTCCCCCAGGTATTAATAGCACAGGCGGTGCACCTCCGCTGAATTCACGAGCACCTCCGCAATCGTCAGTGAAAAATCAATAACACGTCAGACTCAGATCTCCATGGAAGGGGGGGGGGGGGGGCGGGGAGGCACGGTGGCACTATTTAACACAATTGCCATTGTGTAGTCATGTTTTCACCAGGTCAGGTGTAGGCTGCACCATGTGAATACCACGGCTCACAGCTTCACACCGCCGCTGCTTACCCTCTGAGGCACTTCCACCTCCACTAACTATTTTCCTGGGGGAAACCCTGCAGGCCCACTGCTACCCTTTCTCAGCCATAGCCTGACAAACCGGCTGATGCTGGAAGCAGCTACCGATCGCTTTTACCTTATTCCCTGTGGACACCCATCCATGCAGAACCACAGACGAATCTGAGACAAAGTTGCAAGTGATGATTATATAGGTTGATTATAGGAAACGAGAATGGTTCAGCTCAATATATGTTGGATATTAAAAAATACTGTACACAATAACAGTACCAAACACATGCATCAGGGAGCAGAATGTGGAAAGACCCTCACAATGATACAACTTAATAACATTCAAAATACAAAATTACCTTTTTTTCAAGCTTTTTTCCCCAAGGCTTTTAAAGTGGGGGAAAAAAGGGCAAATTCTCCTAACTGACATTTTATTCCAGCTCTATATTGTGCTTTTAACCAGAAAACTCTATATTGTGCTTCTGCACCATAGTCATTTTCCTGCATATTTTGTTTCATAAATATGCATAAATATTTTGCATACCAATCACGTAATACTGCATTACAAATTCAAAGCATTGAAAACTGTGAAAAAACTTAAAAGTGTATCTTTCCATTCTAAACACCAAAATGAGTTCGTTTTGGTTTTTGGTTGGGAAATGCCATAAAGTTCACAAGGGTCATTTGAGTAGCACTTTTGAATGCTTTCAACTAATAAATAATCAATACATGTGAATCAATATCAATCATCTACAAATTGCCTAATTTATCCTTGTTTAATCCAAGATTTGTAATCATAATGGCACAAGATACATTGTTGATGGTTAGAGATACCTGAGGGGTATGCTACAAAGCGAGATTAAGGGGATAGCCAGCTAAATTAAGCTTCAGCCCTGGGTCTCCTGTATCACAAAGCCCACTCACTTTTAATCAGGGTATATTGCCACGGCAACTTACTCTGCACGGCTAACCTGCTCCGTGGCAGGTTATGTTCAGGATAACAGATTGAAACATATAAAAGCACTGCCCTTTGATGAATCAACTCATTGGCTGTGGAAAAAGGCGTCTCCATTCCAAAGGATCCCGTAGAGATATGTGTGGATACTGAGGGAATCTCTTTGCAGGGCGAGATTAGTAAATTCCACAAAATATTTGAGAGAATTTTTTAAATGAAAAAACCTTGATGTGATTGCTTTAGCAATATTTTAAACATGCTGTATCAAGTTAAAAATGTAGGATGTACTGAGAATATAGATTTATTTGTTACGAGTGGTAAGGTGAATAAGGTATTAACTAGCCTAACGAATTTAACCTAGATGATGTGCATTTATTTTTTGCAAAAGCTCCTTCCTGCCTTTTTCATATTCTTATCCATCCATTATACACTGCCCGTCCAAAAAAAAAGTCGCACACTCCTAATATTTCGTTGGACCGCCTATAGCCTTGATTACAGCGTGCATTCGTCATGGCATTGTTTCAACAAGCTTATGCAACGTCACAACATTTATTTCCGTCCAGAGTTGCATTCATTTTTGGCGGAGATCTTGTATTTACGACGGGAGAGTCGAACCAATCTGTAAAGTCTTTTCCAGCACATCACAAAGACTTTCAATGGGGTTAGGGTCAGGACTCCGGTGGCCAATTCATGTTTGAAAATGATTCCTCGTGCTCCCTGAACCACTCTTTCACAATTTGAGCCTGATGAATCTTGGCATTGTCGTCCTGGAATATGCCCATTGATGGGATAACCTGGTCATTCAGTACATTCAGGTACTCAGCTGATTTCATTTTATTGCTGCATAATGTTGTTGAGCCTAGACCTGACCAATTGAAGCAACCCCAGATCATAACACTGCCTCCAGAGGCTTGTACAGTGGGCACTATGCATGACGGGTGCAACGGCGACTTTTTTTTTGGACGGGCAGTGTATCTGTCTGTATCAGTCTTTTTTTCCACAGGAGAGAAATACGTTACTCTAGTACAGCCCATGCTGCACCGCTATAGGCTCGTTGTTGCAGACACCGCCCCTTTTATGGGAACTCACCCGTACCTTGATTAATAAAGTCTGTGTTCACTGAGCAAGTTAATAACCACGTTCGTAGTACCGGTTAAGCCAGATTGAGGTGGTTAGGCTTTCTGAAGCCAGCTAACGCAAAGAAACCCTGGCTATGTTAAGCTTCCTTCATAGTATATCCCCTTGGGTAGCCAAAAAACCCAAACAAAAGGCTACAAGCTACAATTAGCATTTAGATGGAAATTCTCCATGTATAACACAGCATCAATGCTGCTTATTCTAAAATGATGCAGGATTTATAGATTTGAAAGCCCAGGCCTCCTTCGAAATATCATATTGAATAATATTTATTGTTGGACTAGAATTCAACAGAGCATTTTAAAGAACCATAATACAGTTATCTATGGTTTATCACCACGATGTGAAGTATTACCATTTTAATGAATCACATATTTTTGATTACGGCCTTCTGAATATCGTAATGTTTAATATTTATTATGTTGGACTAAGTTCCAACTTGGACTAAATATAACACAGCATTTTAAAGAACTGTCATAGTTTTTTGTGCTTTATGAAGCATTGCAACTAAATTATTTTTTAAATATTGATTTTGTATGCAAATGTGTGCAGCATGTTTAAACAGTGTTGTATTACTGAGCTGGGAAACAGACTGCACCGTCACGGTTCTACCCAGATCCTCTCTCCTCAGCCTCTACAGCTAAATTAAAAGCGCTGGAAAACCCTGTCATTCTTTCAACCTCATGAGAATAACTGATTAAGGGATATCGGACATAGTCGCCACTTTCTCCTTCAAGCACTTAATCACACATCATTTATGCAGAAATACAGAGGGAAACTGACTGTAAATTAATACAGAGAAACTATATTTCTATGTGATATGACATTCCATTGCATTACAGGCATTTAGCAGACACTCTTATCCAGAGCGACTTACACAACTTCTTATTACATTTATCCATTCATACAGCTGGATATATACTGAAGCAATTCAGGTTAAGTACCTTGGCAGGACACAACAAGTCCAGTTCCTTAACCATTATACTACTCTGCTTATCTTAACAACCCGGCCCCTCACACGTTGGGATGTGAGAGGGTGGACTCTTATTCGTTCCGCCATACCAAACCACTCTGCTACTCTGCTCATCGCTGGTGTGGATCCCTTGCACTTGTTTTACCAAAGGTGATTCTTTTATTGATGGAACTGCAAAGAATATTTGAAAGCCTTTCAGCATGGATGGAGGAGGAATGGGGCCTTTTAGAGAATGGCATCTGCCATGCTCCCTCTCAATGTGCTCTCTTGCACAGAGAGGGAACGGTCCCCTTGCACAATGAGGAATATATCCCCTTTCCCAATTAGAGAGGGGTTCCCTGGGACAGTGTGCATATGATCCCACTGCATGCGTTAGAAATGATCCCCTGGTACAGTGCAGAAATAGTCTCACTGCACAGTGAGAAACTGACCCCTTTCCCAGTGAGGACGTGGTTCACTCTGCATAATGAGGAAATGATGCCCTGTACAATGAGGAAATTATCCCTTTCCCAGGGGAGAGTGATTCCCTGCACAGTGTGCAAATGATCCCTTGAATGAGAAGGAAATTATCTCCCTGCATGGTCAAAAACTATTCCTCACCCAGCAAGGAAATAATACTCCTTGGAATAATCACTGCCGAAACTGCAGCAAAGCAGAGGCAGATATTGAGAATGTCTCCAATTGGCAATATGTGGATCTTGGTGAGAAGGGGCTTGGAAAAGCCTGTTGAAAGATTTATATCATGTGCATACAGAGGAGGTAGAGAAGTCCAATGATTCCCCATCAGCCAAGCTCCTGTGACAACCCAACCCTCTCACCACTCAGAGCAGAGCAGACCTTTCCTACAGTCAAACTACAGGAAATAAATACAGAAAGGCCTTGCCTGTGGGTGTTTGCATATATATTAGTTTCATTGCTGGTTTGTTTTGTGTTTTTCACACACTCTTGTGTTTTTTTTGTTTGTGCATAACAGCATTGTCAAAAAAGCTGCCTGTTATCTAAACCTTGTCATTTGTATATTTAATAATGTTTCATGTCGTGTTGTTTTTAAGGCTAGGCGAATAGACTATGCCTTGCTATTTATCAAAGAATAATACCAACACAAAATGTATTAAGAATGTTGTGGAACATAGATTGTCATTTGGTTTTGAGATATATTATAATGAGAACATTCCCTGGACAAGTCATAGAATAACATTGCAGGCATGTTGCATACAAACTTCCTTTCAACATCCCCTGATGGTTATGGGTCATGAAAAATAATCGTGGAGGATACATGTCAAACATGTTTTAAAAAATTGCTATGGCAGATTACTAACATTCCTGATCAAATTTACATGTTTGGCCATCCGTAGTTCGAATTCTTCTTCAAGTTGAATAACAAAACTGAGTAACATTCAAAGGCTGCAATGTTGTGAAACAGGACAAATGTACATTCAGAGAATATTCATCCTTACTTTTTTAATGTTTTGAGAACTGTTGAGAGGGATTTGATATACCATAAACATTTGACTTATTTTCCAATTATATACTGAAGGTAAATATTTAAGTTTATTGTTCAACAAATCTAACACTGTATTTAAAATCTAATCTGACACTGTACTTAAAGGCAATGGTGAACCTGTTTTCACGCTTTTACAAAGTCCACCACAGAAGCAAGACTGTTTCTGCACAAGAGGGGAGAGCAAATTACAGTGTATTTAATTTAGTGTATTTTAATTTATTCAATTAGCCCCAGAGTGCAACATCCCTGAGAAGAACAGAAAATTCAGCTTTAGATCAGCAAGAATACCATTAAATTGTTATCGATACAGCATTACAGCACCATGATTTCATCCCTCTTAGCCTCTGCTATATGTCATTGCTTCAGAACCCTCATTCTGAGAGACATCATGAGCCGTGCAATAATGAGTGCCGCCCTGCAGGTTTTCCACTACAATTAAGGTTAATTAGGCAGTGTATAGTGCCCGCTTGCATTCAATCTTCAATGGCTGTGGAGTTATTAGGCATTGTACAGCAGGAGAACACCAAATGGACCAGAACAGAGTACATGATTGAGGTGAGTTTGTGCAATCCTTCTCCATTTTGTTAGGTCAAATTTCTCACCTGATTCTTAGCTTCCAACAGTTTTCATATCTTAGCAAGGCTGAACAGAAGTCAGTACAAGTTGAATTACATGTTAATTCAAAGGGAGCTGATGTTGTGCAACATATTTAAAGTGTACCACTTCAGTAAATATCCAGCGTTATAAATGGATAGCAGATACAAATTGTGAACTATGCAATTCCTTAACAGGGGAATGTGCTATATGAATGTCAGACTTTGGAATTTGATGAATAAATGACACTATATCTTTGTTGGATGTACTTTATTTGTCTTGGGGCTTTAAATGATCTTATAGTATCCCATGACTTTGGATCTAATTTCCTTTTAATTAGCTTCATATGCAAATCGACCAGAGACTCAATATAAAAATTGGCAGATATCTTTTAAATAATGCTCATTCCCCTACCCACCTTAGCAAGCAGAAATGGCATTGCTGGTAACCATTTCAAACCTTATATGAAAAATGTAGAGTGAGCCACCATGCTGATGCGATTAAAAGTAATGAAGCAGCCTACAAAATAGCAAGTCTTAACTTGCTGTGCTTACACAATGTAATTATCATAATCACTGTAGGAAAGGATGTATCACAAGTATGAAGAACTGTACACCTGAAGGCTATGCAAGTCTTCTTGACACACAATTATTTTTTGCTGGGCGCCAGGCCGGCCAAGAACAGTGAAAGTAGCTAACTGAGTCAGTCAGTCCCCCTTGCACTCATAATATCCATTTATGCTAAAGATGCTGTATTTTTCATAATAATCTATTGGCGGAGCTGAACATAAACTACCTTTTTTTCCAAACAAAGTTGCGTTCGGAAATCTTGAACAACTTGCAGACACGCCTCATTTTCATCAAATCTCCACCTCGCGCGCGTAATGCCGCATATCTACAGGAGACACTTAAAACAGTGGATAAGTCAAATATCTGAATCACAAATGGCTGAAGCTACGCGGAATTTCGGAAGTAAGTCCCATTTGCGCGTGCTTATCTCAACTCTGAATCTGGCCCCTAGGCAGTAAATGGTGGTATAGCCTACTGATCTTGCGGTGTTTGGCACAACTTTGCAGAGTGGCAGATCAGCGCTCTCCATTATCTCCACCCCAAACCGTGGATACGTTATTTGGACATTTCCACCCACTAATTAACGTTATTAATTGTATCTTATCTTACTCCATCCTATCTTATCTCAGGTTAGGCAAACCTAAATACACAATCATAAATCGGTGATCAACATTCATGTCTGTTACCTAACAACCGACACTGCTTTTTTCATATCGCGCACAACTGATCGATTGGGTAAATAAACAAACCAACGTTAATTCGTTAACATTCTAGCAGAGACGTCAACCAGCGCTGCGAGTACGAGGTTATCCTAAAAATTGTGCAAAAACGACGAGCTTTCAATTTCAAGTCTGACGAATTAAAGTGTGATGAGTGCTAGCCGAAGTGTTTTGTCACTAAACCGCAACACATAGTTCGGGTCTGCCATAAGCCTTTCCACAATTAAATGCCGCTTATTGACATTTCCCTCATTCTCCAAAAGTAATAAAAGAGCAGCCATCAACGTTATGGAGTTACCAGGTAGCTATTTTTGCAAACGTTATATTTTTTATTCCAGCAGCTAACAATGAAGTTACGACATTAACAGGGTTATCCTAAAATTAGGACACTATTCTTATTGGCTAACTTACCGAAGGAACACGAACACTGGCTGTATCCCAAACCGCATACTTCCATGCTCTGCACTACCGTGCTCCCGAGTACGCACTCAAGGCTTGGGAGCTCGCACTCTGGAGCATGGAAGTACGGTAGCACGGAAAGTTTTGCTCAGTCGTGGGACGCACTTTGTGGCGACATCTGACCTATAACCTTTAACCTTTTCCGTAACTATCGGGGAAATGCCGACGAGTAAGTAGGCTAAACCTGAGAGGCATAACGTTCCCTGGCATTGTAGGCTACTGTATCGGCTGTTAATGAAACATTCTGATATAACCAGCAATATCCGCAACAGTTGAATTATCCTTTTTGCTAGCGTTCGTATTCCAGAAACGTCAGTGGAAGGCAACGATGGCTAGGAAGGCAGCCTATTCATTACATCATTGGATACCTTTAAGTAAACAATCAACCCCATAATAAAATTGTCTTCGCATTGTAAGCAATCGTCTGTGTTGTGATTATTTTCGCGCTGTTTACCAGAGCGTGAACAACAGGGTACGCAGTTAGTAGAAATGGAGCCATGTTTGTGGCGGTGCTGTTGCTTCTGGGGTGGTTTTCCATTGAAACTGAGAAAAGACGGGCTGCTGCCAGAATTAGACGGTGGATCATTATTGAAAACGGCATCCGACGAAAGCAAGCCATCCGGAGAGCTGGGGTGAAGAGGAGGGCTTCTCTTCGTAGAACAATTGCGCTTGTCAACACCGACGTAGGTTGTCTTATACAGCCGACTAGCTAGCTACACTGGTTAACATTACATATCATTAAACTTAAATGTATATGAAAAAAATGATTATTTTACATCGCATATTGTGCTGTTCATTCACATTGTAGCACTTTATTCATTTACAAACTCCTAAAGTAGTTTTCCCCGTTTAAGTTTCCAATCTGAACCACTAGCTAGGTGTCAATACTACACAAATAGACAGACGCACTGAAGTTAGGCAGAGTATATTTATTAACTTGGGAAATTTGTCTCTAGGGAGAGAGCCTTGCAACCTATGGCAGGATCATTGTCAATGTCCCAATCCTTGCCAAATATTTTGATGACGACCAGGATCTCCAGCCAGTCTTCCGCTTATCACGACGGGCAATCCGTGCACTCGTTGGGATGCTCCCCAACAAGAGGGACCATGGCTGGGGCTACACACGTAACGTTATGTCCCTAGTGTCACAAATGGAAAACCAGAAAATATAATGCATCAATACCAAATATTAACATGAGCTAGCATTAAACACAAGTGATGTTAGTGTTATAGCTAAGTTAACACGATAACTAGTGCGACGCTAGCTAGTAAGTGGGTTGATATTCAGCTAGCTAGCATGTCAGTTATAGCATATGGGAATAAATTCGAATATGAATATTAAATAATGCTTCGTGCTTCGGAATAGCTATATCTACGACTTAACGCCATTATTATCTGGCTAATATAGATATTACGTTAGTAGGCCTACTGTCATTTAATGTTAGCGAACGTTACCTAGCTAGCTAGCTGTTACCGAGCAAATTGCATTGCAATTTACATAACGAAAGCTAACTAACTGGATCTAGAAGTTATCTTAATTATTGAGCTAGCTCAGTATTAAAACACGAACAGAAATAGTGCTGTGCCAGATGTTTTCAAACTTGTGAAAATGTTCACATAACAATGTTGAAATTACTTACATTTGTAGAAGGCATTGGGAGAGGCAGCGCCTTCTGTGCTGTCATCCGCCATTACGATAGTACATTTTTGGTCTTGACTTTTTTCTTGAAAGGAATGATGGGAATTTTTTCTGGTCGGAGCACGCATACTTTGAATTTTGAACAAATGGAGCACACATCCGGGTACTTTATCCGTGCTCCGTACTACCGCAGTTTTTGGACTCACACTCCAAGATGGATGCGTGCTCGCTATGCGTGCTCGGAGCATGGAAGTATGCGGTTTGGGATACAGCCACTGTCGCTGACTGCATTGTTGACACGTGTGCACCCCCCTGTGTATAGCCTACGTGACATTTCCACTCAAGCACATCCCAGGCAGGAACCGTCGTCACACGCATTGCACTAGGGTGGGAGAGCCATTGCCGGGGCAAGACCTCCAATGCCCAGCATGCACTAGGTTGACCTAGTCTTGTTTTTAAAGTCCCCTCTCTCTGAATAAGTTTTCTGCTTAAATCTAAATATAGGGATATTCAGAAATAACCTGGATGACTGCTATTAATTCCAGTAGAATTAGGGAAAGTATAATTCAGACTAGTTTCCTTATCACTCAAGAGAGGAACTCATTGCCTTGTAATGTGATCAGCGTTGTGCAAGTTGCTCTGACCTGCTCTTGTGGGATTTGTAGTACTGACAGACCCTGTAGACAGCAACCTTAGCCAATGGCAAGTAAAAAAAATTTAAAAACCTTCGGTGGAAGGTAGGCGATTTAGCCTGAGAAGTACCTGTCATGGAGAATGGGGTTTCTGGGAGAGAGTGTTCAGGATTGGACCACGTCCTACTCAAGACGTGACAAAATGGATACACACATTGTGTATCTGCGCACTGAACTCGACAGATAACGCCTGTCACCTCAGGATTTCTGCCCTGACATGGAGACAGGTTTGAGGCAAACCCAATTACTCAGGGGTGGAGGGAGGGGAGAGGGTGTAGGGGGCAGCATATTTGTGATGATGCAATCAATGTATTCCCAACCCACTGAAAGACATGTAGCTGCAATATTATTTCAGGAACCCAGGGAAGCATGTCATTTATTCATTACCTCAGCAGCTCTGCTATATATATTGCATCTGAGGAGAGATAGCTGAGAGGCAGCAGGTATAGTAGGGCCTTAAGTGGTTTCCATTAATACTTTCCTTGTCATTTACAACAGGAGCCAAATTCTATCTTTAGTGTTGGGAGTGCTATCTTCAGCTGCTTGCCTTTCTCAAAAGAGTGTTCTGTCTACCTCCACCAGCCTGTGGTAATACATTGACACGTATGTCAATCATGCCTAATGCCTCTTCTTTTCAGATAAGTTCCTGCTCAGAGCTCAACCATTCAGTTCTGTTCCGGTCAGCTTAGGGGAGAAAAAAAGATCAGAAGTCTTCATCCCAGACACAGCAAAAGGAAAGATTAATAATGCCAAATTCTTCATTTTTGGCTCTTAAATTTTTCTTTACTTTTTTTAATGGGTGAGGGGACAATAGCACTGTGAAGCAAGTGAAGTTAAAGAGACCCTCCATCTCTTTTAAATATAAGCAAGGGTGTAGCTGTGGTTTGGTACCTGGGGGAGACAGCTCTAAAGGGAGAGGGGGGGGTTCTCCTTCAAAATTTCCCTCCCTCCCTTCCTTTTATGTAGCTAATCATATGCTGTATTATTACATATTATTCTATTTCTATTTAAATACTTCAGCAACAAACACAAAACCAAAACAAACAACAACAAAAAAAATATCACATAGCTATTTACGTGTATATCATGGTTCAGGTGTAGCCTACTCTTTTCACCGCCTCTCTCTACTGTCACCACTACTCCTACCTGCTGTGGCTCAGAGGACTCAGTTGAGCGTCTGCAGCCTGCCTCACACCTATCTCTCCCATCATCAGGAATCTAATGTTAATAATATGAAGTCAAATACAAGTCTTATTCACTTTATTTCATCAGGAGGAAAATATCTCATCATTATCATATTGCAGTGATCTAAATAATGAAAACGTCTACCTAAACCATGTCAAATGCAAGTTTGAGTGGACTGGCTAAAGTTAAAATTCGATAGCCTACGTGTTAGCCCAACCACGGTCCATGTGTATGCTGGTTTAGCTTCTATTTTATTTTGCCGTGGATGGATGTAACCAAGAGAACAGATTTGCGGAAATGCTGAATTAATTCAATAAAACCTGTTATAAAGCATGGTTTGGGTAGATTTTTCATTTAATTCCATTTCCCAGTAGAACATATAAAAACATGTCTGAGTATGGTGTGCGAATCCAGTTTTCGAAAAAGAGATTTATCGCGGTTTTTGTAGGCAAAACTACTTTGGAACGCATTTAAACCCACTGAGAAGCTGCAGTTAAAATGCAAATAAAGCCATCAGTGAGGTTGTGCTATTCACGATTATAACTGATGGGAAACAACCTTTCAATAAGTTCAGGGTTCAAAAAGGTGAACCTATTCTTTAAACCATTTTACCTCTAAGTAGGCTGCTCAGCGCACCACGGTCACCAACACTCAGATGACGAATCCCACCGGAGTTCTGGCCAGACCTCTTTTTTTCTGGGCAGAATTCTTCTCTACAATCTATGGGAAGAGGACCCTGATGTAGCATTCCAAGCGTTGCAATTGCTTATTCTTCCCTCCATGCTCAGATGGATGATGACGTTTTGACTGCACTCTCGCAGCATGCCTTTCAAACTAGAAGTACATGGCTAACTTTTTTTTTCGTTGGTACAATTTATATTTTGGACAAGTTCAACAGGACTAACGTTAACTGTATCAACGTGTAGTCACAAAATGAGCCTTGGATTGTGGAATAATGTGCAGGGGACAGAGGGGACAGGTACTGGAAGTGCGAGGGATATGTCCCCCGCATACCCCGTGTCCGCTACTAGAAGGCTACTATAAGTCATTGGTGATATACCCGTTCGATAATTATCAAATATTTCTTTGAGGGCAATAACAGTCATCGCCGCCATGTGGTATATTGCCTTTCTTTCTGTCTTTTTTTCTTTAAAGGTATACTTTGTAGTTTCATTGTAAACAACTCGTTCTTTGTTTACATTCAGATTTTCTCCCCAAAAAACATTGTATGTGTCCTTGTGGTCTAATAAACATGTTGAATGTACGCTGCCTGGCCAAAGAAAAAGTCGCTGTTGCACCCGTCATGCATAGTGCCCACTGTACAAGCATCTGGAGGCAGTGTTATGATCTGGGGTTGCTTCAATTGGTCAGGTCTAGGCTCAGCAACATTATGCAGCAATAAAATGAAGTCAGCTGAGTACCTGAATGTACTGAATGACCAGGTTATCCCGTCAATGGGCATATTCCAGGATGACAATTCCAAGATTCATCGGGCTCAAATTGTGAAAAAGTGGTTCAGGGAGCATGAGGAATCATTTTCGCTTCCTGTTTTTTGCTTGTTTTCTATTTAACTTGTGTTTTTGGTTATTTTATAGTTCAGAATGTATAGCTAACTGTGTGTACTAATGTTTATTACTGGGGATAGCTACTACGCTGTGAGAAAGTTGTGCTTTGTTGGATTTGCTTTGTAGTCGCGTCAATGACCTTCAAAATGCACTTATTGTGCGTCGCTTTGGATAAAAGCGTCTGCCAAATAATTGTAATGTAATGTAATGATGCAGGAGTAAAACTTCCGAAATTCAGAGGCAACGTGAAATGCTTCTGGAAAAAAAAAAATCACCACTGATACCTATTGAATGTTGATAAGATAATCAGCAGCAGGGCCATACAGCCTCCATGTGATCATGTAATGTGTTTTGTCAATCACATGGAAGCTGCAAGGCCTTGTCGGCTCCTCCCCAGGGTCGTTCTGTAATGCATCAAATCTTGTGCATTAAGAAATTAGATTTCAAGGTGTGCACAGCAGTAGTCAGAGAAAACACATATCCTTACCATACCAATTTGTTGTCACATATAGAGAGGTAGAGAAGCTTACTAATAAACTGTTAGATAGGACAGTCGAAACAATGGGGGGGAAATCATACCTTCCAATGATCTGTATTTATTACTTTCTAACAACTTAATTTCTCTGAGGAACTCCTGCAACTTGCTGCAATGAACTTTGTATGAACTCTGCAGTTTCAGAGTCAGACAGTGCGGCAGCCAGGCCTGTCAAAGTGTGGGCATATCAGTAGAGCACCACCCATATGCAGCACAGAACATCAAGACCTTAGAATAACAATGATCCAAGTGATTTATCAAAAATAAGTTATACATATAGAGTACATGTACTATTTATATCATCCTCTACATGTAGGTTTTGCTAAATGCCATTAAAAAATCTGGATGACAACTTTTAATATCTTGCAAATTCACTAACCAATCAGGAGTCTTCTGAAGTAATTATGAATGTGATCTGACAGATGGCTAACAGTTCCACAGGAAGAAACATAATACTACATAGATTTTAAGACTGAAACTAATGACTATGTTTTGTCGATTATTCTACCGGTTTTTTAATTAATGCTCCCAGTACGCTACTATTTTTCTGAATTGATTAAATTTAAATGTTATATGATGTTAAATTATGCTAATTAAAACACATGTTTAACCATTGAACAAAATTTGCTATAAAATGACTTACAGGTATGTATAACCCGCATAGCAATGGCTGACCTTGTGCTGTTGGAGGTGTTGGCTGCTTAGGAGAGAACTGAACACATCTTTAGGATCGCGCATAGGCTATTTGTTGGCTGAGAGTGATGCATGGCTGGTTAGTCGTTTTCGGGTTTTTATGAAATTGTCGACCTGCCCAATGTTGTTGGTGCAGTAACTGTAGGCTACTGCACAAATGTAGCCTCAAAGCTCTATCCGAAGATATGTTTGCAAAATATGCATAGAAAGGGCTGTCACATCTGTGCAGCTCATATGTCATGCGAAATGTATCTCAACGTCCTGTCCTGGTTGCCTGATGGGACCGTAGACGGGTGGGACCCACAACAGCTTCAGTTGGCACTTGTTTACAGAACACTGCGGGAAGAGACTTATTGGTGTAGCTACGTCAAATTGCTGTTTACTATGTCAGAGTATAGATTCCTAACTACCTCTTTCCATCACTAGGGGATCAGGGATTTCAACCCACCTCTCGCACGCACAGAACAGCAACAAAATTACAAAATTTATAAATTAACTATTTTATTTATTTCCAGGCTGCGAGAAAGACAGCAGCCAAGTGCTTGGCAGTTGGAGGCAATGCGTTCGCCCGATGCAGAGAGGCTGGAACTCGCGTGATGGGAGATTCTGCATTTCCTGGATGTTATATCCTGCTAGGTCTTTTTACTTTACCATGATGGAGACTACAAACCCCAATTCCAAAAAAGTTGGTACAGTATGTAAAATGGACATAAAAGCAGTGATTTGTAAATTCTCTTTTACATATTTAATTGAAAACAGTACAAAGACAAGATATTTAATGTTTTACCTGATAAAATTTATTGATTTTTGTAAATATACGCTAATTCCGAATTTGATGCCTGGAACACGTTCCAAAAAAGTTGGGACACGGGCAAAAAAAAGACTGGGAAGTTCAAAAAACACGTTTGGAACATTCCACTGGTAAACAGGTGATGCTATCATGACTGGGTATAACAAGATATCAAAAGACTCTTGATCCTATTTTCAGGCGATTTACAAGCGATACTATAGCCTCTCTGCATTTGCATGGATCTCTATGGGAATTGGGGGGTGGGACTAGATTAAGATGTAAATTACACGGGAATAGTATGGAACCCATGGTTGGCTAAATGGCTGTAAGTCATCAAGGGTCGGAGGTATCGTCTTGCTCAGGTGTGCCCATTTGTTGCTCTTTGCCAGCTCACTCTTTGTAAAATGCTCTACTTGCAGCCCTGAGTGCCTTGCTGATCTGGTGATCCTTCAGAGCATGGTTAACCACAAACCTAAGTGTATGGCCAGGGCCTCCAAGGGAAGTTATCCCGTGCCTCTCTTCCAAGATCCATAAAGCTGCCACAACATTGGTAGCATTATCATGTACAACAGCCATTACTTTACTGAGGGACAAACCAAACTAGTCTGCTGCCTTTTCCACCCAAGCAGCAATATCTTCGGCTGTGTGTCGCTCTTCAAGTGGCATTGTGGTCAGACTATATGAAGTCAGCGTCCAGTCCTCATTAACAAAGTGGCATGTGACGCCTAAGTAAGCCTTAGTGGCATTACTTGTCGTGGTGAGAGTGACTTTTGATGTCATTTTTTTGTGTGCAGCTTTCACTACCTCAAGTACATCCTCATTTTTCCTCACTATCAAATGTTTGAAGTGGGTCCTGGAGGGAAGTGTATACCCTGGGCGAAATGTGTTGACCATCACACAGAAGCCCTCACCCTCCACAATAGAGATGGGTCTCATATCATTAATTATCATGTGGAGAATGCTATCTGTGAATCATCCGCATGGCTTTGACTCTTGCTGAGAAAGAAACACAAAAAGGACGTTATATTTCATCATGAGGGCAATGAAAAAAGATTTCTAAATTCAACCTTTACCTTGTAGTGCGATTCACTGCAGAAAATAATCATGCAGTGTTGGACTATGATCTACTCTATGATCTACTCTATATGCTTGTGCCAACCAGTCATAGTTAATTAACTGCAATATTCTTATGTATATCGTCTCCTGACTTTTTTCCCCAGAGTTCTATAGGAAAATGAGTCAGGAGAAGAAACCCTTAAAGTGATCCATCCACATCTACTGCACATCTGGCCTTAGAGTGATGGTTTGAGGCTCGTTTGATAGCTTAGACCCTTGATAACTTACATCCATTTCGCCAGTCATGTGTTCCATACTGTACCAGTGTAGTTTACAGCTGAATCTAGTCTCACCCCCCAATTCCTATAGAGATCCATTCAAATGCAGAGAGGTTATAGTATCACTTGTAGCAGTACCTGAAAATAATACATCGAGAGTCTTTTGATGTTGATGGGTCACAGACTTCAGGAAGTAACAGCATGCAAAGGATATGCAACCAAATATGAAATATGATACTTTAAAAATACATTAAAGCAAAGGGTTTGAATACTTATGCACATGAGAGATTTCAGTTTTTGATTTTTAATACATTTGCAAAAATTTCTAAAAACATGTTTTCACTTTGTCATTATGGGTTATTGAGTGTAGATTGATGGGCAAAAATGGCAATTTTATCCATTTAAAATTAAATCTACAACACAATAAAGTGTGAAAAAAGTGAAGGGGGTTGAATAATTTTGAGTGCAACTGTGTGTATATATACACTACTCACAAAAAGTTAGGGATATTTGGCTTTCGGGTGAAATTTATGGAAAATGTAAGTTCACGCTACAGTGATATTATACGTATCATGAAAGTAGGGCATTTAAGTAGAAGCATGCAATGGTGATTTCCTCATCTCAAACAATTTATTGAAACAAAAGCCAACAACAGTGGTGGGTATACCACAACAAAAATGTCAATGTCTCAATAACTTGTCATGTGCCCTTGAGCATCAATTACAGCTTGACAACGACGTCTCATGCTGTTCACAAGTCGACTTATTGTCTGCTGAGGCATGGCATCCCACTCTTCTTGAAGGGCGGCCCTCAGGTCATTGAGGTTCTGGGGTACAGAGTTACGAGCCTCTACACGGTGAGTCAGCTGATCCCATAGGTTTTCTATGGGATTCAGGTCTGGAGAAAGTGCAGGCCACTCCATTTGAGGTACCCCAGTCTCCAGCAGCCTTTCCCTAATGATGCGACCTCGATGAGCTGGAGCATTGTCGTCCATGAAGATGAAATTAGGCCTGTGTTGTTCATGCAGGGGCACAATGACTGGATTAATGATGTTATTCAGGTAGTATGGGCTTGTCACTGTACCATTCACAAAGTGTAGGGCAGTTCTGTATTGACTAGACACACCTGCCCACACTGTAACACCGCCACCACCAAAGGGTCATCTGGTGACAACAGTGGCTGATGCATAGCGCTCTCCTTGACGTCTCCAACATCGTTGGCGGCCATCATTTCTGCTCAACGTGAATCGACTTTCATCAGAGAACAGCACTGAGGCCCACTGGTCCCTCGTCCAGCGTAAATGCTCCCTGGCCCATGCAAGACGATGACGCCTTTGCCTGGTGGTGTGGTCAGGTACCCTTGCAGGTCGTCTAGCACGCAGACCACGCTGATGTAAACGGTTTCGAATGGTCTGACGTGACACTTGGGTGCCTCTCACCTCCCTTAAATGTGCCTGGAGTTGAGTGGCATTCATCATCCGGTTCCGCAGGGCACTGTTCACAATGAAGCGGTCATCAGTGTGGGATGTGGCCAAAGGACGTCCACTTCTATGCCTTTCTGTGACTCTTCCAGTCTCTCTGTATCTCTGTTGCAACCTGCTGATGACACTCTGTGACACTCTAAGCTCAGTGGCCACTTCCCTCTGAGAACATCCTGTTTGAAGCCTCGCAATGGCGAGGTACTGTTGATCAATTGTTAGGTGTCGTCTTGGTCTCATGATGTCAAAATGTGAACAGCATGATGAAGAGGACTGTTTAAATACCAATTCTAATTGAACCAGGAAATGTATTGGTCGATTCATGGATCAAACAACTGTTGTGAATTTTGCCGTTCAGCTCCTTGTTAGAGAACAGCAAGTTGTGCAAAAAGTACTGAAACATTGAATAGTTGGACATGTGCATTCAAAAGTTTAGAGAAGGTCAAATTAATTTCACCTGTAAAGGTTATAGTGCATTTTAGGTTCATCCTGAAATTTCACCCGAAAGCCGAATATCCCTAACTTTTTGTGAGTAGTGTATATATATATATATATATATATATATATATATATATATATACAGTGCCCTCCACTATTATTGGCACCCCTGGTAAAGATGAGTAAAAAGGGTTATAAAAAATTCACCGTTTGGTGAATTAGCTTAATCTGAGAAAAATCCAACCTTTAATTCAAGTAAATTTATTATCTGAAAAAACAATCCCTCATCAAGAAATAATAATTTTTAACTAAACCATGTGTGCCACAATTATTGGCACCCCTGCATTTATAGAATAAAGTAATCATTTTTTATATTTGGTCGCATATCCTTTGCATGCCATGACTTCCTGATGTCTGTGACCCAACAACATCAAAAGACTCTTGATATCTTATTTTCTGGTCCACTTACAAGCGATACTATAATGTCTCTGCATTTGAATGGATCTTTATGGGAATTGGGGGGTGGGTCTAGATTTAGCTGTAACTTACACTGGAACAGTATGGAATATATGGTTGGTTAAATGGCTCTAAGTCACCAAGGGTCTGACGTATCAAACAAGCCTTAAACCATAACTCTGCTGCCAGAAATACAGTAGATATGGATGGATAACTTGAAGGGTTTCTTCTCCTGACTTATTTTTCCATAGAGTTCAATAGGAACATTTGTCAGGAGAAACATCAAAATTTGTCAAGTTGGTGAAAATCAACGGGAAACCGTATGAATTGTCGGATGGTGGGGGGTCTGTAGAGGGCATTTATTGTTTTGTGTAATATTCTAATGACAGATGACTGAGATATTCCAAGTTTGTCTGTGCTGCATTACTGCAGTAGCCTCGCCTAGCGTAGATTTGGCAAAACTTTGATCTCATTGCGTTGTTTTTGTTGGTTGGTGAAGTGACTGCATCACTGACTAGCTCTATATCCTTTGCATGCCTTGACTTCATGATGTCTGTGACCCAACAATATCAAAAGAATCTTGATATCTTATTTTCTGGTACTCCTACAAGCAATACTATAACCTCTCTGCATTTGAATGGATCTCTATGGCAATTGGGTGGTGGGACTAGATTTAGCTGTAAATTACACTGGAAAAGTATGGAACACATGGTTGGCTAAATGGCTCTAAGTCATCAAGGATCTGACGTATCAAACAAGCCCTTAATTCATAGAATTAATAAAAGACTGAAACTATTTGAAATAGTTCAGCTGTGTGAAATGTTAAAACTTTAAAGCTCAATATCTCAGAACTGTAAAAATGGCAAATAGAACCCTGCAATTAGGATGCAGGGGTGATATATCTAATATTAGTCAAATATTCAATATAATTTTGTAGGGAATAAAAAATTAAGCTACATCGAGAATATTGTGTTGTGCTTATACTGCACTTTTTAAAAAACCGCGGCGAGTTGGCTGTGTAATGGGATGCTATTGGGAGCAATCAACTAGCCACAGAGAGATACTGACAGAGGAGAACCCCCCTCCCTCAAAAAAACTCACACTTGGTGATATGGAGATGGTTTGAATTCAATAGATCAGATGCAGAACAAAGCACCGTCTTAAGTAAACTGCTCAAAGAAGATATTTACCAAAGCTAGCAGCACAACTAATCTGTTTCATCGCCTCAAACAGCATCCCCGTATGAGGAATGCGTGAAATTGCCAGTCGCCTCTCCTGTCCCCATCTCTGTCTCCACTGTTCCCATCCCCGTATAAGCAAACCAACTGATTCCTTTCTAAAAAACAGTGGGATGTGGAAAGAAATAACAGCTGCATTTACATTTACATATAATGGGCAGAGAAATTGTTCTTATCAGTACTATTCAGAAAGCTTTCAGCAAGATTATCTAGTCATGCGCACAGGTATTTTTATAATATATTTTTGAACAACATTTAGCGCAAGTTTGTTTGAGCAGTTATTGAGTCACCTTCTAAAAGAAGTTATGCATAAGTTGTGCACATCTGATTGCATTAATAGGCATAAATCCCTTTTTTACGATTCTGATTGTCTATCATTCTGCCTTGTCATCTTTTAGTGAGCACTAGTTTTGTTTGTGTATCCACCTGAAAAAAGACTCAATATTTTGAATTTATTGAAAAAATAATTTGTGTTGCCTTTTTATGCCATGTCATTGAGAAAGAGTGCAACAGTTCATTTTCATTCAACTGTTAGCAAGTTGTACAATGTAGCCTTTTGGAACATTGTTCAGTGCAGGCATGAGTTTATCCAGACAATGTTATTCTGTGTTATTGAGGCAGCTCCTAAAAGACTTCATTGCACTAAAGGCTGCTTACATAAAGTATATGATTTTGATTGAAAATCACTAAGCTATTTCATAGGAAAGCGTTGATATTGAGATACGTATCATATATCGCCAAAAGGCTTAAAAATATGGAGATATACTTTTTTTGCCATATCGCCCGGCCTACCTGTAATTCCTTTTTTGGTCCACCCTCCTTTGATATTTGTTGGTTTATGGAGACAGGTAGAAAGCAGACAGGGTAACGGATAGAAAAGTGACCTCAGCTGATAAGGTGCCATGGCAGGAGATTGAACCCACACCTGCGCAGGGGGACTTGCATATGGCTCGAGACTTGGCTGCCCTGCAGACTGCACCAGACATCTCAGCAGAAACCTGTAACTCCTAGGCCTCGATGTCCCACACTTCCCCTGCAGCTGAGAAGGGTGTTCAGAGCAGTTGACCTTGCAGAGACACTTCCTCCCCAACTGCGAGCAGGGGTGGAGGATTGTCACTTGAGCTAAACAAGTTGTCACTTGGCTTCTCCCCCCTCAGGTTTCATTACATTACATTACATTACAATTATTTGGCAGTTTCACACAGCGGGGGGCATTATACTGGCTATCTCTATGCAGACCCCTGTATGTAATTTCAAACGCCAACCTCTGATGTGACTGATGAGCCAATGCTGCAACTACCAATTCCAAATTATGAGATAAAATCCCCTCTCTCTCTACTGTCCGTTTCCTAACGAACATGCGACTGGGGAAAAACAAACAGTAGGATGAGTGTATGTGCATGCTTGCAAAACTAAGCTTTAAACAAGCCAGCTTTAAGCCAGACATGGCCAGCGCAAGTGTGGTAATATGTAATTACGGCGATTATGCACAGCACACACAGAGCCAAATCACACGGCGCTCAGAGACCATGAATAAAAAGGAAAAGGGGGCTGGAAAATACCAGCTTCGTAGATCCCCTTTGAAACTGCAGATTCCCTGCTTATACATCATAATTATGGGGGGCTTTTCAGTCTCCACTGCACAAGTTAACATAGACACACTGGGGTGGCAGTACCGTTTGCTTTCTTTCCATTCTGTTAAATAGAACATTTGTCTTGTACCTTTTTCCTCACAATAGCCTGCTCTAGCCACGTATAAACTGTGGCATCCAAGTGAACACAGAAAGACACGAGGGAACATTTTCCTTAACAATCCATATCCAATTCTGAATGTGAAGTACACGTACTATGCCTTTTACTTAAACAATACCACATTTGTTAATTGTTAATATTTATATTATGTGCAATTACACACAAAAATAAAACGTTGAGAAAAATTTGTTTTCTTTCAGAACATCCACTTCAGGTTAATATTTGACTACCTGGGACTTGAACCTGCAACTTATCAGCTACAAGCACAGATCATTTTTCACTTAACCATCACACCACACTGCAGCCTTTTATATGCAGTGGTACATCCAGGATTCTAACCCACCACTTTCAGTTCACAAGCCACTACAACACTGCACCCAATCTCTGCTAATAAGCGAAATTAGATCTGCTCTCCCCTTCCGCCAACACATCTCCGACTTCACTCAGCTTGCATCATTGCACCTTCAGAGGCCACCAGTGCAGGCTGTTTGTGCATGCATTGCGTACTCAATCCAGCCAAATCATATTTACCGTCTCAAACAGGCGACTTCCCCGTTGGCTCAGCTACAAACCGATTTGACAAAAGGCCAGATGTCTCATTTGGTATGATTAACGATTAACCTGCTTTTTCTTTAACCAGGCGTCCAGCAAAATCCATAACATGCATCTCTAATACGCATTTCATTAGCGCCTCATGCCTCTCCAAAAACTTTAGTAATTCCTCTGTGTCAGGGGTAGCATATAAATATTATAACAATTACTGCATATCACACTGACCCCTGTCAAATTATCGAACCTCAGTCAACCACATTTTCCCCATACATATCAACTAGCCTTTTAAGACAAAAACCTGTGACCCAGGAATGAGAGGAATTTCTGGAACATTCTAAACTGAATTGTAGGTTCTAAGCATTCTAGAATGCTCAAAAGCCAGCAAAACAAAGAGAAAACAAGACTATGGAAATGGGGTAGATGGAGCAAGCAGTTGGCTGTGAAGGGTATAAAGATTACTTGTATTTGCATATAGGTCATTATACGCCTTTGGTTTTCTTTGTGTTACTTTCAGTTTCCACTGTGTCAGCACAGCGCTAGACCTGCCATCAGCTCGGAAAGCAAACAATGTGCGAGAAATTCACAAATAGCTGTAAACCGCAACCTTCGCCTCTCAAATGACACCTCCACTCCTGGGACCCAGAGACGAGACCTGTCTGCCTGTGCGGACGAGGTTCTTTGCAAGCGTCAAGCTGTTCAGCACGCATGCATACAAATAAACACCAACTCTGAAACAGTCCTGGGGGGGGTAGGACCCCAATATATGGGAGGCTGGAGACTTGACCTGCCTGCTTTGAGAAGAGTCCAGGGGGAAAAGGAAGCAGACCTGCTGTGAAACGTTTGACAGCGGGGGAGGCCTCTCCCTATCCTCTGGCTCCATCCAAGTGCTCGGCCTGTAAATTACTGTCCTGCACTTCAGCGCTGTCAGGTTTGCCTCCAAATAAATCTATCAAAGCAGCTTCCAGCTTTTTGGCATGTAATCGATCTGAAGTAACGCCCCTGTGTGGCTTGGTGCGGAGGTAAAATACGACTCGCGAATCTCGCTCCCTGACATTGGCCGTGATTTAGGCTGCCCCTCTAATCCCGCTCCACCTTGCCAAGACCTTGAGAGACGATCTAAGGCGGTGTGGAATTGCCGGGATGAACTTCAATCTTGCTGACAAACATTACTGAGTCTGCACCACCCTACATAATTGAAGGCTTAGCTTATTTGTTGAATATTTTCTGTTCCTTTGAATGGGGACTTCTAGTCAGACGAGCAAAAGTGGAACCATCATTCGGGGGAGGGGGGGCTGGTCTGGCCTTCTTTGAGTGTTGCTCATTTCAGTCTTGGGTGGCTAACTGCTGTTATTCCCTTGAGCAAGATACTTAACCCGATTTACATCCAGCTGAATTAATAAATAATATGTCACATGTAAGCCATGCAAATCACCCCAGGTGAGGATGTATTTCAAGCAGATAAAAAGCATAATTTGTGCAGTGAATATGGATATAAGTGTTTGTGTGCCGCTTTCGCCGCTGTGCACAGATCCTACCCTTTTAACGAATCTCATGAACAGGGCCCACATGTGGAACAGTTTGCCAGATCGTGTCGTAGAGGCAGAGACCCTTAGGGAGTTCAAGTCCACACAGTGGTGGATACTCTCTAGAGTCGAGACCAGGGGTGGGCAACTCCAGGCCTCGCGGGCCGGTGTGTATGCAGGTTTTTGCTGCCACCAGTTTGCAATTATTTAATTAGCCCAATCGTTTACATTATCTGATATTTTATCTACATTCCGTGATATGAACAGCAGCTGATGAATGTTCTTGTGCCGGTATGCGTGTATTGTAGCGTTTTATCGTTCTGTAATTTACGAGTGAATCGTGATTGTGTGTATGACTAATTAGCTGATTGAGCCGTGGTAACTAGTGGCAGCAAAAACCTGCATACACATCGGCCCGCGAGGCCTGGAGTTGCCCACCCCTGGTCTAGACTGAAGGTAAGTGACGAGCCGACATTATGAGATCGGATTTGTCTGTCCCTGTTATGCATGTTCTCATCTAGGAAGCGCGTGCATGTGCGCTCCGATATAGCACAAATCTACAATCGCGATCGACGTAAGCGAGCAAGGACGGGACCCACTTAAGAAACTGATCGGTGGGCAAATTTAGCAGAGCATTTGAGGAACGTCAAGGGATATTCGCTAAAGCGAAAGGCAGCAAAACAGAATTGTCGGCATTGTCACGCAGACAGACAGTATCTAACGTTCGTTTGATTGGGGCCAGATAGCTTTCGCTGCGTTTATTAGATCACCAGAATGAGCTGCACGAGTCTGACAGAAGGACAGGCTCCCGGTTGGAGTCTTCCTCCCCTTCTGTTGCATCCCCTGGTACATGGAGAGCGGCCAGCCTTGGTGCATGATATCTGTCTCCGTGCCCTCCCCTCACCTCACACCGCGTGCTGACTGGCTCTGAAAATATGCAAACACATTATGCACTCCTCTCCTCTTCCTTCGGAGTCATCGGCTGGGGAATACTCCCCGAAAAAACCGCGCCGTTGCTATCAGACCGCTCCCGCATTTTAATCAGAGGCATGCCAATTAGGGCCTGTCCACGTGTCATCTCCACTGCCGTAATTCACTTAACCCATGGATCACAAGCCGAGTTACATTTGTTTACCTGTCCCTTCTTTGAAGCTGCCACGCCTCCTACTTCAAATTACAGAATGGCTCTGTTTCTTGCTAACCCTCCTCCCCATTGCTCACTCTTCAGCCTACTGTTTCCATGGAAATAAGTTTGAAGAAGCACCGTTGAAATTTTCCTTATAGTTCCTTATAATTGTTATAACTTTTATTTGGAACGCAATAAGCGTCAGTGTTGAGATGTTGTGTGGATGCTGTCTTCTTTTGATCTACAGCAAATCTACATTGAATCATGCTACTCCATTCCATTGTCTTATACGTATATGATGCTGTCCTGCTGTAGTGTTAAGAAGTGTACACTACTTTAATACTTAATGTGACTACTTTGCTCTAATTGTGATTAATATGTTCACCTTCTACCATCATATTGATTAAAACAGTTCACTCTGCAGTTACTCTACTGTACTGTTGAGTAAGGTCCCCTTTCCTGCTGTATGGTTTATTAATAACCCCATTAACATTTAGACCTTCAGAAACAAATTTATTGGACATACAGACATAGATTAATCTAAGAGTGCCAATAAATTATACACCATTGTATACCATTGTTCCTGGGTGATTGTCATTTGACCTTGAGAAGAGTTCACAGGTCAAGGAGAGGCATGGGGCACATGTTTCAGGAATGTCTTACAAATAAAATGGCTCATTCTATGGAGATATTGCAGTTTTCCATGTGGCCTGAAGGAGATGAGGTAATCTTGTGTAAAACATGAATCGCCTCTCTTAGCTTCCTGAGAAGCTATGCACTGGGCCCCACTACAAACACAACACCAGTCGGCCCGCCTCAAGCCTTCTGTGACCTCTGATCTCACAAACCAACAGTGAAAGAATTTAAGTGGTGGGTGCTGAATAACGCACTCGCCTTTTTAAAATCTATCATTACAACATGTTACGTCAATGAGAGTGAGCTCGGGTAATACCACTGCTCCTCAGTGCTTCATTGTTGAAGCACATCACGGTCATGTTCTGCCAGATGAACATCTTGAAATGATGCAGATACATATTTAATAAGCACGTATTCCTTTTCTTGAAACTTGACTCTTATATTAACAATAGACAACAGATTGAACATTACCTTTCAGAGAGCCGATATGTACTCACTTAAAAGGAAAGTTTCAAGGGCAGCACTCCCTTATGGAAAAATAATATACTGCAGTATATTGTAAGTATATCAAAATTATCTTCACAATATATTTTGAATATACTGCAGTATATTACATTTCCATAAGGGCTGGTCACAAGTCAGAAAAGTAAGCAGCTAATGAAGGAACAGGGCTGTCTGCAGGGGGAAGCAATATGGAACGATATCATTATCTGCTGGTTTTCTCCCATGCTTTCTATGCACAAATCATCATTTAATAGACATCCACAAGCACGTGGCCATTATCCTAAGATAACGATCTCATTACTTGCTGTTGTTTTGTAGTATTCCTCATGAGGGAGAAGTGTCTGACGTGCTCTGTATTTTTCAGCTATATATAGTAGCTACTCAAGCCCACTAGCAGAGCTGGGGGACATGTGGACTGACGTTCTCTGCAGCAAACGTCACAATAACACAGTGATATTCAGCCTCCTCTCGAAACCTCTGCAACCTATTTAGCAATGTGTTAAGAAAAGCTGTCACCAAATGATGTGGTATTATCTCACATTATTTAGCTGCTCTACAGAATACCATTCTGGTGTGGTTGTTTAATTTTGAACAAATTATTATCATTTTTGATGCATTATATACAGTAAGGTGCAGAATTATTGGCATGCTTGATGAAAATGAGGACAAAAATATTATATGAAAGAAGGCAGTCCATAAGTGAACCTAAGGATATTAATTATCTTGAACAGTTTTGCATGGAGGAATGGTTCAAGATCCATCCAAATGTGTTCTCCAACAAGTATGTTATCCTTGCCAAAAGAGGCTGCACCAAGTACTAATCACATGGGTGCCAATAATTGGAAATAAATGTAAGAATAAATGTAAATGTAAAATGTGTTATTTTGGTTGATTCCATTGAATCATTAATATCAGTATAATATTGTATTACAATATATCACAGTAATTGTATTACTTGTTTTCCATAGTCTTTTTTTAATTGAGGGTGCCAATAATTCTGGTGCTGACTGTAGTTTGATATAAAAAGAATAAACATAGTGTATTATAAGCATTGACATATGACAGTGTACATTATACAATATGACTGGTCAAAAACAAGCACAATTCAGAAAGCACATGGCCCAACTTCAGTAAACTAATTTTAACTGCTGATGTGTGGACGGTTGCACACAGAAAGCGTATACACACGAAAAGCCATTGAACTTTCCAAGACAAGTTAAAAGATTGTTATCACTGATGAAATGGCAGGCAGTCTTTACTATAACACAGAAAGCAACTGCCACTTTCTACCGAACAGCCGTTTTATTATTCCATGTTATGTAATCTCAGAATAAATCTAACATGTTTTTAATTAACTTAAAAGTAGATATAAAAACAATAATATCCATTTGGCTTTCATAGATCTGACCACATTATGGGATGGATCTGTGCCAGCGTCGGTAGAGCTGGTTGAGTTCTGTGCCAGCGTCGGTAGAGCTGGTTGAGTTCTGGGCCAGCGTCGGTAGAGCTGGTTGAGTTCTGTGCCAGCGTCAGCAGAGCTGGTTGAGTTCTGGGCCAGCGTCGGCAGAGCCGGCTGAGTTCTCGGCCAGTATCGGCACTCGGCAGAGCCGGCTGCTTTCTCAGCCAGTATCGGCACTTGGCAGAGCCAGCTGAGTTCTGGGCCAGCGACGGCAGAGCCGGCTGAGTTCTGGGCCAGCGTCGGCAGAGCCGGCTGAGTTCTGGGCCAGCGTCGGCAGAGCCGGCTGAGTTCTGGGCCAGCGTCGGCAGAGCCGGCTGAGTTCTGGGTCAGCGTCGGCAGAGCAGGTTGAGTTCTGGGCCAGCGTCGGCAGAGCAGGTTGAGTTCTGGGCCAGCGTCGGCAGAGCCGGCTGCTTTCTCAGCCAGTATCGGCACTTGGCAGAGCCAGCTGAGTTCTGGGCCAGCGACGGCAGAGCCGGCTGAGTTCTGGGCCAGCGTCGGCAGAGCCGGCTGAGTTCTGGGCCAGCGTCGGCAGAGCCGGCTGAGTTCTGGGTCAGCGTCGGCAGAGCAGGTTGAGTTCTGGGCCAGCGTCGGCAGAGCCGGCTGAGTTCTGGGCCAGCGTCGGCAGAGCAGGTTCAGTTCTGGGCCAGCGTCGGCAGAGCCGGCTGAGTTCTAGGCCAGCGTCGGCAGAGCAGGTTGAGTTCTGGGCCAGCGTCAGCAGAGCAGGTTGAGTTCTGGGCCAGCGTCGGCAGAGCAGGTTGAGTTCTGGGCCAGCGACGGCAGAGCCGGATGATGTTGGCCAGGGTCAGGGTGCTTGCTGGCTCACGTTCAGTTTCAGACAAGCAGCCAGATCTGGGCCACATTTCGGATGACAGTTGCATTGGGAACTGGCCATATCTCAATGCCAATGGCAGGCCAGAACCAGGTCAAGTTCATTTTGATATCTGGGTGGTAAACTATCCACCATCTTGCACAAGATATTTCATGCTTTTCAGTCTGGTAGTCACATCCACAATATCAACCAACAATGAAAGTTCTCAAAATTGGGTGGATGGTATGGTTGTACATACAGCTTGTGTTCTTCCCGTGGACAATGAATATCAACACGCAACTGCATGTCTCCGCTTTCTGTGTGAAAAATCTCACTTACTGGTACAGTGTAATGTCCAAAAGTGGTTCCAAACAGGTTGCAGGTTTCGGCATGCTTATCTGACATCAGCAGCTTCACTTGATAATTGATTCTTTTTTGGTAAGGTGTGGATTCATCGTGTCCTTTGATTACCACTGTGACCAGTTAATTTACATGGCCAAAACCTTCAACTTCATAAAAACAGGATGGTCTAGAATTCTTATAAAGTCTATTGACTTTCATTTTTATTCATAAAATGTTGGTTTCTATTAGTCAAGTAGAAATGACATTACAGTCACACAAATTTAAATGGTGCTTATGCACAGACTATACCAGCATTTCCCCTATTGGTGAAATGTGTAATTTAGATAGGACGTTTAGGTAGAATATCTCCACTCCATATCTGTATTATATATAATACTGTGTAAAGAAATTCAGCAGAAGGACTTCCTATGGGATTCAGACCTCTCCATCTATCATCCAGTTATAATAATAATACTGCTACTAATAACTATAATAATAATAGTAAGTGTTTAAAAGGCAAAAAGACTGGTTTTAAATTCAGGTTTTTTTATTTATTTATCAGGTATTTATAAAAATGTATTTACATAAAATCACCTTTTTGAATTGGTGTGTGGTTGGCAATCTACACTCATTTTAACACTTTTTACAGAAAGCTTAAATTCAAAATATCCCCATTACAGTGAATCCGCTGATGCTTTTTCGAGAGAATGGTTCCCTGTGCCCTTTCGATGCGAGATGCACAAGCCGAAGCGTCTCCCGTGTCGGTAATGTCAAAGAGCCACACTGCATGAAACTACTTCTCTGTGTTGTGTTTCCCGTAGCAAGAGCGCTCAAGCCTGGCAGGGGCAGCAAATTTCATTATTGAGGGAGGGGCGCGCCCCGTGTCAGCAGACTCCCTCTGCAGGTTCTTATTTTCACTTCCAGACTGAGATTAGAAGTGACAGGCCAGTCAGGCAGAGGTGTCACCAGACTCCCCATCACACTGCTGGGGTAGATGGACTCGGATCTGCCGGTCTGACCTGACATTAAACCGGGGACCACAAAAAGGGAACTGTCCAAATAGGGGAGACAGCAGACACGCAGCCCGTCCTACTGCACTCTCATCTGAAAGTGAAATCATCTTAAAGAGCGAACGAAAGTGACTTAACGGACAAACTACTATTGTCACTGCAAGGCACACCTCACTGCAAGTACAGAAGCTCGCGTTTCTCGTCTGCTATCCTACAATGTACTGCTCCGGTGATTTTAATGCTGAACTGGTTAGAAATACTATACTGTGGAATTAAGTAGTTTTATTATCGTATTAGTATACATTTTTCAGGTCCTGCAGCGTTTTGGATTATGAAGCAATCAGGTTATGGCACTGTACATGGCATGACGTTTGACATAAATGTCAACAATTTTCACATCACTGCTGTATTGAGTTGAAGGGCTCAATTACCTCGGCAGACTTTTAAAAATGTAAACGTTACTAATGTAATGATTTTCTCTTTTTCCCTGCAGGTGTGAAGTTTAGAGTCACTCCCCGTCAGACGATGAGAAAGGTGAGCTCAATATCGCTTCCCTCACAGTTACCCGTTAAGTCTGCTTGGAAGACCGCCCGAAAGCCAGTCTCACTCTCACTGTCACAACATGTGATAAAGAGCTCCAAAAACTCAAGCGAGACCAGTTTCCTCTTCAGTACTTTCACATAGTATGTTACATATCCTCTATGCCCCGGGAGAGTACCCAGCATGCACAGGGACTCATTGCCATGGTTAGCACGCTTGCACAAGTTTCTTTCCTCCTGACCTTTGTTTGCTCTCATCTCTGCTGTGATAATCAATAGAGATGAAAGAGGTACATTACTTTTAATCCTCGCCTTGGGCGAGGTCTGATCTGCCAAACTGCCCTCTCTCTCGTCCTCGCAAACTGCGGACAGAGAGACAGAGGTTCATTTCCGTAAGGAATCCCCATGGAACAGAAGCTCGCTTCGCATGTGAATTTATATTAAATATCAGAGGAACAGTATTTGGTGATAGCGAATTGCATCATTAATATCAAGCATGCCCACCTGTTCTTCAAAGCATGTATCACGGTAACGGCATTTGTTTCAAATGAATCTACAGTGCCATAAGGCAACTTCATGTGGTAATCAGCCTTTCAGCATTTTAATGTAAATGTCTTTAAACGTTTATTAGATGTTGAACAGAATCACATGAGGATGGTGGCATTTCAAAGGGAATTGTTTTACCAGTGGCAAACAAAAAAGGTGAAATGGCTCCCTCCAGTGGTTCTTCTGAGTATCAGAAACAATTTAACCTAGTTTGGCATGGTGTTCTTCTGCCCAATTTTTACAATACGAAATACACAATGCAATATGGTGTGCCATTTGGAACAATGGGTCATATTTTGAGTCTTAAATTTTTTTTTACAACAATACGTTTAATAAATGTGTGTGTGTGTGTGTGTGTGTGTGTGTGTGTGTGTGTGTGTGTGTGTGTGTGTGTGTGTGTGTGTGTGTGCGTGAGTGTGCGTGAGTGTGTGTATGCGTATATCACCCCTTCTTGAGAATTGGGACAAAGCCTTTTTTTTTGTTTTAGTTCTTTTACTCAATTATGCTTGGAGCATGTTGGCTCTGCCGACACTGTAAAAGATCAAAATGTTGGCTATTAAATCTTGTTAAGGGGCCATCTCCCAGTGATTTAATTTCTTTGTAAATAGCATTTTGCTATTCCTAACATTCACACAGGACTCCTATTACAAAAAGCTAGATTTGCTACATAAACCAAGAAAAAACTATTTAATAATACAATTTTAATACTAATCGTATTTAAATAACTTTATTGAAAGTTAATTCAATGAGTAAAGAGAATTGACCTCCGTCAGCATAGATGTCAACTCCGTCAGATAAAACAATAAAGTTGATGTTTTATGCTATATTTTCTCATTTCAGGGTATAGCTGTAGTGAGTAGCCATTGTAATTTTCTTAGTTTCTAAGAGGTATCTTAATGCAAGTCAAAATACACATTTTTAGACTATAATTTTTATTTTTGATTTAGAAGGGAGATGGAATTGATCTGTTATGTTTGAGACAATGCTGATTGCAATATTATTTCTTACATTTTTCAAAAAGTAGAAAACATGTAAGAGGACACGTAACCTTGCTGCCTTCTGTGAAACTATAGAGTGAGACAAGGGAACCTTGGGCTATGGCGAACCCTTTCTATGACTGAATAAATAAAATTTTTGTAGAAATCCAACGGTGTTGACAAAAATTTGGGGCAACTTTCAAGGGGCAACTTTCAAGGGCCAACATTTTCATAAAAATTATTATTTTTTTAAAACAAAGGGGATTATAAGAGTAAATTTTCACACCTATGTTATCAGTAGGAATTGTTAGTTTTAGGTTTGAAGCCTTTGAACACATTTTTTAATTGTTTGAAATTGTGAATTATTGTCTGGGACAAAGGTGTTCCCTGGCACTTGGCAGATATAGTTTAGTTAATTAGTCCAAAAAATAAAAATAAATATTGATTTCATACAGAACACACTGAAATGTAAATTTTCACCAGAAAAATATTCATTTTTTGTTTTAAGTAATGATTGTAAGATTTTTTGGTAGGACACCATTTGTCCCAAATCTCAAGAATGGATGATACAGTCATCTGAAAAAGTAAGTACACCCCCAGATAAGTTGTCTCTTTTTAGACATATTTGGACACATGGATAAATGCTTTTTACTGTTAAAGAGTAAGTACACCCACTGTCTCCACCTACTACACAATTTTATACTTTGTGGGGTGAGCGAGGGAGAGGGGTGGGGGCAGAAGAGCTGTGTCCATCGTCATTTGCATAAATGAACGTACATTGTACAAATTATTTCATATAACTCGGATCTGTCAAACTAGATGTTGCACATCAAATATGAATCAAGATTCAGCAACTGCATTTCTCACCTCAAATATTTTCTGAAACATATTTTAGTGGACTATTTAGGTGGAATAAGAGATTTTATGAACAGGATGCTACGTTGTTCCGGTTTAAAAACGTGGAGCCGAAACTAGCTTAGTGGGCCTAACTAATCAGGTGCCGGCTGTTTCTGTTGTGGGCGACAACAATTATCCATATGACGTAGAGGTACCTCCAAAGAGGTACTCTGACATCACGATTGGGGCGGGGGCAGTGTGGAGAGCAGAAAGGAAATTTCAACTGTTGGGGGCAGCACAAAGACGCTTTTCTACCAGTTTCTTATGATATACAATATTATTTCAGAATTGTTGAAATAACGTAATACATGAATACGTTTCATTATAAGGTAGGCATACAAACACATTTACAGCAAAAAAAAGTGATCTTACCCTAATTTTACAAAGGACACAAAGAGATGATGCTTTTAAATGATTCCCTCATGGAAATGTTATATATTGCAGTATATTCTTTTTTCATTAGGTTTTATTTATCAGAAATCAACAGAAGTGCAATTATCCTGTGACGTAAAAGTAAGTACACCCTTGGCTTCAATAACTGGTGTTGTCCTTTTTCGCAGCAATAACCTCTTCTAGGCATTTCTTGTAATTGACTATAAGTCTCTTGCATCGACTGGGAGGAATAGGATGTTAGAGGGCTTCCTTGAATGCACAGCCTGCTTCAAGTGCCCCTAAAGCATTTCAATAGGATTGAGGTCTGGACTTTGACTTGGCCATTCTATCACCCCCCATTTTTTTCTTTCTGAGCCATTCTATAGTAGATTTGCTTGTATGTTTAGGATCATTATCCTGTTGGAGGATCCAGGACCTTTTCAGCTTCAGCATCTGAACTGATAGCCTCACATTCTCCTCAAGAATGGTCTGGTATAAAGTTGAATTCATGGTTAAATTTATTATGGTAAGTTTGGCAGGCCCTGAGGCAGTAAAGCAGCCCCAAACCATAATGCCCCCTCCACCACATTTCACCGTTGGAATGAGGCGCTTCTGCTCAAAGGCAGTGTTGCATCTTCGCCAAACATGACGCCCAAAAAACTTTAACTTTGACTCATCAGTCCAGAGTACATTGTCCCAGTAGTTTTGAACTTTATCCAGATGTTGTTTGGCAAACTTTTTTGGCTTTTATATTTTTGGAGAGCAGGGGCTTCTTCCTTCCTATCCTCCTATGTAGGCCAAGTTTGTGCAATCTATTTCTGATTGTTGACTCATGCACTTTCACGTTAACTGTGGAAAGTAAAGTCTGTAGGTCTTTAGATGTAACCCTTGGGTTCTCGGCAACTTCTAGGAGCATCTTTCGGTCAGCTCTTGGGGTGAATTTGGTGGGATGGCCTGTCCTGCATAGATTTCCGGTGATGTGGAATTTTCACAATTTGGATATCATGTGTCAAACAGTTGAATGATGTACTTCAAACTGCTTTGAAATGGCTTTGTATCCCCTCCCAGTCTCATGAGAATCAATAATCTTTTTTCTCAGGGCTCCGGCTAGCTCTTTTGACCTAGGCATGATATGTTAGCAGACACCTCGTTGGTTAGGTCCAAACCAGACCAATTGTCTGTTTTTATGTAATCATATAACTTCCAATAAGTTTCCAATATTATTATCTAACAATTGGACAATCATTTACACCTGTTTTGTGCACAGGGCATCAATTTTATTCAATATATTTCATAGTAAAGGTAGGGGTGTACTTACCTTTTCCTCATGAGGAATTTGCATTTCAATTGCTTAAGTGATTCCAAAGTCTACTTTTTTAGTATAATTTGTGGAATTAATTTACCTTAATCAATCAATATGGTTGAAACTAAAATAAAATAAACTTGTGTCCAGATATGTCAAAAAAACTGATTACCGTTTGCGGGTGTACTTACTTTTTCACATGACTGTATATACTACACATTCTCACTCCCAACGTGAAGTGAGTTACGTGAACGCCTGTGAGGTTATGTTTAGGGGTTGGGCGGGACCCTGGGACACTATCTTTTTTTAAATTTATTTATTTTTTATTTCAAAATTGTTGGTAACAATATGGTAGCAAAAAGGGAGACTATCTTAACAGTTCGGGCATGAGCCTGAGTTACGTGAACTCCTGTGAGGTTATGTTTAGGGGTTGGGAAAAGTTTAATGCTAGATTAACAACCAATCACAGCAGAGCGCCCCTCCCAGGGTCCTGCCCAGGTCCCTCCAATCTAGCATCAACCTTCCATGAAAGTCTATCAGACTACCCTGCACATAGAAAAATGACGCTATAGGCGTACCCAGTGCATTGCAAAAGTGACAACAAGGGGTCGTGACCAAGTGTCCATATGTTGACGAGTTGGGAGTGAGAACGTGTTCGTATATACTGTGCATATATCAGTAGCAGTCTCTCATAAGGTAGATGTATAAATATTTGTTTCTCCATAATTGATGGTGGATTGTCTTTCCTTGAATTTTAGGACTTGTGTGCGCATGACTCAGAGGGCGTGAGGGGTCACCCAGGCCCAGCTGAGAGGCTTGAGGCAGACAGCCTGTCCAGCCCCATCCCGCCAATGCAGTTCCCTGCCTTTGACTGGCCTCGCCAGCGCCCGACGCCTGGCTCCCGGGAGCTGGACCTCCTCAGCCCCGCCCAGGTCACCAAGCGCCACAGAAAGCTGCTGCTCAAGAACCCGCCCGTCGTGCGACCTCTCAACTCCTCCTCCGCCCCATCCCTGGACAGATGGCGCCGGCTCTCCCAGGTCCAGGAGGCCCGCAAGCAGCTAATGAGGGAGGTTTGTGCCAAGTACAAGAGCAACATCAAGCGTACCATCACGCCCCACCACGTGTCGCGCATCTTCGTGGAGGACAAGCACAAGCTGCTGTACTGCGAGGTGCCGAAAGTGGGCTGCTCCAACTGGAAGAGGGTGCTGATGGTGCTGGGGGGTGCCGCCGCCTCCACCAGCGAGATCAAGCACGACGCAGCCCACTACGGCAACCACCTGATGCGGCTGGACAGCTTTGATCGGCAGGGCATTGCCCAGCGGCTGGAGACCTACACCAAAGTGCTCTTTGTGCGTGAGCCTCTGGAGAGGCTGGTGTCAGCCTTCCGTGACAAGTTCGAGAACCCCAACTCCTACTACCATCCGGTCTTTGGGAAGCCCATCATTTCCAAGTACCGGGCTAACGCCTCCCAGGTGGCCCTCAGGACAGGCACGGGCGTGACCTTCAAGGAGTTCATGCAGTACCTCCTGGACGTGCACCGGCCCGTGGGCATGGACATCCACTGGGAGCACGTAAACCAGCTGTGCAGTCCCTGCCTGCTGGACTACGACTTCATAGGGAAGTTTGAGACCATGGAGGAGGAGGCCAACTTCCTCCTGAGGAGGACCGGAGCACCCGGTAACCTCACCTTCCCCAGGTTCAAGGACAGGCACCCGCAGGCAGAGCGCACCTCCACCCACATCACCCAGCAGTACTTTGCACAGCTTAACGCCTCTGAGAGGCAGCGGGCCTACGACTTCTACTACATGGACTATCTGATGTTCAACTACTCCAAACCTTTTAAAGACCTGTACTGAGCCCTGTGTGAGACTGTGCTTAAAGACTTTGTGCTTAATATGGTTCAAGTCAAACTCCTCTTTCCCTTTTTAAAAGTTACATAAAGTTACATAACAAATACAATGAGCAATACTTACTTCAGTTAAATCACCTGGCCAGCCATCATAACCGACTCAATACAGCAAAAGCTTTCCAATCAGAAATAATTTCTTGGGAAAGTCTTCAGTATCATACACAAAATTAATTAATTATTTGGCTTATACACTGAACCTGAACCTTTCCACATGCACAGTGAAGAGTGTGACTGGCAGCCCACAGAAACATTAAAGTATTCCCTCAACATTAATACAGTCCACCACCAGGCAGGCTGGTCCCTGTGCACGCCCTCTCTCCCCTTAGAGATCCCACCCTGAACGCTCCCATGAACCACTGTACTGTCACCAAACCAGTGTTTTTCGGGGGGAGAATCCTACTTAAAAATGTAAAATACTTTCAGATATATATATATATATATATAAATATATATATTTTTATATGACTTTGTAATAATGGGTTACAGCATAATCAAAGCTTTTTTCCCCCCTGTGGAGTGCTTTCGATTTACTGAAATAACATATTGTTCTATCAGTATCATTATTATTGTGCATGTATAAGCGCCTGGCCTTTTTTTGGCCTTCCTGGGGATTCATCAAGCAGGAGACACCCCAAAAAGAGCTACTCTACATTTCCTTGAAGTGCTGGTTTATATGAAGAAACGGAGTACACTCAAGGCAGGCTATGCTTAGCACTGGTACTTTTATGGCTCTCCCTCAGGGAGAGCAGGTTGTCTGCTCTGTGAAACCACTGAAAAAGCTCCCGTCACCACTGAGGTCCACAAAAAGCATCCACAGAGGCACCTTTTTCTCACAGCAGATGAGCTACAATATGTGAGGATGGCTTAGTAGAACAGACTCTCCCAATTGTAACTTCTGCTGTAGATGAAGCATAATATGTGACCTAAGATCTGATAGCAGTCTCCAAAAAAAAAACAGTAATAAGTAAAAACACATTTCTAAAGTCCAGCACAATGCCACTTCTTGGAATGCAGATGGACCACCGGGCAAGAGAGGTGGAGAAGCAGAAACACTTGGCCTAGTCAACAAGAATCCTCCAGTCCTATGAAAAGTCCTTAACCCTTTAATGGCCGCTCAACCGTTTGGTGGAGCACTCTTTTGTGTCTTGATATCTTGTTGAAAAATATGTTGGACTTAACTCCACCTGATGGAGCCATCTCTACCACATAAACCAATAGAGATGGCTCAATCAGGTGGAGTTAAGTCCAACATATTTTTCAACAAGATATCAAGACTCAAAACGTGCTCTACCAAACGGTTGAGCGGCCATTAAAGGGTTAAGTACTCCAGTCCTTGAGTACAGTGGGTTAGAGCAGCGGTTCCTGAACTGCGGATTTGGACATCCCTGGTGCGTTAGGTGAGGGGTTTGGGTAGGTTGTGAGATAAATGTGGAAACTATATATTATACTGTTCTCATAGGCATCGTGTGAGTTAAATTAGACAGTCCACTAGCTTCATTCACTGCAAGCATTAAATGCAGCCGTTTAAACATACAGTATGTTTAAAAAGTCATTCCACATATGAATATGTTGGGCTACATTCTTAAAAGAGGGGAGGTCATAAAAATTGTCTGATTAAGGAGGTTCATGAGCTTAGAAGGTTTGGGAACCCCTGGGTTAAAGGAAGGGGGTTACTGTCAAATCAGACAGAGGAAACAAAAGCAATGGCCATTGGTCGTACATCATTCTCACATTCACAGAAGATTTCTTAGAATAGTCACAGAATACTTTCTTTCACCAATGATAAATGAAACAATCCAAAAACAATGACCACTCTACTTTAAATATATTTTCGAAAGCAGAAATACCTTTATCCTATATTATGAAAGAAAAATCACATAGATTATGTTTATATGGTGTGTCAGCTTTGCAGTTCCCAAATAATCGATCTGTTGTTCTGAAGGTCTTAAATGTTCTGAATATGTGTTGGTAGTTGCTATGGCTAAATGATTTAAAAGGTGAATGTGACTGTAATCTTGAAAATGAAGCACATGCTATTCCCCCCCCCCCCCCCCCCCCTCCCCTGAGGTTTTTGGATAATATATGGACATATGGGTATCATACAGATATATTCAAATGTATGCTGTAACAAGTGAATGTATAATTGTTTTTTCGTCAGTGCACAAGTGTACAGGAACATGAACTCGAACCTTTTGCCTTATTATACACTGCCAATTATCCAGTGTGTTTCAGGAAGACATTCATCAGATGGGCAGTTTTGTTTCTGCTGAGTGTCTATGAATAAATGTTTTCAACTGTCTTCTGCAATTTGTACTGTTTCTGTTCATATTTGGTGCATATCATAAAACTATGATCCCCGCAAGAGTTTCAGTTGTACAGCAACAGTAATGTATTCAGAATAAGCCACTCAGCCATGTTAATAATTAGGAAGGTACGTACAACTAAAGAAATACAATATTTTCACAATATAAAATTACCTTCTTGAAGCAGATGTTTTAAAATATACAGTATGTACCATAGTATAACATAATTGGTTGGATTGTCTAATGCTTCATGTGAACTATTTTGTAAGGGGAGACCCCAAGCCAAGTGTTTCATGCATATTTTGAAAGATGCTTTATTGATTTGTTAAAGATACTTATTTTTGATTGTACTTTATTTGGTAACAATTTACTTTAACTCTATCTTCATAAAACATTCATGAGCATTGCAAAACCATTACATTACATGTGTGCCGTATTCCTAGATCTGTGAACCTCAGGTCAGAGCTATCGCAGGTGGTGACATAATGCATACACACATTTTTTTGTATGGTTGTAATTAATGTATTTTGAAGAGCTCAATGTGAACTGCAATCATGATGATGCTCTGTAGTCCACAACATAACAGCTTCATGAGATGATAAGTAAGACATTATAAAGCATTCATAACGCTCTATGTAATTGTAATGTAATGCTTTTGTAATATAATTCTTTTTGCATGAATCCATAATGAATGCTTTGTGAAGATAGTTAATCGTTACCCTTTATTTTAATGAGGAGTGGACAGCCCACCCTCCTTTTGCATTTTTTTTACTTTATTCAGACTAAGAGAGTAACCGATAGAGAAGGGGATCACAGCACAGAAAGTGATCAAACCCCCAAACACATGGGGGTATTATTATCTGGCTTGATAGTCAGCTGCCCTGTCTTGCTGAACGGTGCTTTATTTAAAGAATACAGAATTATGTCACGCTGGGATAGATTGTAAATCTCTCTTAACAGTGCTAAGCTACTGGCCAGTCAACTGAAGATACTCAGTCAGAGCATTTGAGACAGGCTTTTTCAAGTGCATTGGGAGAAGAGCATTAAAGGGGTACATGTGGATTCAGTTGTTACATAAATTATTGACAGACAATTATCCAGTGCAGGACATAGATACGTTTCTGTCCTAATGCAATGGCGGAATGAGAGCTGTTGGACCTTCTGAAGGACAGTACGTGAGCCGGTGCAATGACAGCACCGTATGTAGTGACAGCATATAGAATGTGATGATGCAGATAAGTTTGACTGCCTCGAAATGATCGATAAATGATTGAGAGCGGCCAATGAAGTCTCCTCAACCTGCACACAGCTCCCGAGCTATGCAATGACTCCAACTGATGAAATGTGTTGCACGTAGTGTAGGAATATTGAAAAAATAAAATGAAGACAAAGAAACAAATAATACAGGGTGTCAGGGATTGCCTGCCAGAGGTGGTGGCATTGGCAAAATCCTCCTGCTGAGAGAACTCTACTGGATCCACATTTTAGACAGCTACGATACATGTAGAATTTAACATGAGACTGTTGTCATTTTCTGAAGCCTCGTGTTCTGTTCACCTTCCTGATTTTATGGGTCTCATTATGAACCAGTTTTTTTTATATGACAGTCCTCCCTGATGCGCATAACAGGAATACCCTGACCTCTCTCTTCATCTTGTGTATCTCGCATTTTTATATTCTTACACCCTGTTTTTTTTGTTGTTGTTGTTTTTTTGTTTTTTTTTGCAATGCCTTATATTGCAGGCTGATCCCACCATTGCATTAGGACAGAAACACACATGATTTATGTAATATCCTAATTGAATCCCTTTTAACACTCTTCACTCAAAGCTTTTGAAAAAAGCCTGTTTTTCACGTCTCATTCAAAAGCTCAGACTGAGATCCACTGGCTGAAAGTTTAGGACTACCAAGAGAGACTTACAATCTGTTCCAGGGTGCCAAAGTTTTTTATTTGTTTAAAAACTACTACCTGGGCATATTTTACTGTCAGATGTGTGGACACTCCCTTTACTTTGATGGGTTCTGTGTGGAGAAATGGTCAAGATCCCCCACGCCAATAATATACAGCTTAGATATTATATTCACCAATGTCAAGAAACACAGTGTTATCTTTGCTAATGGAGGGTGCACACATTTGTGGAAAGAGTGTTGTGAATAATTGTGACACCTAACTATTTTGAGGAAATACTTATGAAACAAAGCCTTGTTCTCAGAGCAATATCATTAGCATAAAAGCTTACAATTCTCCCATTGTTGAGCATGGAATACAGTTCATTACTTGTGTTAATTTTATATAGCCTTTTTGTGTTAATCTTTAACCAGGGTGTGAATAATTCTGGAGGGCACTGTACATATTGACTCAAAGCCTTTTGTCATTCTAGGGGCATATTTCCATTAATCTTAACAGCTCTTAACAGCCTATTTCCATTCTCATGACTTAAATTGTGACACTTAAATGCTACTTTCCCTTAGCGCCAATTAGACTGCACATTGATGAGACGTGCCGGTTCATTAGCTGTCACTGTGCAAATAAAGCTGGCTCTTGGACACCCTGCTCAGACAGCACATACTGTAGGCTTTGTTCTCAAAGCCTTGGCAACTGTAACCACTTGTAGAAAACAGAGGACGTGTTTATAAGTGTGTTTTCATTGTCCTTTCCTTTCATTTTCAGGCTCGCACAGTTCAAATTACTCTTCATAATTCACTCTGGAAAGTTCTGGTTAGGTTCCGATATGAACAAAAAACATCCATTTTAGGGCAATATTAGTAACTACTACTTAGCTTACGGGAAAACCAAATACTAATTTGTTCAACCTTTTCAGTTGGGCACTGGAGGCAGTACTGCAAATGGCGCCAATACAAAAAAATGTTTTAAAAAGCAGTGAAAGAATGATCAAATATTTCAGTGTGAATTTGTAAAAAAGACTATCCATTTAATAAAGCAGTAAAAGTGTGTACTTTAGATTACCATCTAGAGATCATCAAACTGAGATTGATGTAATCTGGGGCTTTACTGGAATGAAACAAGAAGATATCAGCAATAAACCTGGGGAACATTTTACAGTGCATAGAGGTAAAATGCTACTAATGCATAATCAAGGACATAATAAAAAATTCACAATACCACAGCAGAACAGCTGTACAGGGGAACATTCTAGGTTGTCAAAAAATGAGTGATAAAATAGACCATTTAATTTACACAGTTTGAAACCAGAATAGGGTATGTATTTGAACATGTAACATGAAACAATAAAATATAGGGCTGGCATTCGTTTTAAGAATTGTTTTCTACTCTACACTCCTCTGCATAGTGCACACCTGTACTCACCTGAAACGGAAGCTTTTCAAGAGCCTTTATATTGTATTGGTATAGCAAGCCCTAAAAAGCCACAAAAGTGGAAATCTAAGTGAGATTTAAAGTGGAACGATTCCTACATTTTTCAAGCAAAATAATAACACATTTATATGGAAGTCCTGAAAGGCAAGGTGAAATTTTTTTTTTGCGGCCAAAACCGAAAAGTTTATCTCTTGTCATACGGATGAGATAATATCTCCTATGTAGGAAATATCTCATACGGTTTTGGCTGCAAAAATATGCTAGCTGATCTGGGAAATTTGGCAATAAGTTAACCTGTGTTATGCAGGTATTTCTAACGTTTATAACACGAAAATTAGTTCAGCATTAAGGGAGTTATAGACCTAGTATATTTTCTCAGGGGAAGTCTGCATTTGTCAATACACTACCAAAATACGCTGATCTTTATGTGACTAATGTATTATATTAGCCTATATACTGTAACTATACATCAGATCAAAAACGTCTACGACGTAAAAAAAGCCAAGTTACTCACGCATAGCCTACATAGCGCTGTCTATAAGTCCTTAATTCCAACTTGCAAAAACTAGGCTTGCCTTTAAAAGTATTGATATCAAAATGTGGCCAAGTTACAACTAACAATATTGCCTATCGTAGCTCACACTAAATAAACTAGCTCTATTCCAAAGAAATGCTATCCAAACTTTCCTAAATTATCCAATGCAACTTGGCCCTGTGTTTCTTCATCTTTGCATGTGACGAGATTGTGCCTCATGGAACAACATATGATTTCAATGAATGTTTTTAACAGTTGATGACTAATTACACTCCAGAAAGGATATGGTTGTACTTTATTGGCAAGTTTATTTTAGAAAATGTACAGGTTTTAAAATGTTAACGGCTGCTACAGATATCTTTACAATTCACAAACAGACATTTATATCAAGAAACATATAGAGAAAGGGGTGATGAATAAATAAATGCAGATAAAAATGGGTAATATTTTTACCTAGAAAATAGCGTACATATAGCATTTTTACAAACGTATCCAGACATGTTTGTGGGTCAAATGGTGGCAAATAAGTAATAGTACCAATTTTATTAACATAATAGTAGTTATGATATTTGCAAACAGAATTTTGTGAACACAAGGATATCTATGCTCTGTAGGACCACACAGGTTTTGATAGAAATCCAAATAAATAAATCAATAAATACATAATAATAATAATAATACATTTTATTAATTCTGTGCTTTTCATAGACCCAAAGCAGTGGATGCAGACAATTGTTCAAACATGCCCTATAGTGTAGTAATTTTTCTGTTTAATTTCTAAGTGCAACACATCTGAATCAGAGTATTTCCACTATAAATTATTTTCATTTTGCAGTTTGATGTGGCACATACAGTTTCATTGACCACATTCTCTCGAGATGGTAAGATGAAGAAACACAGGGCCAAGTTGCATTAAATAATTTAGGAAAGTTTGGATAGCATTGCTTTGGAATAGAGCTAGTTTATTTAGTGTGAGCTACGATAGGCAATATTGTTAGTTGTAACTTGGCCACATTTTGATATCAATACTTTTAAAGGCAGGCCTAGTTTTTGCAAGTTGGAATTAAGGACTTATAGACAGCATAGTCTATGCGTGAGTAACTTGGCTTTTTTTACGTCGTAGACGTTTTTGATCTGATATCACTTCTTTTTTTATAGCTAACTAATGATGAATAATGCATGAAGATAAACATGGAGAGACATGCATTCCAAAGAAATGCATGCAGACATTTGCATAACCATAACGCCCTCTATTGACAATAATGAGAACAGTCATCCTATTACAGACAGCACACAATCACATTAAAAGAGTTTGTAGATGAGCAGTATTTAATGTGTAATGAAATACAATGAACAGCACCACCTGAGCTATGGATCATGAAGAAGCATGTAAATTAATGAACCAAGTCTATATGGAGACATGCATGCACAATGGGCTAGACGCAAACACATTCTAGCTGAAAGACATACAGCCTAAATAGCTAGTACAGCCTAAATAGTTTGCATCAGTAAAATATGGAAATACAGTTTTAAAATAGGGCTATTAATATTCTATAGAAAATGAAATACATTTAACGTTAGGCTATTCCACACTGGATTGCCGGATGCGTAACTAACTTTCCATGTGTGGGCTACGAGCGAGTTAGTGAGTTCATAAGCACAGCAGAATTCCTTCGCAGTTTTTTTCCAGTAGTGTAGAACGTTACCTCCGGGAAATGCTTTGGTACCGGACAGCTAGGTTTAGTTTAATTTTCTGTAGTGCAATGAATGTAGGCAATACGGCATGTTGATTTGCTTCGTAGCCTAGCTTGTATCTGCTTCCTGACTAGAAGCAGACTGACGTTTCTCTGGCAACAGTAACGTTGGTTAACAAGCTTAATTGGACAACGCATATTTCCCAGCCAGAAAGAAAACAATTCATAGTTTTCAGTCACGTGACTGCTGCGGAGCCCTGGCGGGCAAAACAACGTTCCAGAATGCGGACGAACACTGGAAACCCCATAGAGCTACCGCAGAAGCCTGTCAAATTTCCTTCTTTTGCAACACACGTGTGTTTAGATCACCTGTCAAAAGACAAAAAACAAAGATACGCAAACTAAGCATCTTAGGTACGTGTGACCCATATACAGCACCCGCTGCTTTATTTCAATTATTAAAAACTGCGAAGTCGCTGCTGTACTTCGGTGACGTTTACATTTATCTTGTGGAGAATCCATCCCCTTACACTGCCGCGAAGATGAAAGCGTACAAAGGTACAGACAGTTATCCGTACTTTCGATCTGGATGGGTCAATAATGCTGTTGTTTGGGAGGTGAATGACAATAAATTCTTCATCGTCAAAGCGAAGGTGAGTGCTAATTAGCTAACGTGAGCTACCTAACGTTGCTTGCATGGGTGGTCAGTGTAACGTTACTGCAGTTAGATTTTCTAGGGCAGTAATATTTTGGTTAAGATAACACAACATATTGTGACATACATGTAATATAAAAAAATTTCCATTGTCAGGTAAACCATTCCTACAGCTTAAATGACCCGCCATTGACAGCCTGGGTAGCTGTAGAGAAGGAGGGATTCACAACATCCTCCTCTCTGGGTTTTCCTTGTCAGACGGGATTCTGTACAAACACAATCCAGGCTTGTCTCCTCTTCGGTTAGTGCATCCAATTGAACAACAACTATCCGGCATTTTGGCAAACTTTTGGGAAAAGCGGAGTTGTCGTTGGCGGGCAGTGGAAGGTGGGCGGCTTTTTGCCCGCCAGGTGGGCGTTCCCATAGGGCTGTGACATCACGTGAAAACTATAAATAGAGTAGGCTACTCAAGTAACTACGTCACGCTGGTTTCGGAAGTAAATTCCCCATTCATTTAGAGCATAGACTTTAACTAAAGCTTACTTTTTAAACCATTTCTACTGATTATATCTTACCGTCAATTTCCCGGATTGCTCAATATAACGTGCGTTCGCAAACTATGTCGTTTTTCTGGACCAGCTTTGAGTATATTTTACGTTTCAGTATTTTCTTGTGATTATATCAGCGCTGGAACTGTTTAAAAACTTGATGTCCCAGAATTCCCTACGAACGTGCAGCCTTCTCTCCAGACGTTGTCATATAACGTCACACAGCTCCGTTTTTAAACTCTTTTTTTCTAACGTTAGCTAGCTAGCTTGAAGGACTAAAAGCTAGAATTGCTTTATGTGGTTAACCGTAGCTCAGTTTCTTGTCGGGTGGGCTTCTCTACTTAGCAAGCTAACGTTAGCTCTTCTTCAGCTGCAGTATTCCCATCTGCCCAAGAATGTCCAGACAGACGAGATCTTATTGGTCAAGAACTACCCGTGCGCTGCAGTACTGGATATGCAGTCCGTTAAAGTGGACTACAAGTCAAACTACAATGATTAATGCATTACTTTAAAAAATAAAAATTGGAACATGCGATATATGGTCTATATCCTTGTACCACTCAGGCTAATCCAGGAACGTTTCAGCTCATTCCATAAATCAGATTTCAAGAAATAGTCGATAGTCTCCGAAGCCCATTCTATTCTTCCATAGGGAATTTAATTCCGAAACCAGGCTCCGCCTGCGACTGACGTACTCACTTGAGTACTCTATAGCAGTGGTTCCCAAACTCGGTCCTCGGGGACCACTGTGTATGCTGGTTTTCATTCCAACCACAATTGCAATCCCGGAATTTTAACTAGCTGTCAATTGTTCTTAATTAGGTGTTTGTCATATTTAGAGGGATTATTTACCTTCTTAAGCCACATTATGTTAGCAATAGCTATGCATGTCATGAATAATAAAAGTCCAATATTCTCATTGTTTATTATGCTATATTGTAAATAATTACAAAAAGAGGGGCAAAAAAAAACATTTTTTAACTGATTAAAATTAAAGACTGAGGTGAATCAATATGCTCCTAATTGGTGAAATTGTGGACACATGGCCACTAAAACGAACCAATTGATAAATAATGAAGAAAAGATAAAGAGAATGATAACGAGCCAAACCTGCATTGTGTTAATACATTTAAGAAACAAATGATGAGGGAACTTAAAAACACACATGTTCAACTACCTAATTAGGAGCCAATTGATTCACCCCAGTCTTTAAATTGACCAGTTAAAAAAAATGTTACCTAATTTGCAATATAGCCCAATAAGCACAGTAGGAACATGGGAATTTTATTCTTCATGGCATGCTTAGCTATTTCTGACATGATGTGGCTTAAGAGGGTAAATAGGCAAATTCCTCTAAACATGAAAAGCAACTAATTAAGAAAAATTTACAGCTTGTTAGAATTTTGGGATTGCAATTGTGGTTGGAACGAAAACCAGCATACACAGTGGTCCCCGAGGACCGAGTTTGGGAACCACTGCTCTATAGGTACTACTAAGAAAGTACATACCAGAGATCATTTTTCTTCTTATTATTATTATTATTATAATTAAAAGTGTTTGCAGAGTAGTGTAGACTAGAGCCACATTCGGAGGCTATTGTTTTTGTTTTTTTAAAGTGACTAACCATGAATCAGATATGTTTGGGGAATTGGCGGTTTATTAATCAGATCTCTTAAATGATTGCAGCTTAAAGGAGGCTATCATAAATTCTTAATGTAGGCTCCTCTGGTGCATCCTCGTCACGTATTGACATGTTCCTGCTCTCCCCAGGCCTGAGAGTGCAGTCGGGCGGAGGAAAGCAAAGGAAAGGAGGGCGGCGTTTGATCGTGCTAATGCTGCCCTCCAAAGACTGAGCCTCCTCCAGTCCCGTGACCTGGAGGTAAGCAGCTAGATTGCCCTCGCTAAACAGAGTGTTAAAAATACACCTTCCGCTCCAAACTCCAGGGCTTTGAGGAGGATGAGAAATGCACAAGGTACTTCTTCCGCAGGGCACGGTCAAAAACTAACAACATTTCTTCCCTTTATAACAGCAGAGGGGTGGTGGTGTCTGAAGAGGCGGAGGTCCGGGAGGTGGCCAGGGAGTTCTATGCGGGTCTGTATAGCATAAGACACCTCTCATGGACACCTTCCTGGGCTGCCTGGACCGACGCCTGGGGGATGAGAGCATGGAACCTGAGTTGAGCACCGAGGAGCTCACCCGGGCCGTGCGCTCCCTCAATCTGCACAAAGCTCCTGGTCCTGACGGGATCCCGGGCCGAATTCTACCAGGCCTTCTGGGATCTCCTGAAGGAGGACGTGGCGGAAGTTTTCAGGGCGGCATACAGGGAGGGGCGGTTTGGGGGCCTCACTGAGGCAGAGTGCGGTTGCTCTTGTCCCCAAAAAGGGGGACCTGAAGGACCTCCGGCACTGGCGGCCGATTAACCTCCTCTCAGCCGATTATAAGATCATGGCGAAGGCGCTGATGAGGAGGTTCCAACACCTGATGACATCGGTGGTCAGCCCCAATCAAATGTGCAGTATCCCAGGGAGGTCCATAAATGACAACCTGCTCCTCGTGAGGGATGTCATAATCCACACCCCCCTGGGCCTTCTCAGCCTAGACCAGGAGAAGGCCTTTGACAGGGTAAGTCATGTGTGCTTGGAGAGGGTGCTAGAGAGACTTAATTTTCCTAGCTCCCTCCTGCTGGACCAAATGTGTTTAACTGACATCTCGGGGAGGGTGGTTGTTAACAAGCAACCATCCGCCCCCTTTGCCATTAGGTCTGGCATCAGGCAGGGATGTCCTCTAGCATCCCTCCTGTACGTCATCTACCTTGAGCCGTTCCTTCAGGCCATCAGGGGCAACCCGGGCATCGCTGGTTATCCACTGCCCGGGGCCCAGGGGGAGCGGCTTGGGGTGATGGCGTACATGGACAACATTACCATCGTCGGCACAGATAGTCATTCTATCACCATTGCCATTACATTACATTATAGGCATTTAGCAGACGCTCTTATCCAGAGCGACTTACACAACTTCTTATTACATTTATCCATTTATACAGCTGGATATATACTGAAGTAATTCAGGTTAAGTACCTTGCTCAAGGGTACAACGGCAGTGTCCTACCTGGGAATCGAACCTGCAACCTTTCGGTTACAAGTCCAGTTCCTTAACCATTATACTATTATATTACACTGCTGCCAACAAGGTGTTAGATGACTTCTGTGCAGCCACTGGCACCCTAGTCAATAGGGACAAGAGTGAACTGTTTCTGTCTCGACATTGGAGTGAGCCACTAACCGTTTCCTTTCCTATGCGCAGAGATAACATCAAGCTCCTGGGGGTGACCTTCCAGTCAGACGGTGAGGGAAGGCTGAGCTGGGAGGGAGCCCTCCGCCACATCCAGGGTACTAGTAAAAACACTAGTAAAAACATCACTAGAATGGCCTTTCGCTTTGTCTGGGGGAGCACCATGGAAAAACTTAAAAGAGCTACCCTCCTCAAGAAAGAGAAGAATGGGAGCAGGGGGGTCCCAGATATAGTAAACATCATTTTGGTGCAGGGTCTGGCCGCACTGGTCCAGAATACTCAGAACATTGAGAAGGCCTCTGGTACCTTTGCTAGGTACTATGCCACTCCCTTCCTGAGGACGATGGGCCTGTGTGCGCTGGACCTGACCATACCATATAGCTGGGACCCCCCATATGTATATCGAGCCCTGAGGGACTTTGCTTTTGGGGCGGGACTGCCCAGGGCTGGGCTGACCTTGTGGAGTTACAAAATAATCATGGTTCATTTAAGATCCAAGCAAACCATGACACTCCCGAGGGGCAAGCACGGCCCTGGACCCGTCAATAATCTGGGCAAATGTCTTAAATAAATGTTTAAGTAACAAGCAAGAAGACATTGCCTGGATGTCTGCCCACATGTGTCTCCCCACCAGGTAATTTATGTTTAAACGGAACTTGGCCCTGACTGAGCACTGCCCCCACGGATGCACTGACTCAGAACATGTTTACCATCTGTTCTGGGAGTGCTCCGTGGCCAGACGGGTCTGGGGCCTTGTTGTTTCCTCTGTCTTCCATAACAGGTTGCTGCCGAGGTCCTCCCTGACTGCTGAGAGTGTCCTCTACGGACCCCGTGGAGGATGCAGAACACCAGAGCTCCAGCGTCAGTAAAGGATCATCTAGTCCACCCCCCTCCACCCTAAAGGAAGAGAGAGAAACCAAAAACTGAACATTTGACCACCCGACAACCGGAAATGACATTTTTACTTCAACGTCTTTTGATTTTTGTTTTTACTCCCTTTTGGAGCTTACCTTTTTTCTGTGTATGTAATGTCAGTTACTGTGGTGGCTTGATTGTTGTGTGTATTTTAACAGGGGAAAATGAAAGTGAAAATGGGAATTCCCCCTAGACAGTAAATTTGTTTTTAGAATTGTAATGTGATGGTTGTGATGAAGTGAATAATGGATGGAAGTGTTTTATTTTTAAAAATTAATGCTTTTACTGGAACTGTAAAATTAAAAACCAATAAAAGACAATATTATTGTAAATTCTTAATTTTCCTAGTAGTTAATTTTATGGTGACATTGTGTTATGTGCGAAAAGGATAAAGTGAACAGAGCTGAAGTGAAGAAATTAATGAATAAAGAAATCTTGGCCGAGGCAAGGATACGTTGAGGTTCGGTTTCCATAGTCAGTCAGTCATGACCACAAGAGCAGACCGTAACACCCTCCCCAAACCAGACAAGAGCGAGCGTCCGGGTTGGGGAGGGTGTGATATAGTACAAGTGAAACATTGAACAGTTAATATTGGAAACCTCTTTTGCCTTTGCAATAAAAATACGTTAATGTGTTAATGTGAAAATAATAACAGCCTAATAAATGAAAAGTACTGAACAGTTGCACATTGTTTTTGTGGAAAATAAGCACGTGCCCTGCTGGGCTCAAACCCACAATCCCCTGTGTGAGAGACAGCAACTCTGACCATTAGGCCACAGTAGCTTCTTGGAAAGCATGAAGCCATTATCTATATTAACATAAAAAACATTAGTATGAAGCGTTTTTATTGGGCGATAAGCTTGATGAGCAGGTATACGGACCATACCCTCAAAGAATAATTCTCCCCATTGAATAACATCACAACGGAGGCAGTCAGTTTGGCAGGAAAAATAGGAAGAAGAAGAAAAACGGCAAAATAACCCAAGTTTGGGGCTTTATTGTGTGGATGTGTGAAGTTGTATCTGAATGCTGTGTGGTTACATGAGGTCAGAACATACAGAAGTTAATGTTTTTAAGAGCTGAGAGTCTGATCATTGTGGTTACTTCTGTAGGAAACCCTGAAAAGTGCCAAACTCTCGGTGCTGTATAGGTATGGGGCATGCCCCACCAAGCCGTAACTTGGCGGATGGCATACATGCCATCCCAATAAGTGAGCAGTATTTCGTTGTTTATATTTATGGACTGAGCAACCAATGATCATAGCTGAACATGCGGCTTTCACGCCGACTTGAAATGTAGGCCTATAGGTCTACGCCTTGAAATAAATACGAGTGGAAATAAATATCCATTGAAATAAATAAGAGACGTAAAATAATTAATATTTATTTTGACACACGCCCAATAACAGCTTGTTTAGCCTGATCGTCCGAGTGAACATTACCCAGTGAACATTTTTTGTGTTGCAAAGTCGGCGAAATGCCGTGTAGCGTTCAGGTGAATGCTAATAAGGGTTAGCGTCCGTTTATGTCAAAACGTCTCTCAACCTAGATTTCCCCACCCCGACATTTAGATTCCAGCTAATTTAGGTTGGTTTTATGAGTTTGTTTTAGGCTACGGAAATCCTGCTCCAATGCCAGTGTTAAGTCATACGTACGACTTAACGGTGGAGGCCCTGAAAGGCAAGGTAAAAAAAAATTTTTTTGTGGCCAAAAAAGTTTATCTCATATGTACGGCTTATTGGCTGTGTCCCAAACCACATACTTCCATGCTCCGCACTACCATGCTCCCGAGTAGCCTACGCACTCAAGGCTTGGGAGCTCGCACTCTGGAGCATGGAAGCACGGTAGCACAGAAAGTTTTGCTCAGTCGTGGGACGCACTTCGTGGCGACATCTGACCTATAACCTTTAACCTTTCCCGTAACTATCGGGGAAATGCCGACGAGTAAGTTGGCTAAACCTGAGAGGCATAACGTTGTTCGCTGGCATTGTACTGTATCGGCTGTTACTGAAATATTCTGATATAACCAGCAATATCCGCAACAACTGAATTATCCTTTTTTCTAGTGTTCTTATTCCAGAAAAGTCAGTGGAAGGCAACGATGGCTAGAAAGACAGCCTATTCATTATATCATTGGATACCTTTAAGTAAACAATCAACCCCATAATAAATTTGTCTTTGCATTGTAAACAAACGTGTCTGTGTTTTGATTATTTTCGCTCTGTTTACTAGAGCGTGAACAACTGGGTACGCAGTTAGAAGTAGTAATGGAGCCGCTAATGTTTGTGGCGATGCTGTTGCTTCTGGGGTGGTTTTCCATTGAAATGGAGAAAAGTCAGGCTGCTGCCATAATAAGACGGCAGATCATTATTGAAAACGGCATCTGACGAAGGCAAGCCATTCAGAGAGCTTCTCTTCGTAGGACGATTGCACTTGTCAGCACCGAAGTAGGTTGTCTTATACAGCCGACTAGCTACACTGGTTAACATTACATATCATTAAACTTAAAATGTATATGAAAAAAAATTATTATTTTACATCGCATATTGTGTTGTTCATTCACATTGTAGCACTTTATTCATATATAAACTCCTAGGATTTTTCCCGGTCGGAGCAAGCATCAATGCATACTTCGAATTTTGAACAAACGGAGCACGCATCCGGGTACTTTATCCTTGCTCCGTACTACCTCACCTTTTGGACTCACACTCCAAGATGGATGCGTGCTCGGTGCATGGAAGTATGCGGTTTGTGACACAGCCATTATCTTTCACCTTGCCTTTCAGGGCTTCCATACATTTATCTTCGCCAAAGATAGTAGCTAATATGATCAAGGGCGTAACTGGTAAGATATGTTGGAGGGGCAAAAAAGGGAAAATCAGTTTAAAAAATGGCTAAACAATTACTCAAATATTGAGTTGGCACATGCTTTGCTTTCATAAACACCAACATAAACTATCAAAATAAGCAACAACGTGTTCGTCATAGGCATTCATGAGCCTTAGACAATACAGCTAGAGCTACATCGATTAGGCTACATTTTTTTCAACAGAACAAATATGGCAAATATGTTTAAAAAAATGGAACATGTCCATGAAAATAGCTTGTGCGCAGGGCTGGATGCATGCGCTGCATATTGTGAATCATTAATGCATTAATTAAAAATGTATCATAGAAGGATGTTTGGCATGCTCTTCTGTCTAAAGTCAAAATATTTTTTACTTCTTTGAGCGCTGAAGCCAAAATGCAATGTAAAAACATAAGGAAAAGCACTCGCAAAAATGTTCAAACCTTGTATATTTTCATTTTATTATGCACTTGTCTATAGCACAGATGCGTTTCAGCTACTGCTGTCCTCAGCATGTGTCTAGTCACAGGTGTAAGACATTTTTAGAACAGTAATTGGTACCATCCAAAAAAGTCTCTGTGAACCCCCTGGCTATATAGCGTGGACCCCACTTTGAGAACTGGTATAAGGCAATTTTACATAAGGTGTGCAAGCAGTAGGCAATTTAATTTGATTAGTGATGTTACTGTCATTGTTAATAGCTGTCAGTTTATCACAAGAACAAATAAAATACAGTAGCCGGTTATTTTAGAATGCCGGCGCTGTTTTGGCAGTACCAAATATTCCAAGGGTAATTGCTCCCTCAATATGAGTAGGAGGAAAGATCCGACCCAATACACCATAGTCGGCACGTGTGAATATGATGCATCACATGTATTGTATGTAGTGTGTATTCATTGTACTTACAACAAAAACGCATTGAATGACAAAGAATTTGGCAAGAAGAAGTTGCGTTGGAAAATATTTAAGCTATTGTGTACTGTCCTTTAACATTATATTACATATGAAAACGATATAAACATATCAGCATATTCTACATTTACTCTGGCATAAGTAACAAAATACATAATTACACAACACACAATTACATCATTTTCTACATGGCACATCTATAACACACCAACATTCACAACCACCCACTCACCCCCACATACATGCAGGTGCACACATTTGCATACAGGCACATTACTTGCAGGAATATATGTACATTCTTGCAGGCTTTTTATCTTATTTTGATGAATACCAAAATAGCAGATTAAAAAAACACTACAGATTTTCCTGCAAAAAAAATGGTTTCAAAGGTGTAATGCGGCGTGGCGTGTGAGGTAGGGGGAGCCAAACGCAGCAAGGGGATTCTTTAAGCCCTAGGGCCACTAAGCCGGGAAACCCCGCAGTTAAGGGAGGAGACAATACAGGGAAACACACGTACCAAAGCTGCTAACCGGCTCACTGTCACACACCAATGAGTAGAAGCGCAAACGCCAGGTTTCAGTAAGAAAACCAAACAAGGCGAAAGGGAACAAAGAACTGCTACCCTATACTTCTACGAGCTAAGTGACTGAAAGGCCAGCAATAATAAACGCCCTGCCTCAGTAATAAGGCGTTAGAACAGGCGAGTAGCATAAATGGTACACATAAAACACACAGCCAACAAACACAGAAAACTAATAAGAATTAGTGTACGAGGAGGCGAAAAGGAACGGAGATCTAATGTTCCAAGGCTACTCTGACTCGCAGTCACACACAAACATGTCCACAACATCGCCCAATCCTCCCTATAGGAAGACATGCACCGAAAGACGAAACAGAACAACAGTTCCGAACAAAATCGTCAAAACTCCATGTATGGAGAAAGGTACCGAAAGAAACGAACAGGACAGGCTGCACCGGACATTTACCGGCTAAAAGACCAAAGCGAACTTAGTTGAAAATAAACGCCCTGCCTCTCCATGATGAGGAATATAACGAGGCGAACAGGAACAGGGATTTAACGTTCCATGGCTAGTTTCATAGGCTCGCAGTCACATGCAGAAAACATAAAGGGGTAAACGCCCCATCTCCCAGGAGAGAGAAACATTTTACAGGCGAGCCGACGGAGCACCGTCGTCCCATAACTTTATTATTAAACATGACTAATGCAAGCTCAACTGAAAACAAACGCCCTAGCCTCTCAGTAAAGGAATATGTATCGAGGCAAAGGAACAGAGCTAACGTTCCGAGGCTAATTTCAGAAACACGCAGTCACATACAAACATGTCCACAACATCGGCCAAGCTCCAATTAAGGAGACACACACCCGGAGAACGAACAGAACAACAGTTCCGAACAAAATCGTCCCGCAGGTAAAAAGGGCGAACAGGACAGCTGCAACAACAGACCAACGCAAACTTAATAGAAAATAGCAAGCACTGCCTCTCAATATACACTACTCACAAAAAGTTAGGGATATTCGGCTTTCGGGTGAAATTTCAGGATGAACCTAAAATGCACTATAACCTTTACATGTGAAATTAATTTGACCTTCTCTAAACTTTTGAATGCACATGTCCAACTATTCAATGTTTCAGTACTTTTTGCACAACTTGCTGTTCTCTAACAAGGAGCTGAACGGCAAAATTCACAACAGGTGTTTGATCCATGAATCGACTAATAAATTTCCTGGTTCAATTAGAATTGGTATTTAAACAGTCCTCTTCATCATGCTGTTCACATTTTGACATCATGAGACCAAGACGACACCTAACAATTGATCAACAGTACCTCGCCATTGCGAGGCTTCAAACAGGATGTTCTCAGAGGGAAGTGGCCACTGAGCTTAGAGTGTCACAGAGTGTCATCAGCAGGTTGCAACAGAGATACAGAGAGACTGGAAGAGTCACAGAAAGGCATAGAAGTGGACGTCCTTTGGCCACATCCCACACTGATGACCGCTTCATTGTGAACAGTGCCCTGCGGAACCGGATGATGAATGCCACTCAACTCCAGGCACATTTAAGGGAGGTGAGAGGCACCCAAGTGCCACGTCAGACCATTCGAAACCGTTTACATCAGCGTGGTCTGCGTGCTAGACGACCTGCAAGGGTACCTGACCACACCACCAGGCACAGGCGTCATCGTCTTGCATGGGCCAGGGAGCATTTACGCTGGACGAGGGACCAGTGGGCCTCAGTGCTGTTCTCTGATGAAAGTCGATTCACGTTGAGCAGAAATGATGGCCGCCAACGATGTTGGAGACGTCAAGGAGAGCGCTATGCATCAGCCACTGTTGTCACCAGACGACCCTTTGGTGGTGGCGGTGTTACAGTGTGGGCAGGTGTGTCTAGTCAATACAGAACTGCCCTACACTTTGTGAATGGTACAGTGACAAGCCCATACTACCTGAATAACATCATTAATCCAGTCATTGTGCCCCTGCATGAACAACACAGGCCTAATTTCATCTTCATGGACGACAATGCTCCAGCTCATCGAGGTCGCATCATTAGGGAAAGGCTGCTGGAGACTGGGGTACCTCAAATGGAGTGGCCTGCACTTTCTCCAGACCTGAATCCCATAGAAAACCTATGGGATCAGCTGACTCACCGTGTAGAGGCTCGTAACTCTGTAGCCCAGAACCTCAATGATCTGAGGGCCGCCCTTCAAGAAGAGTGGGATGCCATGCCTCAGCAGACAATAAGTCGACTTGTGAACAGCATGAGCCGTCGTTGTCAAGCTGTAATTGATGCTCAAGGGCACATGACAAGTTATTGAGACATTGACATTTTTGTTGTGGTATACCCACCACTGTTGTTGGGTTTTGTTTCAATAAATTGTTTGAGATGAGGAAATCACCATTGCATGCTTCTACTTAAATGCCCTACTTTCATGATACGTATAATATCACTGTAGCGTGAACTTACATTTTCCATAAATTTCACCCGAAAGCCAAATATCCCTAACTTTTTGTGAGTAGTGTAATATAAGAACCCTGACTCACAACAAAGGGGAACGTAGTCCACGAGAAGGAGACAAAACAGGGAACAAACGTACCAAAGCTACTAACCGGCTCACTGTAACACGGAAATGAGTAGCAGCTCAAACGCCTGGTTTCTCAGTAAGAAAACCAAACAAAGGCGAAATGGAACAAAGAGCTGCTACCCTAACTTCTATGAGCTAAGTAACTAAGTAGAAGCGTGAACGCCCGATCTCCCAGGAGAGAGAAACATTTTACAGACGAAATAGAGCAGAGATCTGCGGTCCCATACTTCTACGAGATAAGTAACCAAAGAGCCAGGAAGAATAAAGCCCTGCCTCAGCAACGAGACGTTAGAACAGGCGAGTAGCACGAAAGGTACAAATAACACACACCAAATAAATAAAGCCCTAAAGTAAAAATGCCCTGTCTCTCAGTAAGAAACTACTATACAGATACACACAAACAAACAAAGACTCCTCTAGCTTTCACGGAAGACAGCAGACAGAGAGAGGAGAAAGAGACAGAAACGGGCAAAAGATCTAGGCAACAAACAAACAAAGAAAGACCAGAAAGCGGTGACAGAAACGAGCACACAAAACAGGAATTCAACCTGAAAGCACAAAGGCAAGTACCGCAAAACTCCAATAAAAGCACAACGGAGCAAAACGGTCTCCTTAAATACCTAGACCTATTCATACAACTAAAACTTTAAAAGGGTAAAATAAACCACACACAAAACAGCACAAATAATGCCAGAAAATACACCACGGAACAAACAATCATAAAACAATCAATATACAAGCCCCAACCGAAAGAAACGGGAGGCTTATATAGCTCTCAAGGTGACCACGCACAGGTGTGGATGCTAACAGAAGCTCTGCAATCCAAGCAGGGCGGAGCAAGCATCTACCAAAAGGGCAGCGCCCTCGTGTGGCCACTGAGGAAAACGACCATATAGGGAAAAAGGGTTAAAAACCATGACAAAAGGTTTATGGCTTGAAGAAAAACTGACAACTATTATTGCATTTATTAAGTCACCGGAACCAGATAACACTTTATTCATGGCTCTTGCCTCTCATTACAGTTATGTAGAAGTGGTACAATATTTAATTCCCCATTTATTGTGTTAACTTCTGCAGAGTGATTAGAAATGCCTTCAAATAATCACATCACCACGCAACACACTAAAAACATTATATTCCATGGGTAACTGATAAAGCTTTAATTATATTTACATACCCATCATCAGGAGAATTTCTATTTTCTAGCAACTCTTAGCGACATTTCCTGGTATGCACTTTCACTGTACAGTTTAAACAGAGGTTGTGTAGTAGGTGAGGAAATTTATAGGTTATATGCATCACCTTTTGAACATGTAATCAGCTTTCTACAGTAATGGTTTGCCATCTGAGGCAGCATATTCCCCTAAATCCTTTTTTCTATAAAAAATCTTTTCATTTACCAAAACAAAAAAAGATAAGAACAGATTTAGCATTTCAGAAGGATGTCCATTTCAGTGTAAGTTTTACCAGTGTGTCAAACAACATTTTTCTGCACACGTCATAAGAACACAGGATCACAACCCTTTATTGCAGCTTTCCTATTCAGGTGTACGACAGCAACATAACCATAGGGTGGCAGTGTTTGAGGCACAAAAACAATATCAGTCACCTCTTGTTACAACATATTGATATGTGTTTATTAAAACATGAATTTGGATTTCAACATCACCAGTACAATCTAAAATTTCATTTGTTGGCCTTTAACATTTGATAATTCCATTGAATTTTGTTTCCATAGAATGAGAGCATGTGGTATCTATTTTGTATTGGCCTACCCTTGCATTGACATACAGAGCTATGTCAGAACTTGTGACTACCAATAATTCCATTGTACAACGTTCATGTAATACAATCAATTTTGAATTTTATTTGCAATCACTGAAATGCTACAATAACAGTAATTACCTTGAACCAATAAACTGTGGAGGATAAATTAACCTTGTCACACAGGATAAGCTAAAAAAGTGATAAAATGTGTTCTCATTTTATGGTTGGGTCATAAAAAAACATATAGCCTATGTGGTTCATTTTTGGGAAAAAATATCCTACACCCATCTTCAAATGAAATGTACATCTGTTGATGGTTCTAAACCTCCCATTGATTTCTGAGGATATCTACACAGGAGGCTGAAGAAACCTGTGTAATAAAGAGTCAATAATAAATGAACCTTTAACATTTTTTGAAATAATAAAATATAAATTCCAATTCATACTATACAGCTTATTGGCTGACATTGAACTCACAGCTAAACCAAATAGCACTGTATCTACATTATTCTGTACAAGAGCTTGTGGAACTATTCTCAGTACTATGTCATCAAAATTACCAGATATATTTTACACTCATTACCAACCCAAAAAATAGTGATTCTACTATTGTATGTTAATGACAAAAAGGCATTTGAAATATGAAACCGAGAGTAGAAAAATTATCTTTGAGGAACTTATTCCTTTTGATCATTTAAATTCAGTTCTGTTCACACTCAGCCCAAATCATATTTGAATCCTTAAATCTTTGATAAGTAAATTAATTACAAGCATGAGGTGGTTTCACATCTCCAGCCTGCTATTTTTAACAGCTTCCAGACCTCAATTTCCAAGACATCAGATTCTTTTCCGATCCCAAATCATTTCAGATCCTGAATATTTCATTTAATTAAATATGAACATGCTTCTAAACAGTATCAGAGATGTTGTTTATCTTGGAACTTTCAGTACGTGTCCAGAAAATCATTATGAAGTATGTAATATCACACATCTGGATGCAGCACCTCCAAAACTGAGGCATGAGAATGCACAAACCCTTCAAAAGGTACACGGTATGGAATGTCTACACATCTGCTAGCCAAATAACATCTAGAACTTTTGTAGGTTGTGGAAAGTTGTGAAAATGTTATATTCTTGTCATTTTGTTGGGTCACAGACAAGTCCTGAAAATGTTTTCCTGTAGAAAGTGTTTAAGTGTGATCTGACCGATTTAAAGGGGACATGAAGCACTCGGTGAAGTGGCTCTGGTTCGTTAGCTTTTTACCTTAAATTAGATATGACCGTGCGTTCAAATCTCAAACCGACCCGTATTTACTGGAAAAAGAAGTTGAAATTCGCTTTTTTCCCACTAGGGCGCAGCCATCTTGGACCAACTGCGGTCGTGACGTCACTAGGTTGGTCGGCCTCAGCTGCTCAATGTATTCCTATGGGAAAATAGCTGACTTTCAGTGAGCTCAACGATGTATCGTGAGCAAAAAATAAAACAAAAAACACACAGACTGTCTTTTTCTATTGCCCCAAGATGCTCAAATGAGTATTACCGAACAAAACAAAAAGGTACAAGGGGGTAGGCAGAGGCATGGTAACAAAACGAAAGCAAAGGTCAAAAATCCAAAAAGGCAGAAAGGCAAACAAATAGTGATGTTACGGATGATACCGAAGCTCCGAGCTGTGTGTCGAGTACGTAGGGCAGTTTCTACAGAAGCCTCGCACCAAAGCTTGTATCACTTTCAGAGAAGCACGTGATCGATGACAAACGAGGCCTCGGGTGCTGTAGAACCATGTGATCGGGTTGTTTTGCATTTTGGGCATAATTAGGGGTTTTGAATTGTAGATATAAAGGAGCGATACCCCCCTGATTTCGAGGGTTGTTGCGGAGAGTTTGTTATTATTGGTATTATTGCTATTGAAAGTTTTTTTTGAGGAGTTTATGGAGTATTTTTATTTATTTTTATTAACTTTTGTACAGTTTTGTCGTTTTTGTACAGTTTTTGTACAAAAATAGCCTAATGGAACCTGCATGGAAGCGAAAATCTTCTCCTGCTTGGGAATATTTTGACCTGATATCTCCCAATAAGGCAGGCCTAAGTGGCATAGATAGGCTATAAAAACACACTGAAACGCTATTTGAACACTTTGAGATTTGAACGCACGGTCATATCTAATTTAAGGTAAAAAGCTAACGAACCAGAGCCACTTCACCGAGTGCTTCATGTCCCCTTTAAGAAGCTAGAAAGATTTGGTTTGATGGAGGTTAAAATAAGAAACAAACTACAAAAAATGTTAACGTAGAAACTTGATACAATATCACTGTTCAACATAACCTTACAACTTTGCTGTGACGTGAAGATACAAAAACATTCTGTGACACATGGTGAATTGTATGCTGAATTTTATTTGATTCATCAAAGGAGGAGAGCAAAGCATGGTCTCAAATACAAGGTGTGGCTGATGGCTGACTCTCTGCGACCATCAAGACCAGCAGTGAAACCTGCTGTGAGCGCAGATCACACCTGGAGCTAGGTTCTAATAGACCACCTGCTTCCACTGGAAAATCGCAGTGAGAGATCCACTGAACAAATGACATCCCTGCTGAACAGAAAACCTGGCCTGGCAGTGTAATTTCAATAAGAGGAGAGAATACACCACTGCCGGGTGAGCAGTAAAATGGGGAAATCAACAGGGTGCCTGTTAAACTGCCTTTAGACTGGACACCACTTACAAATACTCACTAGATGGAAAGGTGATCGCCAGAAAACTTTCAAGACAACGTGTAACATGTGTATGGGTAATTCTGTACACATTACATTTGTCATTTCTCCCAAGTTGTCCATCTCCTCCATCACATTTCTTGAAGGGTGTGAGTGACAGAGAGGCGCTAGGCCCTGACTGACTGCTGAAGATTTGGAGGGGCGTGAGAGCGGTTGGGGAAATTTGTGGCAGCACCTGATGGGGAGGCTCGCATTGAGAAGACAACAGGCAGCCGAGGCCTATAACTTATACTGACACGCCAGACGCCGCCGTCCAATTACCCGACTGTGGGAAAGCCCTTTGGCAAAGCCTCCCCCTCTACGAGATGGATGACCCTTTTTCATGGGACTGAATTAATACTGGGAGTCAAGCGAATTGCTTTTGGAACAATGCCTTTCCTAAGGAGATGACCAGACTCAAAGTTATTTGAATGGGCCCATAGGGACGCCCTGGGTGCCTCCGCAAATTTTTGGAGCACCAGCTGAATTCACTAACTTGGCAGGGGGGGGGCAGGTGTTTGAGCATGGGGGTGATAGGAACACTGTTACGCCCCAGACTCAGAGACCCAAACGCAGACCAGGATAAGGCAAAAACGTTGTTTATTTCAGTCCAAGTCAAAAAGCCAGGTAATCAGAATTCAAACGAGACAAAATCAAAATCCAAAAGTATGATCAAAAACAGTCCAAAAGATCAAAACCAGGAAATCAGATATGCAAAGGTACAAGTGGGTAGGCAGAGGCCTGGTAACAAAACGAAAGCAAAGGTCAAAAATCCAAAAAGGAAAGGCAAACAAATAGTGATGTTACGGATGATACCGAAGCTCCGAGCTGTGTGTTGAGTACGTAGGGCAGTTTCTACAGAAGCCTCGCACCGAAGCTTGTATCACTTTCAGAGAAGCACGTGATCGATGACAAATGAGGCCTCGGGTGCTGTAGAACCATGTAATCGGTTTGTTTTGCGTTTTGGGCAGAATTAGGGGTTTTGAATTGTAGATATAAAGGAGTGATACCCCCCTTATTTCGAGGGTTGTTGCGGAGAGTTTGTTATTATTGGTATTATTGCTATTGAAAGTTTTTTTTGAGGAGTTTTTGGAGTGTTTTTATTTATTTTTATTAACTTTTGTACAGTTTTGTCGTTTTTGTACAGTTTTTGTACAAAAATAGCCTAATGGAACCTGCATGGAAGCGAAAATCTTCTCCTGCTTGGGAATATTTTGACCTGATATCTCCCAATAAGGCAGGCCTAAGTGGCGTAGATAGGCTATAAAAACACACTGAAACGCTATTTGAACACTGGGCTAGCAATCGACTGTGCATGTAGTTCGTTGGTTGTTATTTTAACGTAACTACAGCAGATTATTACGATTTGTTTAATATTATTATGATTTGATTGTTAATTCTTATTCTTTCTTAGTATCATTATCATCTGCATTCCTTCTCAAATGGCATATTATTTAATTTTGAAGGTAAAGTGCTTGCTGTGCCTAAAGGAGCTGGCTTACAGCAATAATACCTCGTCCATGCTGAGGCATTATCGGGCAATGCATGAAAATGCACCTGCCAATGAGCAAGAAACCAGCAGAGGTTATTTATTTATTTAATTTACTTTTTAATAACCGTTATGGTTGCTTTATCATAATCATACTGACATACACGTTGATAAAAATACATTTGCATATTGTTATTTTGCCATAGGTTCCAGAAAGCAAGAACTTGATGAGGCCGTTAATAAAAATCAATAAAAACCTCCCTTCTCAGTCACAAAAGCACCTTCCCTTTCACTGCCCATACTGAAGCACATTCACTTTCACTGGCTGGTTACAGAAGCACTCCCAGTCCCAGACCAGAAACACTTTTACTGCTCAATAGAACCCCACACAAATGTTGTCCCCCTTTATATCAATCTTCCTGTTTTTTTCATTTTCAAAGTTAATTAATTATTACATAAATTATTCTATAATATATCTTAGTAGAAAACAAATCTAGCCTAATGACAGTTACAAATATAAATTATGAGTAGGCTATGTCAGTATGTGTATCGCCTGAGCAGGGTTTTGAATTTGTACTTTCTCTTACACCAATGGCTCTGAAGTCCAACGCGTTACCAGTGAGCTAAAGGGTCGCTTGTTGCTAACTCGCGGCAACTTTGTTATTTTGAACCTGGGGTGGAATTTGTAATAATTTCATTGCTCTAAATTACTTTTACCAGCAGGTGTCACTAGTGTACACTGTATTGAATGAGGCTTCGAGTAACGAATCTATTTTCGATACAATTGGCTGCAAAGCCTCAGTGCTTCAGGAAGCCTCATTTCGTCATCACTACAAACAAACAAAATCGGCAGGCAAAACTCGAAGTAAAACGGAAGGGTGTCTCGGAATTCACAAATAACTCAGGCTTAGTAAGGCGTAGGCACTGGGAAATCGATCAACGTTCTGACAAGGACAAGTGAGACTGAAGGGTATAAATAGAAGGGGAACACTCAACTCAAGGGGAATCAGGTGCGAGTGGGAGGAGTAACAGGGAAGACTCACAGGTGCAGACAATGATACAATGAGGGAAGCAATGATAGAATAATGAGGGAAATACAGAAGACTCGGACTGGACTAGGCATGCAAACGAATAGACAAGACATGACCGGGAGTGTTGAAGACACGTGCATACATTAAGAGAGTTAGTGGATAGCGGACGTGAGATATCAATAAGGAGGAAGCGTAAAGTAGATAATTGAAAGATAATTGAAACGAGTGACAGTTAAGCGTTAGTAATTAGTGGATTAGTAAAAAGACCTAAACTAAGCTGTTAGTAGTTGTTAGTGTTAATTAGTAATATAAACAATACGTGGAATAACTTAGTCAGGGGAAATACACAGAGGACCGAAAACACCCGAAAGCTTCCCGAAAAGTGAGACGAAGACCGGGGAGTGACATAAATTAACAGAAACTGGAAAATGGAATGTACCACCTAATCAAACACAAAAGTAACTACACTAATAAATGATGAACATGAGTACAGAAAAATACACGAATACAATAATTAACAATGATAATGAAAAATAATAAACAACAAGGAACGAAAACAGACAAGACTCCTAACAGTACCCCCCCCCCCCCTTAACGAACGCCTCTTGGCGTTCTACTGGGAACAACAGAGTTCAAACGTGATGCATTAAAGTCTCTGATGAGGTGGGGATCCAGAATAAAACGAGAGGGGATCCAGCTCCTCTCCTCCGGACCATAACCCTCCCAGTCAACAAGGTACTGAAGGCCCCGCCCTCTGCGGCGAACATCCAGCAAACGGTGAACTGTGTAAAGCTGATGATACACGGGCAATATTTTCAGGCAATATTGCCGGCAATATTGCCAGGCAATGATTGCTGGAAATTTTCCTATTGACAAATCAATATCTGAACAAGTTTGATCGAGGCAAGCAATATTTTGCTACCATCCAATCACAGATGAGATTTTGGGTCACATGACACCTGAGTCTTCCAAAAATAAATTTCAACAATGGCTGCCAAGTGGTGCGAGGAAACCGAAGGGATGCTGATCTCTTATAACTTTATTTATTTATTACTCAGGTAAGTTATATTGATGTATTAGTGTAATATTGAAATAAAGACCAACTTTTCATAAGTTATGGTATTCTTGACTTTTGATTGTAAATAATTGGTATTATTACTCACTCACCGCCATACTGACGAACTGAGTGACTTTTAACTAGCTAGCTAGCTACCTAGCTAACTTTACTCAGCAGACCTAATCAGACCACCTGCTTTACTGGTGAATACATCCATGAATGCTTCCGTAAAATTTAGAGATACGGTCGATTGAATTACATTGGCGGAAAGCTGTGGTTCTTGCTGTTCCGGGCACATATATACCTTTGTGGTGAGATGACGGTTAAGGTTTGAAACAGGTTAAAAACAGGATCCGCAAAAATTCTTTTTTCAGTTATTGCCCCATTGCCCATTGCTACAGTGGCCCATACCCATTGCCCATTGCTGGCAATATTGTACAATATTGCTGGCAATATTGCCTGAAAATATTGCCCGTGTATCATCAGCTTAAGCTTTGGAGCCGTCAATGAGACGGGGGAGGTGGGGGGGTGGTCCGTCCAGACAAAGAATGGAACTTGGGCGCCCTCTAGCCAGTGACGCCATTCTTCTAGCGCAAGTTTAACAGCCAGTAACTCGCGATTTCCAATGTCATAGTTCTGTTCAGTGGGTGAGAGGCGGTGGGAGTAGAAGCCGCAGGGGTGGACCTTGTTGTCTTTTGGCGAGCTTTGGGAAAGTATTGCCCCCACCCTGATATTAGATGCGTCAACTTCCACGATGAATTGGGCCTCGGGATTGGGGTGTATGAGAATGGGGGCGGAGGTGAAGCGCTGTTTGAGGTCTTTGAATGCAGTTTCTGCTTTATGGTTCCAGGAGAAATGGATCTTGGCAGAGGTTAGGGCTGTGAGTGGAGCGGCCAGGGTGCTGTAGTTCCTGATGAATCGGCGGTAAAAGTTAGCAAATCCTAAGAAGCGCTGTAGTTCTTTGCAGGTGTCCGGCCGGGGCCATTCCGTCACAGCCTTGATCTTGAGGGGGTCCATTTGGAGACTCCCGGCTGATATGATGTATCCCAAGAATGTGGTGGACTGGCAGTGGAATTCACACCTCAGCTTTAACAAACAGTTGGTTCTCTAACAGACGCTGAACTACTTTGCGGACGTGAGTAGTATGCTCTGACTTGTCTTTGGAAAAAATTAAGATATCGTCCAGGTATACAAAAACAGATTAGCCAAGCATGTCCCTGAGAACGTCATTGACCAACGCCTGGAAGATGGCCGGCGCATTAGTCGAACCGAAGGGCATCACGAGGTACTCGTAGTGCCCCGAGGGGGTGTTGAATGCAGTCTTCCACTCGTCCCCCTCTCTGATGCGCACCAGGTGGTAGGCGTTGCGCAAGTCCAGTTTGGAGAAGATGGTGGCTCCTTGGAGCAGTTCAAAGGCTGAAGTCATGAGGGGGAGAGGGTAACGATTCTTGATAATGATGTCATTCAGACCACGGTAATCAATGCAGGGCCGTAGGGAGCCATCCTTCTTGCCCACGAAGAAGAACCCAGCTCCTGCGGGGGAAGATGAGGGGCGAATGATCCCTGGTGCCAAAGACTCCTGTATGTACTTGGCCATGGCTCCGGTTTCAGGATGGGATAGAGAAAACAGGCGCCCCCTGGGAGGAGTGGTTCCTGGTAGCAACTCAATGACGCAGTCGTACGGGCGATGAGGAGGCAGGGAGGTGGCTCGGGATTTGCAGAAGACATCCTTGTGACTCGAATTAATACGGCTGTATTTCCCAAGCAACATCTTCACGAGGAAGAGTCTTCCACCACGAAGGAATCCTTTCAAACTCCTCCACCTCAAAACTCCCTGCAGTACTGCTGTCACTCTTGTCGCTTGTCATTTTGTTGTTTGTTTAGGTGAGGACAGAGCAGGAAGGGGGCTGAGTTCAGTGGGGGCCTGAGTCAGTTCACCAAGACACACCCTTTCACTCCTTGACTGTATGAATATTCATAATATGACTACGTGGCACCATCGTCATATGACCACACCTACTCACGAGTTCCAGTTCAAATTGAAGCGGTAAAAAAGGCCTTAGAAAAGCCTCTGCAGTATCTCTTTAAAGGGACTGTAAAGGTAAATCCATAATTTGCTTCAGACTACATTATATGGGGTTGTTATGGCATGTATTAAGCATCAGCAACAGTATGAGATTTCAACTTCATTGCAATCTCGAGCTATATCCATCTATCCATTTCCATCTAATTCCGATGTGGGGATTAAATAGGTGGAGTTCAAATTATTACTGGGCTCAGTTCTATTGGCCACAGGTCCTTCATGACGTCAATAAATAAATGTCATTGCATATCTCCTCCCATAGTTGGAGGCAAATAAATCTATTCTGTCCCACTAACATTAAACAGCCTATTTGAGTCTGAGCAAAACAATTGTTTGCTATAGAGAACCTTTGCGTCGATAGTTTTGTCATCCTTAGCTGTAGTTACTTTGACATTTTTCCATTCTTAATCCCTCTTCCAGTCTCTCTCCTTCTTCAATCCACTATTTCATTTTTCCCACCTTCTCTATCCCTTCGTGGTGGTGCTACCTAGCTGTCTAGCTAGCAAGGCTACTTTAGCCCTAGAGCTAAATTAAGTGTTATAATTTAGTTGTTGTTATCGCCTCCGTTTGCATTGCAAGCACGCCGCATATACCTGTGTATGTGCCCTCCCTGGAGGGTAATCCATCTATCCATCCATTATCCATTAACCCGCTTATCCCTGGTCAGGGTCACGGGGGGTGCTGGAGCCTATCCCAGCATGCATCGGGCGAGAGGCAGGAACACACCCTGGACAGGCCGCCAATCCATCACAGGGCACACACACAGGGCACAGGGAGGTCCCCTCCCTCTCCATTCACTCACACACTCATACCTATGGGCAATTTTGAGTCTCCAATTAGCCTAACCTGCATGTCTTTGGACTGTGGGAGGAAACCGGAGTACCCGGAGGAAACCCACGCGGACACGGGGAGAACATGCAAACTCCACACAGAAAGGCCCTCGGCCGGGATTCGAACTCGGTACCTTCTTGCTGTGAGGCGACAGTGCTAACCACTGCACCACCGAGCCGCCCGGTCGAGGGTAATGCCACGTGTAATTTTTTCGGTTTCCTCAAGATGCTGAAATTCGTAAGAAATAGGTGGTGTTTTTGAAAAGCTAACGTTATTGCTACAATGGTGAGCTCAGCGTAAACACGCGCTTGTGCAGCAACCATTTCACAAAACCGGACAGCTTTCAGAATTATAACAATTTGGCTTGGCTAAATTCCTCAAACTTGTTGCTTGGGTTGTCCCCTCTCTACCCCCTTTTTCTATCTGGGATCATTCCCCTCCCTCTCCTGACGATATCGGTGGCCATCGCCAGGCAGATGAACCTGCTGCAACCGTAAGTTGCTAGCTTGGACTGCTGCTAATTTACCGAAGCTGGTAGGCGTAATGTTAGCTATCTTCTCTATAAATAATAGAGTAGTCTGCTGCTGTAATAATACATTTGATATAGTCGCCATTGTAAAGTAGCCCATTGTTTCCGACATGCCTTCATGCATATGTATGCTATCTAGCTAGGTTAGCTGTGGGCGTCTTCTGACAATTGCTGCAAATATAGGAGTGGAAACTAAGCCTGTCCATGTGAAAACATTTACGATTTCATCTGGACGCTCTGATTTATCTTGAGAAACTGGTAGTACATGGTGTTTGGTAAATAAGAGAAAAAACTTTTACGGAGAAAAAAAACATATGTGAGGTGTTCTATAGCACCGGACTTTTGAACGTTTGGAGGCTAACGTTATAGCCAGCTTGTAACCAGTCACACAATATGCTGCTTTTGCAGTGACAAACTAATGAAAGTTATTCGGTTTCATCTAATTTTACTCCAAAAATGGCTTTCATTATCTGCATGTCTTGATGTGAAGTCCAATGTGAAACTATAGTTTTTAAGCATTTAAACGTAATATGACAAGCTAACACCGGAGTTTAGTTTTTTCAGTTATGAGACCCAGCCAGTTCTCTCCAGTAGGCTAACATAACGCAACTTTCGCAGCTGAACTTTGAATTGGTTTTTCTCAAAAACATGGTTTGATTGCATTACAAATATAATGGGACATAACTCGCTTGATATTTGGATTAGAGAGATCATTTTGGTATCACTAGAAATAAGCCCAACATGTTACATATTTAGTGTAGATTCTACCCAAACTTTGCTACATGCAGCCCCAGGTCCGGTAAATATGTTATACTAGCTAGCTATTTTTAGTTATCTGATACGCTTCCTGAGCATTTCACAGTAGCCTACCAAACTCGATCAACTATGGATGCAGAACGCCAGTGTGATCCAATCCATGTGCCTGTAAGGGGGAGGCGGGGTGACGGTGCGGTCCCGACCACGCCCACACAATCCTGAGGTAAACTAATTTTATGTCTGACTTGAGATGTGTGTTTATTATAGTTATTGACATTACTTTGAATAGATATTTGATGGATATGTAGTGGATACATCCCTCTGTGATACTTTATAGTTATTTTAACTACTTTTCAGCCCCTTTACAATCCCTTTAAAGTGAAGCTAAGAACTTAACGTTAACATAGTTGATATGAGCTACGTAGCTAACAAGTACCAGTAGGCTACATCAGCGTGAGGAAATTGGAACAGCTTACTTAATTTAATTGAAATGATTAAAGCTTATTCTTGTTAATTAAACGTTACTCTTGTTATGTTGCTTAATAGAGACACATAAAAGTTTGAAATCAAGGTCAGTTCCCGTCAACAGAAGACCTCTGTGTTGCTGGTTGTCCATTTAGGGTAGCCTACCAGCCTAGCCAGAGGCACAAATTGATGACACACCTTTGGAGTCACACAGACAGTGGTCTGTGCAGCATGGAAGTAGTAGTGCAGCAAAGCAATTAATTTTTTTTTTTACCATGATGTAGGCTATTGTGCAATATCTTAACCAGTTTGTTGTGACAAAAATTGCTTTACACGTTTCACTTTGCTCACACTGTCTCTGGTGTGCAGAGAGTTCCGGGACATTGTCAGCACATCAGTGTTCAGGGAGAAAGGCTCACTTGGCTGGCTGGACAGTAAGTTCTATCCTTTACATAGAAATATATTTATTTACCTTGTAAATCACTCTATGTTATTACTCTAGATGATGATGGAGCTTATTTATTTATTATGCAAGTAGAATTAGTTTTTTTATAGAATGTTCATGGTATTAAACTATGGGTACTGTACATTAACATTTCTTGTATGGTGTATACTTTTGATGCATTCCATGAATTGAGACATTGTTTGACACTCTTAAATCAGATATTTACCTGCATTTTTAAGTGTGATTTCAATCTGTGTCAACGGGCAACGTTATTCAGAAGAATTCAGAAATGAATACCGCACTGAGTACCAGGTCTCAGAATATTTGGAATGTGGCACAACCTATAAAGACATTCCCAAAGAGTTCTGTGGCAATGGGAAGAAGGGAGTGTTCTATGCTTTTTATTTAACTATGGACTTTCTGGGCTTCTGTTCCAACTGTGGCTGTCATTCTGTCATTTCTGAAAACTCATGTTAGCAGTATTTTATGGCCAGTAGACTGACAGAACACATGCAGTGCTCTCCCCAGGATTGTCTTACAAGGTGGTGCTCGACGGTGCGTAAGGGGGTGGTCCAGAGGGGGGCATCCCCGTCCGGAAGCTGAAGCACTTTTTACTTTTCACTTTTCAAACACCTAAAACAGCAATTTCCTGCAATCTAAAGACATGACATGGTATCAATGGCATGAAATAGCCAAATAGAACTGACTGCTGACTATTCTTTTTTGTGTAAGTTTTTAATCAATCCAGTATTTTAAACCCACTGTATTGACCCCACAAAATAGCTGCATTTTGCCAATATTCAGAGTTTGATATCTGATATACATTTGGAATAAAAAATGTATTCATAATATTTACTACTACGCTTGAAGGCGAGCGGCATGAAAATCCCCACTCTGGCTCTGCCACATCCCACCCCCTCGCAATATCCCCTTTCACACATGCATCTTAACCCGTAAATGTTCCAGAAATCTTTCATGTCGGACTCGGCCTCACGTGTAGGGCTCAAGTGGGAATAAAAGCAGAAACATTCCCGGATAAAGCATGCAAAAGGCTACAACGTTCTTACGTAAGACCTTTTGTTTCTGGCATAATTTCTTTAATAAATACTATACCATGTGACATGACTTTGCACTTAGAATATATTGGAGCTGATGTGATTTTATGAGGGAAATTTGAATATCATTTTTGGAATGGAATAAGCAGTGTTGCTGTACTTGCTTGTAAGAACATTACAACATTGTCAACATTGCCTCACAAATTGCTTGTATGTTATGCTACTTCTACCTGGTAAACATCTTTGTCAGGCTCTTTCAGTTTTAAGTTTTTGCTTTTTACACAATGTACTTGGCTAGCGCCACATCAACCATCAATGACAGATAGCCCAGTTAAACAGCTAGCTATCGTCCTGTTCGGGCTTACTAACGCCCCAGCGGTGTTCCAGGCCCTGATCAACGATGTCCTCCGGACCTCCTAAATCGGTCATTTTTTGTGTATCTCGACGACATACTAATATTCTCCAAAAACCCTGAGGAGCACGTCCAGTATGTTCAACAGGTCTTGTGACACCTCCTGGAGAACAAATTGTAAGTGCAAATTTCATGTGCCCTCAGTATCCTTCTTAGGGTTCATTATTGAGAGTGGGCACGTTCGACTGGACCTTAGCAAGATCCAAGCTGTCACGGAGTGGCCCCAACCCACCTCCCGTAAACAACTGCAGCAATTCCTGGGGTTCGCGAACTTCTACAGACGGTTTATCCGTAGCTACAGCCAAGTCGCCGTCCCTCTCACCAACCTCACCTCCACCTCTGTCCCGTTTGTCTCGTCACCCAAAGCTAACTCTGCTTTTTCTACACTCAAGTCCAGATTCACCTCTGCACCTATCCTGACCCATCCGGACCCGAGCCGCCAGTTCGTGGTGGAGGTGGACACCTCCGATTCCGGAGTGGGGGCCATTCTATCGCAGTGGTCCAGTGTGGACCTCAAGCTCCACCCTTGCGCCTACTTCTCCCGCCAGCTGTCCCCCCCCGGAGCGGAACTATGATGTCGGCAACCGGGAGCTGCTGGCAGACAAGCTCGCCTTGGAGGAGTGGAGGCATTGGCTGGAGGGGGCGGAGCTTCTCTTCATCGTCTGGACCGACCACAGAAATCTCGAATACATCCAGTCAGCCAAGCGTCTCACCTCCCGCCAGGCCCGTTGGGGCTTATACTTTGGACGCTTCAACTTCACCATCACCTACAGACCCCGATTCCCACGTTAAACCTGATGCCCTGTCCCGCCTCTACTCCCCGGAAGCCAGTTCTGCTTGTCCCGACAACATCGTCCCTCCTTCCTGTGTGGTGGCTGCGGTTACGTGGGAGATCGAGAAGACCATCAAGGCCACACAGGTAACCCAGCCGGATCCCCGCAATAACCCAGACTCTCGTGTCTTTGTCCCGGACTCAGTCCGCTCCCAGGTCCTGCAGTGGGCACACTCCTCCCGCCTGTCCTACCACCTGGGGGTCCAGCGCATGGTGTCCCTAGTCAAGAGGAGCTTCTGGTGGCTTCCATACCCGCGCCTTTGTCCTCGCCTATCCCATCTGTGCCAGGAGCAAGGCCTCACACCTGTCTGCCGCCGGTCTCCTTCGTCCCCTCCCTGTCCCGGGCCAACCTTGGAGCCACATCAGGGTAGACTTTCTCACCGGTCTACCGCCTTCAGATGGCAACACCACCATCCTCGCCATCGTCGAACAGTTCTCCAAGGCGGTCCACTTCATCCATAACAAACTGAGCTACATTGGCTAAAGAATTTATAAGATAACTTATGTTAAGTTATGTAAAAACTCACTCTTCATCTGTTGTGTTTGTAGATTTGCATCTCTGCCTTTTTTCAGTTAAGTGACTATCTGACTATTTTAAAGACAAATTAAAATCCCTGACGTTAAAATGAATTGTCCTGCATTGCTTCAGGTGACATCCTTCTATTTTAGTTGCATTTTACGGAAAACATATATAACTCCGTATATAATTACAGATTTTTAGCTGATAAACCATGCTTTTCAATGTTCTAGTATTTGCGGTCATATAAATGAGTTATAGCAATAGCCTAAAGATATGCAAGTTATCTTAAAATGTCTTCTACTGTGTTGTAGGATTTACATCTCTGCCAAAACTGTTATTCGGCTATTTTAAAGACAAACTAACGCATAACGATAACGTTAATATGAATTGTCCTGTATTGCCTTGGGTAATGATTCAAAATAAATAATAATAGCAGAATATTACGAACACTGACTGTAAGCTCCGATGGCCTCAGAGTTTAGCCTATATCATCAGTCTTCTGTTTAATGGTCTTCTCATGAGCAACAATGATCAGTTTTTCTCTCGCCCATGCAATATGAGGTGGAAGGGGCTTAAGATGCAAGATAACATGGAGAAAACTTTTGTATGCTGCAGATGATACTTGGCAAACAAGAGACAAATACACACATGGCATTGTGATTCCATGATCAAATATTAAATATCAGAAACTTTGAGAAGCCCTGGAGAAAAATCAATGAAGATAAAAAAGCCAGCATGTCTGAGGTCCACTCCAGCTCATCAATACCCACATCCCATACGCTCACGCTCTCATCGCGTCAAGTTTCCCTGGCAACCACACAGAGGTTCACTCATGTTTAGGAACAGTAGCGTGCAGAGGTTCCCACGAATTAGGCTATTATTGATTTCTGAATTAATAGGTGTTTTGCGTTATTTTTGGCATTAAAAAAAGGATTTTGTTGTTATCGTTAGCCTGGCAGTGAAATTATCACCTCAAGGCTTCTTAAGGTAAAATGCTCTGAGGAGCTCATCTGTAGCATCAAGACTGGAGGAGAGGTTTGTAGTGGAGAGGACTTGGACAAATGAAAAAGCATTCAATTTCAGCCATGTTGAGCTTTAGGTGACAGCTTGAGCTTTTCTTTTTTTTAATTTCCGAAAGTGACTATTCTTATACTTGATATTTAATTGATGAAAAAAGCATATCATTACACCCATTGACATGCCCAGCATTCTTATTGTTGGGCTATGTTGGATATTGAACTTATATTGTCATTTCTGTCATGGTTTGCGGCTGTCTTTCCTTGGTTCTGTGGTCGTTTGTTCTTTTCTTTTTGACAGGGCAATCTATCGGATTTTTCTGTGTTCCACGCCGGGGTTTCCTTTCTTTCCGGCACTTAGTGAGTGCACCTGTTCGGATTTCCTGCTTCTGTTTAAGCCCAGGATTTCCTTCTTCCAGTGCTTGGTTGTTATTCGCTCATTTTGACACTAAGCCAGTAAGGTATAGGTAGGCACTCTAAGGAGACCTCTTTCCTTCATTGCCCTGCTTTGGAGTTACGAGGGTCTTGCCTTTTTGTGCTTTAGACACATATAGGATACACATCTCCTTTGCTTTTTCTGTCCCTCGCTCCTGCTACCATTCCAGTCTCTCTGAGACAGCTTTCATTTGCGTTTCTCTGTACCTCCCTTTATTTCCTTGTTTTCTCTCTATCGAGAGTGAGAGGCTTTTTCCTTTATTTTTTTTTCTCGAGCCTACGAGTCTCGCTCGCCCGATTATTTTCGGGTCGCTATTATTTCTCCTTTTTTCAGTCTCCTCTGTATTGCTCTCCAGCTTTGAGAGTAGCTGTTTTTTCTTTCTCTGTTTTTTCTACCTTATTCGTGGATTCTGTCCGCTTCATTGGTGTTCTTATTTGAACACTTAAAGAATCCCTTTAGTTGCATTTGGACCTCCGAACCATTCGCCTCCCCCTTACAATTTTAATTTTTTCCGAAGTTGCAGCAATCAATATCGTCCAGTGCACCGCACCTCTCAATTCCGCGTTGAGTAAAACTCGACTACTTTCTTATCAAATCGTGTTGATGGGTTCTGAGTTTTGTCCGAAAAGAGTAATTATGCATGTGTGTGTGTTGATTAATGATTTAGAATAGCGGGTCAGGGCTGGCGTGTGTAAATACTAGAGTAAGAAAAAGTTTATTGCAAATCACACCGGCCAGCAGGAAGATCACCAAGACACAGCACAAATTGCGGTCCAGTAACCTTTGACGCACTGGTCATCTAGCCAAGCTTATATACCCTCGGAGGCCTTGAGCTTGACGCACATGTTTACATCATTATTGAGGGCCCATCTTCTAAATGTTCCCAGATAACACATGGTTTGTTCGTCAACACACTTCATAAGTCATAACCAATACACGTCATACAGCGAGGCGCCTTGATGTCCGGACGGGGGGGGGGGGCACAACCTATCGACTCTGCCCCCCTCCCCAGTCACACAATTTACACCCTAGGCACCACAACCAGCCCTCACCTGCTATTCTAAATCATTAATCAACACACACACACACATGCATAATTACTCTTTTCGGACGAAACTCAGAACCCATCAGTGTCAAGTAAAATCACACATTCATTTTTGTTCTTATATGCATTATGGGTATAACTGGGTTGAAAATATACAGTGGCTTCAGACCATTCATTATTTCTCATTTTGCTGTGTTGCAAAGTCAAATTAAAACATATTTACATGGGATTTTTTTCTACTCCTGTAGAAGTAATTCTCTATAATGTGCAAATTAAATAAAGTATTTAGATAAAGTATTAAGTATCTTCAGGATTTTTTTTTTTTTTTTTAATGAAATATCACATTTACATACGTATTCATTGTTTGAACGTATTTTTAAAGTATCATATTTAATATTTGGTCGCATATCCGTTGCATGCTGTTACTTCCTGAAGTCTGTGACCCATCCTGAGCAACTGAGAAAACCGCTGCTCAGTAGCCTACTGTGTGCTGAAGGCTGAAGCTCTCGTTAGCTTCGTCGAAGCACACGCCAGTCTCCATGCTGAACAGTGTTGGCGTGAATCTGTTTTTAATCCTCTCTTTTTCTTGGTTTGTAATTCAAATAAGGATGTGTTACCTCAGCTATCCAATATTCGTCGCCAGTTCCTGCAACTTTTTGTTCTTGAGAGCAACTCTGAGAGGTGACATTTTAGAAAAGAAGCCGATAAATTTAATTGATCACACTAGCTTATTGACTTGGCGGGGGAAAGCAACAATCACCATCCTAGCATTTTATTTTAATAATAATTTGCCACTCAACGTGGGGCTATGTTGGTTGTTGTCCCACCCTAGCTGAACATGCCCACTCAAACACGGGCCTCTGTCTAACCAGAGGAATGGAACCGTGGAACATTTGACTTTTACACCTCACTTTCAGACCAAATTCTTTCAACCGGTACTTTGTCAATGTGTTTTAACACCAATATTTCCAACACAAAACTTCATACACCACATTTATCAAATAGCCCATTTACAAGAAATTTATTAATTTAGTCATTTAAACCTAACAATGGGGAGGGAAACATCCAGCAAAAGTTGGATAGTTCAGCAAGACTGTACTGTTACCACAGTAAAATTTCTACGATCAAAGTAAACGCAAATTTACTGTCAGCTAAACAAATGTTAGGTCACCTTGCTTGCTATCTAACCACATATTACTCAGACATGGTCACTTGATTTAACAACAAAAAGCAAAGCAAAATTGTCCAGGTCTGTCTACAAAGCTATATAATTATATATATAATTGGAATTCACCAAACATCACTTTCAATACATTAGCAAATTTATGTTCATATATTCTTATCTTATTGACAACAATAAATTAAACCCAGGTCCTACTTAATTATGCCTTGATTCTCTTTTCTTTGGGATAGCAAGATGCACTTGGGGTCCACTTACAAATAATATAAGTGGACCCCGAAATTTTGGAATCAACTCTGGCTGAAATTTGGAAATTTGGAATCAAATCTGGAGTCATTGGAATCGACACTTCAACTCCAATAGAATTTAATCGCAAACTGCGAACTTTCAAGTCTGCTGTATGCATATTGGCCATATACAGTTGAAGTTGAAAGTTTACATACACCCTAGCCAACTCCATTTAAACTCAGTTTTTCACAATTCCTGACATTTAATCCTAGTAAACATTCCCTGTCTTAGGTCAGTTAGGATCACGACTTTATTTTAAGAATGTGAAATGTCAGAATAAGAGTAGAGAGAATTATTTATTTCAGCTTTTATTTCTTTCATCACATTCCCAGTGGATCAGAAGTTTACATACGCTCTGTTAATATTTGGTAGCATTGCCTGTAAATTGTTTAACTTGGATCAAACATTACAGGTAGCCTTCCACAAGCTTCTCATAATAAGTTGCTGGAATTTTGGCCCATTCCTCCTGACAGAACTAGTGTAACCGAGTCAGGTTTGTAAGCCTCCTTGCTCGCACACGCTTTTTCAGTTCTGCCCACAAATTTCCGATTGGATTGAGGTCAGGACTTTGTGATGGCCACTCCAATACCTTGTCCTTAAGCCATTTTGCCACAACTTTGGAAGTATGCTTTGGCTCATTGTCCATTTGGAAGAGCCATTTGCGACCAAGCTTTAACTTCCTGGCTGATGTCTTGAGATGTTGCTTCAATATATCCACATAATTTTCCTTCCTCATGATGCCATCTATTTTATGAAGTGCACCAGTCCCTCCTTTGTTTCATCAGACCAGAGGACATTTGTCCAAAAAGTAAGATCTTTGTCCCCATGTGCAGTTGCAAACTGTAGTCTGGCTTTTTATGGCGGTTTTGGAGTAGTGGCTTCTTCCTTGCTGAGCAGCCTTTCAGGTTATGTCGATATAGGACTCGTTTTACTGTTGATATAGATACTTTTGTACCTGTTCCCTCTGATTATCATGGCTTGTTTCCTACAAATTGGCTAATTTAAAAGGTTAAAGTACTGCATGGATACACATAAAATAAAATGAGGCACCCATCAACCAAGAACACAATTATTTAATTTAAAAAATCTCAAACATAACATTGAAATAGCCTACTAAACACTGGAAAATCCTGCATGTAAACCATTTTCGGTTTACATAGAATCAGTTTTGTGCTTAATTACGTTGTTTCGTCCCAACTGCAACCACCCAATGATTTTGTAAATATAAAAATATACATTTAAAAAAAATAATTATTATTGTTGTTTGATGTGTGAAGGTGACCATAAAAATAAGAAGAGAGAGAGAGTGAGTGTTTAAAGGGGCAGTTCAATTTAATTTTGATATGTTTCTACATACCTGGAGTGCTATCTATCATCCATCCAGGTAGTTTTGCTGAAAAATCACTAGTTTTATAGATATCCGCTGCAATTTGCCTTGACATCGCCCCAATATAACGGACCTCAACGGGTCCAAAGTTTGTGGCAGTCAGAGCGCCAAACATTTACATTCGACAAAATCAACAGCAACGTCTCTATAAATACAATGACACCGTTACTCATGCCAACTGAGTGTATATACACACCATATATACTCAGATCTTAACCAAAGCAAGCCATCCCCATAGTCTTAAATGAGCAAACCACCACCCTCTTTTTGGCTTGACTGTGACAGAGCAGTCTGTCACGGTTTTCCGCAGCATGAAACCATGTTCTGAAAACTGTTCCAGATAAAGTCGGCATTGTACATTAGTGGGTTCACATGCTAGCTAAAGCAAAGTAGCCTACATTACATCGTAACTGGCATTAACTGGCATCTGCATCCTGTAACCTAATCACAAACATTGCAAACATTTACAAACGCAGGCTCTGTATTCTTTACCGATAAATATTATTGGTTTTATTTTAAACGTCCCCGTATTGAGTCAGTACAAACATACCGCTAACACTTTGGCTCTATTCCCCGCACATTTTCTTAATTTTTGGTCCGAAAAAAATTATCCATGCGTAGAAATGTCCAGTTAGGCTTCTAGTTGGAGCAGCTGGCTAACGTTAGCTACGCAATCACGGTAGCTAGCCAACTTATATGGCCAGCCAGCAAGGATGACTTTAAGTCAAATAACTGTTAAATGAAAAGGGCTTGCCATAAGCTATTGTTAGCTTGCTAGCTAAATGTTAAAACGACTTGCCATGATCGTTAGCTTGCTAGCTAGCTAACCCAGCATTGCTAAGCAATGGTAACGTTCATGGCAGGGGGAGTACGGCGATTGCGTATGGGGGGGGTGGAATAGCTAAATTAATATCTAAATTGATAAGGTTATACAGGTATGGAGCAATTCATTTCAGATACTTAACCCACAGTTTGGCTGCTTGCTTCGAGACGCTGGGCCTGTAATGTAGGTGCAACATCCCCTGCTGTCTCATCTCACGAAACAGTATTTTTTTTCGTAGTAGACACATCATAGCTTGCTCCAAAATTAATATGTGATGACAAACATGTTGAAGATGAGCGAGTAATGCAATCAATTTATGTTACGAACTGCGTCCACAAAACAGCTTGTTCATGGTAGGCTACTAAGGGATGTTCTCCATCGACTTCCACTCAAAAATACAGCATGTCTCCCTGTCCCAAGCATAGACTGTATAAAGATCCCAAGACGCGAGGGCGCTGAAGGCACGTTTTAGACCAATGATTGTTGTCTCCCCCGTCTGGTCCCGCCCCTCCGAGTGAGGGCAGTGAGAACTCTATAGAGAACTCAAGTGAGTACGTCAGTCGTGGGCGGAGTCTGGTTTCGGAAGTAAATTCCCCGAAGCCCATTCTATCGACTATTTCTTGAAATCTGATTTATAGAATGAGCCGAAACGTTCCTGGATTAGCCTGTGTGGTACAAGGATATAGACCATATATGTCATGTTCCAATTTTTATTTTTTAAAAGTAATGCATTAATGATTGTCGTTCGACTTGTAACGGACTGCATATCCAGTACTGCAACACACGAGTGGTTCTCGAACCAATAAGATATCATCTCGTCTTTCTGCTCTGTGGCAGATGGGAGTAGGCTACTGCCACTCAAGATGAGCTAACGATAGCTTGCTAAGTAGAGAAGCCCGTCCGACAAGGTCAGAAACTATGCTACGGTTAACGACAAAGCAATTCTAGCTTTTAGTCCTTCAAGCTAGCTAGCGAACGTTAGAAAAAAGTGTTTAAAAATAGAGCTGTGTGCTACTGCTGGCTAACGTTATATGACAACGTCTGGAGACAAGGCTGCTCGTTCGGAGGGAATTATGGGACGTGGAGTTTTTAAACAGTGCCAGCGCTGGTATGTTCACAAAAAATACTAACACGTAAAATATACTCGAAGCTGATCCAGAAAAACGACAGTTTGCGAACGGGCGTTATATTGAACAATCCGGGAAATTGACGGTAAGACAATCAGTAGAAATGGTTTAAAAGTGAGCTTCAGTTAATGTCTACGCTCTAAATGAATGGGGAATTTACTTCCGAAACCAGCGTGACGTAGTCACTTGAGTACTCTATAGCAGTGGTTCCCAACGTCGGTCCTCAGGGACCACTGTGTATGCTGGTTTTCGTTCCAACCACAATTGCAATCCCGGAATTTTAACAAGCTGTCAATTGTTCTTAATTAGGTGTTTGTCATATTTAGAGGGATTATTTACCTTCTTAAGCCACATTATGTTAGCAATAGCTATGCATGTCATGAATAATAAAAGTCCAATATTCTCATTGTTTATTGTGCTATATTGCAAATAATTACAAAAAGGGGCAAAAACATTTTTTAACTGATTAAAATTAAAGACTGAGGTGAATCAATATGCTCCTAATTGGTGAAATTGTGGACACGTGGCCACTAAAACGAACCATTTGATAAATAATGAAGAAAAGACAGAGAATGATAATGAGCCAAACCTGCATTGTGTTAATACATTTAAGAAACAAATGATGAGGGAACTTAAACACACACGTGTTCAACTACCTAATTAGGAGCCAATTGATTCACCCCAGTCTTTAATTTGATAATTTAAAAAAATGTTACCTATTTGCAATATAGCCCAATAAGCACATTAGGAACACAGGAATTTTATTCTTCATGGCATGCTTAGCTATTTCTGACATGATGTGGCTTAAGAGGGTAAATAGGCTAATCCCTCTAAACATGAAAAACAACTAATTAAGAAAAATTTACAGCTTGTTAGAATTTTGGGATTGCAATTGTGGTTGGAACGAAAACCAACATACACAGTGGTCCCCGAGGACCGATGTTGGGAACCACTGCTCTATAGAACCTATCTTTGGCAGTGACCTCAGGACTCAACCTGTCCCTGTGATTGGTCCTGAACAAATGTTAATACCCTGTCCAAATGACACAATTTAAAAAATCCACACATGGAGGCATTAGACAAAGGAAAAGCACCTATTACAACTACATTTTCTCATGGAAAAAATTTATTGACTTAGTATTTTGACAACATTGCTGCCATTGACTTATATGGTGAAAGACCTATACTGGAGCCAACCGCAGTGGCGCTAGTGAGCAATGGCACTATGGCCACTCCCAGCCCAACCAGGAAGTGAGCTTCAAAACGAAAGCCCGGCTTTGGCCCCTTGTATAAAACCCTCCTCTAAATACCTTGGTGTCATTTTTTTTATCCCCACCTAAAGTTTGATCAATATGTAAAAAACCTTGTGCAATCTTGTTTTTCCTAAGAAACATTGCTAAAACAAATCAGCTCTGTCAGAGCAAATTTGTGCTTTTATTAAATCTCATCTTGATTATTGCAATTTGTTATTTACCTCTCTTAGTGTTGACTCCAACTTGTACAAATGCCGCTGCCAGACTTCTGACTAGAACCTGTTGCAGATCTGACTTTACTCCTAAACTAGTCTCCATGCACTGGCTGCCAGTTAGAATTCAGTTCAAAATCTAAGTCTTACTCATCACCTTCAAAGCACTGCATGGTCTGGCTCCTCAGGTCCTCTAAGATCTCCTGGTTGTTCCTCGCTTCAGACTCGCTACAAAGGGAGACTGTACATTTGCTGTCCACTCACCCACCCTTTGGAACCACATTGTTACAGGCTGATGGGGGAAGGACCCAAGCGCAGGCAGGAGAACAAAAAACCCAAAGTTTAATGAAGGGACAAGGCAGCAATCCGTAGTACAAACAGGCAGGGTCGAAAAGCGGGGACACAGGCAACGGTACAAAACAGTCCAAAGAGTAGTCAAGGAACAGGCAAGGGTCAGAACCGGGAAGGCACAAAAACAGAATCCAAAAACAGGGTCGCGAGAACACAGGCAGGGGTCAAAACCAGGGAGGCGTAAGAGGAACAAAAACAAAACAAAACAAAGAACAGACAACAAAAATAAAAGGGGAAGGCTGAGGGATAACAAAAACGGATACTAAGGAAACAAAGGCACTCACTCTGATACACAAACCAACGGTGAGGAACTCACAATGACAGACAGGAGTGGAATCTCAGGAAACATGGAACGCGGACTGACAATCGCGAGGGTAATGCGGGAAAATGGGTAAAAGAAATCAGGAAAAATAATAACACAGACTAAACAGACAGACAAAGTACAGGATCCTAACACACATCCCTTTAACCATCAGATCAACTTGGTCTGTTTTACGTTTTAAAAATTTTTAGCATTTTGCACAATCTGTTTGCATTGTCATTTTTATAACTGCTGTGGTCTTCTCTTTTATGCATTTACTATCTATACTTTATTAGCTGCTGGATCCATATTATAATTGCTAGGATTCATTATTATTTTTTTCTCCCCTTTCACCTAAAATTCCTGTGAGCTGGTTTGGCCTAGAATCACCAAACTTGGTAGGCGTGTTGGGATTGCTGAACTCTTGGATAACATTGACACGCCCACTTCCGACGCCCTGTTTGACCTAGAGTCAGAAATTTGGTGTACAGGTCCCTCTGCTCATGACGAACAAAAATTGTAAAGTTGTAAAACACTTAAAATGCTAAAACTGCTACAAATTTTTACGAATTTGCACGAAACTTGGTACACACCCTCTATAGACTATGCTCCATAAAAGACATATACAGAATTCTGATATGTTAAAAGATGGCCAAATGACGAGCCAATAAATTTTCAGCGGGCGTGGCTTATCACATAAATGCGAATAATTCCAAAACCGTTTAACAGAAAATTATGAAACTTGGTAGTTCTTTTAGGAGTGACATCAAGACTTCAGCCCTGCAGTTTTAATCAATCCACGTGGTGGCGCTATAGAGATCCAAATATAAAAACATATTTAAGAATTAATTAAAAATCACTGTTCCTTTGCAGAGATTTCAAACTTGCTACACTGACAAAAGCCTTGATGTGGAACATAGATATGTCCTACATGTGTTGGCGCCATCTTGAATTGGCCGCCATTTTGTTTTAAATTTACTCATCTATTACAACCCCAATTCCAAAAAAGTTGGGACAGTATGTAAAATGCACATAAAAGCAGAAAGTAGTGATTTGTTAAATTCTCTTTTACATATATTTAATTGAAAACAGTACAAGGAAAATATATTTAATGTTTTACCTTATCAACATTATATATTTTTGCAAATATATGCTAATTCTGAATTTGATGCCTGCAACACGTTCCAAAAAAAGTCGTGTTTTTCCTTAACCGCTTGGCTGATTCATATGAAACTTCATATGAAAGCACAGAGTTAGAAGGTATCATCCGACAAGCCCTCACCGAATTTCGTGGTGATAGGCCACTTGGTGGCGCTGTGGTGCACGTGACAAATTTTTGACATTGACACGCCCACTGCCGACGCCCCGTTTGGCCTAGAGTCACAAGATTTGGAGGACAGGTCCCTCTGCTCATGACGAACAAATTTGCCTCAAGCACCCATAAAGTGCACCATATTGGATTTTCCGCTAATTAGCATTTTCTGTAAAACACTTAAAATGCTAAAACTGCTACACATTTTGACCAATTTGCACATACTTTGGTGGACACACTCATTAGACCAAGTTTCATGGCTTAGCTCAAGCGAGGAATACACTAGGAAGAATTGTAGCCTATGCTACACAGGCCCAAAACAGTAGAAAATCAGACCGGCCTGCCAGATGGCCAGTCCGGGCCTGGGTGGAGCTAAGGACCGAAGAAAGGACACAAGGAAATGATGCAAGGAGTGAAAATAAGTGATTGGACTGAACCCAATGCGTTTCGTTTTACAGAATTGCATATCTTAACAAGTGGGACGATTTTCCAAATTTTCCTTAACAAGGGGGACGATTTTCCAAATTTTCCTTAACAAGGGGAGCGGCACTCCCCCCGCGTTCAATGACAATTCAAACACTGTATGTCGGCATAAAAAACTAAATGGAGCCCAGAAAAATAGAACGAGATCGATGTTTGAAATTTGCGAATCAATGCAGAATCACAAAAGGTATAATCGCGATTATTACATGAATCAAAGTTTTTTCTGTTTTTTTGTTGTTTTCTATTGGACATGTAAGTAGGCTATGTTACTTATAGCTATGTAGCAAGCTACCTTAGGTAACTAGGTGGCTGAAGTCGGGTACCGTAAATTAATATAACAATGGAATATTACATTGTATTTCAGAAAATAAATAATATTTGTATGCAAATATCTTCATGAAAAAGTCATTTACTTTACAATGGTATTTAGCTAGCTATGATGGCAAACACTGAACAAGCACACCATTTTTCCAGTCAGACATTTAGGGCACTGAGCTGGCTGAATTTCTCACTGCCACGGTGTAAAACAGGAAGCGGTCCTGAAATCACAAACTTGCAAATGGGTTTGATACAGTTATAGACCTATAATGAAATAAAATCATTCTTTAAAACTTCTGATTTTCTCAACCTGGTGTAATGTTTACCCACATGAATGATTACAGCTTTTAATTTTACAGTGTTTTTAATGATCGCAGGAGGTTGATGTAGCCTATGCCATCCACTCTCGCACCAGGAAAACAGTAGGGTACACATTAAAATCCTTGAAACCACTGGGAACATTTACGTTGCAAACATAGAATCTCCAATTACAACTGCGTTTGTCGGGGACTGTAGTAACGTTGAGCCAGATACTTAGCAGGCACTTTAATCCAGAGTGACATAGCCTTCAGTATATGAATGCATACATTATGAAACAGGGGTGAATGTTGGGGAGCTGAGGACTTCAAAACTATTTCAAAAGTTTTTATTTAATTGTTATAACACTGCCCAATTACTTTTACCATCCATATAGAACAAAACACATTGCTAAAAATTGTTATTTTCATTTTATCTTCGCTTGACATTTTTTGCATTTTTCTTGCTGGTAAGTTACTACACAATTTCTGCTCAATGGAGGGGAGTGGGTGGGGTTTAGAAAGAGGAGGAGACTTTTTGATTGTAAATACAGGACCCAGCAAGGCAAAAAATCCTGCATAGTGCCCCTTTAAATAGGCTGATGAAGGTTTATGGGAGTATTTGAGGGCTCTGCATCAGCAAAAATTATCATAGGGCTACTTAAAGGGATAGTTCACCCATTTTGAAAAATTTGATATTGTTTTACTCACCCCCAAAAATAGTATGTAAGGCCGTAGTGATGCTGTCCTGGTCTCAGCGTTGTAGCTATCACTTCAGCCTTACATACTATTTTGAGAGTAAGTAAAACAATATTTTAAAAGTAAGTAAGTAAAACAATATACATTTTTTTTAAATGGGTGAATTATCCCTTTAATCAATAGTCAACAACAACTTTTATGACGGAGAAGTAGATAAGCTGTCCCAAATCATGCCTCCTAGTTCTCTCCTTTTCTCGATTTGTCTCTTCCCCTCCTTTCCTCCACATACTTCCTGGGTAGGAGACGATTGGTAGTCGGGGAGTGGAGGAAAGGAGGTGAGGTCTAAAAGGTATTAGGACGCACCCAGTGCTATATAAACTGTTTCTTATACTGCTTGGACCCCGGGAATCGCTGCTTGCAGCTATATTTTTATATTTATTTTTATATTTTTGCTGATTTAATTTTCTCTGTGAATGACTTTGTAACTTTAGATTGGATACGTGCTATATAAATAAAGATTTGCAATGTGAAAAGTCTTGTTTTAAGCCATGCAGCTGGAATTTATTGGGTTACTGAAGTCAAAATTTGATCATACTGACTAGTAAAAGTCAAAATGAATATACTTCAGGGAGTGTTTAAGTTAAGAGTACATTTTGTTACACGACAGTGCAGGAGTGCATAAAAACAAAGAACCACTGGAGGGCACAATTGGGCCTCCAGACAGAGTCTCTGTTGGATAAGAGTACCACTGTAATCGATCTATTTCTCATATGAAGGCTGAAGCAGAATGCGCTACTCTGAAAGCCAAGGCTGTGACTTTGGAGAGGAAACATGCTCTTGATATGGAAGAGGACTGGCTGAGTGCACGTGGATGGCCAAGCTCTTATGGTATTTTGGTAATGAATGAAAGTTACAGCAGTATATATGAATAAAGCCATAAAGGTGACCATAAAGGCAGAAGATGGCAAGGTAAATTGTGCCTGTGAACATAACTTAAGAGGCTGTTGCAACACAATTTAGGATATTCAGCTCATGGCACAGCTGGAGAGAGAATACATCTCAATTAAGAACCATTGTTTCCAAGTATCAGTCAAGCTCTGTGACAAGTGGAAGTGGGCTGTAGATAAGAGTTTGAATTGAAGACTTGGTGGGGTTTGGTAACGTTCATGGTTTGACTATTCACAAAGGGGGTTCTACAACAAAGCCCACAGACTCCAAAACAAATGGTTAAATCAGGGGTTCTCAATCCTGGTCCTGGGGGACCCCTGTGTATGCTGGCTTTCGTTGCAACCGCAGTTGCAATCCCAGAATTTTAACAAGCTGTTAATTTTTCTTAATTAGGTGCTTGTCATGTTTGGAGGAATTATTCACCCTCTTAAGCCACATTATATCAGAAATAGCTATGGATGCCATGTAGAATAAACACCCCATGTTCACATTGTGCTATATTATTTAAAAAAGATAAGAAAATTATTTAACAGATCCATTTAAAGACTGATTTGAATCAATAGGCTCCTAATTGGTGAAAGTGTGGACACATGGCCACTAAAATTAACCATTTCGTAGATAATGAAGAATTCAAACACAAAGCAAATGATAACGAGCCAAACCTGCATTGTCTTAAGCTTAAAGAAAAAATTGAGTTAAACACATGTGTTCAACAACCTAATTAGGAGCCTATTGATTCACTTCACTCTTTCATTTGAGTGAAAATACATTATTTTGTAACCTTTTCTTATGTAATTGTTGCAATATAGCACAATAAGCACAATGTGAACATGGGGAGTTTGTTCTACATGGCATGCATAGCTATTTCTGACATAATGTGTCTTAAGTGGGCGAATAATTCCTCCAAACATGAAAAGCACCTAATTAAGAAAAATTAACAGCTTGTTAAAATTCTGGGATTGCAACTGCGGTTGCAACGAAAACCAGCATACACAGGGGTCCCCCAGGACCAGGATTGAGAACCCCTGGGTTAAATGACCTAACAGAAGGCATAGTCTTGCTACCACAGTAGTAGCAGTAATTGAAGTTGCTGTGAAGTCAAGAGAAAAAAAAGTATCAAGTGCTTTTAAGAAATCCTCCATGTTTTGTGATAATGATCATACAATGGAGTTGTCAGAAATAGAAACACTAGCCTAAAAAGGAGGTTGAATTTCTCAAAGCCAGAGAACTGTGCTTTGGATGTCTAACAAGGATATATGAGGAAGGGTTGCCATAAACTTGTGACCTGTCATTCATCTGTACAAAAGCTTCCCGGTATGCGGCATACTTTTATGGAAAAGAAAAAGTCAGAGGAAAAAGATTAATCTTAGCTCAAAAGTGATCATGGGTAGAGCTTTAGTTTCCTGAGAACAGAACAGACATGGAATTGGTTGTGCTATTGTACCAGTTCAGAATAAACTCAAAAGGAAGTAAGATTTTGCAGACATATGCTTTCTTAGATCCCGGGTGTTCTGCTGAATTTTACACTGAGGTATTTATTTATTTTACTTTATAATTTTTATTGTTTTAATTGGCATCTCCAATCTCACCCAAATTTGGAATGTCCAGTTTTGTGAACTATGTACACACATGCTCATATACGCTCCTGCTGCTGGCTCAGGAGAATGAAGACAACTTGTGGTTCTCCTTCAGCGAGCTGCTTCTTTTCACACTGTAGCCACAAGCGTGGGGCGGAGGAGATCCAATCATAGACATACGCAGAGAGAAAGCCAGGTGCGCTGGATGGCCAACAGGGGTCACTAGAGCAATGAACAACCATCCTGCTGACTGAATTCCTCCCATATATTCTTTGGGCAACATAAAGCCAATTGTGTGCCTTGCAGGGCTGCTGGCCACAGTCGGCACTGGAACGGGCTGGATTCCATATGAGTGTGTTCCATCTTACGCCCCAAGCAGCGCTTTTACCAAGTGAGTTACCCAGCAGCCCTCTCCAAGGTATTTATGATGAAGCTAAATGCAAAATGGAGATGCTTCTATGACCATTGGGCCAGGAGAAGCCTGTCGCGAGTTACAGGATCTTTGGCTTAGAAGTTGTCAGTCTCAGAGAGGTATCCCTGTCAATGAAGACAATATTCGATCACAAGATGATTCAACTGTTGAGTTAACTCAAATTAATGCAAGTGTTGGTATCAATAGAGACACTGTAAACATGGAGGATCATAAAGAGTAAGGGTAATGGACCATATGTTGTAAAAGCCTCCCTGGATAGGTGGTTAATGGTCCACTCCACAGTAACTCTCTGTATGAGTGCCAATATAATTTACATCACAAGTTTAAGAGAGCTGCTGAGCACACAGTATAATCAAGATCTCATGGAACAACATTACAATGAAAAGGCCAACATGTTAACATCAAAATTCATAAAAAATCATATCAACAATCTGCAACATTGGAAAGATGGACACTACCATCTGAAGCTGCCCTTTCAGGAGGAAAATGCAAGCATGCCTATCAACCACTGGGTGGCAGAGCAGCAAGCAGTGAAGACAGACCTAAACATTCATATGGATAATAGATGATTCAGTTTTCTGGTCAAATAGCAGATCAGTCCTGAAGTAAACAGTATGTTTACTCGTGTGGTAAGCTGGTGCTTCCTGAAACCCAAAGGACTGAGTCGTGGTCCAGGATTTAGAACCCGGTTGGCCTTGTCACGGTTCCAGCTCAGCGTCGCCAGATGACGCCCTGATTCTGGCCTTGTGTTTGTCTTTCTGGTTGATTGTTTTATTCCCAATTCATTTTGTAATTATCATTTGCTCATTCTGTCATTGTCTTTTAGTGATTGGTCATTGTCTGTGCTTTATTAGTTATTGTCTCTGCTTGTTTGTACTCATTGGTTTCATTTATCATATTAGTCAGTCCAGTTGTGTCTAGTTATTGTCATTATGTTCACCTGTGTCTTGTTAGTTCTGTTAATTTGCTCCCCATCATTCCCTGTATATATATACCCCTTGTGTTTCACAGCTCCTGAAGTCTCTAGTTTTTCCTTAGGTTCTTGTCTTTCTTAGGTTTGTCTATTGTTGTGTTTGTATTGTTTTTAGGTTAGTTCCAGGTTCATTATTTTTTGTCAGTGTTTCGTGTTTAGTTTTGTGCTCCCTGCTGTTTGTTTGCTCTTGTATATACAGTATGTAAATGGTAAATGTTTTAGTATTGAACCTACACCTCCTGTGAGTCTCTGCACTGGGGTCCACTCTGGCCTCCCTGTGATAGGCTGCTGAAGTTAACGGAGTTAGAATGCATCCAATATACCATAACTATGGGTGCTGGGCACAAGTAGGAAAAAAACATAGTCCACTAACTAATGAAAAATACTTCAATTTAATGATCAAAAACATCAATGTTTCAACCCAGATGGGTCTTCCACAGGATGTCAAAAGATGGACATATTATCTGCTAATGACCCTGGGGTAAGAAAATAAATTTAGCAGTGATTATTTTGAACACATTGCAGTGAAAAGAGAGCAGAATACTGTGATAAGATTTAGAGGGATATTTGCATTTCTGGCCTGTTGAGCCCTCCTTCTGGAAGTGGTTCATTCTCTCAATACAGATTCATGTATCAATGTTATTTGTTGGTTTATGTGTAAAACACATCAAGTAAAGTTCAAAGTAGACATTGGAACAAACTTTGTATAGTTTCTTACTGGTGGAATTAATCCTAAATTACCGCCCCATTACTTCATTCATTTTCAGGCAATTCAAGAGACTTAGAAGCTTTGACACCAAACTACTTCATTCAACTGAAAGAAAAATTAATTCAGAGCATCTGGACCCGTATCATCCCATAGTGAGCGGAATGTGAGGGTGAAGAGAGTGGGTTGACTCGGATCATATTTTGGTGTGGCACAACTAACTATCTTTGCCTGGCATGGTGTTTAACCTGTGATGTTGTGGGTGTGGGGTTGTTTTTCTTCCAAAGGCACTCCTCAAAATCTGGTTGCTTCTGCCAGAAGGCTTAAAGTGGGTTGTGGTTGGGTCTTCCAGCAGGACAATGATCCAAAGTATGCCTCATAATCTACAAAAGAATGGTTCACTGACCACAGAATCAAGGTTTTGCAATGGTCATCTCAATCCCCTGACCTGAACCCCATTGAAAACCTGTGGGGTGAGCTGATGAGGAGAGTCCACAAGAGAGGACCAAGGACTCTGAAGGATCTGGAGAGATTCTGTATGGAGGTTTGGTCTCAGATACCTTGCTATGTGTTCTCCAATCTCATCAAACATTACAGGTAGTGCTGAGCAATTAGTGTTTTTTGAGTTTGGCAAAGGGAGGGTGCACAAAGTACTAAATACAGGGATGCCAATAATTGTGACAAAATAAAAATAATTTTGCATTAAATATTTGTTTTTCCTCTGACCAATGCTATCACAATTAATGTATAATTTCCTTATTTTTCTGAGCATAGAAGATAAACAAAAAAATTTAATCCTGCACTTTTTGCTTATATAAATTGAGGTTGCCAATAATTCTGATGGGTACTGTATGCATACCTAACAGGGATGGATCTGTCCTGTCACTGTCCTGTCTCACTGCCATATTTCCTACATTTATACTCAATGATGACAGTAATAGAAGCATTACAGGAGCTAGCCCTGCCTTCATACACAAGTCACCCAAAAACCAATGTAGGCTGTCAGAATTTGTCTAGGCTAGTGCATCTTCACAGATTTCAGCCATCTGATGGCTGTCTGTCCATGGCCATGTTAGTGGTGGTGTGTCAATTCTGAGTGTGCCACTCTTGACTGGAAAACACAGCCCGGAGATAGGAATGTTCCCTCAGACCCCCACCACCCTCCTGCCATGCCTTGGGGGTGACTCTACCAGGCACGGCAGCCCTCTCCTGACCTTTGACCCCAGCTTCCACATGCAGCTCTGTCTGGCAGCATTATCATGTGTTCCTGCCAAAAAATGCACTTGGCTGTAATTCCATTAAAAATGCACAGGGTGTAAACCGCCAATCAGCCCCCTGCATGGGGGACCTTTCACTCAGTCACATCAGTGTGGTCTGAGGAATCGCTGCTGGAAATTAGGTCATGCTATTAATGTTTGTTGAGGAGCAATTTACAAATGTTGACCCAAATTTTCAGGTTGAGCTTGTATTCAGAAGGATGGACTGCTCAATGGGGATGCTATCAATTAATGCACTCCATATTTAATGCAATCCAATGCCTGTGTTGGGGTTAGAAGGAGGTGTATGCCATATTGAGTATGAAGGCAGAGCTGGAAATGATTGATAGGCCCTCACAGAAATATAGTGATGGCAGCAATGAATGAATACTCACATCAATGTCCACATCAGTGTATATGATGAAATATTTAGGAATGGACATAACATCATTTTTCACTGTACAGTACACTTCAATGTACAGTATGTCTGAGTGGAGTATGACTGCATGGTTCTTGTGGTTTTGTCCAGACCATTAAAAAAGAATACACCAAGAGACAGTTTCCTCTTCAAGGTGCAGGTGTGAACTGTGCAGTTGGAAAACAGTTCCTCCCCAGGATTAATGGTTTATAAAAGTGAACAGAAATGGTCTGCCGATCATAAATCTAAGTATCATTATTAATGTGATACTAGTAATGTGTGGCTAAAGTAATTCATTGTTTTTGTGTTGCAATATCAATCTATTAAAGGTATGCAATGTAGTTTCAGAACACTAGATTGCAATATAGAGCAATCTAGTAGGATCTATCTGTGACATAGGATGTAAACCAAGAGTGAAAGGTTTGACGAAAGTTGTGTTATCACGTGTTCTTCTCAGACGCGCACGATGATGCACGAGCATTGTGGTGACGTTTCACACATATTTTCCCTGACAATTCACCAAACAAGCCTTGTTTAACAAATGGTAAATGAAAAGCTGCTAACAAAAGTCCATTTCAAATCATACATACCCGCTGAACCTGGACCCTCCCTGGTGGCTTTAAAAATGGTGGCGGGATGTCAACAGTGTAGCATTCAAAACATTAACAAAAAAACACTTTGCGAACGACTTATGAGGTAAGAAATACATTCAACATGTTTATTAGACCACAAGGACACATACAATGTTTTTTGGGGAGAAAATTTGAATGTAAACAAAGAACGAGTTATTTACAATGAAACTACATTGCATACCTTTAAAGACACCAACACAAAGAGACTGTAGAATGATAAACTGATATGGAAAAGGACCATGGAGACAACCTTAACTGCTAGCTACTTAATGTAAAGAGTGACTGAATGAAAGCTATAACCTGTGGCCAGAGAAAATGTGCTGCACACCTGTCACAATATGACGTCATTTGAGCACGTCAGCTGCCCTCAGAGCGCACCGCTTCCGGCTGCTGGCATTGCACATTTTATTTACTTATTATCAAGACAGTGATAGACTCACATTAGGATTAATGGAACAAGAGGAATAGTTCTGAACCTAATTAATTATTCTCATGTTTAAACAAACATTTATCCCACTGTAATTTCCTACCATGCATGTTCATTTACAAAGCTGCGCCGCACGTATTTGATCTCCCAGTTTTTTTTACTCATTGTTTAATGTTAAAATACAATAGTATTTTTTCAGAAACTACATGTGTTCTTTTCAAGTTATCATAAGTACCTGATAGTTATACACTCAGAAAAAAGGTACGAAAAGTACCTAAAATGGTAACACTTGTCACTGGGGTGGTACCTTATAGGTACATAAAATTGTACCCCTAGGCAGCAATACATAATTAATTTGTACTTTTGTATTTTTTTGCTTGAAATGGTACTTATTGGTACTTAGATAGAACATTATTGTACTTTCAGGGTACATTTTGGAATTTTGTTCCTTTGACAAGAAAAATGTACCTCCACTCCACCTTTATTTCTGAGAGTGTACAGTAGAGGTTATCTTTGATGTTATACTATATACTATACTATATACTATACTGTAGTATCATGTTCACTGGAAAGTTTGACAGTCATAAACCAGATCAACTAAACAGCTGATCATTCCTAACTGTTTCACACTGCATCAATCTTTATATTTTTTATTATATTTTGGTGTATGCTAGGGGAAATACGATCTAATACTGTACAGGTAGTGTCTCATAATTCGTAAATCTTGATACTGAATACATGAAATATCTGGGTATTATGCTATGGTAACCAATATGTGCATAATGATGACATACTGAGTCCTCCTTGCACATGAAGAGGTCAATTTATAAAAACCAAATTACTTGTTTTATGATGGCAGTCTGTCATTTGTCTAGCCTATATGTAAGTACAGTTGTAACCGTATAGAAAGAGAGAAGCTTTTTACTCAGAAGTCCAAGGTCAGATTTGAACCCCGCTCCTCTCACTCGTAAGCGAACGCGTTACCAATCAGCTAAAGACGACATCGCCGATAGCTAAGGGTAACGTCGTTATTTTGATCCTGAGGGTTGCGTCGCCAGAGAGTGTTGTCACGGTAACCTGCTACAAGGCCTTCGCTTTACTGCACCTCACTGTGCTAGTTACTAGTGAACTAGCCAAGCTACACCCGCTACACTCACCCCCCTTTTGACTCCCCCTCCATTTGATCCGCGTTACGGCACCTTACTCAGCAGTCCTAGCTGAGATTTGAACCTCACTCCTCTCACTTTGGCGATGGAAAAGCAGTCGCAATCCTTTAGTAAATCCGGCCCTGAGTCTAGCTACACCAATAGCTAATATCAATTTAATTCAATCAAATCCAATCTTGTTACACCTGCAGCTAAAATTAAAGTTCCATTTTCTAATAAAAAAAATCCACGTCAAGAGGATAGATTTAAACATATTTAAACATTCTGTACATCAGATGGTATTGACAGTTTTCCTTGCAGATTTTCTACTATAAAAATAAAAATAATGAGATTGTATAGGCTATGTGACAATTAAAATTTTGTCAGTTCAAATTCCCAGCCCCCAAGCTCTCAGTCTGTAGCACTGAGGTCTCGGAGCTCCCCTCTTGCCTGGAGCACTGGAGACACTGTGAACACCCTTACCTCCCCCTCACCACCCCCACCCCCCACCCCCCACCCACCCATTTCACACCATACCCCACAGCCACAGGGCCTCGCTCCTGCCACGTCAGGGGGGCCTTGCTGTTGACAAAGCCACCGGCCTTCAGAACACGCATCAAATTCAGCCTCTATTTGTAGTTGGGAGATCAGTTCACTACAAAGATGAAGCCTTTGTGCTTTTTTTCTGCTTGGGTCCATTTCTTAGCCTCAACACCACAACAACAATAAAGCCCTCAAGCAAATGTATCTCTCACTTTAAAAGAAAAAATTACCAATTTGTTTTCTGAATATGTTTCCAAGCCATGTTATTTTAGAATGTAATGTAACTGTAAATGTAAAAATAGGAAAAACAAAAGAAAGAACCCTAATGAGGATAGAACTCATTAAGAACTATGGGAAATCCTGCTTTTAAACCCCCAGGGCACAATCATTTGGCAACATGGATTGATGTGAATTTGCTAAAATAGTGAGATTGGAATCTGCCGTCCGTCTCCTCTGCTGATATGCAGTGGTAATTCCAAGTGTGGACTGGACCATATTAGTTTAACTTAAAAGTGGTACATCATGATTCATGACTGATAAAATCAACACTAACAAGAACCACTCAAGCAGATCCCAGTAGTTTCCTGTGGGACCTGCTGCTACACAGCACCAGAGAAAAAGCTGGTACAGAAAGCCACATTTGTTTGATTTGATTCACTCACCCACTAATTTAAAATGTGGGTCGTACCATCTAAAAATGACACCCATCTTTTGAAGGGTGGTCCCACTGTAACATTCAGATGTCCTTTGGGACGTGACAAGGTAGAATCCCAATAGCTGTTAATGTCAGACCCTTCCCTTGTTTTACAGGTGTGCTATTGTCACAGCAACATACAGCTACACCATGGCATCATGGCATGTCTCTGGAGAGATGGGTATTGTTATTCAGACTATTTTGGTTTATAACAACAACACTTTGGTATTCAAATTAACTTCTCCAAACAACCATTTCATACCAATTCCTACCTATTCTGCCTTTAGAGGGAGGTGGGGGCTACAGAAAAAGAGAGCTCAATTTGTCCTCAGGCATTCATATTTATAAAATATATCTTTTTACATATATTCAAATAAAACAGTGTGAATAAAGACCTGATCAACAATGGATAAGAGAGCATGAGTTGTTTATCCATTTAAGTCCCAAAACTATGTTAGCTTCTCAATAGCAAATTCAAATTCAAAATGTATGTGCCTCTTTAAACTTTCTTGCTAGTATTTTACACTTGAGGGAATCCAATGTCTGTTTAAAGTGCCTATTTGTATGCATTTCAAATCAACATACTGTAAGGGAACTGAAATTTCCTTGCCATTTATGAAATGAACTACAAGCATCTCTGTTGCATAAGACAGCAGCAGACAATAGACTGGAGAAATTGAACCGTGGGGTGCTATGCCTCATCCAAATTGAATATGAGTTTTGGATGTTTTGCTGGAGTGACTGATTGTATTCATCGATGACAAACTTTAACATCAATTCAGGACAGCACGGACAAACAAGTGTCACCTTCTGAAGTGTGTGTTGCCAGCCACCACTTTTTTCACTTTTCAGTCCACCAGCTGACCTGCACAGTCCTTGCATCAGAAATGTACACTTCTTGTGTAGATTGTGCAGGTTTCAGCCTGCAGGTTTCCAATTGACCAGTGTTGCCCTTGCAACAAGGGATGGGGACAGTACTGCTGACTGAAACCATCGATGTGTGGCCGCCAGTCATAACTGTTAAGATTTGATACCAGACAATGCCGATTCTCACTACAATGAGTGCTAGAATTTTAGCAGGATGAGTCGCCCCCATAGCCCTCCTAAATCTGTTTTATGATGCTATCCTTACAAACATAGAGGACAGAGGAAAGCACCCAAAAAAACTTAACTGTCCTACTTCAGTGTACCACAGGTTGCAATCTATAACTAGCCCTTGTTCTGGACTTCCTAAGATGCTTCTGATCTTGGTTGGATCTGACACCTTAATTTAATACATTATTAGTTGATAACATTTTCAAAGCATCATTATTTTTCTTTTGGGACAGACAGAAAATCTGTATGATTTATAATATGCCCGTTGCCTTACCCCTGAGTAAGGGTTTATCAAAAAGACACAATCAGCATAATCACTATGAAATTACAGAAACACTGGGACATCCACACCTAATGAATGCCTCACACATTCGGAATTTCATATACAGTGGCTTATAAATGTATTCATACCCCTGACAATAAATGTGCAAGTGAGGTTTCTATTGGGTGAAAAATTAAAAGGTAGAAATTTTATATTTCTAAAACTGCAGAGCAACAGCATACAGTACGTGCTTTCATATGGATTGTATTAAAAAGCATGGCCACACTTACTCACTCTTTTACTTCAAAATGTAATCCCATAAATGCAGTACTGCACCACATTTAACAGAAGCTCCAACAAGTTAACAGAAGCTTCATTACATTGCAAACAGTTAGTCAGAAAGTGGCCTGATAATTTCACGACTGCAAACTTTGCCAGAAAGAGAATTAAAGAAAACCATAGTATAGTTTGAGAAAAGCTGCTCATTGGACAAACTCTAAACCTAGTGTGGGATATAAAATATAACTATATCTACAAAATACCATACCACTATGATTTGATGTTTGTGGGAAAGTTGCAAGGAAGGATTTATTTTTAATCCACAGCCAAAAAAGGAGCGGTGTGAATTGTTACATCTTATGGACATCAGGAACCACATTCCAAGTTCTAGCAAATAAATAGTAGTTCTCTGTACATACAAACTCAACAACAGTTGGAAAAGAACATTCCAGCATTCATTCTACAAGGCAATGGTTAAAGGAATACAAAAGCTATTATCTGAACTACCCATTGCAGAATCCAAAACAAAATGTGGTTTCATATTCAGAACGTGATCCATGAGAAAATTTGAAAGAGCTGAGGAAATTCTACCAGAAGGCATATGCATGAGAAGGGCCTGAGTCTCAAAAGACTTAAGCAAGTGAGGTAGGTACAAAACAATGAAAATTTTGTTAGTAACAGATTATGCAATCATTTGCAAAGCATACTGTGCTTCAGAGCATTTTTGGTATCACATTTTAATTTAGCTCATTCATGCAAGAATACTATACACTTGAATTTCTTTGTTAAATTATGTTTATGTAACTTTTTTGTTACTTCTGTGGCCACTGTGTATACAGAGAGAGGGGCAATGCTCATATGCACTGCTTTACAGTAACAGCAATCCCTATGTATGAATAATGTCACTTACATAACACTAATGGAAAACAACTGTTTTCATGGTTGTATTCTCATGTCTGAATGATGCATTTAATGTAATGGCATAATATAAATGCAAGTTAAAGTGTGCAAATATAACTCACAGCGAGAGGCTGAAAAACCAGATCCATATATTAAAAATGCAATTATATAAAATCATTGAAGCAATGATTTGCAATAATAACTGAGGTGAGGGCCATGTGGCACTCATATTGTGGCTTTAGTGTATACTCTTTTTCAGGATCTGCACTATGGTAATCCAAAGCCCTGTCACTGTCCCTACATCCATCTCTGCAGAGAATCACCAGGCCCATCATGAGTTTGGCAGGAGGATCACTATCACGAGACAACGTTCATGAATTTGGATGATCCTGTTAAGTCCTGTCCAGATCTAACTTCAAAGCTCCTTAAGCTAGCACACAGATAATGAGAACAATAATATGTCAGCAGAAATGCACATTATAGAATACAGACATACAGTATAATAATCAAGATATGCATTTTATGATTCTTGCAAATGAAACAAAATTAAATTTAGTTATAGGCAAGTTAAACTAAAACTAAAACTAGTAAATATACTACTATTGTGAGGGCGGTGGTGCGGAGGACCAAACGCGACCGACAGGGGATTCCTAAAGTTCACCACAAACGTGAAAAACCAATAATATGGGGAAAGAAGAACTAAAAAAGGAAAACAAAACTTCCTGCCGAATATATGCCAAACCAAAAACGACCCAGAAAAAGTGGGCGAAAAGCTTGCAGACTCGAGCAGTAGTAAAAGAAAGGAAAGAATTTATCTCTTGCTCTACATGCTACGAAAGAGCTAAAAAGAGGCAAACGGAAATGAAGCGAAAGAATAGCGACCCAGAACCGTGGGTGAAAAGCTTGCAAATTCAAGCAGTAATAAAAGGCAGAAAATAAATTACCTCTAGCTCTTTATACTAAGAAAGGGCTTAAAATAAAGAGGGAACTGACAGGAGGGTAAACAAAGGAAACCTCAGAGAGGAAGGACAACGAAAAGAGAACTCAGAAAAGAGTAACAGAAAGGGAAACAAAAGATCCTAAGATCAAAACCCTTCTAACGAGAGTTCCTGATTTGCTTATAAAACAATAAGGAATGCAGTCTCCCGAGTCCTATACCTTTACCGGCTTCGTGCTGTGGCAGTAATGACACAAAAGCCCCGAACAACAAGTGAACGGAGCTTAAGTAGTGCAGAGCGCACCTGAAGGGTATAATTAATTAGTCCCAAAAACGAGAACTAAAGCTGGGAGCGCCCTCTCGCGGCCCCCGAAAACCGAATCTGAACAGACAGAAAACCATATATATTTAAACAACTTTCTCGTTTTTAGTTTTGTCTGTACTTAACAAGTTCTAAACTCATACATCTTGGCCTCTATCTTTTTTAAAAATGTATTTATTTTTATTAGAGTTCAGGCATGTTTCTCATAGAATACAAAAACTAAATGTACATAAGATACACATATACAGAGGTGGGGGGTTTGCACAGAATTCAAAATCCCGGCAAAAACAGGCACAAATATGGACAAGTACAGATTGTTTACATGTACATACATACATGGGTATGCAAGAACATATAGGCATATTACATGCACGCATGTATGCAACAGTTTCATAGGTGAAAATTACCACTAATATCTCTTCCAGAGGATATACACGTAGCTGTGGACCAATAATACACAGTTCTGTGTATTACAGCTGTGGACCTTTCCATAATCAGAATATCTAAAAACATATTGGTCCAGACAAGCTTATATGGAATGTCTGGCTCAAACCATCCTTTTATAATTCTCTTCTTGGCAACTGTTAACGCAGCCAAAAAAAGACAGTTCTGATGCAGATGAAACTTCTGAAGTGTCTCCAAGAAGAAAAAGAGCTGGACATAACAGTCCAGGTAGCTCATAATCTAAGAGGTCACACAAAATCTCTTTCACAGATCTCCAGAAACTCCCAGAACATGTGCATATAAGTACCCACTGTTCTTTGACCACATGTTTACACATATCATTGATGAGTTTAATTTTAAAAGTGTGATAAGGAGTAATGTAGAATTTCGAACAAATTTGGCTCTATCTTGACGATCTTAGCACATGGTCAAAACACGTGGCGCAAGTGCAACTCCACTTTTGCTAGTTAGAGGGCGCATATTTTGACTGCAAAGTAGGGCACAAGGTGCAAATGGGCTGAACTTAGCCTCTTCATTAATTATAGGTGTGTCTTGGGCATAACATGGAATAAACCAAACAGAGAGCTATCTCCCATTCCCTTTAAAAGCTACCTGCATTTGCACCTCAGCGGATTGCTAATATAATGGCAGATTTAATAACACTCCAAAAAGAGCTATTTACAGCTGGGGAAACCTGCTCGTGCAAGGTTAAAGTGTGCAAGCAAGGAATATATGGATCAATATTAGGAGCAATATTATTCGGACTACCCATTATGATGTGTTTTCATATACACAATAATAATCTTAAACATAGGGTTTAACACTGACACAGGTTCCCGGTAATTCCCGACCAAACTATTTCCCGTTTTCCAGACATGTAATAATGGGAAAACAGGAAAATATTTTCCATTAGCCTACACCAGTGCTGACATTTTAGAAAATATATGCGGTTTAATTTTGTTAAAACACCTGCAACAGCTGAGAATAAGCTACCAGAATATGGCTTCCGTCTCACCTTAGAAGACGCCAAATTAGCCTGCTTGTTTAAAAATTTTTGTTTGATTATACAATGAAGCATTGTCAAACATCAATTCCATAAGGCTGTTCTCATAGCAGTCAGATCACAGGCAATGCATTTCACCTAGCGAAAGTCAAGCTTCATCCAAGGTTCATATTACGTACATTCTAATATTTATTAATAACATAAATAGTGTTATTTTGCCTTAAATGATGACTCTAAATGCACTAAAGCGGACAGGTTGGGAAGCCATAGGTTTATGCATATTTTCCCTTGTTTTATAATGTCCTGCTTATGGAAATATGACCAACGCATTTTTATTGGTAGCTTAAAGCTTTAAAACAAGCCCAGTTTCCCGGGATTCCAGGGACGTGCATCTATTCCAGGAGAGAAAAAGTTTTATTTTTAGCAAAAATATTAATTCCCTATTTCATAATGTAATCTTGATATTTTTATCCATGCTTGTGTGTGCACCTGTGTGTAACAGACAGGAGGGTGTATGAGCATTGTGCACACGCCAATGTAGACGACAAGAACTCTTTAGAAGGGATGAATTACGTAGATTACACAAAGTAAACTATCCCTCTTTTGTGAATGACTTTGGAACAATGTACAGGAAATATGATTCCACTGCGCTCTTGACATAACTGCAAGCTGCAAGAGAAAAGGTAGTACATCACTGTGAATGTGGATAGGGGATCTGGCTGAAGGAACATTAACGACAATATAGGAAGCTAATAAACACATGATTAGTCATCTACTGGCCAAGATAACGGTTCTGTACTTTACAGGAGCTGAGTGAATTTTGATTTTAGGTGTAGTCTAAGAGACCCAGCCAAGAAATAACACTCGTTTCCTTTCAAACTCAAAGTGTTAGAGTACAGAACCAAAATAACAAAAATTGTGTCACTGTCCAATGAATTATGGTGCTCACTATATACACTGCTCGGCCAAAAAAAAAAGTCGCCATTGCACCCGTCATGCATAGTGCCCACTGTACAAGCCTCTGGAGGCAGTGTTATGATCTGGGGTTGCTTCAGTTGGTCAGGTCTAGGCTCAGCAACATTATGCAGCAATAAAATGAAGTCAGCGAAGTACCTGAATGTACTGAATGACCAGGTTATCCCATCAATGGGCATATGCCAGGATGACAATGCCAAGATTCATCAGGCTTTTTTTTTGGCCGGACAGTGTATATATATATATATATATACAGTTGAAGTCCAAGGTTTACATACACCTTAGCCAAATCCATTTAAACTCAGTTTTTCACAATTCCTGACATTTAATCATATTTTGACCCTGAGGGTTGCGTCGCCAGAGAGTGTTGTCACGGTAACCTGCTACAAGGCCTTCGCTTTACTGCACCTCACTGTGCTTACTAGCGAACTTGCCGAGCTACACCCGCTACATATATATATATATATATATGTGTGTGTGTGTGTGTGTGTGTGTGTAAAAATATGATACTGGAGAGATTTTTTAAAGTGATTTTCATGTGTTTACCAAAGTGTCTTGTGTTTACTTTATGGGAAAGTTTTACTTGTATGTGGTACTTCATATAGCCATGTAATACATGACATAAACTCATGGGCCAGACTTTCTTGAACTGTTGTAAATTTAAACTTTGTTTTAGATTTTTACCCATTAATAGGACACGAAAATGTGACATTTTTTACACTGTCATAATTGATGTGTACATAGCCTATATACCTATCCTAATGGCCTACATTTCTTTCAACCAAATATTTTTGAAAACGTTTGATAAGCCTTTCTAAACCCCTTTGCTTAGTGAAAGTTGTCGCTCGTATTCATATGGGAGAGCAAAATTAATCAGGCTCATGTCATTGTGTCCTGAGAGTTACGTACACAAGATGCCGTCGGTAATCATGAAAAATAAATATATATCGGATCGATCTTTGTTTGTTTGTCATGCATAAGCCAAGTAAAAAAATATATGTGCCCAAATTCATACACTCCACGATACTTTATATAGTGCTGACTTTCTTTCCGTGTCCCAATCGTTACGTACATAAGCATGAATCGTTTACCCACGTGTTTCATGGCTGGTGGATTGGTCAACCTAAAAAAAGAGCATTACTGTCTGGTACGAAACTACTAAGAATTGCTTTGTTTCAATTGCTGCCGACGCTACAGGAGCCTGATAACCTTGCGTCCAAGCTTCCTCACGCGGTTACGTACCTAAGCCGTTCACGTTTTACCTCGCACCAGTTTATCAAAATCGTCCAAATCAAAGCATTTACACAGCCATCTTGTCCGCATATTGAAAGGTAGGATTTTATTTTTTAATTTAGAAAATTAATCTTTTCTTGCATCGATTACGTATGTAACGGTGTCCTCTAATCAACCGGGTATTACACAGCCATAAATAGATTAGAGCTTCAAAGTCCAGTTTCATTGTGGACCGCCTCGGATGGGGTATGAATCTACACTTTAATTAATTAGAAAAAATAAGTTATACTTTTGCACTCACGTGTCATTGAGACACCATTTTATATAACCTGAAAAGACTATTTCCGGTTATTGAACTGTCTTCTTTCTTTTTGATAGAGTCAGAGAGTTGTGAAACTTGTAAATAAATGTGTTTGTATTGGTTTTTGCAACAATTACTTTTTTTGGTGTCTATGTCACGTTTATGTGTCCCAGTATCATATTTTGACTTATATATATATATACAACAATATCATCTGCCTAATAATAATAATATTAATAATAATAGGCTCCATGTTACCAACTTTAGTTGTGCACTGCATATAATTCTTCTGTTCCTTTGCTATCTGGGTTCAAAAATAACAGTGGTTCAGACACACCAAATAGCAAAGGAACAGAAGTATGCAGTGCACAACTAAATTTGGTAACATTGAGCCTATTATTATTATTATTAGGCTGATGATATTGTTGTATATATAGTTTTATTATCCAACCCCCAATTAAAATCCAATTAAAATTATCCAACCCCCTTCACTTTTTGCACACTTTATTGCATTGTATATTTAATTTTTAATGGATAAAATTGTAATTTTTGCCCATCAATCTACACTCAATAACCCATAATGACAAAGCGAAAACATGTTTTTAGAAATGTTTGCAAATGTATTAAAAATCAAAAACTGAAATCTCTCATGTGCATAAGTATTAAAACCCTTTGCTTTAATGTATTTTTAAAGTATCACATTTCATATTTGGTCACATATCCTTTGCATGCTGTTACTTCCTGATGTCTTTGACCCAACAATATCAAAAGACTCTTGATATCTTATTTTCTGGTACTCCTATAAGCAATACTATAACCTCTCTGCATTTGAATGTATCTCTATGGGAATTGGGGGGTTGGACTAGATTTAGCTGTAAATTACACTGGAACAGTATGGAACACATGGTTGGCTAAATGGCTCGAAGTCATCAAGGGTCTGATGTATCAATCAAGCCTTAAACCATCACTCTGCTGCCAGATATGCAGTAGATATGGATAGATAACTTGAAGGGTTTCTTCTCCTGAGTTATTTTTCCATAGAGTTCAAGAGGAAAATTTGTCAGGAGAAACAACCCTTAAACCCTTGATCACCTTTATCCTATGATGAAACATTTCTATCCTGATGGGAGTGGTCTCTTCCAGGATGACAATGCCCCCATCCACAGGGCATGAAGGGTTGCTGAATGGTTTGATGAGTATGCAAATGATGTGAATCATATGCTATGGCCTTCGCAGTCACCAGATCTCAATTGAACACCTATGGGAGATTTTGGACAGATGTGTTAGACAGCGCTCTCCACCACCATCATGAAAACACCAAATGAGGGAACAGCTTCTGTGTGACTTGGCATAGATTCTACCTCTAGTCAAGCATAGATTCTAGTCTCTGGAACTCTACTGGAGGGATGGAACACCATTCTTCAAAAGATGTTCCCTCATTTGGTGATGGTGGTGGAGAGCGCTGTCTAACATGTCGGTCCAAAATCTCCCAAAGTTGGCTTGTGGTGGCCCAACACCTTAACAAGACACTTTGTTGGTTTTTCTTTTAATCTGTCACCCGTCTGTATATACACATTATACTGTATATAGTATTATTGGCAGTATTGTTGTTTATAATAAAATAATCATAATAATATACTTGGCAGACTAACCTTTTCCAGGTCACCTTTTTTTCTTTTTTTTTTACAGTTCATACTGCAGCAAAAAGACAGTGGAGAGTTGACTTGCTGGAGCTGGAAATCAACTTGCAATCAACTACTGGGCTCAATCCTAGTCACATCGGCCTACCTGACAGACACAGTTGCTAAAATATTATACATTTTTCCATCTGGGTATTTCCTGAAGTAGTTAAGGTCATTCACATTGCTCAAGGGTACAGTACCTCCACCTGAGAAAAAAACCTGCAAAATTCTGGTTATAGTCCCAGCTCCTTAAGTTACCCTTACTGTTGCCTAATGCAGCAATACCAACCCTGAATAAACAGTGCCATCTCCTGCCACCATGCCTGGCCCCATAGTTCCTTTAATTAAACTCACATTTAACATTTGAAGTAATGGAATGGCCTTTTTGTTTCCACGTAACAAATATCAAAATGTCATCTAATCAAGCATATGCTTACAAAAAACTGAATTCACGGGATGACAAATTGGATGGATGCTGTAAGGTTTTGCTAACCTGCATTACATGACCATGTACAAGTGAATTTACTTGTAGAAAAATCTCTTACAAGCCTGTGCACATGACTACTAAACACAAATTATTTCTGAATATTTGTGAAAAATGTGGTATGTATATTAAAAAATAGTCTTTGATTTTAAAATGCATTTTTCAAGTGTTATAATACTGTAAAATAATAGCTGGCTTTACAAGAGGACCAAACATTGAAAATTAAACAGCACTGTACATAGTTCTATTCTGTGATGCTTATAGCATTACTATTAATGATACCTGCTTTTGGACCTTGGGGCAAAGTTATTATTCTTATAGGGTCATGCATTAATGCACACATCTCATTTACATATATGTGCTAGAGTCTTTGAAAATGGTGATTGATTTCTGGCCAGGCTCTCTTAATATATTTTTCTGGCGTAATATCACAGCAGATGTAGCCTACTACTGATACTGTAACTGTTAATATCTCAGTTTTAATAACAGAATAACTTGTGCTCCAGACGAGGGTGTATAGCCTGCTTTAAAAGATTACCATGAAAATGTATATTAATGTGTTTGGATCTACTATTTAAAGTGCAAGCAACATAGCTTGGTATATGGTCCTAGTTTGAGCAATTCAGCTATGCATGAGTAATATTATTCAATGTTTCCCTCATAAAAACAAAGACAATTTAGAAAATCGGTGTTGAATATTTAACAGAATCCAACAGAGCATTATCATATTGGTACAATTTAAAGTTGTCCTGTGTGATCAATCTGAGATTATTTCAAAATACATTTCAGTGGGAAAATGGTTCACTACAACAGACCCCTGAACAGTGTCTACTGTCTATGCGTCACCAAGCAAGCTATTCCAGCATAGACATTAGCTTACCTCAAATGTTAATTATTCAATAAACAATTAACGTTACTTCCGCATAAAAAAACACAGGTGTTGGTATATATCAAAATACAGGTTGGCTACTTGGGCGTGATAAGACTAAGACAATGCAACTGATGCAGTTGTTGCAACGGGAAAATATTAAACTACAACGGCAACAATTAACCTACGTCTTCATTTTACAGAAAGTACTAACGTTTTATATCTGCAGTTGTACGGAAAACACCCAGTTAATGTTTAAACAAATTATATGTTTGTTGCCTTGTTGACCTTGCTTGTGCCAAGTGTGAATTTATACACACCTACAAAACAAAAAGGTCAAGAATACCAGATATTTAGTCTATGTTTGCAAATCCTCGGGCTGACCTACTTCTCAGTCTCCTTTCACTTCGCACACACAGCTAAAATCCATAAATTAAGGAAATTAACTGATGGGGCCCGGGGCAACTTTGTAAGCTATTTAAATCTTTAAATTTACAACATCTTCTCCATACCTCTTGTAATTGAGCTAACTCCGGGGTTGTTACTGTAATGAGAAAAAAATCAAGTCTTCCTTTCAGTTTGTACTCCAGAAGACAACAAATTTTAGCCAGAGGGCTAAAATTCCTCTCTGTTAAGGCAAAAAAAGAGGGAGGAAAGAGATCCGGAGCGTGGATCTGTAATTGTAGCCTATGCAATTTTGAACGGCGGGGCTTACTTGTGTTTTTCCCTTTCCGATCTTGCCATATAATCCCTACAGTAGGCTACCTAACAAAATAGAAATCGGCAGTCTATCTCAAAGTTAAGGTAGGGTAATAACAATGCTACATTTAAATTCTTGATCTATGGTTTCTTTTGTGACTATTCATCTTTCTACACACGGGTAGGCGCCAAACATCAAGAAACAAAACACCGATAGGCTGATAACGAATGAATTCAGGACTGTAATTATAAGGCTCAATGCAACCTCTATTATTTACAGCTATTACACGCAAATAATCAAGCAGAATAAAATAATAAGTGAAGTCAGCTAGCCTATGTGAACACATGTAGCTTACTGCAAGGGGGCACTTTTGCCGGACTATGTGATCACTCATATTAGCCTACATACTACAACACAGATTATTAAAGCACTAACACATTTGGTGCTTTTGGTCTGTCAAAATAGCCATATTAACTTAAATTTTTGTTTTATTTTACCAGGATGAATCTTTATGGTAAAAATATGTTTGTTCGCTGAGATCACAGCCTCCCTTCCTGCTTGCATGGGAAATCTTCACGGCAGACATCTCCATCTAGCCGTGTGCTATAATTGAAATGGCGCGTTTCGCTGGAGGCAGGTTGTGAGGGCGCTTTTTGCGATGGCAGAATGCATGTCGATAGACGTCATTTGGTTTTAATGGCCTACAGGAAATTTGGCGTTACAATACGAGACATTAGGAAGCGAGAGAGGACAGGAAAAACTGCCGCATGAAAATTGTTTATGGAGATCTGCATATTCAACATCAGCATTTCTGATAACAGTTTATCAACAAGTTACAGTGCGCTTCAATAATCACTCTGAGTAACCTACAAGTGATGCGAGAAGCGTAGCCTATGTGTTACTTATTTTTGGGAAAGTAGCCTATGCCTAGCCGAAAATGCCTGCGGAAATATTGCATCAGACGAAATAACAATGATTAAAATCTTTTTTTTTTCCTTCTCTAAATCTTTTGAGCAACGTAACACTGACCTGATACTGAACGTCAAACCGTTATACACCTCCAAACCAGAACTTAAAACCGTTACATGGATCCGTGTATTTTTATTTTTGGTGAGAAAATAAGGAATGAAAACTAACGATTCTGTGTAATCCTGAGAATAAATTCTACAAACGAGGAACGATTCTCCGTTTTATTTTTTCTTAAAACGAGCTAGGGCGCGAGTAGGGTTGAGCTAATTGTAGCCTAATCCTTGCCCCAGAGGCGTTTGGAAAGCCTGGAGCAAGAATTCTTTTTTAGCTCTCCTCTGTTATTTCGAGACGGATTATTGCCTTTCTTCTTCTCATAAGAGACCCAGCAGTTTCATTTTAGTAAAAAGAAGGACACGGAAAAAAACCCGTGGCAGGAGCCGACCATCTGATATTAAAGTCTACAGAAATAAACGCCGAGAAAGGGAAAGGAGATTTCTACGTTCAAGGTAAGGACGCTGCTTGCTTCCTGTGTCGCTTTTGTGGAAAGTGTCTGGTCTGGATTAGTCAAGACAACAGTAGCTATAGTTCTTTAAAGCCACAGCAACCCTTTTAATTCAAAGCACTAACGTTACTGTTAAGATTCAATAATTATAAATGACAGTTTTCGGATATATTGACTCTTCGCCACAATGGAATAGGCAGACTCATGGAATGCTGTGGTAATGCATCGTTTAGTTTTACGAAACTTAGAGCATTAGAAAAAGGATAGCCAAACGCAACCTTCAACTGGGACTAATAGAATCCGCCTCGGATTTCTTCGGACTTCCTAAAATGTTTGAAACGGTACGCAGGACCTCTTTGTAGCCCACGTAAATTATTTTTTCGCTCGAAATAATATGGTCTGATGTCTTTTGCATGTTTCTTAATGTTCATTAATCAAGGAAGTAGCTTACCGCACTGTTTGCTTTTAAGCTACGCTGTCTCAGTTTACAACTGACAGCAAGGATATGGGTTTTCCTGGTGATATTGGGGAGCAGTTTGCAATTTTCCAATCTTTAATAAACGCTGTCCGCAGTAGGCTAGTCTAACATATTTAGAAACCAAATGGAAAGTTTAACCTATAAACTAATATGTCATCTTATTTTTATTCCCATCAGGTGTGTGTGTGTGTGTGTGTGTGTGTGTGTGTGTGTGTGTGTGTGTGTGTGTGTGTGTGTGTGTGTGTGTGTGTGTGTGTTTGTCTGTTTGAGAAAGACGCCATATTGTGCAATTGGTAGAATTTACCCACTGGGCACCAATATGTGTTTTAAGAGGGCAAGAAGTGGAATGCGCTTTGCTACGGCTGTGTTATTTGGACTGTATTGTTAAGACGTAGCCTTCTGCACAAAGTTCATTAGCTCAACATAATACATCGGACAACTTTTATTAAAATTACAGAATCTTGAGTATAATTCACTTGGCGATGAAACAGGATAAATTACGATTGGTGACTTGTAGGTTTGATGGACCTTTTAAATGTAGTTTGGTGTTATGCCCGGCAGACACTGTCTGGAGTATAGAAACAACTAATATGAAAGTTTATGGAGAACAAAGATTTTTTTTAAAGTCCACGTTCATTCCAGGGGTTCACCACGTCATACTCATTTTGTAGAAAAAAATAAGTTGGGCAGGGTACGCTATTCATTAGTAGGCTACGCGTTCTCACGTCTGAGCTATATCGGGCAGAATAGAAGTATTTGGGAAATAAGAAATACTGATAATACAGTCAATGAACAGATGTCGGGGATCTCTCATTAAAGAGGAGTCAATGGTATTTTCCATCTGTGTGTTTATTTTTATCTAGGGACTCTTCAGAGCACGTGAATTGGGGTATAAACAGTCATACATTAATAAAACCCTGACTCTTTAGTATGGACAATCCTCCATTCTTTTGATTAATGTATGTATTTTATAGTTTAAGTTGTTGCTACATCATCTCTTATTTAGCCCCATTTCCATTTCAAGAGTCTTTTCCCTGTATTCCAACCCCTTGGGCAGTTTGCCTTTATTTTCATGTAACCCTTCACCTCCTCTACCCCTCCCTCATATTCCCAGTCTGTTCCTTGTTCTTGCACTGTGTGTGTGTTTGTGTATGTGTGTGTGTGTGTGTAGTAGTATATTCCTCTAACATTAATATCAGTATTGGTTACCATGGCCTTTGGCTATATGAAGAGGTGGGATTGCTTCATACGCCCAAAAGTTCTTAAGTCTTTTGAAGTCTTTCTTTCACTGGGATCTGAAACATATCACCCACAGTGTGTATTAAATGAACAGTATTCCTGAAGGTTTCGTGCACAGCGAGGCAGGCAACACCCTGGAAATTTCTGTGGTTTTTCAGCATTCTTGGCCTCAGGCACCTCGCCTACAGCAAAGGACTGAATGGGGCTTTGACAACCACCTTCTGTTTATACCTTTTATGGTTAAAATAATAGATTCACAAATCAGCGACTAGATAGGAGTACTTGATTAAATCATTCATACGCTCCTAACAAAATAGTTTTTTTAATCACCACAACCTTGGAAAATATGGAAATAATTTGATATAGCAGCTGATTTCATATGTAAATGTGTGTCACTTTAATTCTGGATTGTCGTTTAGAAAAATGTCTAATTAATCTTTACATTAATCATTAATGTAAATCTTAAGTATATTCGATTCTACGAGATTGTTGAGGTTTTGTTGGTGTTGATGTCATGTGAAATTATCAATTATTTGTGCACCAAGTTTCAGAACGTTTGAACAAATATTCTATTACAAATAATAACACGGTTGTTACAATGAAATTTAACAAATAACCAAACACTGTATTGTAACAAGTGCTTCCAAAGAGGGACCAGTAGGATCTTGAAGAATGATTATGCTTCATTAAGAAGGCAGTGTTCTCCACATGCAAGCAAAAAGACTGACCCAGAGGCAGGACTGCAAGCCCTTTTTATACTGAATTGGGTGGCAACATTAACGCTAAGCACACTGCTGTGACATTGCATAACATACTACAAGCACATGAACACTTACTTCTGTGGCATCACATAGCACAATACACATGTGGACATTTAGCTAGTTCTTGTGTGGCTAGATAGTTACCTGGAACACAGTACAAGTATTTTAAACACGTAGCTAGGCCTTTGGTGGCTAGCTAGCTAGCTCTGTTAGCCGCCGTTACTCTTTTCCCCCATTAAAAAATGAGCAACGACTTCATTACAGACCCTTCCCACTGCAGTCCATACCTGCTCAAAGTCTGGAGTTTGGCGGTGGTAGGCTGCTGGAGTCCTAAGCAGAAGCAAGGACAGTACCGGATCAGGTGGATAGTGAACAACTGCCACATTCTGACTGGCAGTGGGCGGTGACACTGGAACTAACCGTAGGACAGGCGCAGGATCAAGCTGGGGCTGGTGCTGGCTGCGGCGATGCGATACCCTGCCGGAGAGAAGCAGATCACTACAAATCCAGGAGGACCTGGGGGAGGTGCAGGTCCCAGTCTCGCTGGTGGTGAGAGGTCAGCAATGCTAGCTGGGTAGCTAGCGTCCTGTTAAACCTCTCCACCAGTCCGTTGCTCTGAGGGTGCAGTGGGGTGGTGCGGGGCTTCCTAATGTAGAGGATGCGGTAGACTTTGGTGAAGACCTGGCCCCCCGTAATTACTCCCTGGTTGCTGTGGAGCTCCTCTGGTACCACAGCACAGCTGCTGGAATGGTGCTCTAGCTTGGTCCTTTCTTGGTGGTGCACGCGTCTGAGAGGCAGCAGTCCACATCCTGTCTTTCAACCGGCCCCAGTTGAAGCACCGCGTGAGCCAGTCCAAGGTCAGTTTCACCCTGAAGTGGCCAGTGACTGGAGCTCCATGGACCGACTGCAGGGCCTGGAGCTGGAAACTGGGGGCACGCTGAGCTGTAGGTGATCATGCCCATCCTGGGATCCACCTCCGATACACCCTGGCACACTGGTTTGGTAGTCCCACTGGTTCACCAATGCCATTGTGCCTGAGAGAAGACAGATGCCCCTCATGCATCCACTGGACGACATGGCCCAACTCCGGGTCCCCTTTCTGGGCCTCTTGGAGCTGCAAGGGCGACAGGTCTTCCAGAACTGAAGGGGTGGTGCAGGCAGTGGCTACAACTTGCGTACCACCACCACTGCCAGCAGCTCTCGCCTCATCACACAGTAATTGCATTCCGCCTTAGCGAGTGACCAGCTGAAGTAGACAACCACTGCGACAACCACTGTTGGCTGTGACAGGACTGTGGTGAGGCCCACGTTACTTGCGTCGGTGTCAAGGATGAAGGGTTTTGTGGGGTCAAGCAGAGGGAGCACAGGGGTGGTGATCAGAGCGGCACAGAGGCTGTCAAATGACTGCTGCCATTCCGGGGACCACTGGGAGTTAAGTTACCACAGAAATAATTAGTTAATGACGTATCATCTCAGAGCAATCGAAACTGTTTGGTAACCGCGGTTTGCCTATGACCAAAACTACAAATGACAAAGTAACAGATGCATTAGCTAAAATGGGTAGCTAAACTCATATCTGATTGCCTTGATGGTTTCGATTTAAATTTGATTACACTTATTGCAGTTCTTTTGTTCCTTTGTGTTTGCATTGAAAAAATGCTATTAAACAATAGTATTTTATTTGATATAGCCTTTTGTGTTTATTCTACCTTTCTACATTCTACAACAAGAAATTTAAATATCCTCGATTTCAAATGCAATTTTAAAATGTGATTGTTAATAATCACAGCAAATCATGTGATTAATTAGGTAAATAAAAAGTCGTTTGGCAGCCCTAGTATAAACATAGCTATAACGTATCAGACTTGGTTGATATCTGTAGATAAATAATTAGCTTAGCTTGTAACTCATAATAATTCGTAATACTCTGCGGAATACGAAATCAACAACCTTGGTTAACACCTTTGGACTTGTGTATGGCTAGCTGCAACATGAGTTGTATTGTGTCATGCTCCTGAGAAAACAGGTGAGATGTTTTTCATTGAAAGTTTTTTTTTGTTTCTCAGAATTTTTTCTGATAGTCTCTTTCTCATTCACTCCTTTGAGAATGCTCAGCCTACTTTCAAAAGAAGTCAAATATGTTCAAATTATTCACTCTAATAAGCATCTTCATGTATATTTTGGTTGGGGATGTGCCTTAAAAGTACTGTTGGATTTTACTCAGATTATGAAGAGAATGTAAAGGCATAAGAAAACATGCAGTAATTTGTTCTAGCCTTTTTCTTTAATCAGTTACAGTTCATTCTTTTTCACATTTCCAATGTTAATTTATTTGAGGTACAGCCATTTCTATCCAATGTTTAAGTAAGGAGAATTATTATTTTTGTGAAGATCTTTCAGAGCTTTTGTGCATATTAACCTTTTGAAAAATCCTCTATTTTAATGGAAATGACACACAAGCCTTTTATCAGGTATGTCACTTGATATTACTGTGTTCTTTACCCCAAAATGGTACACCTAGCATTGTCCATTGTATGGTGCATTTTGTCGAAAGTGTTAATTGCATGTATGGTGGTCTAAAAGCTTATAAACTAAAAAAATATATTGCCTCCAGCTTATTATGAAAAGGAGGCAAATATACTCCATTAGAGTAGTGCCAGTGATTTGTAAGCTAAATATGCAGCACGGCCGATGTGGAACTGATCTAATAAGAGTCAGGATTGCATATGCACTGAACGGTTTGAGACGATTTGAGACTGTTTGAGGTCGTGACTCTAGGGAACCTCTACATTTGTACTATCCAGGTCTTATTGTTTCCTTGCTTGCTCACAGGAAGGAAAAAGCATGTCACGGCTGTCTTTGACCCGATCTCCAGTTTCTCCACTGGTCGCTCAAGGAATCCCTCTACCGGCTCAGCTGACAAAAGCCAATGCTCCGGTTCACATCGATGTCGGGGGACACATGTACACCAGCAGTTTGGCAACCCTCACCAAATATCCGGACTCAAGGTAAGGCTGTGTACAAGTTTTTAAATCCATACCAGATGGCTTGATTTCGTGTAACTTCACCCTCCGATTTAACATGCTGTCTTACTACTATAAGGCTGGGCAAGAGGTTTTCATTCATGCCACCTGTCACATCTTTATACATGTTCTAAAATTGGGGCAGGCAGATTCATTAGCAGTTATATACTTATAGGTTAAATATGCTGGAAAGGTTATATACTTTAAAACCGTGATCCCCAACCCTGTTCCTGAAGATCTACCATCCTGTAGGTTTTCACTCCAGCCCTAACAAAGTACACCTTATTCAACAGTTAGAGATCTTGTTGAGCTGCTAATTAGAATCAGTTGTGCCAAATTAGGGTTGAAATTAAAACCTACAGGATGGTAGATCTCCAGGAACAGGGTTGGGGACCACTGCTTTAAAATGTTAGTGATGCATGGGAAGCACTGCTGTTCTCTAAATAAAATTTGAACCTATGTGAAATGTTGTAGAGTGCATCTAATGACTCTTTCAAAATGGTGTCACCTTAAAATCCAATGCCCAGTAAGAATCTTCCAATGAAGTTTTGTTTATCACTGAAAACATTATATGAACATTATAAATATATGGGTAAATCTAACAATTTGATAAAAAAATACAAAGGCGATTTGTTGACAAAAATTGGCCAGGTGGATTTATCTTAGACTTGTATTATATTTTGTCCACAGAATAAGGAACAAGAAGAATGAGCAATAACAATCAGTTTGTGAAAGGCAATCTGTTATCATATTTACGGTTATAATATAATTATTTTGTTTGGGTTATACCACCAACAAATAATGACCATTATACTGTCTCAAGTCTTGTGTTACAAAAGAGAAAGCCCACAGAAAATTCAGTGTATTATAATTTGAAGGCAGTACTATCTACAGTTATGTTAAATAAATGTCTGACCTATGGAAATATATTGAAAGGCTGTATAGATGAATAGAGCTCTGATAATCATATAGTCTATTGATAATTTGCCAATTGCATCATTTAATAGATTGATCAAATCAACATCTACAAGATTTCCTTATTTTCAAATAATAACCCTGAAACTTCACGGAACAAGATTGAATTATTTTTGTTGATATATTAGGTACTTCGGTCTATTTTACCACACAAATACAGTTATTTTGTGTTTCTTTTTTACAACGGACAATTAATGGTCAGTATGCTTTGATGCTTTGATGAGTATAAACACAACATTGTTCTTGAGTCTTGTCTATAACAAGCATTTTATAGGTTGTACAGGATGCTCACCATCATACATAAGAATAACTATTATTTATGTCAAGTAGTTGAGCTGTATTTTATATGGGATCATAAAATATCATTTTCATTTTAATAACTTGTCAGCCATATCCCAATAAGTCAACAAATAATTGTGCTAGTTGAAATATACTGTCCTACAGTAGAGTTTTACACTAGCCATTCATGTCAACCTAAATTGCCTCCTGAATATGAGATAAGAGTGATGTGTCATGATGCTTTTTTTTTTTAAATTCAGAATTACAATTTGTTAATGTAAAACAAAAAACAAAACAGCAGTTAATGTAAAAGGAATCTGTTAAGAAGCTGTGCACCGGGAAGGAAGCACACTACACAGTACCCCAGAACAAGGAAATCATTGTTATTGCTTGTCTTTTCTCTTTAGTTGTCCGCAGGTTGTACCTGAATCATTACACAGCAAAGCAATTTACTCTTTGTCTGAGTTAACATAACATAGCAGAGTAGGCGCTGCAGAAAACAAAAAAATAGATGAAAGTAAAGCTTATCAACTCTCACACATACCTGAGTATCTGACTGATAAAAATAAGTTTAAAGACCTAAGATGTCATCACAGCGTGGTGTCAAGATTCAGTTTAAGCGCTGGTCTTACTGTGGGGAATTTTAATTTGGTGATTTCTTTTAATAGATTGCTCGTTTAATTATGTAGGATGGGAAGAGAAACTTAGTCTACTAACTAATGTGTGGCCATTCATCTTCTTTGATATGCCGCACATTAGGGGACAGGAGTCATGAAACATTCATATGGGCCTGTGTAGCTGGTCCTTTAGAGGTGTCATCTTTGGGCTCCACTTACTGAAGGTTTGTGTAGAAGTAGAGAGAATATTCTTAACCCAAGAAAAGTACTTACCAATTGATAATTGGGGACCAGCTCTGGACAAATGGTGTTGTTATGCAGCATTGGTTATAACAAGCCTGACCCTGTGGAGGTATTACTACTTCTGATTTTATTTGTAAACTACACGCACGCATACACACACATTCTCGTCCATGCACAGGCACACCGAAACACATATACACGCATACATACGCACACACATTCGCATAGGTGCAGACGCTCAGGCACACCCAAAAGCATACACACGCGTACATACAAACACAGAGACACGCGCGCACACGTGTGCACCCATGGGGGGTTGTGAATGTCATGATTTAGTGGAAATCAATGTGGATCCACTGGAGTGTCTCTCAGCTCAGCAGCAATCAAAACACTTGACCTCCCACATCTCGGGGGTTTGATCTCAGTTTTAAACTGGTAGTTACAATTCAGAAACACGGTCTGACATGTATTGGTCCATGAAAAGCCTGCTTAACGCCTGCTGCCTCCAAATCAGCTTCCTTCCTCTGCTCTGGGAGTTCAGATAAGAGCTGCTCTTGTCCTTCAAGCCTCAATCTCAGTAACCGGAAACTCCCACTAAACCTCAGAAAGGAGGGTGGCTGAGCCAGCTGGTTTACATCATACCCACCTGTTTGACCAATGTGCCATGTTTCAGATGTAAAGAAGTCGCTGGTGTTTCTCATGAAATACAGCACCACAAGGAAACCTGTGTATATATATATATATATATATATATATATATATATATATATATATATATATATATACAGATCCTTTCCAAAAAATTAGAATATCATGGAAAAGTAGTTTTTTTTCCCGATAATTCGATATAAAAAGTGAAACTTTCATAGATTATAGATTCATTACACACAAAGTGAAATATTTCTAGCCTTTATTTGTTTAATTTTTCATAATTTTGGCTTACAGCTCCAGAAAACCCCCAAAACAGTATTTCAAGAAATTAGAATATAGTGTGTCGAAAATCAGCATTTACTTCAGTTATTTCAGAGAATGAGTGGAGTGGCTTGACTCGAGGAATCCGACAATTGTAGCCCATGTCCCGGATACGTCTGTACGTGGTGGTTTTTGAAGCACTGACTCCAGCCTCAGTCCACTCCCTCTGCATCTCCGCCAAATTTTGGAATCGTCTTTGCTTGACAATCCGGTCATCTCTTTTGCTTGTGCACCTTCTCCTGCCACATTTTTCCCTTCCACTAAACTTTCTATTGATATGCTTGGACACTGCACTCTGTGAACAGCCAGCCTCCTTAGCGATGACCTTTTGTGGCTTACCCATCTTCTGGAGGGTGTCAATGATGGTCTTCTGGCCAATTGTCAAGTCTGCAGTCTTCCCCATACTGAACCAAACTGAGATAAACTTTGCAGGTGTTGAGTAAATTAGATGATAGTGTGACACTCAGTCTAAAACATTCATTCTCTGAAATAACTGAAGTAAATGCTGATTTTCGACACACTATTCTAATTTCTTGAAATACTGTTTTGGGGGTTTTCTGGAACTGTAAGCCAAAATTATGAAAAATTAAACAAAGGCTAGAAATATTTCACTTTGTGTGTAATGAATCTATAATCTATGAAAGTTTCACTTTTTGAATTTAATTATGGAAAAAAAACAACTTTTCCATGATATTCTAATTTTTTGGAAAGGATCTGTATATATATATAGCGATAGAGAGATATACAGTCATGTGCATACATATTGTGTGTGTGGAGAGAGGAGGGTGGGTGGGGGGATGGAGAAAGGGAAGAAAGAAAAGAAAAACAGGCAGCATTTTAATTGCTTTTTTTAAAAAGTGGAGATGAAAAACAGAGATGGCCTGGAGCGGTATGGTGAAATTCTAGCTGGAAGAATTGCAAGACCATATGAGAAAGGACCACCTCAGGCACAACAGTGAGATGAGTATTGGTTTTTTATAAAGCATTTTGCATCGATTTCCAGACAGACAGAGACCGAGAGAGAGAGAGAGCAAAAGAAAGAGAGAGTAGCAAGGGGAGAGGGGAGAGAACATCCTTGCACTGAGGTAATGTATGAGTTATTTTAACAGGAAGGGAGTTAGAAAGAGACCTTATTTCACCTGAGGTGATCCTTTCCACACCTGATGAAGCCTTAGGAATCAGACATGCTTACAGAGGGAGGAACACCAACTTAAATTCTGTTAGATTCATTTCAGGGATTTACAGTATAAATGTGATGCAGCTGTGCACATTTAACTTCCCGTAGTGGCTTTGTCTCTGTTATTATTTGTAACAGGCTTTGACATATGCAGGACACGCGCAGCTAGCATTAACCCAACTCGTAAGATTTTGGCTGCATGTGCTGCTATTTAAAGAGCTGGTTACATCAATGTGATGATCAGGGAAAGCCTGTCATTGCAACAGTTGTTTTTGTAGGAGCCTACAGAAGAAGGACACAGACAGTGGATACAAAGCCTGAAATGTTCTTTCTTTCTGTCTGCTGGGAGCTGGGAGGTGCTGTGTAGACACTAGACACTCAAAAGTTTACACTGTGGAGATGGATAGATAGCTTGTATTTAAGCTCGATGAAATGTCATTGAATACAATTAATAAAAGATGTTAATCATCTATTCCACTTAATATCTGCCCCTGTACTGTAACAGTGTTAAATTTGTGGGCTTGCAAACATATTTCAAAGTTTTTTTTTTGTAGAGGGAACATGAATATATCATATTCTGTGCACAAATTCTTTATTGTTATTATTATTATTATTATTACTATCAACAATAATGATAATGATGATAATAATATTAAGCAGTAGTAGTAGTTTACTGTTACTGTTGTTTTAATTGTAGTTGCATTGTTAATAGTACTGTAATACAACACAACAAAAACCTTGAGGATGATTTCTTACTAAAGTAAGAATTGCCAGGCCCACCACTTCAGGAATAAGCTCATGTACATGGATGCAAACACACTATCTGCATAGGTTAGCATAATTCACGTTTTTTTGTGAACAAAGGGGGCTAATATTGTTTTTAGAAAGTATGGGTCATAAATGTAATGTTAAATGTAATGATGAGCGTCTCCTTTCATTTCGTCGCACCAGCCTGCACACGCAGACACACAAAACCAGTTCAGTCAGGACCACTGTCGTTAAAGTTAAAGCTTTATTAACATTATTAAAGCAACACATTTAGGTTTGGCGGTATGGATCTGTTCAGAAAGCCCTCCCGCAAATCCAGGCAAGCATGCATGGATAAGGCAGGGAGGGCAACAGCAAAACCCCCATAGGGGTACACACAGAACAGATCCAGCATCAATGTGAATGGTTTTTATAGATTCCATTCCTTTTTAGTTTAGTACATATACATATATGTATAGCGCCTTTAAAGCGCTATTATATGAAGCTTACAGAACCGGGGCTGAACCCCCATAGAGCATGCCTAGGGTGACGGTGGCAAGGAAAAACTTCCTGCTAGCAAGAAGAAACCTTGGGTCGAACCTGACTCTGAAGGAGAGCCCATCCGCCGCTGACCGGCACCAGTTACTGGAGAGCTGATTACAGAATACATGTAAAAAGACTAACAGACACAAATGTCAATAAAATAATTGAGCCGGTGATGAGATGATTTGAACAGGCAGGACCACTGTCATTAATGTTAAAGGAGCTATATGTAACATTGACACGGAGCGTTTAAAATGGGTACTGCAGTCCAAATTCACAATATTGCAGAGAGTTGTCTCCGCCCGCCCCCTCCTCCCCAGACTCGAAGCTCACACGGGTTGCCAGGTTGTGGACACTGAACGAACATGAGCGCAACGTTATATTTTGAGACAAGCTTATTCTATTTTGACAGTGACAAGCGATGACGAGTCCTACACTGTAAGTTGATCAGCTAATGTATACATTTGCAATTTATTTATTGTTTGCTAATTATAAACCAGCTCATGTGGATTTTTTATAACTGTCAATGTGAGCTAGATGCATGGCTGGCTTATTTTTACGGTCACACAGATATAAGCTAATGTTAGTGGTATGTTTAGCTAGTAACTATATACATATATATATATATATATATATATATATATATATATAAATCTTTAGCTAGCTAGCTAAAGGAAAACGATGTTGAACTTAGCTTAGGCATTCGTAAATCGGCTGTCGGAGTGCCGGAGTACATCTGGTTGTTCGTAATGGGCAGTGGGCGGAGTCAAGTTGGAGAATAGTGAATCACACAGGCCAAAACAAATACAGACGTTCTGACCCGGAATGGAAATTTCAAAGGAGAACATACTGGCTGTAGCATTGTTGTCGGAGAAGCCAGTATTTTGACTTAGCATGTTTCCTTAATCTCTGATGACATATCATGGTCATTTTATGATTTAGTACAGTAAATTTGTTACATATAGCTCATTTAAAGCTTATAATGACCTTTCACTTCAGGATGAAGCCATTCTGTCCATCAGCTCAAGGCCAGGAATTACGAACATTAGCCATATGCCAAAACAAAACAGCCATGTTTCTATATAGCTGAGCTCATTGCTTCGTGGATTGAAATAATTGTCGACACCTGTGTGAACAACGACCTTTCGCTTCAGGATGAAGCCATTCTGTCCATCAGCTCAAGGCCATTCTAGTATGTGAATTAATATTTGGTATGTGAACCAATAAGCATGTTGGCATTTCCCCCGAGGCAGACCTTTCGCTTCAGGATGAAGCCATTATGTCCATCAGCTCAAGGACATTCTAGCATGTGAATTAATATTTGGTATGTGAACCAACAAGCATGTTAGCATTTCCCCCGATCCCAGGATCTTGGGACGGCATACTCTTTGTCTGTGATTAAATGTGGCTCAATAGGGCTTGCGTGGGGCATCACAGCAGGTTCTGGGTCAGAGGAGGAAGGACAAAACAGTGGATATACAGCATCGGCAATGGATAGATCGCCTTGATCAACATTTTTTGGTGCGTGCATTGTATTCCCTGCATTTAGGATACAATAAAAGTGGTAAGAGCCTCTAGCAGTGAGTCTACATAGGGCTTGAACTACCCTTGCCTTAGTGGATGCCAGTTATCTACAGGAAATTATATCGACTGCAGTATCATTAGCACGGAGATTGAGCTTCCTTCACCAATGATTGCCCCACGACACATGACGATGGGTAAAATCCAAAAGCACTGTTATATAACTTCTGATGGTAAGGATTTATTTTTTTATCGGGCCATTCACCTTGTGAATGTGCAAACCCCCAAAACCACTGGAGGGTGCTGTATTAGTATAGAACAGGGTTGAATCTTTTCTGACCAAGGGACCCCCGCCCAGCTCGAATGCATCCAGGGTTACTGTACCCTCAAGGATCCCCCAGGTATAGAGTTCTGAAGATTTGGAAGTGGAATAAATCATGACGAGAACGTGTCGTTCCAGAGATTAAGCAGCAAAGTCCAGAAATCCAGGTCTACCGGCATCATTAATTTGAAACGATTGTGCACGTCGTGCAGATTCGCCACCAATTTGACAGATCGAGGAGTCTTCTCGTTAGGGAGTTTATTCTCATAGCAAATTTTGTAAGACCCGTCAGAAAAGCAGTAACATTTAGTAATGCTCCAGTGCCACTGATGTGAAGGAGGGCATGAGATCTTGGATCCGAGAGTGATTTTTTATTTTTTTCCCCCCCAGATAGAGGGAATTTCAGCTAGTCGAATGTGCTTGGCGAGCATACTTTTGATTGCAGCAATGCATCTGGCAAGTGCAAATTACTACTAAGAATCATCAAGCCGAAAAACATGAAAGGCCATTTGCAGGTGTTGAGTGAAAACAAACATGGAGCCTCGGATCAAGTGGGGACTACTGCAACAACCGAAGTTAAACGAACCGAGATATTGAATTTTTGATTTCCAGTTAATTCCAAAAAGGTCCCAGTGGGAAGGGAAAGGCATTATCTTATGGTGACCGTGATATCCGTCTACCCGATGAGAGCCTTCCTGTGCGTTTGATAAGCTGGATAGCAAGGTTAACTGACAAAAACTCTTCAGGTGGAAGCCATTAATGGTAGGAATAGAACAGTCATGAGCTGATGCGTTTATTGGCCTTTACTGATGGAAAGATGATCAGAGACCGACTGACAGGTAGGCTAAGTAGAACAAGCCACAATAGTCACTAATTTAAGACTTCAGATTTCCTTTTGCGAACAATCTACCAAGAGAAAAGGTTTGTGTTACTCTGTTTCAGATTAGTATTCTGACCAGCTGCTGCCAAGGTACATTTGCATTACCTTTTAAGCAAGGGCATCGCTTTCTGTTGAAGTTTGGGGGTGACGCAGGGCAGAACGCAGTGCCCCGCTGTAATGGAGCGTGAGGTGTGACGTGGGAGGAGCCAAACGCAGCAAGGGGATTCATTAAGCCCTTAGGCCACTAAGGCGGGATACCCGCAGATAAGGGAGGAGACAAGACAAGGAACACAAACACCACTAGAGACGCTACTAACCGGCTAACTGTCAAACGCCAAGTAGAGCGTAAAGACAGGGATCAGAACAGCCAGAAATAATACGCGCCCTGTCTCGGTAACGAGACAAAATAAGAACGGGCGAGTAGCGTAAAAACAAACATAAAACAGTCAACAAACACTGCAAAATAATACGATAAGTAATTGCGGAGGCGAAACAGGAACAAAGATTTAACGTTCCATGGCGGGATTAATAGGCTCGCAGTCCAATACAGAAAACAAAGAGGTAAACACCCGATCTCCCAGGAGAGAGAAACATTTTACAGGTGAGCCGACGGAGCACCGTCGTCCCATAACTTTACTATCCATAGACTAACGCAAGCTTAAATTGGAACAACCGCCCTAGCCTCTCAGTAAGATGAAATGTAACGAGGCGAACAGGAACAGAGATTTAACGTTCCATGGCTAGTTAAATAAGTGCGCAGTCTAACACAAACACGTCCACAACATAGCCCAAGCTCCATATAACTAGGAGGCTAACACCCGGAGAACGAAAATAGAACAACAGTTCCCAACAAAATTGTCCCGCAGGTAGTTAGGGAGTATAGGACGGCTGCAACAAAAGACCTACGCAACATAGCACGACAGCCTCTCAGAAAACGAATGAAGGAAACGAGGCGAAATGGAACAGAGAGCTAACGTTCCGAGGCTATTTTTAAGAAAACACGCAGTCAAACACAAACACGTCCACAACATAGCCCAAGCTCCATATAACTAGGAGGCTAACACCCGGAGAACGAAAACAGAACAACAGTTCCCAACAAAATCGTCCCGCAGGTAGTTAGGGAGTATAGGACGGCTGCAACGAAAGACCTACGCAAACTTAATAGCACGACAGCCTCTCAATACAAATAAAAAAACCCTGGCTCACAACAAAGGGGAACGTAGTCCACAAGAAGGAGACCAAACAGGGAAATACGTACCAAGGCTACTTACTGGCTCACAGTAACAAGGAATTGAGTAGAAGCAAAACGCCAGGTCTCTCAGTAAGAACCCTTAACAGGCGAAGATGGACCAGAGTAACTACTACTCTAACTTCTACGAGCTAAGAAACTAAATAGAAGCTAAACACCCGATCTCCCTATGGGAAGACATGTGCCGAAGGGCGAGCAGAACTACAGTTCTGAACAGAATCGCCCAAAACTCCATACATGGAGGAAAAGCACTAAAAGGGCAAAATAGAGCAGAGATTTTACGCTCCCAAACTTCTACGAGATAATCAACTACCAAGCCAGTAAGAAATAAGCCCTGCCTCAACAGAGACGTTAAAAATAGGCGAGTAGCCAAAATGGTACGAGAACAAACAGCCAACAATAACACCACAGTACGAACAATTAACAATTATGAACAATTAACAATTAATGTCGAAGCCCCGCATGAAGGGAACGGTAGGCTTATATAGCTCTCAGCGACCACGAACAGGTGTAAACGCTCAAACAGAAACTCAGCAGGGCGGAGCAAGCATCTACCAACAGGGCAGCGCCCTCGCGTGGCCACCGAGGAACACGACCGCATAGGGAAACAGGGTCAAAACCATGACACCCGCGATATATGTTTGGGGGGGGGGGGGGGGCACATGTCAGCCGATGGTCAACAAAATTTTGTGTTTTCGTTGGTCACCAGAGTCAGACACAACAGTGGTCTGAGCTTATGGTCTTACGGTGGAACTGTTGTTGTCTTTTCAATTATTATGGGGCAATCTTATTTGTTAGACACATTGTTGCAGAGTAGCAATCTTCACAAGTGTGAATTGTGCATATTGTGCCAATATTTATGTTTTTGTCAGATTTTTTATTTCTTAAGATGAAAAATGTAATGATTAGTTAATAAATAATTTTTAAATTAGTCTTTTACCTTTATGCTTGAGATAACAGACCTTTGCCCCAGAAAGCAATTTTTACTGATATAATCAAAACACAAATTAATAGTAATGTTAACATGCCTTTGATTTTTAATTTCTAGAATCAGCCGGTTATTCAATGGCACGGAGCCCATTGTGTTGGACAGCTTGAAGCAGCACTACTTCATCGATCGAGATGGGGAGATATTCCGGTACATTCTCAGCTTTCTAAGGACCAGCAAACTTCTCCTCCCGGATGACTTCAAGGTAAATGGATGTTTGTTTTCACATGAATGTGTAGAAAACATGATGTGATTAATATGAACATAAAAGGCTCTATCTTGACGATCTTGGTGCATCGTCTATAACTCTAGGCGCAAGTGCATTTAGGACGTGTCCAAGTCCACTTTTGCCAGGCAGAAAGCGCATTATTTGAGCGCTAAGTAAGGCGCAAGGTGCTAATGGGCTGAACCTAGCCTCTTCATTAATTATAGGTGTGTCTTGGGCGTAGGGCATAATAAACCAATCAAAATGTCATATCCCATTCCCTTTAAAAGCCTGCTTTTCCACCTTGGCGGATTGCTTATATGATGGTGAAACAGACATGCTTGTGCGTGTGGAGTGCGAGCAAGGAATAGGCTATATGTGTCAATAGTATGATCAATATTATTTGGACTAACCATTAAGATGTGTTTTGATATACACAATAATAATCTTTGAGATTAGGGTTCCCGGTAATGCCCTACAGTGCTTTTATTTTAGAAAATATATGAAAAATATAAAGCACCTGCAACTGCTGAGAATAAGCTACCAGTGGCTTCCATCTCACCTTAGAAAACGCCAAATTAGCCTGCTTGTTTAACAAATTTTGTTTGATTATGCAATGAAGCATTGTCAATCATCAATTCCGTTCGGCTGTTCTCATCGAGTTCTTGAAGTTCAAGCTTCATCCGAAGTTCATTACCTGCATTCTAATATTGATTGATAACATAAATATTTTGCCTTAATGGTGACACTAAATACAATAAAGCTGTCAGGTTGGGAACCCATAGGTTCACACATATTTTCCCTTGTTTTAAAATGTCCTGCTTATAGAAATGTGACCAACGCTTTAAAAGTCCACTTTCCCGGGAAGACTGTGAAAAGTGAAACAGAAACAGACTTGCTCCTGCATGAAGTTAAAGCGCACATGCAGAGAATGGCATTAAAATTAATTGTGTAATGTGCTGCAAATGTGTTTTCGTGTCTAATTAGACTCTTAGTTCTCTTTAAAATAATTTTGTTCAGTTATGGTATAACAGGTGAAATCAGCGGGGATTTAAGAAGATGGGATGAAGAATAAGGTTAAAATTCAGTTAAAATGGTGAAATTTTAATTTTAATTTTAAAAAAACCTTATGCACAGCGAATCCCGGGGACTGTAGGGGACTATTTGAAAAACAATAAATTCAATATTCACTGGACAAGGTTTTGAACTTTTTTCAGTCAAATTCTATTTACTTACAGGCTGTAGGCCTAGATGAAGAAAGCTGTATTGTAATGACATCTGAAGGGCATTTTCAGAACTCAAATGTCCGTCTATTGCAGTGCGCGAGTTTTCCATTGAATCACAATTCATGCATGTTCTCCCAGTGTTCGCGTGGGTTTCCTCCGGGCACTCCAGTTTCCTCCCACACACTGACATGTATGTCAGGCTAGGTAAACTCCTGCCATTGCCCTTGACCAATGCACTGGCCTCATAACTGGAGTTGGTCCCCGGGCGCTGCACTGTGGCTGCCCACTGCTCCTAAGCAGTTAGGATGGGTCAAATGTAGAGGACAAATTACCCAACAGGGTCAATAAAGTATAACTTAACTTAAGGTGTAAATGACAAATCGTGCTTTAGGCTTGATAAAGGTGTTATCAGCAAAGTTTTCAATGGATCGCCATTGTGCCATAACAGAAGATTGTCCCCCCGGAAGATTACAGGAACTATTGGCAAATATAGGCTAAGTCATAGCTTGATCCAGGATAAGTGCGAATAGTCTACATGTAACCTTACATGTACCATCGCACATTGCCTAGATGTTGATGGAGTGGGCTGAAAGCAATTTAATGCAGCATTCCTCTTCACTGAGGGACAGGTATGTGGTCTTTGACCTATGGACCCTTTTATTATTATGCATTTTTTGATATAGCCTACACAATAATAATATTTCACATTGTAATCTTGATATTTTAGTCATGCTTGTGCACGCCCCTGTGTGTAACAGACAGGAGGGTGTACGCACGTTGTGCACAAGCCTATGTAGGCGCACTTACAGTTGAAGTCGAAAGTTTACATACACCTTAGCCAAATCCATTTAAACTCAGTTTTTCACAATTCCTGACATTTAATCCTAGTAAACATTCCCTGTCTTAGGTCATTTAGGATCTTGGACTTTATTTTAAGAATGTGAAGTATCAGAATAATAGTAGAGAGAGTTATTTATTTCAGCTTTTATTTCTTTCATCACATTCCCAGTGGGTCAGAAGTTTACATACACTCTGTTAGTATTTGGTAGCATTGCCTTTAAATTGTTTAACTTGGGTCAAACGTTTCGAGTAGCCTTCCACAAGCTTCTTACAATAAGTTGCTGGAATTTTGGCCCATTCCTCCTGACAGAACTGGTGTAACTGAGTCATTTTTGTAGGCCTCCTTGCTCGCACACGCTTTTTCAGTTATGCCCACAAATTTTCAATTGGATTGAGGTCAAGACTTTGTGATGGCCACTCCAATACCTTGACTTTGTTGTCCTTAAGCCATTTTGCCACAACTTTGGAAGTATGATTTGGGTCGTTGTCCATTTGCAAGAGCCATTTGCGACCAAGCTTTAACTTCCTGGCTGATGTCTTGAGATGTTGCTTCAATATATCCACATAATTTTCCTTCCTCATGATGCCATCTATTTTATGAAGTGCACCAGTCCCTCCTGCAGCAAAGCACCTCCACAACATGATGCTGCCACCCCCGTGCTTCACGATTGGGATGGTGTTCTTCGGCTTGCAAGCCTCACCCTTTTTTCTCCAAACATAACGATGGTCATTATGGCCAAACAGTTAAATTTTTGTTTCATCAGACCAGAGAACATTACTCTAAAAATTAAGATCTTTGTCCCCATGTGCAGTTGCAAACTGTAGTCTGGCTTTTTTATGGCGGTTTTGGAGTAGTGGCTTTTTCCTTCCTGAGCAGCCTTTCAGGTTATGTCGATATAGGACTCGTTTTACTGTGGATATAGATACTTTTGTACCTGTTCCCTCCAGCATCTTCACAAGGTCCTTTGCTGTTGTTCTGGGATGGATTTGCACTTTTCGCACGAAAGCATATTCATTTCTAGGAGACAGAACACGTCTCCTTCCTGAGCGGTATGATGGCTGCGTGGTCCCATGGTGTTTATTGCTTATACTATTGTACTATTGTTTGTACAGATGAACATGGTACCTTCAGGCATTTGGAAATTGCTCCCAAGGATGACTTGTGGAGGTCCACAGTTTTCTTTCTGAGGTCTTGGCTGATTTCTTTTCATTTTCCCATGATGTCAAGCAAAGAGGCACTGAGTTTGACGGTAGGCCTTAAAATACATCCACAGGTACACCTCCAATTGACTCAAATAATATCAATAAGTTTTAAAGCCATGACATAATTTTCTGGAATTTTCCAATCTGTTTAAAGGCACAGTCAACTTAGTGTATGTAAACTTCTGACCCACTGGATATAGTGAATTAAAAGTGAAATTATCTGTCTGTAAACAATTGTTGGAAAAATTACTTGTGTCATGCACAAAGATAGGGCCGCTTGACTTTCTCTGCAGCTCCACGTGAATTGTCACTATTTACTCAATTGTTATATAATTGTTAAAATAATTTATTTTGTTTAAACAGAAATGTAATTGTTAAAACATAACCTGCATTATGACCTCCAAATTAATGTCCAAGAATAATTACATTTAGTAGTTACTCACCACAGTCATCTTTTTCACATGCATTTCACATTGGTGTGTTTTGCCTTTTGTGAATTCTGTATGAGCTGTCCACTCCTCAAATTGCAAATATAATTCAATAATTTTACTTCGCAAGGTTTTTGAGGTCAATAGCGGAATATGGAGAGGAATAGCATTCTTGTGAAGGTACATTTAATGTCCTGTTATTCTGATCATTGGGAACTAGAAGAGATAGTAGCAATAAAAACACTTTATTTGGATTGGCTATAGAATATTAGTACTATTTTGGAAAAGAGGGAAGGGGAGAATGCTGTTTTGATTGAGGATTGCCCTCTCCTACATTAAAAAGCCCAGCGCTATTGTTTTCCACCACAAGTGATTTCCAAAGAAGTTCTCTCAGATGGCAAACTCTTCTTCTCTCCCTTCCTTCCTCCCTCCCTTAAGTACAGCCCAGTTCATTTTGATATTGCCACCCAGAGTGGGTGCTCCTCAGAGCTGGCTGGACTGTTGTGGCAAGGGGGATGATTGAGGAACAGGAGGGCTTGTGAATAGTGTGGCTGCAGGGATAGAGGAGACAGGGTTTACAGACAGATACACATATATAAACACACACAAACTCACATGTACACATGTAAATAAACACAAACATGCATGCGCACAGACACACACACAAGTGCATATGCATACCCGTGCACATACACATATGCACTGCACCCAGCTCTCAGGCCGCACTATACGTATTTGTTCACTTTATACCACTTGTGGCTGCACACAGCTGCTTCCTACACACATAGTTTTCATGAACAGTTTTCCATGGCAGTGGAATCACTAGCATGGAGCTGATAAGAAAGAGTAAGAATCCACTGGGTGTATCAACAGCATCACAGTCAGCTGTACATTTCCAGGGGGTCTCCTCCACCTGAAAAAAAAATACATGTCACCTTGTGTATTCCCCTCAGGTGTAACACACACAAACACACACGCAAAGAAAATTACTTAAAATGCAGCAAGCAATGTGCAGAACCACAATGCAGTCATAACCTCACAGTCCACCAATTTGCTGACCTTTCAATTTGTGTGAACATGAAAGAAATGCAAATACTGTCAGACAAGACAGAATTGAGCACATATCTCTTTATCTGTCCACAATCATGCCTTCAGTCGCTGAAAAGCTTCTTTCAGTCCTGGGGGTGATAGTGTTGTGTGTTTTCCTGAATCATTGTGAAAGTGAGGGTAGAATTGAAAGATCCCACCCAATAAGTAGTGGAGAAACAAGTTTTACTGTTAACAGCACAATCATTTAAATATTTCTCTTTAATTTGTGGATTTTCCTATTCTTTGTTTCAGGCTACCTTTGTTTTATGCCCACTTCAGACACTAAACACAGTGAATTTATCTGTGTGCTTGACTTGATTATATCAGAAAAGGCTACTTTTTTTGTGTGATTCACATGCAGTACAGTGGGGGGAATGTTGAATGCTCATCTGACAATGTGAAGAATTAATGCCATTAATATAAAGAGGACATTATTCTACTTGTTATTATTATTATTATTATTATTATTATTATTAGCGTTATTATTATTTAACATAAGTGTCATGTCCCATAGGAGGGATTGGAACTTGACTGTTGTGTAGTGAATCTTCTTGGATCTTTGTTACTTCCATGTCTTAGAGATGGGCAGTGTTATTCAGCTCATGTAGGCAGGCAGAGCTTGCCTTGCATCTGGAAAGTGGGCACAATCGTTATTTAGGAGCCAGATTTTCCATTGAATAGTCTCTCAGAGGTGGTGGCAGAGTGACCTTGGCTGAGCTGTTGAGCCCTACTCTCTCTTTTTCTCTCTGCGCTTCCCGTGTTGATGACTAAACCGCCCCGCAGATAGACCCCCCATTGAAACCGAATCCCTCCCTTTCTCCAGACCTGAGGAGGATGCAGAGCTTGGCTTTGATACGTTGAGGACCCCTGAAGGGGAATGTCTCTGCATGCATTTTGTCAGCAGCGTTACGAGGGTGAGAAAACGGAGGGGGGAGGATGACGAAACGGCCCCCTGTTCACAAGCAGTGATTCTAAATATTAGAACATAGAACATCTGCATTAGATAAAACACGGCTCTTCTCCTGTACAACTGCTGCAAGGGTGTCAGGAGTTGGGGTGAGGTTATACCAAGGTAGGGGGTAGTGGAGGGGTGGGTGCAGGTTAATAATGGGGGGAAAGAGTAAGACCATTAGCATCATAACATCTGTGACAGAAGGTAATGAACAGGTAAAGCCATTCTCGTACAGAACTGCTGGCTCAGCCTTGTGGTGCATAATGATACGTTCTCTCTTCCCTGTTCCCCCGAACACTTACCCTTTCCTCCTCCCTTCCCCCACATCTAGTCTTCCTAAGAGGGCGATGCAAACTGAGACAGGAACCCTCTCCATCACCGCATGTGCCTTAAAGGACTCTCGTACTGCTCAGTGTAGTAGAATAGTTGGTATTGAAGGTGGGATCCACCTTCCCCAAATCCTCCAAGAACAGTTGCTGCTGGAAGTGGTGTTGGTGGGCCAGTAGGGGGCAGTCTTCCCTCTGGTCAAATAAACCCCAATGCCCCAGTGCAGTGATGGGGACACTGTGCTGTAGGAGATGCCGTCTTTCGGATGAGACGTTAAACCGAGGTCCTGACTCACTGTGGTCATTAAAGATCCCATGACACTTATCGTAAAGAGTAGGGGTTTCCCCGGTGTCCTGGCTAAACTCCCAACCCAGGCTCATTCAATCTGCCACCTAATCATCCCCCAGTTTAATTGGCTAAAAAAAATATTCTCTCCCTCTCCACCTCAGCTGATGTGTGGTGAGCATACTGGCGCAAAATGGCTGCCGTTGCATCACCCAGGTGGGTGCTACACATTGGTGGTGGTAGAGGCGAGTTTCCCCCGTATCATTGTAAAGCGCTTTGAGTATCTAGAAAGGCGCTATATAAATGCCATGCATTATTATTATTATTATTAACAGTTATGGACACTCATTGGGCTTCCCTAAGCCAATCACGGATGCAAGGGATATGCGGCTTGGTGGCAGTACTGTGTATACTGAGGGGCCAGCATCTGTTTGCAAGCAACTCAAATGAATTTACTTGGCTGTCTTTTCACCTGTAGTCAGGGATTTAGTCCTTGTAGTAGGTTGTGAACAGACCTGCATGTACTGTACTTAGATTCTAGCTCTCAGTTTTTAATAATGTCAAATCTTTTTAGTTTGGTCTTGAAATTCTGTCCAATGTGAACTCTGCGAAATGGGTGAAAAATCCAGGGGTTTTTTTAGATTCCAAATTTATATCATATAAGTTTGAGAGTCATACTCGTATTTTTTCTAACAAAACTGTATTCTATAGGCTACATTTTATTCAGGGAGATTGTACATATATAAAATGGGATCCCGCAATGACGATCCCCCATTTTAAAATATGATAATATCTAGCCTGCACATATGTCAAGACCAATATAGGCAAGAATTATAATTGTTGAAATAGGTCCTGTTAGATATATTTGTATTTCCTGTAGATAGGACAATACGTACCAAAGTATCACGTGCGAGAGATTAGCGATGGCTTCACACCCTTAATTCACTGCACCACATGCAGCTCGTCCCATAAATCAGTCTTTCAGCGTGCTTGCTCAGAGTTGAGTTTTTTTCCCCCCTACACAGTGCACTCTGGGCTAGCGCATAGCATTGGTGCCATCTGGTCTTGTGGGAAATTAGAGGCAAACAGCGACAGGGCAAATTACCTCCAACAACCATGGCCCGGGGGTGGAGCCAGGCAATCTGCACGGAGACATTCTGAGTGGAGATGCGCCCTGTCAGCTCTCCGCAGACCCGTGACAGACACATTGGAGTCAGCTTGACGGGACCAGCCACATACATTCCAGGACACCATCGTCTCTTTTCTTAATAACTGCTTGTGCGTACAACAGCAGGAACTTATCACCTCAGCTTTTAGCTAGGTTCTCCTGGGTTCTCAGGGTTCTCAGGTGATGGGGGCTGGGTTGTGTAGGAACAAGAGGTACTGTGACATGTAATGGCCCCGGGCACCCTGGTCTCGGCAGCGTCCGTGTTGGGATGCGGGATGGGGGGGGTTTGTATGTGCAGACGATGTGTGCGTGACGATTGGGCTAGGTCTTGCATGCCTGACATATCACACAGACGTCCTGAATATAACACAAGAAACCGTGAAATGGCGAGTGATGTATTAAAGCCAATCAGATGTAAGTGGGTCTTCCTTCTCTGTGTGGCACCAAAACCTTATACAGATTATAACATATTTAAGACTATGACTTCATGCAAAAAAATATATTCATTTTTTTTTTTAGGAAATTGCATTGCAGTGTCCATCTGGGCTTACTGAATGAGTAAGGTTTGTATCCACTGTACCATGATGCATGGAACTGGCCATCACAGGACCTGAGTCGCCCTGGCATCAGTAAACGTGCTGACCTATTTTTGCCAACATGCCTAATGAGCTATTCTTCTGTGTATCCCAGGAGTTCAACTTGATTGCCTATTAAGGGGTCAGGAAATCATTTTAGTTTTACCAAGATTAGCTCAAATGGGCTTTTTTTCAGTTTTTAATGGAAAATGTCCATTGTGAAATTCAGTTTGTGGCTCCATACAAAATGAAAATAGATAGATTGAATGATTGGTTGATTAATTGATTGATTGATACAAAGCAGCCCTCGAACATACCTCACCTTCTGTCCATCACTCACCCGTGCCTGTCTGTCTGTCTGTCTGCAGGACTTCCATCTGTTGTATGAGGAGGCGCGGTACTACCAGCTGATGCCTATGATTAAGGAACTGGAGCGGTGGAAGCAGGATAAGGAGCAGCGGAAGCTGACGCAGCCCTGCGACTGCCTGGTGGTGCGCGTCACGCCCGACCTGGGCGAGAGGATCGCACTCAGCGGTGAGAAGGTGTTGATCGAGGAGATCTTCCCCGAGACCGGAGACGTCATGTGCAACTCGGTCAATGCCGGCTGGAACCAGGACCCTACGCACGTCATCCGCTTCCCCCTCAACGGCTACTGCAGACTCAACTCTGTGCAGGTAAGGTCAGCCTCACTGGCACAGGAGCAGTGACACCATGACACGTGGTAACCAAGCAAATGCACCATTTTATACTAGTGTGTGGCCAATACCTGTGCTAATTTTTCCTGGTTTTGGGATGAAGTTGTTCATTTTTCTTATTGGAACACTAATTTTGCCCTGCTTGGTCAGGTGTTGAAGACAAGCGCTCATGTGCACATTTAGCACAAGTGTTTATATGCTGCAAGTACCTGTACTAGTAACGTCTCATTCAAGATCAATAGACCTCTGTCAGTCGATACACTGTGTGGAGAAATAATTGTTCACTATTAGTGTGAAATTTCCTGATTCGTATTGTAATGTAAACCCTAATCTCAGAGGGCAGATGGTACATCATTTGTATATAATATAATTTGGTATATAATTTGGTATGATGTTATAGTCCAACTTGAGCGAGGGTGATTGGGTGAATCAGAGATAACTGGTGTGAAACGGGTGTGCTGGTTATACTATCTACAGGTGGTATCGTAGCCATTCACAAAAAGAAGTTGTCCTCATAAATCTGACTATTGACGATCGGTCAGGACCCGTGGTGATAGTATGATACTCAAAATCATCCAAAACAGAGATAGGTGTGCTTTTTTGGTGGAATTCATATCCTTTCATATGCACAAGATTCCCATTAACAGTGTGCTAAAAACAGAACGTTTCCCAATAATTTAGTCTCCTGGAGTCTCCACCTTTTGTTAGCTTTCCCAATAATATCCCCAAACAGTAGAAACATTGACTTGCTCTGTCACACTCATTTCACAGCTCATACACTGCCTGGCCAAAAAAAATGTCGCACACTCTAATATTTTGTTGGACCGCCTTTAGCTTTGATTACGGCGCGCATTTGTCACAGCATTGTATGGACAACCTTATGCAATGTCACAACATTTATTTCCCTCCAGAGTTGCATTAATTTTTGGCCGAGATCTTGTATTGACGACGGGAGAGTCAAACCACTCCGTAAAGTCTTCTCCAGCACATCCCAAAGACTTTCAATGGGGTTAAGCTCAGGACTCTGGTGGCCAATTCATGTGTGAAAGTGATTCCTCATGCTCCCTGAACCACTCTTTTACAATTTGAGCCGGATGAATCTTGGCATTGTCGTCCTGGAATATGCCAATTGATGGGATAACCTCGTCATTCAGTACATTCAGGTACTCAGCTGACTTAATTGTATTGCTGCATAACGTTGCTGAGCCTAGATCAATTGAAGCAACCCCAGATCATAACACTGCCTCCAGAGGCTTGTACAGTGGGCACTATGCATGATGGGTGCAACGGTGACTTTTTTTTTGGCCAGGCAGTGTATAAAAGTGGACAGTGTAGCAGTTGACCTTGAGATGCCAACAGTAGACACCATACCACAGATTCTGTAGACCTACCAGATGGTCAGCCCTATGTGCAGGAGGTTCCGGTTTGCGAAAGGAGCTTCAGCTTAATATTAATGAAGAGGCATGCCCGAGGACAGAACGTCCATTGCCATGTTAGTCATGAACATTCATAGGATGTGTCAAATTGGAACATTTCGGTTCCAGTAGTGGACAGCCACAACTCAGTGCTAAGAGTACAGCGCTGCCTGATTAATCTAAATCATTTCTGACAATATGGACTACCAAACTGAATATGACTGCTTAGAGCACATCTCTTGAGTGCCCACCAAGTCTACAGCCCCACCCCACACCCCAAAAAGTGTGCTACCAACCTCCCAGGGGTGGATCAGGGGGAGAAAACATATACGGGGCATTGGTCATGTTTTGTGGGAAATGAAAAGGAGAAATAGCAAAGAAAATGATATGCATAATTTATATTTCACTCCCTTTTTAAAAAGACTCCAATATAAAACGACCGCCCGGAGCGATAGAAGTACATGTATTGCATTTTTTAAAAACGTACTTAGAATTTCTCAAACATCCTAAACTGGTTTATACTCCACTTTATGGATTTTTAAATGGCTTGCAATATAGCTAATTGGCCACATCAACTAACACAACATTTCTCCAGTCTGTTTACAACGGAGTTCAGTTGCGGTGCTCTGCCGCCCGTTCCAGATGAAGCAGAAACCGTTTCCCTCTTTATTACCTGCTCTCCTGCAACATGTTCGTTGAGGTAAAATAAATTCCTCTTGATTATATGCAAAATGTTCCCAGCAGAAGTATGTAAAAGATGTTCCACTCCAAGGGTTGCCTGTCAATTATTTTTTTTCTGAGTAATGCATAGACAGTTGGCTTCAAAAGAGCTGTCTGAAGTTATGTACCTTCCTTGGATGAAAGGGCATTTTGAGCACCGCTGTCTCCCCTTTCATACCTTCCCCCTTTAAAACAGAGAGAAAAGGAGAGGTTTATCCAGCTAATGTGGGTAAGGACAAGCCAATTGATATGTTTTTTCTTGAGCAATGGTAGATATTTCCAGACAACAACTTACTCCCTGTAATTTCTCAATGTTGCTGGAAAGTATGAAAGAGCTCTGAGAATAATGATTATCTCCCACAGCGTCTTGTCTTTGGGTGCCTGCCCAGTAGTGCTCTTTGCCCCACCCAGCAGAGAGAGAACAGGCAAAGAGGAAGCACAATGTATAGCCACCGTGAGAACAGGGAAGTACTTATTATTGCCAGTGTTGTAATGCCAGTGAGGGTACAGTGCGAGTCATGTGTGAGAAATTCGAGGAACTGGATTAAATTTTGCGCAGAATACAGCTAATGCCCTGTAGGTATCCCTGCTCTGGCAGAGTGGCTTTACATGCCATGGACCAAAACCGAAGACAACTTTAAAAAAGCAATATCCTTCGTGGAACTCGATTAGGTTGAACATGTATTGTATATCAGGACATTTTCTAAGACAGTTTCACCTTAGAATACAAAATAAATTATGGTATACTCAAGTAAATGTGGAAATATATCTTATTTAGTTGTCTATCCGTATCTGTATAATGGAGTTCAGAGAATGATGTGGAAGCCAGCCTGCTTTTAGATGAAAGTGAAGCCATTAAAGAGCGTAAACTCTCACAGGTGTTTGCCCACGGTTCCAGTGCAGGAGACAACATGTCCACTTCATACATCATTCTGATTGAGTGCTGGGATCAGGCCAGACACTATTCTTGCTTTGTCACATTGACAGAACATAGTTTTGGGGATGCTAAGCGCTTTGGCCCCTGTCTAATATGTCAAACAGCTGAACAATAAATTGTGTCAGGCATACTGGTTTGTGTGTGTGTATGCCTTTGTTTGTGTGTGTGTGTGTGTGTGTGTGTGTGTGTGTGTGTGTGTGTGTGTGTGTGTGTGTGTGTGTGTGTGTGTGTGTGTGTGTTTGTGTGTAGAAAACAAAGGCATCTTAAGAGCAAGTGTCAGCTATGAAACATATATCACCGGCACTGGTCAGCTATGAAAAATATATCGCTGGCACTGGTCAGCAATGAAAAATATATCGCTTGCACTGGTCAGCTATGAAAAATATATCGCTGGCACTTGCTCTTAAGATGAATGTGAACGACCTCACCATTACCCAGTTACTCAAGATGCATTCTCAAATTCACACTCCCAAAGTACCACCCTTTTCAGTAGGCAACTTATCTAAGGGGTCAGGCTGGGTGGGACTAAAAAGGCCATTGCCTGTAAAAGAATGGTAACTATTTTTTGGTAGTGGAGCGCTACTGGTTTGGTAGCCAAAAAACCTCCTGGTGGAGCACAGTATCACTTGAAGTCTGAAAGGGCAACTTGTCACACGATTGAGCCAGTTACTTTTGCTCACTCAAGAACATGTGTTGAAAATTATTGTCAAAGGGTACCATGATGCTGTAATCAAACTAATAGTGTAAAGTCATTTACATAAACACCATTCTTCCCTGTCTGCAGTCATGGATTATTGAGTAGTCAATGGGTCATGTGTTGTCTGTAGCTTGTCATCAGTACATTCCCCTCAGTCAAGGCTATTAGAGAGTCAATCAGTGTTTGTGTTCCTCAGGTGAATTTGTGCTTAGCCTCAGTCGCTTCAGGGAAAATGCATTCAGGTCTACAGTCTGTAGCATTTGTTTCCATAATCTTTTAATTCCTGAGCAAGAACCCCACCCTGGCCCCACCCCCATATTTGGCAATTGCTACTCTGACGCTCTGATGTTTCTCTTTCATGAGATCTCATGCATTTTTGTGTGAACCTGTTTGGCTTTATTTCTTCCAGTGTAGCCCAAAGAGAGACCATTGATTTTCATGTACACTCCAAATCAGCAGAGAACGAGTAAATACCCAGAGTTTCACACACTGAATTTTAAAGATATACTCATTAAAAAAAGAAAGAGCCTGATTTGCTGTGGATCAGAAATATAAAAATTTCCCTCCAAGTGGAAATGACAGAGAAGGCAAAGAAAGGAACGAATTAAATGTTTGGGATGGTGACAACAGAGAGTAGGAATATTGTAAAACTTCCTATAAGACCTACCTACCCCCCCCCCCCCCCCCCCCCCCCTCCATATCCCCAGCCCACAGGCAGGGGTGGACTCCACTCCTCCTCAAACACAGGCCAAACAGAAAGAGCTGTTAATTAAATATTACAGTTATTAAAATTGATCACACAAAAATAACACATGCAGTATTAAAATGGGTGGGATGAATACCCTGAAGAAATACACCAATATTTTATATTACATATGTTAATATGGAAATAAAGTTGCTGCACAAGGCAAGAAAAGACATGTGTTTCATGTGTTTCAGTCAGTCCCCTGAAATTTGATATAAGTTACAGGGAGATTTTTATAGGAAGTATGTAAATTGATCATATTTCAATTCTATTGCACTGGGTGGTCAGGTTGGCTTTGGTCAATATTACAGCGCTTGGTTCGTTACATAATCAGATTGCCAGACAGTTATGAATAGTACTTTGTTGACATTTTAAATTTAAAAAAATCTTGTTAGGTACAATAAAAGGTTCTTATCCTCTTCACTGGCCAGCTGTATCCATCACCCTGTTCTTCCTTCTCCTTCCCATTCAAGGCCTGGAGGGGTGGAAGATAGGGAACACAAAGGACCCCCTTAATGAGCAATGAAAAGGTGGAGAGATGGGAGAATAAGGGGCGCCACAGAACTAAAAATAATCCAATAAATACAATAATATGGGCTAGCAATCGTGTGGTGTATTAGTAAAGTGAGTGTCCAGTGATTAGCAAATATTAATGACATACATAGGTGCATTTGAGTGTTGATAGATGTGAGGGCAATGAGTTTTCTAATGAGTATTTTTAACCCCCTCATTGATGCCATGACATTTCAAAACCCCTGAATATCACTATGGTAACATTTGTAAATCGCTGCTGCCATGTTGATGGTGTTCTAAGACCCCTTCTCATTGATGCTATGGTGATGTCGTCTCTAATCCACCCTCCTTGTTGATGCCATTGTCACTCTGGGCCAGATTCATAGTTGAGATAATCACTTGCAAATCGCACTCGCGAAATTAAGTAATTTTTTTTAAGCTATTTGTGATTCGTATTTTTGACTCGTCCACTGTTTTAAGGGTCTTCTCCAGTATATACGCGCACGGGGGCAGAGATTGCTGAAAACAAGGCGTGTCTGCAATATACGCAGATTCAGAGTTTTCACTTAATAATCTTTTTCCGCGGAACTCAGAAAAAAAAGGTGGTTTATGTCTAGCGCCACCAATAGATGATTATGAAAAATACAGCATCTTTTGCATAAATGGATGTTAGAATGTGTGCATGTTATTTGAACATAATATTGGTCATATTTTCCTTGGCCTAAAAAAAATTAAAACGATGTAAAAGTATTATTGAAAAAGAAAACAATGTGAATATATTATTGACCGTCTATATCGTAGGCTACAATACAATTTAAAACACATTTCATTATCTCTTCAGTTATATTAACCCCTCCAGATTTGTGGTGACCACATTAATCTAACAAAGTATCCAGCAGTGGATGTGTTCTTGTGTTTAAGGAAAAGGAGGCGAGAGAAGGGAAAGGGAAATACAGACCAATATTAGATTTTTTAGGATTGATTGATAGACAATGTCTGGATCATTTTCGCTTTGACAAGAGAGACAATTTTGTATTCGTGTCTGCTCAGCAGCTCCAAAATGGATTTGGAAGCGCAAATGAACTACCCGCACAGTGCACCGGTGTGCTCCGTACGGTTACAATCTCTCTCTCCTTCCTGGCCACAGGATCCGTGTGATGCACTCAGAAAAAGAAATCGTTGGACAGTGGTTGCACGTCATTTTTATTATTAAGTATATGTGACTTCAACTGGTTAAGTCACATATACTTAACACTACTTTGTGCAACCACCATAGATCATTTCATTGCGTGAAAGAAATCCAACGATTTCTTTGTTTACTTAATAATATTCCGTGCAACCACTGTCCAAGGATTATTTTTTGAGTGTGTGATGGGTATATCCCAGTTGTCAATATCCAGGAGTTATGATCAATTCATCAAGGCTATGATGCAACATATCAATACGACGTTCACTGCCTTCCCCACCACCCAAGAGCAACTACGATGTGACACGTTGAAAATGCATACCCCCCACAAACATTTTTTAGTAGACAATCAACTATACAGATCCATCAGGTACAATAAACAGGTCATTAGAATATCATGCCCAGTACCACCCACATAAGCACCCGAGATAAGCACCCGCGGGCCAAAAGTTAGAATACAGCGTAGATCACCCCCCTTAAAAGCTGTGCAGGAGAGGCACTTAAGCGCATGACTTAAGTTGGCCATCTCTGAATCCGGCCCTCTGTCTCTAACTAATGCTGTAGTGACAGATCTCTCTGACCCACTCTGCTTGCTGTCCCTTCAGGTTCTGGAGCGGCTCTTCCTGAAGGGCTTCAGCGTGGCAGCATCGTGCGGCGGGGGCGTGGACTCCTCCCAGTTCAGCGAGTACGTCCTGTGCCGCGAGGACCGGCGGTGTCAGCCCCTTAACACCCCCATCAGGATAAAGCAGGAGCCCCTGGACTGAGGCATGCAGGGAAGGGAACTGGTGCTGAAGCAGACTTCAACAGAACAAGCCCCCCCTTCCATCTGCCCCTGCCTAAATATAAACCCCACTCTGAAACCCCGGAGGGCTAGAAGTCTTCAGCTCACATCTCTAGCTCTGTGGAACACATCGTTCTGACGGGAATGTAATGTCAAATAGGCCGAAAAAAATGTCTTGATTCTGTTAAGATCCAAAGAAATTTCAACACACAAGGACCTGTGAAGAAAAATGAAAGACAGATGGACCATTACTCTTTCTGTTGCCAAACGTTTTTCCCTCCTTGTACGAGGCTCTCTGTCTGGACTGGTTGATGGAGGAGGGAAGGCCAGTCTCTCACTTCAGCGTGGTCAGTCATGTCGTCCAGTCCTGTTTCCGTATGAGGCCCGTGTGTTCTGTGTGGAAGTGTGGACAGTTTTCCTGGGCTGTGCTCATGGACAGTTTTCATAGACTGCGCTCATGAATAGTTTGCATTGACTGCACTCATGGACCGTTTTCATGGACTGTGCTCGTGAATAGTTTTCATAAACTGCACTCATGGACAGATTTCGTGGAGGCTCAGCCCTTTCCTTAGTGCTCATTGGAAAAGTCAAGATGATCCAACCGACTAACGCGATGCCGAATGGAACAGTGTGCACCACAACACAACAACATCACAACACAGAACACCACACAACTACACCACATAAAAACAAGCCAAAACCTCACTGACAACACAACCATACAGTGCAGTACAGGACAGACACACCACACAGTGCAGCACAGCACACTATATTGCACTACACAACATGGCACACTGCCACCCTGGCTCATTTCCAACTGTAATGATCCTGCTTCTTTCAATCTGTGTTCAGTGACAAATTCATCACTTTCTGGTTGTTTATATAGTACATTTTCATCTTTTTATTCTGCAACAATGACTTACACAGTATGAGTTTTAGTTGTTTTTTCATATGAAGGATTTCTGGAATTTGTTTGCAAAAGTCATTGGTTTGAAGGCGTGAGTAGGAGCTGTTTGGCACTGGCTGAAACACTATTGTATCTGCAGGCTACATGGCTAAAGGAAGGAGTCTAGTTGCTAATGCATTCAGAATCAGAGAAGGCCTCATTGTTCTAATAAGGCTGGAGGGGTACCTGGATATTTGAAAGCACTGTTCTGATATTTCTAAATATTCCACCCCCGAATACACAATAATCTTTTTTTTTAATTTTGTCTTCGTATTCTTCTCTCATAATTTGTACTATAATTTATACTGGTTTTACACACAAGCATAATAATATTAAATATTGAACATTCCAAAAAATGTTAATAATAAATTACAACTGCTTTATATCAGAATAACTTGAAAATTGATCACGATGATCTGTCGTAAACTTTGTTAATTTTATAAATATAGCATTTGTAGGTGTACGATTATACGCAACTCTTGATCGGCATTGGGCTACAGAGTCTGTCCACCATAATATTTCAAACCCGTTTGGACCCAAGAATAAGTATCATAACTAGTGCTGAGCGATTAGCGTTTTTTGAGTTCAGTTCGATTTCGGTTCAATTTTAGAAAATAGGCTCATCTTGGTTTCCAATTTCGATTTTTTTAAAAACATGAATGTATCATAAAATAATGACTATTTTAAATAATTAATCATTTTAATTAAAAAGTTAAACTCTAGGCCTAACTCTTTTTAAAAAAGACAAACTTTTAATCTAAAAATTAACGTGGTGTCAACATGAAATCTTTTAAAGATCCTCAGGAAAAGTGTGCTCTCTTTACAGTCTTAAAGGTTCCAATGACTGCATATTACAGCAAATCATTTGCTTCAACTATTATTATCACTTAATATACATGAATTTAGTGTGTGCATATTAGCTGCACTTTTTATTTGATGACTTGAGAATTTATTTCCCTTTTCATACAGTTTTCTCAGCAAGTACAGATTTTCGCTTTGGCAGACAGCCAGCCATTGAACGTCACGTTAGTTTAGGCTACTGTTTTTAGTTTTCCTCTGACCACGCTAGCAAGCTGACTAGAAGGCTCACACTAGATAACAGCTACCTTAAATTTGACGAAATCACTAGGCTCATTTCGGGGCAGATATTCCTAAATCAGACATTCTGTTAAATACAAACTACCAGTATTTTAGAAGTGTTGTTATTGGATAGACAGTATATGTGCCGTTGGCTACAGTACGTATCATACCTTTTATAACGTTACACTCGCTCATCCAGCTCAAATGGCATTCGCATGTGAATATTGCGTTCTGTGTTCCGTGCGTTTCTGAACTGTTGCATTACTTGCGTGCCTGTAGGTGCAATGGATTATGGTCATTGTAGTTATTGTGATGCTTATTTCAGTGTGAACTGTGTTGAGTAGCTGCCTTTTGAAAACTACAACTTTAAAAAACTAGCACACCGAGCTCAGAAAAAAACACCGTTTATTCACCAAATTTTTTTTTATCCACCGAATTAAGACAATTTAAATAATCAAACCGACGTTGATCAATTAGTTATTTAAACACAGAAAAAACACAAAAATGTTGGTGAATCGCTCAGCACTAATCATAACCTGCAGTAGGGGAATGGCTATGAAGAGTGGGCATGCTCTGTGTCCTCGATTTCCCTTTTTTTTTGCACTTGGCAGTCTCCCTCCCCGTCCCTCTTTCTCTGGGACGAGGCGTGACTGTGGGAGAAGTCAGTGAGGCCCCTTGTCGAGGCCGTATCCTGGGGCAGTTATTTCCTGCTACCCCCCAGCAACCCCCTCCCCCTCCCATTGGTGATGTCTGAAGTGGGCCCATTATTCCCGGGTGTAGCCAGGGCCCCAAGGGGTTTCTACTGGGGGGAGGGGTGGAGTGAATTAAGTCAGTCAGGTCACACAGACAACCTTGCCCACCTGGGAGTGGTGTCAAATTCAGTGTTCCTCCCATTTACTCATTCCACTTTAAAAAGGCAGTCACTAGGACAGAAAAGCATTAATTTCATGTCTTATGCTGTGACCTTGGAATATGTCAAGCGTGCCGAAGCGTGCTCATTTTGATTGTATTTAGTTTGTGCAGCCTGGCCATACATATGGGATTGTATTTCTCTTCAGGTCCAGAGAAGAAACTAAGTCCTGCAATATCAGAGGATGGAGAGAACTGTTGCTCATACTAATTTAAACCAGTTATGTTTGTCCAGCAGATCTTGATCAAAGAGAACAACTGGAAAGACAAAGTGTAACTGATAGCATGGTTTTTTGTTTTATCTTACTGATCAAACATAGGAACATTCAAATTGTGGAATGAAGATGCAGTTTGTCAGGACATAAAGGGAATATTCTGTTTTGAGTATTTAAAGGTTGTATCAGCGATTTTGGGTGGAAACATAAATTTTTTTTTTTTTCCTCACGATCCGCTAGCTGCCCGCCCCATAAGCAGGCCGTCAAAAAACCGCGTCTCTGTAGGCAGCCTATGCTCCGAGATCGTACACAAAAACAATGGTACTACCAACTACTCAAAACCAAAATAAACAGTATTCCAACCAATCACAATGATCTGCACAAACGCTAATACTCTTATCTCGCTGAAATCTTGACGGATTTACAAACGGTTTGGTTTCTTACAAACGTTATTAACGTGGTTATAATTCTGGATGCTTGAACACTATTTTTTAAAACATAACATAATTATTCATAAGTATGTTTGCTTGGGATTTCGCTTCAGAAGTGACGTCACGTTTGTGCAGATCATTGTGATTGGTTGGAATACTGTTTATTTTGGTTTTGAGTAGTTGGTAGTACCATTGTTTTTGTGTACGATCTCGGAGCATAGGCTGCCTACAGAGACGCGGTTTTTTGACGGCCTGCTTATGGGGCGGGCAGCTAGCGGATCGTGAGGAAAAATCAGATGAATGTGATCATTTATGTTTCCACCCAAAATCGCTGATACAACCTTTAATGTGCATTCTTTTTTTTGTGACTTTTTTGTTTTGTTTTTGTTTTTTCTTACTGATCAAAAATAGAAACATTCAAGCCTTGGCGTGAAGGGGCTGTTTGTCAGAACATCAAGGGCATTTTCATTTTTGAATAGTTTGCGATTATTTGCTCACCTAGGAAATGGGAACAACAATTGGTGGCAAAGTAACTTGGTTGCCCTCTGTTTCCTACCTGTTGTTCTTCCTTCAGAAGTAAGGTTAGCGTAGCATATCGCCCAGTGTGGCTCTGATCTCAAGAGGTCAAGATAAACTCAAGATAAACCCCTCCACCCCTACTATTTGTTCTTCTGCCTGCTGCCGTGAAGGAGATCACCAAAAGATTCTTTCATATGCACTGGTGGTGGGGTTGAGTCCCGGCTCCTTGTTTGTCCCACAGGCTCCAGTCACAGCCAGGGTGAGGGCCCAGCTTTGTTTGTACTGCCTTCCTCCCTTCTCAAGTCACCACCTCAGGACAGGACAGGGCAAGTGCTCCACACTTTCCTCACACGGCAGCACAATCGCAGCTATACATCCATAGCTAGAAGAGGCTTCCAAGTCTATAATTCAGTGGCTGCCATTCCAGCCCTCCATCCTAAAGCAGCCTGAATTAATATTTAAACTTTTTTTCTGCAACACAAGACAGCACTACCTATGGAAGTCAGTGGAAGACACATAGGCTACCACGTTCTGAGGACATGACTGTAATATGGTGTGATATTAAGACAAGGAAGGTGAAGGCATCTCCAAATTTGGAAGTTTTTTTTTTTTAAGTCCTGTTCTAATGCTTGTGTAGAGTCACTGTGACGAATGAAGTCTTTCTTGTCTTGGAAAGAAGGGTTTACTGCCATTATTCTTGTCCCCCGATGAATATCTTCTCACTTGAGGTGTGTCCATAAACAGGGGGGAGACCACTTCTCTGTGTGCTATTTAGTCTGAAGACTAGTCACTTGTATAATTATTTGTACATTGATATGTAATAGGACTCTTGGTTTGAGTGTGTGTTTTGGCAAAAAAAAAGAAAAAAGAAAAGGTAAATAACGATAACCTCATAGTCCTATTTGAATTTTCCTGAAAAAGAAAAGCTCTTTAATCAGGAATAAGAATTTGCAAGCAATATGGTGTGTACATATGGATTTTAAAAAAAAGACATTTCAAAAGGTATACAAAAGTGCAAATGTATATTATTTAAACAAATGTTTTAATAAGTAGTCAATAGTATTAAAGGGCATGTGTTAATTTACAGTGTCAATTATTTGATTTTATTTGCATATTTTCATTAATAAAATGATGTACTGTTTATTTAATATGTTGACTCTTGTTTTATGTAGTTAGTGAGTTGTACTACCTATAATGTTCTAAAGGGCTCAACATTTTCTTCAGGACCTAGAGAACTACTATAATTACACACAATCAGGAGGTATAAAATATGATGATAAATTATATAGACCTACCAGATACTCATCTCTAAATCTTTCTATCACTGAAACTCATACATTCCAATTTGATTAATCTTATGAATATTGGTGAAGGGGCATGGCCAAGCAAGTACAATTAATTAATTCATGCAATGCATAAACTAAAATGTAAATTTACACAGTGAAAATGAGCAAAACCTTCAAAACAATAATTTGACCCTCTCTTGCACCTGTTTGAGATGTGGAATGTTCATTTGTCATGTCATTTTTTTATATTCAGATTTTTTCTATTAAATATTTTTAGCAAATTGAACAACATACGCACAACCATCAAAGAGCGCAGTGAGGGGAAACATACATACAGTGAGTGAAAAAGAAAGTACACCATCTTTAAATTCTATGGTTTTTACATATTAGGACATAATTAGCCCTCGTCAAGTCCTACCAGCAGATAACTCCTACATCATTTGACAAGTAACACAAAACAGATTTTACTTACTGTGAAAAAATAAGTGCACTCAATGATTCAATAGCTTGTAGAATCCCCTTTAGCAGCAATAACGCAAAGTACAGTTTTCTGTATGAGTTTATCAGTCTCCTACATTACATTGGAGAAATTCTGGCCCGCTCATTACAAACCTGCTTCAGCTCATTGATGATTCAGGGCTCTCTTAATATCCCACCACATCTCAACATCTGGCGTATTTAGTAAATTTAAACATTTTAAGTTGTTCATTTTGTTTAAAGCCCAATACCTTTGCCTTTATCTTTGCCCCTTAGTCCCACTCAGACACAAGAATTAAAGAGTTAAATTTGTTTTTAAAATTTGATCTTCAACATGAATTTGCTGTTACTTGAACAAAATGACTACATTTCTCATGTCAGCTGTGCATATTTTTGACAACATGACACCAAAATAATCTGTCAATGTGTGTTGCAAGCTGTCATGTTGTATTAACTTTAATTAAAACTTTACACATCCAAAGTGTTGTTGCACACAAATACAAATTTTCATGGGCAAATCCACAGAAAAAATGGCCTTGTTTTATGAAAAGCCCTTACAGGACCTTCTTTCATATCTCTGTGTTCTGCACTTAAACATTTTTGTCCTTCCAAAATGCTTCCGCTTAATCAGAAATAGAATCCTAAGGGAACTGTACTTGGTCAAAGCGATGGCCACTCATCCAATTTATGACAAAACTCTTTATATCAGATTTCACCTATGAGCATTTAAAAAGCTACCCATATGAGTGAGGTCAGATTTTTGATTTATGATTTATTTTTTCATCAAAATTCACAAAATACCCCTTGTGCTCAAAGGGATATAAGTGAGCCCAGAGACCTCAGAGCCTTATGGGAGTTCCACACCAGTACACACATGAGCAACTGCACTAAAAGAAAAAAGAAGAATGCAGGATTTTTTCTCTCTCTCCACACTTCTTGGAAAAAATACCAATTTTGTGTCCAGTTAATGGAAACATGGCTTATCACTCCATAAGACTAATGCTAGTGACTGATTTCATTTTTGGAGGAGGAATGGAAAAAATACCCTCAGTCAGATTAGGTGTTTAATTAATTATTTATACTTACAATAGCGACTATAATTTTGACCAAAGTACGTGTGTTATATGACTTCTCACTTTGAAATCGTACAGGAAACTGTGGCACTCTTCAGTATGGTACTTTAAAGGGGACATGAAGCACTCGGTAAAGTGGCTCTGGTTCGTTAGCTTTTTACCTTAAATTAGATAAGACCGTGCGTTCAAATCTCAAACCGACCCGTATTTTGCTTTTTTTCCACTAGGGCGCAGCCATCTTGGACCAACTGCGGTCGTGACGTCACTAGGTTGGTCGGTCTATGCTGCTCAATGTATTCCTATGGCAAAATAGTTGACTTTCAGTGAGCTCAACGAAGCAGTTAGTGGAAATTAAAGGGATAGTTCAGAATTTTGGACATAATGTCTCAATTACGACTTACCCGTGATGTAGTTGATTGATGGAAACCATTTTCAGCTAATTCCATGCTGTCCCTTCTTTTGGAGAAAGACACACACATTGCTAATGCTAGCGCAACTCTAAGGTAACCGGTAGCATTTAGCCTTTACTTTGTGCTGACCTATATTCTCTGTGGAAGTACGGTGGCGGAGCGATACTTTACGTTACCTACGAATGTAGTGCCAGCACTGGTCGACTACAACAACAAAGAAGAGCAACAAGTTTCAATGGCCACGTTCGCTCCGGCACAGTACTTCCACAGAGAATATAGGTCAGCACAAAGTAAAGGATTCAACGATAGTTTGACTTCAAAAATGATGGTATAAACACTCAAAATAACCCCGATAGACTGTCGTCGTATTTTATTTGCTTTGGGTGCACTGTGTTTAAATGCGTTTGGTAGTGGATGCTACCGGTTACCTTAGAGGTGCGCTAGCATTAGCAACATGTGTATTAAAAAACATTTTATCAAGCGAAATGTCTTAGATATGACAAGTTACATCTAACAGTAACAAACTTTGTATCTATAGTAGGCTTTTTTTTCAGATGTTCCCATCTCATGATGCAAATCTGAAATGCAATTTCCTTAGCATGGGCTGTTTAATAGGCTGCGTGACCAAAGCATTTTTAAAAAGCAAGACGGAGAGAGATAGGTAAATTGAGTTGCGGTTTCATGCAATTTTCTTAAATAATCTAACTAATGACAAAAATAACCAAAATTGGTGCCAATTTTATGGTATAAAGTTGAGAAGGAACTATTTATTTCCTTATAGAATCAATTGTTTTCAGAACTACCAACGAGAGGTTTTTGCATAACTACGGACAAAATAGAACTGTAACGAGAAATAGAATTAGCAACGAGATGTTTTCTGTTCAAATAGAACTATCAACAAGCAGTTTTGCATGACAAACTACATGCCAAAATGGCTTCGGAAGGATATTTAAATTTCAGCTGATTAAGTCGATAAAAATCAATAAATATAAATGTAACTATAAATAATAATTTTTTATATAAACAATATAATAATATAAACAGCTGCGCCTCGGGCAATTTACTACCTCCGTGTCAGGCATTTAAACTGTAATGCCCGGCTCCTCGGTCATTATTGCTTAGGCTACAAATTAAGTTTTGTTCGGTAATACTCATTTGAGCATCTTGGGGCAATAGAAAAATACCGTCTGTGCGTTTTATGTTTTATTTTTTCCTCAGGGTACATCATTGAGGTCACTGAAAGTCAGCTATTTTCCCATAGGAATACATTGAGCAGCAGAGACCGACCAACCTAGTGACGTCACGACTGGAGTTGGTCCAAGATGGCTGCGCCCTAGTGGAAAAAAAGCGAATTTCAACTTCTTTTTCCAGCAAAATACGGGTCGGTTTGAGATTTGAACGCACGGTCATATCTAATTTAAGGTAAAAAGCTAACGAACCAGAGCCACTTTACCGAGTGCTTCATGTCCCCTTTAAGGTGGTCATAGGAAATTTGAGAAGGTACGGTTTATTTCAGGACTATCCAAACTCAGCCCTGGGGCCTACTGTGTATGCACATTTTAGTTCCTCTTAATTTCGCAATCAAGTTAGGCCTAATGGAAAACATGCATTTAAATGCTTCAGAAATTCCTGTGTGTCTAAACCGACTTTGAGTCAATCAAGGTTTGGTTCTTTACAATCAAGGTTTGTAGGTGTCAGTTTCAGCATCTTGGTGTTCAACCTTTCAGCATTTAGGATTTAGTGTGCTTATCTCAGTCAGTCAATCTCTCAAAGCAGCAAATATAAACTCTTTGTAAAGGAACAGCCACAGGGCACATCACATTGGCTACCTGAGGACTGAGATTGATTAGTAAGTCTTTGAGTAAGTGCACTACAAATGTATACATAATGTAGCCTTAGAGGGCAGTTGTAAATGGCTAATTCATTGAGATCAATTAAAAGGTCATTACATTTCAGGAATGACATCTTAAGTTGGACTGAAAACCAGCACAAAGAGTCCAGGTTAGGGTATTTCTGGGTTATGTGCACTGTATACTATAATCTGAACAAAAACGTCTCCGACGTAAAAAAAAATCCAAGTTACCCACGCATAGCCTACATAGCGCTGTCTATAAGTCCTTAATTCCAACTTGCAAAAACTAGGCCTGCCTTTTAAAGTATTGATATCAAAATGTGGCCAAGTTACAACTAACAATATTGCCTATCATAGCTCACACTAAATAAACTAGCTCTATTCCAAAGCAATGCTATCCAAACTTTCCTAAATTATTTAATGCAACTTGGCCCTGTGTTTCTTCATCTTAGCATATGAAGAGATTGTGCCTCATGGAACAACATATGATTTCAATTAATGTTTTAAACAGTTGATGAATAATTACACTCCAGAAAGGATATGGTTATACTTTGTTGGCAAGTTTACTTTACAAAATGTACAGGTTTTAAAATGTTAACTGCTGCTACAGATTTCTTTACTATTCACAAGCAGACATTTATATCAAGAAACATCATGTACAATAGAGAAAGGGGGGATGAATAAATAAATGCAGATAAAAATAAGTAATATTTTTTAAATAGCGTACATATAGCATTTTTACAAACGTATGCAGACATGTTTGTGGGTCAGATGATGGAAAATAATTAATAGTACTAATTTTCTTAACATAATAATAGTTATATTTGCGAACAGAATTTTGTGAACACAAGGATATCTATGCTCTGTAGGACCACACAGGTTTTGATAGAAATCCAAATATTCCAAATAAATAAATAAATCAATAAATAATAATAATACATTTTATTCATTCTGTGCTTTTCATAGACCCAAAGCAGTGGATGCAGACAATTATTCAAACATGCCCTATAGTGTAGTCATTTTTCTGTTTAATTTCTAAGTGCAACACATCTGAATCAGAGTATTTTCACTATAAATTATTCTCATTTTGCAGTTTGATGTGGAGCATACAGTTTAATTGACCACATTCTCTTGAGATGGTAAGATGAAGAAACACAGGGCCAAGTTGCATTAAATAATTTAGGAAAGTTTGGATAGCATTGCTTTGGAATAGAGCTAGTTTATTTAGTGTGAGCTACGATAGGCAATATTGTTAGTTGTAACTTGGCCACATTTTGATATCAATACTTTTAAAGGCAGGCCTAGTTTTTGCAAGTTGGAATTAAGGACTTATAGACAGTGCTATGTAGGCTATGCGTGAGTAACTTGGCTTTTTTTTTTACGTCGGAGACGTTTTTGTTCAGATATCACTTATTTTTGGTAGCTAACTAATGATGAACAATGCATGAAGATAATGACATCGAGAGAGACATGCATACAGAATAGTACATGCATTCCAAATAAATGCATGCAGACATTCGCATAACCATAATGCCCTCTACTGACAAGAATGATGACATTTCTCCTATTAGCGATAGCCCACAATTACATTAAAAGAGTTTGTAGATTAGCTGTATTTAATGTCTAATGGAATACAATGAACAGCACCACCTGAACTATGGATCATGAAGAAGCATGTAAATTAGGCCTAATTAACCAAGTCTATATGGAGACATGCATAATAGCACAATAGGCTAGACGCAAACACATTGTAGCTGAAAGAAATACATACTACATACTACTAGCCTACTAAGAAAGTAGCCTACCAGAGATTATTCTTCTGATTATTATTATAATTAAAAGTGTTTGCAGTAAGATAGTACATTGTCTGCAGAGTAGCGTAGACTAGAGCAATGTTCGGAGGCTATAGTAATTTTTTTAAAGTGAACCATGAATCAGATATTTTTAGGGAATTGGACGTTTATAAAGCCGATCTCTCAAGGCATTGTAGCTTATAGTAGGCTATCATCAATTCTTAATGCATTATTGTAAATTCTTAATTTTATGGTGACATTGTGTTATGTGTGAAAAGGATAAACTGAACAGAGCTGAAGTGAAGAAATGAATGAAGACATAATAAAGAAATGTTGGCCGAGGCGAGCGTTGAACGTTCGGCTTCCACAGTGAGTCAGACAACACCGCGGCGCAATGGACAGCACGCTCCACACAGGCGAATATTTTTGCCGGCATTTGTGTGAGATTAAAACATGTAGCCAATGGCATTTTTACATTAATTCAAGAACGCAATGTTAACCAGATGATATTCTGCGTTGAAACTTTTTTCTTTGCTTGACAAATGGCCATGGGATGCCTGTTCCCATAACGTTAGCTAGCCTATTGCATTACTGTCGTGGTGTCCAGTGACTGAATTGTTTAACAGGTTACAAGTGAACAGTTAATATTATAAACGTGTCTTTGCCTTTGCAATAAAAAAAACATTCTTGCATGAGAAAACCAGAACATGTGCACACTGTTTGAGTCCAAAATGAAATTACACTTTATTATCAACCGGGCGAGGTACGAACCCACGTCTCTCGCAATACTAAGGCTTGACGCTAACCAGAAGACCAAAGGGGTATAATCACGTGATATATGCCATTTGTCAGTGTTGGTCTGACTTTCACCATTTCACTGTAGTACAAGTGAAATAGGCTACAAGTGAAACATTGAACAGTTAATATTGGAAACGTCTTTTGCCTTTTTTTCCGGTAGTTAAATTAAAAGTGTTTGCAGCTACATTATCTGCAGAGTAGCATAGACTAGGCTAGAGCCACATTCGGAGGCTATTGTTTATTTTTTTTTTTTTTAAAGTGACTAACCATGAATCAGATACTGTATGTTTGGCGAATTAGCGTTTTATAAATCCGATCTCTTAAAGGATTGCAGCTTATAGGAGGCTATTATCAATTCTTAATGTAGGCTATTATCGTAAACTCTTAATTTTCCTAGTAGTTAATTTTATGGTGACATTGTGTTATGTGTGAAAAGGATAAAGTGAACAGAGCTGAAGTGAAGAAATTAATGAATAAAGAAATGTTGGCCGAGGCAAGGGTATGTTGAGGTTTGGGTTCCACAGTCAGTCATGACCGCAAGAGCAGAGCGTAACACCCTCCCCAAACCAGACAAGAGCTAGCGTCCGGTTTGGGGAGGGTGTGATATAGTACAAGTGAAATACAAGTGAAACATTGAACAGTTAATATTGGAAACCTCTTTTGCATTTGCAATAAAAATACCTTAATGTGTTAATGTGAAAATAATAACAGTCTAAGAAATGAAAAGTACTTAACAGTTGGACATTGTTTTTGTGGAAAATAAGCATGCGCCCTGCTGAGCTCGAACCCACAAGAGTGAGAGACTGCAGTTCTAACCACTAAGCCACAGTAGCTTCTTGGAAAGCATGAAGCCATTCGCTATATTAACATTAAAAAACATTAGTATGAAGCGTTTTTATTGGACGATAAGCTTAATGAGCAGGTATACGGATCATACCCTCAAATAATAATTCTCCCCATTGGATAACATTGCAACGGAGGCAGGCAGTTTGACAGGAAAATGGGAAGAAGAAGAAGAAGCAGAAGAAGAAGAAGAAGAAGAAGCGGAAGAGGAGGGAGAAAAACGGCAAAATAACCGAAGTTTGGGGCTTTATTGTGTGGATGTGTGAAGTTGTATCTGAATGCTGTGTGGTTACATGAGGTCAGAACATACAGAAGTTAATGTTTTTAAGGGCTGAGAGTCTATGGTCATTGTGGTTACTTCTGTAGGAAACCCTGAAAAGTGCCAAACTCTCGGTGCTGTATAGGTATGGGGTATGCCCCACCAAGCCATAACTTGGCGGATGGCATACCTGCCATCTCAATGGGTTTTGTAAAGTACATACAGTTGAATTCGGAAGTTTACATACACTTAGGTTGAAGTCATTAAAACTAATTTTTAACCACTCCACAGATTTCATGTTAGCAAACTATAGTGTTGGCAAGTCAGTTAGGACAGCTACTTTTTGCATGACACAAGTCATTTTTCAGACAGATTATTTCACTTTTAATTCACTATATCACAATTCCAGTGGGTCAGAAGTTTACATACACTAAGTTGACTGTGCCTTTAAATCTTTAATATTTGGTCGCATATCCTTTGCATGCCATGACTTCCTGATGTCTGTGACCCAACAACATCAAAAGACTCTTGATAATTATTTTCTGGTACTCTTACAAGCGATACTATAACGTCTCTGCATTTGAATGGATCTCTATGGATCCCACTGGAATTGTGATATAGTGAATTAAGTGAAATCTGTATTATCTGTAAACAATTGCTGGAAAAATTACTTGTGTCATACACAAAGTGGATGTCCTAACTGACTTGCCAACACTGCAAACATGAAATCTGTGGAGTGGTTAAAAATTAGTTTTAATGACTTCAACCTAAGTGTATATAAACTTCCGACTTAAACTGTATATACTGTATATCACTGGCATTATTGTAAATACTGGTAAGTTATCTTGAGTACCGTTAAGGAAATGTGAAGTTAGGTGAGATTAAAAATATGTATTTGTATGGCATGATCAAGTAGATCAAGTAGTATATTATCTTGTGCTAGCTTTACCTGGAAAAATCTGTTTGATAGAGTAGTTTTTGCTGTGATCCCAGTGGCGGTTGTATTGTGTGGAAGGGTTGGGTTTTTTTGATGGCACATTTACAGTAGAGCAGGTGGTAACGGGGTAGGCTGGTATGATTGTGTAGGTAGGCAATGGGACTATATATAATGAGAAGGACTGATATATAAAACCCCTATTATAATAATAATAATAAAAAAAGAAAATAGAAAAAACTATGGTGAGTGGAAGACATGAATCAGTTCTTAAACCTGAGTAGTTAACTGCTAGCAGATTATTTGATTCACTTATATTTCTGAGCTGCCTTCTGGTCAAACTGTTGTTCTTGATTTTTGTAACTAAAAATCACCCCTCACGTATACAGAAAAGGGAAACAATGCAGAACACAAATAGCTTTTAAACATGCTTAGCAATGAATACATGTACATTGAGGGATATAAAGTCTGTGTTATAGGCTCAGGTCCTGTCAAGCCGGTGAGAGTGCAAGTTGCTCTTGTCTAGCATGAAAATCCAGTCATCCTCAACTAATGGAGACTAATGTTCCAGATCCATCAGAAAAAGGGAACCCTTTCACAGCATAAGCATAATTGCGTCATTTTTAAAATGAAACTTCCGAACACCCATCCCAAGCATGGGTCACCTCAGTGCCATCTTCAGAGGTTTCTAGCTTCAGGTTTCATTCAGCACAGTATAAGGAGAGCAAAGGACAAAATGATTACATGCTTAGTTTAGTAAACAGCGTCTTTATTCCTTTACAAAATAGGTACAAATACAGAAGTATGCTTTTTCACACAAACAGGAAAAATTTCAGAATATGTACAGTTTACCAAAAATAACGTAGTTCTAATAAACACACGGTCTTTGTAAACAATATGTACAAATTATCCATACATTAAAATGCAATTTTCCACCGGTGTGTATCAGTAATGCCTTCCTATTAATCTTTTGGCTAAAAAGCTGAAGGAGTAGAAATTTCCCTCTGCTTGTTTATCAGAAACCATAAAAATAATTATTAAAATCATCTTAAATCACTGGACAAATAGGTCTATTTGTGCTTTAAATTATTGACTTTTTTTTTCTGAAAATCATTTCCTAGATAAAATTTATTTGCCTGAAATGTGGCAAGCTAAAATGCAAATTGCAAAAATAAAAAATAAAATAAAAGAAAAAATATAAATAGTTAAAAAAACATTTCCCTTTAACAGCTATAGACAATACTGCTGGATGCTTTGAGCAAGACGGGAGGTTTCTCTATGTATATTAGTAACACAGCTTTCTCTTTTTTCAATTGTAATAATACACAAAAAACTAAGTACGGTGCTCTTAACAAAACAAACCTTCAATGCACATTAATTTCAAAAGCCACCAAGAAATGTCATCCATTCAACAAATAAATTACAGAGTGACACAATTCATGGACACAACAGCTGCATAGAAGCAAGAGGCTGACATTTTAAACAAAAAAGGCCATGGAAATTAGGGCTGGGTTACACAGTTGAAGCTCCACTGGAAATACTACTGACACTGTGCACCACCTAAGAGAACTACAGGAAGTTACAAAACAGGGGATCCAATCGCTTAGCGAATTAATGGCTCTTTCTTTGTCATGCTGGTGGCAGAAAAATATGAGAAGTCTAAGACTGCCCAATCTTCTCTAGGTCCTGGATTCAGCCAGTTTGTCCTTTAGTTTGAATATAAATTAAATGCAAATATTAGCTTTTTCTTGGTGAGTTAAGAAATCCCCCCCAAAATTTTCGCCAACTGTGTTGTTGCAGGCAAAGGTTAAGGACACCTACTGACTAAATCCAGGCTGCGGACAGTAAAATCTATAAGATTTCATAGCGCACAACTTCCTTTCCCCCCACAACTGCTGTATTAACATCTTTGATGCCCTCAACAGGTCTGTGATGAAATACAGTTGAGCAAAGGTTAAAATAAATTCAGTATGGGCTCTTTGTATATCCGTAACCGTCATCTTCACCGCTGTCATCGTGGCTATTTGAGGCTATCACGGCTGGGGATGTTTGCCTATTCCCTGAATTCAATGCTTAATGGAGCCCCTCAGTCACCATATACAACATTTTAAATGTTGTATAACATTCTAATTAAATAATAAAATACTGAGCACATCTTTGCTATCCTCATACAGTATTCTCTTTAGAAGATCCACAACTTTGATGAGGAGAAAGTGTACTGGATTGCCACACCCAAGTAAGAATGGTAGCTTTTACTGTTTTCAGACAGCTCATGGACACATTCAATAGTATCAGAACAAATATGCCATATTAACACAAACTTTACACTTAAATCAAAGTGTCTCCTGACCATGAGGAAATTCAACGTTTACTGATTTTACAGAACGACAGTTTGACATTCACAAATGGTGTTTGAAGATTACTCTTGCTAAATTATACAATAGGCTGTTAAAAATATTTTTACATGCTGTTCAAAACCATTTTTAATTAGCTATTTACATTTAATTGCACTCAGTGTCTGTATCATGTTTAGCTGAATAGTGTATTATTAAAGGATGCACAGATATTAAAATGCTTAAAGTTCATCAGTTTTAAATATGTTTATCTTTGAAACTGTGAGCCCATCACACCCCCATTACTAAAGCCTGTAGCACTTGTTGCATCTGAAATATGACTTTTTTTAAAAATGTAGTAAGTTATCCTTCACCTTGAGAATTTAATTCAGTAAAACCACCGATTAAGGTGGTGTGAAATGTAATGGGTGACCCATCCCATGTGTGTAAGTTCTGTCTTGGACACCAACACTTAAACACACGGTTCCTTCATAAAGACCTTCCCAAAGCCCACACTTTACATGGCCTTCTTTGACATTCTGAACATATAGTTACACAGATGCGTTTCTTTCTGGAGCTAAAACATTGGAGACACAATCTTTTTTTTCTTTTTTCTTTTTTAAAAGTGATGATAAGGTCACAACAGAGACATTGAGCCGAAGCAATGGTACTCGACTGAAGGCACGTTGCAGGAGAGAGAGAGAGAGAGAGAAAGGGGGGAATGATATGGAGAGTGAGGGGGGAGAGATGGAAAGAGAGATGAGGACACAGGGAAGGGAGGGCAAAAAATAGAAATAGAGAAGGGAGAAGCAGAGAGAAAGATGGAGAGAGAGGGGGAGAGAGAGGAGATGAACTGAGAGAGGGGGAAAGAAGGAGACAATGGAGAGACAGGAGATGAACTGAGAGAGAGGGGGAAAGGGCGAAGTGCTGGGAAGAGCGGCTGTGGGACGCTACTTGAGCAGGGCCCGGTACAGCAGGAGGGAGCGGGCCGTCTCTCTCTCCTGCTCCATGTAGAAGATGAAGTCCCTGAGGTTGACGCGTGTGATGCGGTGCCGGGAGTACTGGCGCGAGGAGGTGGAGGGCGCCCCGGAGCCCGCCGGCGAGCCCTCGGAGGTCCCCAAAACCTGAAGAGGGAGTAGAGAAGGGACAGTGTTTTTCACAGAGCAACAAAATGGCTTCAATATCGCACTTTACAACACATTTCCCTCCTCTGGACTAAGCGCCTTACCAGAACGGGGTTGGAAATCCAGAACAATTTAAATATGATTTGACACTGGGTTCTGGTTTTGGGCATTTGTTTGGATCAAGCTCTATGGTATAAGACATATACCAGTTTTTAGAAAATTACAGTTCTATTTTTAGAAAACTATTTTCTTTAAAACAAACTAAAAAACTTTGGCTAACAGATCTATAAAGTGCTGACTGGAACCGAAGCAGAAAGATATAAGCCGGACATGGTCATTGTGAACCCCGCAAAGCACTGTCCTTGTAATTACACTGATTGCCATCCATAAACATAAAGCGCTGGAGAGAGAGAGACGTTAATCGCAAACATGTGAGAGGAAAGAGGATGTAAAGTGACTGCTTAGGTTCTTTGCACGTTACTTCACGTATATAGTGGTGTTCAAAAAAATAGCAGTACAACATCAGTAACCTGATGAACCACTGTTATTAGTAGTAGTGATATTTCTGCATGGCAAATAATTTACTTGTAGATGTAGTAGTGTTATAGAAAAACAACAGACCCAACTGTCATGACATGCACGCTGCTTGTTCTGAGTAATTGACTCATTCATTGAAAGGGGCTTGTTCAAAATAATAGCAGTGTGGAGTTCAATTAGAGAATTCATTCATTCTGTGAAAAAAAACAGGTCAAACAACTTCTGTGGTAAACAGGTATTCCACAGGTAAACAGGTGATGCCATCATGATTATGTATAAAAGGATATCAAAAGACTCCTGATATCTTATTTCCAGGTACTCTTAAGCCCGGCGCACACAGCCCGACTGAACAAATCTAGACTCATGTCAACTCAGCTGGTTTTTATCAGTCGGTCTGTGTGCACGTAAAAGAAAATCTGAAAAAATCCAGTTTTTGGTTGAGATTTTCTCAGATTTGAAGATTGAGCATGTTGGATCTCAGTCAGTCTTGGATGGACTCAGATTTTCAGTGTGCACCGGGTTTAAAACTGACAAAAACTGGTAGAACGATTTCCAGCCAATAAACGAGCGTTATTGTATTAAACTACGATCAAATTGCGTCACAATTCATGTTTCGCTTGGCTGGGAATAGGCTGTATAAACATCAGCACAGTGGTTTCGGTATTGCTCAACCAATGTGTATGCAACTTTGAGTAAATTATAGTAATCTCGGGAAATGGCTAAATGATTGCCTTTTGCGATTGTTTTTAACGAATGCACAAGTCACCTGACAGCAGCGAGGAGAGCTCTGAATAGTGTAGCAGTGTACCGACACATTTGTATGGCTAACCCACTGCCGCAGTAACCTATGTGTCAACTTTGTAAAAAAACTAAATAAAATTACACGATAGTTCGTCCAGCTTTCATCCTCAAAAGCCTGGCAACTATCCTGATGCTAATAATTGGATTTGGCTCAACGTATTTTGTGGTAGGTGACTGAGCTACACTTGTCCATTGCTTCGTGGATAGGCTATGAAAACATAAAGGTAGGCAAATTATACTACAGCTAATGGCCTAATAATTATATTAATAGGCTACCCTGCAAAACTGACTACAAGTAGAACGTAGCCTACTGTTCGCGCAGCTATCTGTAGCGACACAGATAACGTACACACAAATATGTATAAACTTCTGGACGAGAGACCGTGAGGACCTGCTAATTGATTTGTAGTCGAACAAAACCTGTCTTTATGATTGTGCAAGTAAAGCTTATCAGATCAAAAACGTCTACGACGTAAAAAAAGCCAAGTTACTCACGCATACATAGCCTACATAGCGCTGTCCATAAGTTCTTAATTCCAACTTGCAAAAACTAGGCCTGCCTTTAAAAGTCTTGATATCAAAATGCGGCCAAGTTACAACTAACAATATTGCCTATCGTAGCTCACACTAAATAAACTAGCTCTATTCCAAAGCAATGCTATCCAAACTTTCCTAAATGATTTAATGCAACTTGGCCCTGTGTTTCTTCATCTTTGCTTTTTTTACGTTGTAGACGTTTTTGATCTGATATCACTTATTTTTTATAGCTAACTAATGATGAATAATGCATGAAGATAAACACGGAGAGAGACATGCATTCCAAAGAAATGTATGCAGACATTCACTTAACCATAATGCCCTCTATTGAAAAGAATGAGAACAGTTATCCTATTACAGACAGCACACAATTACATTAAAAGAGTTTGTAGATGAGCAGTATTTAATGTGTAATGAAATACAATGAACAGCACCACCTGAGCTATGGATCATGAAGAAGCATGTAAATTAATGAACCAAGTCTACATGGAGACATACATGCACAATGGGCTAGACGCAAACACATTCTATCTGAAAGACATACAGCCTAAATAGCTAGTACAGCCTAAATAGTTTGCATCAGTAAAATATAGGGCTATTAGTATTCTATGAAATACATTTAACGTTAGGCTATTCAACATTGGACTGCCGGATGCGTAACTCCAACTTCCATGTGTGGGCTACGAGCTAGCGAGCGAGCTAGTGAGTTCATAAGCACAGCAGTTAGGCTATTCAACACTGGATTGCCGGATGCGTAACTCCAACCTTCCATGTGTGGGCTACGAGCTAGCGAGTGAGCTAGTGAGTTTCTGTTTTTTTTCCGGTAGTGAAGAACGTTACCTGCGGGAAATGTTTTGGTACCGGACAGCTAGGTTTAGTTTTGTTTTCTGTAGTGCAATGAATGTAGGCTATAATGCATGTTGATTCGCTTCTTAGTAGCCTAGACAGAGATTTTCTTATAGGGGGAGATGGGAGACTCCGCGTCTTGCATTGTGAAAAGCGTAACGGCTAGTAGTAGCTTAGCTTGGATCACGTGCACCATTGCTAGCCAATCGTTTCAAAGTATTGATGTCAGTGAGAGTTTTTCGACAGTTATCTACGGCATTTGGCAATATAGTATTGCACGCACCCGTTAATATTTTGAAAGACAGAAAAACTACCATTTATGATATTACCAAGTCCTTGTCTTGACCTATTATTACAATTTAACGTTACCGCTGCACATAGACGTGGCATGGCGATGTGATCAATATACTGATGTTTTGGTAGAATGTTTGTGGGAAGGGAAACCGTTTTACAGGTGCTACCTAGCTAGCCTATGTAATGTGGGTCTACTGCAAATCATCGGAAGGAAATAAAAAAATAATTTAAAAAAGTGCTTTTCTCGACCTATTATTGCAATTTAACGTTACTGCTGCACGTAGATGTGGCATGGCGATGTGATCTATACACTGATATTTTGGTAATATATTTGTGGAATACAATTCCAAGAGTAGAAAATTTGGATGTTTAGCTATGTAGCTAATTAGCCAGCTAGCGATGGTATAAGTTACCGTTAAACATCCTTTCAAAAACAGATTCGCTAACAAACAGACACACAACCTAATACCGAATTATATTTTATTATTAAACAGTGGTATACAGGCATGGAGCAATCGATTTGAGATACTTATCCCACAGTTTGGGTGCTAGCTCGGAGACTCTGGGCCTGTAGTGTCGTAAATGAATTCTAACTGCTGCAACATTCCCTACTGTCTATCATCTCACAAAACAGTATTGTTTTCGTAGTAGACACATCATAGCTCGCTCCAAAATGAGTATGTGATGACAAACATGTTGAAGATGAGCGACAAGGCAGTCAATTTATTATGTCACGAACAGTGTCCACAAAACAGAAGCTTGTTCAGGGTGCTAAGGGATCTTCTCCATTGACTTCCATTAAAAAAATACAGCCCGAAACAGCCTTTGGTCTCACTGTCGAGACCCCAGGCGTTACGCGTTTTAGACCTATGATTGTTGTCTCCCCCTGGGGGAGGGTCTCTGGCCTAGCTTGTTTCTGATTCCTGACGAGAAGCAGGAAGTAACGTTGGCGAACAAGCTTAATTGGACAACGCATATTTCCCAGGAATCTTAGCCAGAAAGAAAACAGTAGATACTACTAAGAAAGTACATACCAGAGATTATTCTTCTTCTTCTTCTTATTATTATTATTATAATAATTAAAAGTGTTTGCAGTAAGGTACATAATCAGCAGAGTAGCGTAGACTAGAGCCACATTCGGAGGCTATCTATTTATTTAAAAGTGACTAACCATGAATCAGATATGTTTGGGGAATTGGCGGTTTATAAATCCGATCGCTTAAAGGCTTGCAGCTTAAAAGAGGCTATCCTCAATTCTTAATGTAGGCTATTATCGTAAATTCTTAATTTTCCTAGTAGTTAATTTTATGGTGACCTTGTGTTATGTGTGAAAATGATAAAGTGAACAGAGCTGAAGTGAAGAAATTAATGAATAAAGAAATGTTGGCCGAGGCAAGGGGTTTCCACAGTCAGTCAGTCATGACCGCAAGAGCAGAGCGTAACACCCTCCCCAAACCAGACAAAAGCGAGCGTCCGGTTTGGGGAGGGTGTGATATAATACAAGTGAAACATTGAACAGTTAATATTGTAAACCTCTTTTGCCTTTGCAATAAAAATATGTTAATGTGTCAATGTGAAAATAATAACAGTCTAAGAAATGAAAAGTACTTAACAGTTGCACATTGTTTTTGTGGAAAATACACGTGCCCTGCTGGGCTCGAACCCACTATCCACTGTGTGAGAGACTGCAGTTTTAACCACTAAGCCACAGTAGCTTCTTGGATACATACATTAGTATGAAGCGTTTTTATTGCACGATAAGCTTGATGAGCAGGTATACGGACCATACCCTCAAATAATAATTCTCCCCATTGGATAACATTGCGACGGAGGCAGGCAGTTTGGCAGGAAAATGGGAAGAAGAAGAAGAAGAAGAAGAAGCGGAAGAGGAAGGAGAAAAACGGCAAAATAACCCAAGTTTGGGGCTTTATTGTGTGGATGTGTGAAGTTGTATCTGAATGCTGTGTGGTTACATGAGGTCAGAACATACAGAAGTTAATGTTTTTAAGGGCTGAGAGTCTATGGTCATTGTGGTTACTTCTGTAGGAAACCCTGAAAAGTGCCAAACTCTGTATAGGTATGGGGCATGCCCCACCAAGCCGTAACTTGGCGGATGGCATACCTGCCATCCCAATTTAGATTGCAATACAGACAAAAGCTATCTCCAATTACATTTTTTCTTGTAGGCTACCCTTAAGCCTGCACACACAGTTTGGACCATTTATTTTTACCTTAAATTAGCTATAGCGTATATATATATATATATATATATATATATATATATATATATATATATATATATATATAATTATTTATTATTCAGCTTCAGCTTTTTAATAAAACACATTTTAATATTTTTGAATGACAATGCATGGAAATACCATTGTTGAGATCAACTTTGAATTAAAACTTGAGTTAAAGGTGTGGATTTTAATGATGTCATTGTAAGCTAGCCTACTAATAGTTTAAAACTCCGGGCAGAAGGACAAACTATAACTTCGGTCCCACTTCATATTAATCGTTTTAATGAAAATAAACTTGCCGTGCACAGCGTAAGCATTAGCTAGTTGCTCAAAAACCATTGTTGTAAAACGTAAGCAAGGACTTATTTTTTGCAGTTGGAATTTCTCAGTTTTTTCCAGTTGCTCCAGTGTGCGACCCCCAGTTGCCAGAAGAAATCTGAGAAAATCTGAGCAAAACCGTTCTAGAATTCTACCAGTTCAGTTGAGATGAGTCTAGATTTCTTCAGTCGGGCTGTGTGCGTCAGGCTTTAGAAGCAATACTATAACCTCTCTGCATTTGAATGGATCGCTATGGGAATTGGGGGGTGGGACTAGATTAAGCTGTAAATTACATGGGAATAGTATGGAACACATGGTTGTCTAAATGGCCGTAAGTCACCAAGGGTCTGAGGTATCAAACAAGCCTAAAACCATCACTCTGCTGCCAGAAATACAGTAGATATGGATGGATAACTTGAAGGGTTTCTTCTCCTGACTTATTTTTCCATAGAGTTCAATAGGAAAATTTGTCAGGAGAAACAACCCTTCAAGTGATCCATCCATATCTACTGCATATCTGGCAGCAGAGTGATGGTTTGAGGCTCGTTTGATACCTCAGACCCTTGTTGACTTACAGCCATTTAGCCAACCATGGGTTCCATACTATTCCCGTGTAATTTACAGCTTAATCTAGTCCCACCCCCCAATTCCCATAGAGATCCATTCAAATGCAGAAAGGTTATAGTATTGCTTCTAAGAGTACCTGGAAATAAGATATCAGGAGTCTTTTGATATCCTTTTATACAGAATCATGATGGCATCACCTGTTTACCTGTGGAATACCTGTTTACCACAGAAGTTGTTTGAGAGAATGGCAAGAATGTGCAAAGCCGTTATCAAGGCAAAGGGTGGCTAACTTTGAAGAATCTAAAATATAAGACTTTTTTTTATTTGTTTAACACTTTTTTGGTTTTTGCATCATTTTATTTGCGTTATCTCATAGTTTTGATATCTTTACTAAATGTCTTTTCCAAAATGTGGAAAACTAAAAATAAAAATAACAGAAAAAAAACATTCTATGAGTAGGTGTGAACTTTTGACTGGTACTGTAGTTCGTTCATCCTGGGCTGAAATACCTGTTTCTAGGTGCCAGAAGTTGGTTGACTCGATGCAACGCAGATGCGCAGCAGTTATGAAAAACAATGGTTATGCAACTAAATATTAGTTCAGGATTTAAAGTGAAGTTAAATCTTGAAATGTTTCTTCAGTTTATACAGTAAGTGTTTGAGTTTGAAGAGAAAAATGTCGACACTGCTGTTTTTTTGAACAGATTAATATTCCTTTTCTTTGCTTCCTGTAAAAGAATAACGCAGACTTGATAAAATTTGTTAATGCTTTGATTTGGAATTGAATGTGTAATGTTTCCACTCCATTTGAAATATGGAACTAAAAGCTATTAAAAAATTATTTATTCACTTTTTTTAACGCACTGCTATTTTTTTGAACACCACTGTATATGATGTCAGAACGGTTATTTTAAAGTTCACCACAGAAGGTAGCCTGGTAGCCTGCTTCCGCCACCATTGGTACAGTTTCCATGGAAAAAAGTTAAATCCATACAGTTACGGGATGAGTGAGTTCTCATCTTGAGGGATCAGGGATTGTGAAAAGAGCGACTCTTCCTCAGTGCGCCACCCGGGCACATCCTAACGGCTTTATCCGTGGGAAGGACGGGCCTGCCGCCGCGATGCCAATTACTGCCAATCATGCGCTGCCCAGGCGCTGTGGTTCCGTAGAGGGCCAATCAATCCCATCTCTCCCGTATGACGGACATCATGCACCTGTGTTGGACACATAGCGCCGCGGACAGTCGCCAGCTGTCCAAGGGATTGTCGGTAAGAGATTCAAATACAGGGAGAAAGGCCGACCTTGTTCAAAGGACACAATGGCCTCATATAATTGATGGCGTACATTTGGATTTGCTGATAACCCAAAAGCTGCCCTAATGTTGTGTGCACCTACACTACAGAGACCCGTGAGAGAATGACACATCAATGTCAAATGAAAAGGCAGCTTTTCAGGGTATCCATAATACAATTCACGAGAACTCACGAGAACGTCAAGGCAAACCACAATTTTTTTTACGACACCTATCGATTAGCACGGTTTGTAAGGTCACCGCTGGCTTACCGCGCTGCGAAAAGATCCGGAGAGACCAGTTCACCTGTCACTGATCAAAGCATGACGTCGCGTCCGTCCTGCGTTTAAGAGCGGACGCCTAAACGCGCCGTTTGGGGCCACAACCCCTGGAGTCTGCACAAAGCCTTTGCTTTTCTGGAGCTGGAGGCTGTGAGCGAACGCAGAGCCTGCTCTCTGAGATTCGGCTCTGGCTTGCATCTGGGTGACCACGCCTTGGGATGAGGACGTGCCAGCCGTCCCTCGGGCGTAGCTCCACTCCTTGCCCTACGGCAAGTGTCCGCGGGCGCCGGCGGAACAGGTCTGCCTGCCTGAGCTGCGGGGGGAAGCGGCTGTGCATGACACACTCGGGAGCTGAGTGCAACTGCAAAGGTTATCTTTGCGCTGTCGTTGCAAGATAGCATGCACCGGCGACTTTGGCGTCAGGCTTTAAACCTTGAATAATGGTTTCCGGATTACAAACAAGTGACGCAACGATTCCCAGCAGAGCCTAGACGAACTTGGGAACCCTGCTTAGTATGCGAGCCAGGGACGTGGGCACAGAAAAGAGAGGGACCCCGAAAAGCCACAACCTTCCAATTACACATAAAAAAGCATCGCCTGATCATTGGGGGGAAGCTGACGTGAGAGGAACAGAATGTGCACGTGAATCAGTGCTGTAACAAATTGAGAAACTCAGACTTAGACGCCCTGTAGTAGCACACTGCTACAGGAACGCAACACTGCAGAGCTACATGAACAATGTTGCGTTGCTACAGCTACATACAGGCCAGCAGGAATGTGCTACAGTACACTGCTACCTGATGTGGCTCCAGTTCCCAGAATTCATTACAAAGGTCGAACACTCAAATTGTGAGTAAACACAAACCGTCTTTGAGGACAATGGATAGACTACAACAACAGCTTTTGGAATCTCTATTTATGGGATTAAGTGATCGAGAACAGTTTCTAAAGTTTGATTGACAACAAAATTATTTGCAAGCATGCTTTGCCCAGATCTGCAGAGAGAAGGAGAATTGCATTCTGGGATTTTCAGAGGATTTATATAACTTGAAACTGGTTATGAAACCGCAAAATACCTACAACAGCAAAGGTAAGGCCCAAAACATTTTACATCTCTGGTCAAATGAAGTCAGGAGGCGCCAGTAATAAGGAGGCATTCATGACTCGTCCTTATTAGCAGATCCTATATTTCTCTCACCCAGCAGCATTTTCTTTAAGCCTTTCTTGGGCTTCAAATGATGTCACAGTTGCAGCTTATTAGCAAGCATAAAACTGTGCTGGTAGAATATAGCCCGAGGACTCTCAGGAAATCCATCAGAAATAAGAAAATAAATAAATAAATACAAATTAAGAAAAAGCATCAATCTGCTTTTTTTATACCACACTTTAAAATTTAGTTTAATGTTTCAAAGCAGACAGTTATTTTGAGAGATCATTTCCCAGGAACACAGTCATCATAAATATCTGCAGCAGGTTTCTGTGGACCAGTTATATCCCAGTGCACTGTAATCCTCAGGGGTCAAACTGTAAGGTTGGCACACATCACTAATATTTCAATGATGCCAAATCCAAAAACAATAGGATCAAAAGAGAGGACGGACACCAGAAGCAGATAATTTGTGTAGTGTCGTTAGGTACATTAAGAATTTGGTAGTAAGTACATATTAAAACGTGTACCTCTTAACAGTCGTCACATGGAGGCACTAATGAATGTGCAGAACATATAAATAAATTTATATAGCTTCACACCGGCTTTCCAGTTATGTCAATATACATGCATACCCACACATGAGCGCCAACTAGTGTTGGGAATATACATATACAGAACCTCATCCGGTGACCAAATGGTATAAAGTATATACCATATATATAAGTATATAAGTATAAAGTCTCATAAAATTACTTATTAAATCATGATTATCAATTTCAATATTAAATATTAAAATAATAACCAATAACTTAATCTGAAGGCGTAAGTTCTTTGAAAGGATAGGCTCAAATATATATCCAAACAACAATCAGACCGACGACCTGGTTTAACAAAATACAATTTATTAATCAACAAACACATCTAAAACTAACATCCTAAAAGCAGTGAATAATATGGAAAGGAAAACGAAGTGTAGATAATGAATGAAGCATGTTAGAATACACAGTTCTGTTTCTGAACACATGGCACATGGTGTACAAGGACCATGTGGTATGTTTCGAGGGAATTGTGAATCCGGTTTTAGCATGAAGCTAACGTGGCCTGAAATATGGCATGTATTGAGGCCACAGAAATTTAGCTACATCTAGCTAAATTCCAGGCCCCTGTCCATTTACAGTCATGGGATCTTATATCTAATGGGTTAGGTATTAGTATAATCGCATGCATATATCTCGAGGCGGACTGTAAATTAGTGTTAAGAGTATGTAACTTTAGCTATGCGAGGCTAATTGGCTGTTGATAGCCTGCAAGCAACATGTTAAGTTATAACCTTACTCTAAATAGACACAATGAATACAATCAAACATGTAAATACATTGACAAAAACCATTAAACAAAAGTGTTCCGACAAGTCAAAATGGTAAGAGTTAGAGTAAGAAGTAAGAAGACCGAGGAAGACTGGACATATATTATATGTTATATAGGACGAGAACTCAGTCCTGATTGGTCAAGTCTGTTGGAAATTCTGCCCAGGATCACATGACTGTCACACGTTGGTTTATGTAGTCTTTTCTGGAAATTCAGCCCAGAGTCACGTGAATGTGACATGTGTTTGTTCCCAAAATGGAAGTGCACTACATTTGTGTATTGGGCAAGTTGAGTCTCTCTCTCTCTCACATGGCAGTGAGATATGCATTTTCTCTAACAGAAATGTCAAAGCAGTTTACATACTTTCTTGTTTTTCTTTTATTTATGCTGATCAGAACCTTGAAGCAAAAGTAGCTTTAGATGATGTCACTACCGTAAATATTAGCTTTGGCCCAGGTCTCACCTCAGGGCTGAGGGGTAATAGCCAGGACTGGCAGGCGAATGGGGGCGGTTCGCCCGGCCGACCTCGCTGCTGCTGCCTCAGCACAACCTGTGGGTGCAGGAGGCTGTAGGCACGCTCATTCCTTTATGGAAGTGTGATCCATACAGGCCTGCCTTCCCCGAACAGCCCGTGAACTGTAGCTATAGCTAGGGATGCTATGATGATCTCTTGCTTTTTCCCGTGTACACACACACAGACACACGCACACACTCTCTTTATATCACTTAATACATGGCCTTCAATCTTATGCCATTTTCTTTCAACACCACAGAGGAAAACCTCATGTATGATAAACTTAGACACCTGGCCAAAAAGGCCAGTTTATGCATCTTGCAGTTTTCTAGCCAATTGGGAATCAAATAGAGGGTCTGTATGTTTAAGTGTACGCATCCATCGACACACGTGCCGGGTAGAAAACACATGGTTAAGAAACATGTTTTATTTGACATAGCCAGATCTGTCGGCTGGGACTTTATCAATCGTTTGTGAAGCAATATGTCACACTACACTCAGTGAGAACACGGACAATAATACAAATGATAGGACAATGACTGGAAATCGAATCACAGAAGACAAAGTATCTTCGTGCCAATTAAAACAAAAAAATTCTATTCGCTCGGCAAATTAATTGATGATAAAGAGGGCTCAACACTAGCAAAAACACTCAACGCTGGAATTTGATTGAGTCAAAGCTATGGACAATGTAGGCCAATGTCGTGAAAAGATTTGCATATCGCCTTCTCTGTTGTTTCATCCAAATAACGCTCCCAGAAGACACAGGTTCAGTGCCAAACCAAATTAAAGATCTGAAGTGCCAGAATGGTGTGCGTGTAGTATGCACTTGGAGACAACAGCATCGTGGTTTTGAATGGTGATACCATAACAACTCTTTTTGATACTAAAAGTGGTGTAGGCCCAGATAGTTGGACAGTGTAAAAAGGGTCAAAGCTGTCACAAAATATTTCCCCACTGACGTAAACACGTGGAAACAGCTGTTCTTTTTATTTTTCGACGTGCACCGTCTTTTCATTTACGCGACTTGCTTTATTGTTTTCTGCCATCACTGACAGTTAACGTATTATGTCAGCCAAACTGTGGATACATTAGGATTAGCATCATATTTGATATACAATGTTTTTCGGAAAGAGCCAGAGAGCAAGAGCATGAAGGGGTTATTCCGTCCCTGCCAGCAATTAAGCCACAGCCCTCTGTGAAGTTGAGAAACGCTCACATCATCCCTAACTGACTGGCTGACTGACTGAATGCCAGGAAACAAAGCTCTACCACATGTTCACCTACACAACAGCTCCGACGTCTTTCTCCCACCTTATACCGCGGAGACTGGGGCAGGGACCATAAAACCCAACTCTCCAGCCCTCATTCAATGCAAAAATCTCTTATTTTATAACCACTTATACGATTCTTCCCATTATAATCAACAACAGAAAGTCTCTCATGCACAGAGAGAGAGATCAATGGGGAAGCAGAAGGAGAGAGAGAGACAGGGAGAGAGGGACGGGAGATGAGGATATTTTGAAAGAGTTAACAGATGTCGGTGGAATTGCTCCTGGCCTTTCGACATTGCCCGGTACGCTCATTTGATGTGGAGTCTGTTAAGCTCCAATAAATGTATAAAGAATTTCAAATAATAATTCACAGATGTATGAATATACATCATAGGGCAAAGTCCTTGTTGGACTCCATGTTGGCAGGGGAAAAAAATTAACACAATTATGAGAGTAGATCAAAATTGGCCGGTTGTCTAATGCACATCACAGGGTTTGAGAATGAAGCAAAACCATGTTACCCTGGCAGGTTATGTATTGTGTACAGAGGGCAACTAGCTTTGAGATTTGACAACAACTTCTACCTAATTTTCCCCTGACGAGTCCCTCCTACTGGTCCCCAGTTATAATTTATATAAAGGCACGTACGTGTTAAACCTGGCTAAACTAATCCTCTCTTTTCTGAGGGCCAGGGTAATTTGTTTTGTTCTGCTACATATCATTCTAGGCAGAGGAAAAAAAAAAAGGTCTAAGATAATAATAATAAATAGCTTTATTCTCAATCTTGGCATAGTGAAAACCTTTTGGGAATGAGAAGCAGGGGAAAACACAAGGAATGAAAGAGTGAGCCACAGCCTTCTAACCCAGTGAAAAATGAACGAATTATACACAAAACAAACAACTTCAATCCAATCCTGAACTATAGAACAACAAATCTTAAAAACGGCCAATCACAGAGCATCTTAATGCCCATATAAAACATAAAAACTGTGACGTTGTGCCGTGGTGAAGCACAGCAACCGTACAGAATTTCAGTCAAGAAGAAAGAAGGCAAAAGCACCTTATTACTTCTAACTCCTGCAAGCCATTTTGGTCTCCAAAGGTTTTAGACTGCCGGAGGCCATGTGTCTGCAGTGTTTCGGGAAATGACTTGCCTTCGCACGAACACTGCTATGTTCTGCAGCGCTGCTGCCCCCAGCATCCCCGCTCAATTTCTGATTAACCCCTTCGCTGCCTTTTTCAGAATGCCTCCCTAGAACACGGCAATCTCAAGCCTTCCGGCACAAAACCAGCACGCATCGTAATGGCTTCCAACCAGCAAGTGCACTGACTCTGCTCTCCACCAAGTCCGCCGTTTACACCGATAACGGTATGAAAACGGACATGGCATTAGGTGAACAACACTCCTGTCTGTATACTGTTGACCTGTAGTGAAGTGCCACACCGCATTTAAATGAATACCAAACACGGACTTAATCAGAAAACTGGTTGACACAACACATAATTAAAACATCTTGCTTTAGGTCAGGAGTTTTCTAATTAGCAGAATACTGACAAAGCTGCAGTTCCTTCGCCTTGAGTTTCGACATCCACAAGTTACAGCGGAGATGAAAGCTGACCCTAAAGCTGAGTTTGGGAGGACTGCTCCAGTGCTTCCTTAGAGGACAGTCTTAGGGTCACCCACCAAGCAGCTCACAGTATCCACTGAACACAAATCGCTAAAAAATTTCCCACCTTAAAACAATTTTTTTTTACTTTGCAAAGTGTATGGAAATATGATATTGTGCTAGCACTCAACAGACCTGGTTTATTGTATAAGTGGCTTATAATATGTTGTGTTCTCAGGTCTCCATGAAATACAAATTTTCTGAATGAAGACGAAGTTGCATTGTACTATATAAACTAAAAATGGTTGAAAAAAACTATAGTTATGACAATGTAAGATTTTAATTTACTGCTGGGTAAAGATTATTCAGTGAACAATGGAACTACAAACCCCAATTCCAAAAAAGTTGGGACAACAATGATTTGCAAATCCTTTTTGACCTGTATTCAACTGAAAACAGTACAAAGACAAGATATTTAATGTTTTAACTAATCAACTTTATTGTTTTTTGTAAATATACACTCATTCTAAATTTGATACCTGCAACACTTCCCAAAAAAGTTGGGACAGGGGCATGTTTACCACTGTGTTACATCACCTTTCCTTTTAACAACATATTAAGCAAGAATGGGAAAAAATTCCACTTTCAAAACTACAACAATTAGTGTCCTCAATTCCCAAAAGTTTACTAAATGGCTTTAAGACATCAAGGTCTGAGGTATCAAACGAGCCTCAAACCATCACTCTGCTGCCAGATATGAAGTAGATATGGATGGATCACTTTAAGGGTTGTGTCTCCTGACCCATTTTCCTATTAAACTCTATGGAAAAATAAGTCAGGAGAAACAACCCTTCAAGTGATCCATCCATATCTACTGCATATCTGGCAACAGAGTGATGGTTTGAGGCTCATTTGATACCGCAGACCCTTGATGACGTACAGCCATTTAGGCAACCATGGGTTCCATACTATTCCCGTGTAATTTACAGCTTAATCTAGTCCCACCCCCCAATTCCCATAAAGATCCATTCACATGCAGAGAGGTTATAGTATCGCTTGTAAGAGTACCTAAAAATAAGATATCAAGAGTCTTTTAATATCCTTTTATACCCAGTCATGATAGCATCACCTGTTAACCTGTGGAATGTTCCAAACAGGTGTTTTGGAACTTCCCAGTCTTTAAAAAAAAAAAAATTTCTTTGGAACATGTTGCAGGCATCAAATTCGGAATTAGCGCATATTTACAAAAATCAATAAAGTTGTTATGGTAAAACATTAAATATATTTTCTTTGTACTTTTTTCAATTAAATATATGTAAAAGAGAATTTACAAATCACTGCTTTTATGTGCATTTTACATACTGTCCCAACTTTTTTGGAATTGGGGTTTGTACATAATGCTACAATAAAGTTTTATTTCCCCATAGTATGATTTCATTCCATTTAAATTATTTAACATACACATACATGCAGCACCAGTTAATTTATGCCTAGATTATATAAAAGTACATACATGAAAAACTGCTGAGGATAGAAATGACTTACAGTAGGTAAAGTTATATCTCACTAACTCTCTTAATAGCTCATCCTGTTTATGCACACGCAGCTTTGAAAGAGCCCAACAACACCGTTTTCTTCATCCAAAGAACAAAAAAACTGAACAGCTTTTCCGTATATATAGAATAGAATAGAATAGAATAACTTTGTATGCCTATTTATGGAGCTTTGGAGCAAAAAAGTGTAATGAGTATCCACTTATGAGGACTGATTTTTCAACCTTCACTTAAATGGTGCTGCAGTGACATTACATGAGATTTTCCTTTATCAAATTAAGTTCAACAAAAGGCTTCTGACTGACTTCTTAGTCTCAGCACTGAGAACCAATAGTGGTGGTGGTGGTGGGGGGGCTGCCGCCAATGGTAAATTTGAAGAGGACTCCATTTGAATATTGTGCCAGGGTCATGGAAGTCCTATGGTGTGAAAGAGAACACCCAGTGCACAAAAAAATCCAACACATTTTGACACTTTAATTAGGTTGGAGACACTCTCGATTGTGGGACAAATGACTGTACTAAAAATGCCCAAGCCACCTGGATTAAGGAGGCCTAAATCTGAGTGAGCGATATGTACAAATGCTAATGGAGCTAATGGTACAGCTTCAATCCAATCTTAGTCAGAACAGCACTCTTCATTGTGGGACTGCACCATGGAAAAGTGACCAAATTAAAGTTAAATTGAATAATAAGTATATTATTTGTGCAAGATAACAGGCTCATGAAAAACTGACAGAACGATATAGAAAGGATGAAGGAACACAAATAGAATGGACGTTGTTATACAATTATTTCAAAAGCAAAGCTTTTAGCATGAATTATTCTAAAAAATTTTGCCTCCCTTGTCAAATTTACAGTACTATGAGCCTGATTAGTCTAAGAAAAGTTAGACCAAATTTTGAGAAGTGGTTAGCTAATAAGGCAATGGTGAGTTACTTCTTCTGCTAAATGATGACCTCATGTAGGTGGGGGCAGTGATTCAAGCCAACTCAACAATTGACCTATAGCACAATTCTGGTAAAACTTGCTGGAAGCAATCAGATTGCAGGGAACTAATCCCATAAACTGTAACATTCACATTGTCTAGAGAGAAGATCTGGGGTTAAGGCTGTTCACTCAGCTCTGCTGCAGTTTGTTGTGTTACAAATCCCCACCTGATAAACTGAAAGTTTTCCGATGGATTTAAACCACAAAGCAAAGGCTGACAACAGAAGCCAGAACTGGCTGAGATTTCCCCCTCTTTTGTGCAGAGGAAATGGTGCTCATGTTTATTAAGATATTCTTTTAGCAAATGTACACTGACTTAGGCTGCACAGTACTGCTGAAGCATTAGGGATTCGTGAAGGGATCATGGGAGAATCTGTCAAAACTAAAAGCATGAAATAGTCATCTCTAAATTTGAAGTGTGAAAACTGCCAAATCCCTGGCAAAACCTTATGGTTTAAAAAAATCAAAGGACTTACAGTCAAAAAAGGAGACGGCGAAGTTTTAGGAAGATTTGAGCAACAAGACTGCCAGACAGATAACACTAAATAAGGCTGGCTGGGTCCTAAATAAGAAGGCTAAACAAAGACCTTTGTCTTAAATATACAATCATTCTGGTAGCTTTTGATTTAAACAAAGCATTTGTTTGAGATAAAGCAAATAGCCACTTTCTCTTAGATAGGTAAAGATATAAAGAGTTCTATTGTGAATACCCCACTTTACACTAGGGCTTCGACAGTATACCGTACCTTATTTTTAGGTATACCGGTATGAATTCACGCAACGGTATGCGGTTTTGCAAAACCCTTGTCAATGGAATTTTATTGTTTTTCATCCAATGAATATAAAAAATTTCACATTGCAATAGTATGATACAGAATTTGTGGAAACCCAAGGGATCAGGGATGGACATTCCCCCTGAAGCTCGCAAACAGTAGTGGTTACCGGTGGTATTGCAGTTTAGTAAGCCGCTGGTGCCAAAAGGCAAATTTCCACATTGAAGTCCATTCAAAACTATGAATTTACCCTGGCCAAATTATACTATACAAAAATTTCTTCTCACTGAACGAATCACTCTACAAGGCCGATTCTTTTTTTTCTGAACCCCACAGAAGATATAAGATTTTTTAATTCCTATTTGGTCCGCACATTTTGATATTATTACTATTAACATTATTAATAATAATGTTACCTGGAATAACGTCATGTTCTTATTTCCTGAAAATTAGTCAATACTGCATTTAGGTGACAAGCTCTTATTTTATTAGGCTACTACACATTGGGCCTCATTTATGAAACAAATGAAACAAATTTGTACGTAAATTGTTCGTATTAGCAATTTTGTCTGTATTTTGGCATTCATCAATGGTTTCTTATCTGAGATTTGTTCGTATCCATGAACAAACTTTACACCTGCTCAGGACCACGCGTACCGCATACGTAAATATCAATTTGAACATTAATTTATTTTAATTTTCTGTTAGATTCACATGACAAAATATAGCCTGTGAAATGCACAATGCAAACGTAGCTAATAAATTATGATTGTAAAAAGCAAACACTTTAGATGATGAAAAACGGCCTTCCTATACCAGTCACCAATCCACTTGAACTAGGGATGCTGTCGGATGAACCACCACTCGAACTCGACAATGTGACCGCAAATAGAACGCACCAGCAATTCAAAGAGATTCTAAAATAAATTCCAAATTCCAAATTCCAAACCTAGATTTTTTTTAGGTTGGATTTTTTATTTATTTATTTTGCTTGAATATTTTGTATAGTTTTTGCAGGTTGCACATTAAGGTTTTTTTGAATGTTCAAAATTCTATATTTCACACTGTTCACTGTTCATGTTCCTAATAAAAATGTATTGATTATTACTGCATTTTGATTGATCCTTATTTTTCTACAATTGCAGAGTATTTCTGTTTACTTCTGTAATTTCTATTGGAAAATACCATCAAATACCCTCATACTGTCAATAACATGAAAAATATCACAGTCCATTTTGTTCATTGTACAAAACTATAGTATTAGATTGGCAAGGATTGCACAGTGTGAATGTGCTTTCCACAGTCTGTTACTCATTCTGTAGACCCGGTGATTGAATCATTGATCCTTACACCAAATTGACTGTGTAAGTAGGGGTGAAAGGTCAATAGCACATGTCACTGTCCACAGTGGCTTCTCCATTTCTCCTCAGAAACAGGGATGTCCAACGCCTACCATTCAATGTCTCTGCCACTTCGCATAAAGTTTTTTTCCAAAAAGTTCCATTTGGGTTTGTCATCTCTATAGATTTCTGGAAACACAAAAAACTCAGCCTTGCGTCACCAGCTCTGTAGAGTATGTACAAACCCTTATCTACATATTGACTCAATTTAAATCAACAACCTTCTCTGCAATGTTAATTGCTCATCTTGTAAAGGAAACAGTCTTCCTGCACCTTGGGCTGGCAGCTGCGGGCGTGCCCATTGGCACATGCTGGAAATTTCTGTACGGGGCTGCCTGGTATCCAAACAGCTCCACCGCATGGTGAAAAATAGAGTTCAGGCATCCAGTTAAGATTCCCATGAGCTGTAACCACATTTCTCTTTTCCGTTGGCTTAGGTGTGCAGGCCAAATACGTAGTGCCTTCAAGTCCACACTTCAGCGGTGAGGACTGCTAACATAATGACCCAGGTAATAAGGACCGTATGCCTGCCTTTAGCGCCTTAAGACAGGTTAGAGCCTGGACTGAAGACCACCCAGGTGAGCTGGAAGGCAATGCAGGATCTTGTCACAGGTGGTCCGTTTACAGCAAAGCCTTTCCCATTACCTCTACAAACTAAAGACTGTGGATATGTATCAACACACATGTTCACACATGGTCTTTCAACTGGAGTCACATCTATAAATTACCCTGGTGCACAATCAGGAAACTAATCTGACCTTGGGAAACAGCAAAATAAAGATGCATAGTCATAAAAACTGCTCTTGTAAATCTAGGGAATTCATATTATAATAATATTATGGAGTGCATTGATTTTTACAGCATTTTGAAATAATATTATGTCATAAATACTCTTATAAATGAGACAATGACTGGCCACCCTATGTATTGAGGTTCCTTATTACCATTGTTTTTTTTTTACAAATATATGTAACTTAATTTGCATTCCTTATATGTGCTCTTATTACCAGAAAAATGTATTGTCACATTGTACTTACGCATAAATGTCAATTAGGAATGCATGAAAAAAATGCATTTTAAAAAGGTTGCCACAGGTAGTAATTTAGGCTCGTATATCACTCCCTCCTGAGTCAAAAGTCATTGCCGGAAAGCACAAAGCGTTCACTTGCAAACTTTCCTGATTCATACTTTCCAACCACAACAGAGCTCTATTGTCCTTTACTGAGAACTAATGCACACACCTCTGCCAGATTTGTGGCTGCTTCATGACGTGAACATTTTGGAAGACCTGATTGGTCTCTTAGCCCTGTTTACTGGAATTATTTGGCCGGAGCCTGCCGGATGGCTCATTATGTTAAGGTACTGTTCTAGTGCATGGCTAGGCCCCATGGTCTGGTATCTGGTATCGATTCCAGGCCGTGCCAGTACTAACTGCGACTGCCAGCCCCACAGGGCAATTCGTAATTGCCATTAGTGTCGCCCAGGGATGGGAGGTTTTTTGGTCAGCTGGGCCTCATTGCGCACCAGCAACCCCCACTGGCCAATCGGGTGCCCTGTTGCATTTGTCTGTGCTCTCCCAGATCGATAGCAGAGGTTATGGCAAAAAGCAGTGACAAATATGATTTGGTATTCCAAACTGAGAGAAAGAAGCACTAAAAAAGAAGGATTTATTTGGTCCTTGGTATGTTTATTAAAGTTTTTACATTAATTATGGCTGCTTAAAAATATATTCCAGTGAAATGTAATGCAGGCATAATCATGCAGCCATTATGTTTTAAAATATGTACAACGAATGCACTGTAAGCACAGGTTCTTTATAAACACGGCTATGTCATATCTTCTATGTTAATTTGTAAATCAAGTGCTGGAAAGAATTTAGCAGATAATTGTGTTTACTAATTATCTCAGGGTGTCTAATTCCCATCACAGCCTATGCACTAAATTGAAAGGGAAGCAAGTGATATTGCTCCTCTGAAACCAAGTTATTTATGCTGTACATTGCACAAGCAATTATTGCTACTACATCTTAATTGGCAAATTAACAAACACACAAAGGAGCAAATGAACTGTGTACCTTGTCAAATAGATGGGGTGATTATATTTACTGAAAATCATAGCTAATTGAATGATACAAACAGTTAACAGACCTCAGGACAATTAAGGAAAAAACAGCAAGAAAATGAAACCATCAAACACATGGGCCATCAAACACAATTTTAGCTTCCCAGGATCGCTCTAAACATAAAAAAGGCAACACTGTACCTCACATAAAAACTGCAGATACATACTACCAAGCGGGCCTAGGTTACGCACTGACGTTACATCTAGGTTACGCACTGATGTCAAAGGATTACCTGCCTCCCCCATGTGAAAGCTGTAATTGTTTTTCATTGACTGAAATATTCTGAGACAGTATAACAAAGGATATTTTTAAAAAGGGAACAGCTTGAAGACTGTGGATGGCCTTTTTCCATTAGAAGCCATTGCTAACTTGTTAAAATTGATCAAATGGAATGCAGTGAATGGAGAAAAGAAATTAAGCTGAGTCGAAAAGTGTGACTTGGATTTAATATTTTATAATTGCCAAGGGACATTCTGAGATCAATGAATTCTTGCCCGCGCCGCACATCAGAAAGAGATGTACTTCAGTCTTTTTCGGGAACATTGGTCTATTTAATTCTCGTGTCTGATGCATGTGAAATATGCCTTCCTTGGCCCCCTTCTGTAGCCCTTGGCGCTGCTGCAGGCACACATTACCGCTTTTAATGGGCCTCCATTGGAGAACAGGCAAGCAAGCCAATAACCCCTCTTCTGTAATGGATTGACTTGTTTATTCTCTTGCACCATTTTCTAGGGCTAATTTTAGCCTTACTGCTCTTTTAGCGAGGAAAGAAACTGGGTGGGATGGGCGGGGTGGTATAAAAAAAGATGAACATAGTTTATCAAAATGCGAAATGTATGCTTTATACATACGGAGGACGTAAAATGTTCCGAGGTTTGGATGCCATCTGACTTAGAAATCTGGCATCCGTTGCGTCGGTTCGGTAGCGTTTCTCATGTGAGTCTCAGGGGTTTGCACCAGCAGAACGGAGCTGTACTGGGTTCAGGAAGAGTGGACGGCTGGGGGTGGATATGGATTGGCTGACTTGGCTTGGGTTCAAGGTCAATAACCTGTAGTCCCACTCTGGGTCGGTAGGGGGCACTCAGGGTAAAGACTGCAGTTTGGAAGTGGAAGTTTGAGAAGGAAAAATTTATATATTGCACAATTAACCCTTACAATAAAACAATGTTCTACCATTTTAAGCACGTGGATGAGACTAAATGCCTTAATGGAAACTGGGCATCCTCTGGTCTGAAAGAAAGGGTAATACAGAAAGGAAGAAAGAGAAAGAAGAAAAGAAAGAGTGCTGCACTACGGAGGTATGTTGACTGAGCTGCTGTTATTCATCAGTAAAATTTCCAACTGGTTTGACTTTCTTCTGATCATACACGTTTCCACTGAGAAATCGCCACATTACACACCATGTCACATTAAATAAAAAGTAGATGAAAGCAGACAACCTACTCTGCCTTGTTTTCTGTTATCTTTAATGTTATCGTTTTCCAACATTTCATTTGATTCCTTTACGCACATCATACCTTTTATGAATTTCGTACGGGTGTACAAGCGTGCTCGTATATGCCCCCTCCCGCCGGCTCGGGAGAGTGAAGACGACACACAGTTCTCTGCTAAAACGTGCGGTATCAGCCAGCTGCTTCTTTTCACGATGCAGCTACAAGCCTTGCACGCGCAGTGTGTGCGCAAAGAGAGCAAGCCACGGGCGCCCGGACGGCCAATGAACGGTCGATCGAGCAATGAACACTGCTATCACCGCCCACTGAATCCCTCCCATATATCCCTTGGGCGTCACAAAACCAATTGTGCGCCGCCCTTGTGGGACTGCTGGCCACAGTGGACACTGGCACGGGTTGAATTCCTTGAAGACCTTGGCACTCACTCATACACTGTGAGCGGTGCTTTTACGGAGCGCGCTACCCAGCAATCCATTCAATATTAAATTAAAAAGCGTCTGCCTCTATGTGTGCCAGACAGGTGCCTTGGCAAGCCTGGCTACTTTATGAAGAAATTCAATTAAGCCCCTCCTGAAACAACTCCCATCTGCAAACAATATGGTGCCCTTCTTTTTAATCAGGCATCTCTCTACCTGGCAGGGCACCAAAGGATTTTAAATTGAAAGCTACATTTGGGAAAGTTTGTTCTGCTTGAATTCCACACACGTGTCTTTCAGGTTCTCCCTAAATAAAAAGAATTGACAGGATACAAGAAACATCACGTGCACTTTACTGGACTGCAGGGCTTCAAAGGTCTGTACACGGACAAGTGAAGAGTATGGACACGGATCTGATGAAAATATGTTTTTTTCCAATGCTGTTCAGAACACATGGATGGACAATTTGTCCCTTTGCTTGATTCCGAGTTTGGCCCAGAGAGAAATTAAATCATGACTTGGTTTTTTAAATTAAAAAAAAATTCCTCAGTGTTTACATTGGTCTTCTCTTCCTACCATTAAGTCATCTTAACTTCGCTTATACATGTTACTTCTCAATTTACCTAGCAATAAATGAAAAGACAAAAAAAGAAAGAAAAAAAAGGTATTCATGGATTTGCATCACTAATCCAGGGGAATCCTAACTACAGGAATAAGGACACACTGCTTGACACTTGAAATCATTTTCAAGCACAGTACTGCATATGTTAAAAAGGGGGTGTAGGGCTCTAACTACGAAGGATAATTTCTTATCAACTACCCCAGAGGAAAGGGAAAAGAGAATCAAACCAATCAGGCACACATTACTTTCTGTGGTGGAACGGGAAACGGCCCTCCAGGAACGGGAAAACAATGAAAACCTGTGATTAAAAAAAGGAACATTTCTATTATGCGTGTGACCTCATTACCCTTTTAAGCCAACAGGATGGTGCGGTTTGGTAGTGCATTATGGGCCAAGCTGTGGCCTCTGTTTGGCTCCTCCCCCCCAGTCCTTCAGTGTTGGGGTGTCCCACACCTCTGTGGCCAGCGGGCTGGGGAGGGGGCGAGGGCCCCACGGCACGGCCCCCCCCCCCCCCCATGTCCCCAACTCAAAGAAAACTGCAGCTAATTTAATTCTTCATAAATTTAATTATATCAAGATTAACAAGGGAGGTAATTAATTTCTTTACGATGGGTATCTTTTAAATGCCTTGGGCTCAACTTTGTTGTCAAAACTGTATACTTAACCATTACTACAGTGCAAATTAAAGGCAGTAATAAAAAGTATAAAAATTTCACTCATATTAAGAAAAAAAAGGATTTTCTTCACTGACACTATTCTTCTATATATTCAGAACACATACATATATAAATATATATTTTATAGTTTACATACAGTATACAGTATAGCACAAATACATGCATATGCATACAGCACGTAGCATGCATATGATGCATAGAATAAAAAACATATTTTCATCTACAAAACAAATTGTTTTAAGTGGATCAATAATACATTTTTAATATTTGTCCTCCTAAGTAGCGTGCACAGTATGGTATAAGAAATTCAGATTCACTCCAGCTCCAAGAAAGGGGTTCTGTAAGTATTGTTATCACAGAAGCAATACTCATATACAGCTACAGCTACGAGCTAATGGCATACCAACTCTTCCAGACACACTGCCCGTTTACAATGGCCCTGTTTGGCTGGCCCGAACCTCCATGACGGAAATTCTTCTTTTTCTTTTTTAAATACATTTGGCACCCAAAGTGGGGTCGAACATGTCCAATTCCCACCATAATTTGGAATGTCCAATTATGTGCAATAACAGCCACATTTATGTGCGAACCCCACTGCTGATTCGGGAGAGTGTGGACACCCGCAGTTCTCCTCCTCTCCACGTGGTGTCGGAGGTGCTTCTTCTCACACCGCAGACAACAGGAAAGCTCGCATGGAGTCAAGTTGGAGGCAGTCTATGGACGCCCCAATCGAATAGCGGGGGTCGCTGAAGAGCGATGAAACACGGACCTCTAACCAATTGTAATAGGCAATTGCGCTTTGCCTTGTGGAGCTACCGGCCACAGTCGCAACTGCCATAGTCTGGATTCCAGACTGTGGGGCTGATCCACATACACCACAGCATGGTGCCTTAACTGAATGAGCCATCCAGCAACAGGAAATGGTTCTTCTCACATTACCGAACGCTATGCCGGGCCCCAGACTGCCCAAGAGCGTCTGCCTCAAGCAGGACCTCCACTACAGCAGTGAACTCCACTTTCCTTGTGCCTGGGAGTCCATTCCTGATTCTGTGTTCACAGAGACCAGCTGAATGGGAAGGCTATCGCCTGCCGTTTTGGTGACTTGGACTGAATTCACAATCTTCAGGTGCTCTGAGGTCACAGGTTGCTCGGCAGAGTTCATCTGGTCACGTCCAGTGCACCAGTCCCTTTGGACAAGGGTGTTTACTGAACGTCTGCTGGGCATGTCCAAGATGCACGATTATTCCTCCTTACTTTATCAGCTCTCTCGATAGGGGTTCACGTTTCGTAAATTTGAAACAGAAAATGTTTTCCTGACGGCTCCCTTTGAATGGCTGTGTCTACCGCAGTCACTGTCCGCACGTTGCGCGGCCTTTTGCTCCACGTCCGAATAATGCCGTCGACTTTTGCCGCGTGCCTTCCAACCTGACGTGTGGAGGCATCCCTCACACAGATTTTTTCTTAACCCCCCCTCCATTATAAAACTGCAGGGGATAACTTACTCCCCTCCCCCTTTTTGCCACGCCTTTCCTTGAAAAATATTCCCCTCACTTGACAAACCTTCACAAGACATATTCCAGCCAGTGTGTGGAGTGGCGAACAGCTGCTAGTAGGAGCAGTTCAGCGGCATAATGCGGGGTCAGTGTGGGGTTGTGGGCTGTAGGAGGATTGTAAATGCGCTGCAATAGCAAGGCACAGAGCCTGACATTTAGCTAAAGAGCGAGCTTCATTCATTTATGAATGACTGAATAAGAACTTACACTAACCATTTCAAGTGTTTAAAAGACCAGTTTTCTATATAATGTTCATACACCACCAAACTGGATTTAGAATATAGGCTACATCTATTTACAATTGAATTGCTTTAATCGAGATTACCAATTAACTGTGTTTGGTTGCATGTTTTTATTTGCAGAAAGGAATCATTGAATTGTATGAGTGGACGAAATTAATCCATTCATACAATCCGTGCCCAGCCTAGCGGAGACATCAGCACCATATAAACCTCATCCCGAACCAATTCGACAAACTCCCCCAAAAATTCAGAAAACAAATGCTCCAGTATCTCTTCCTCGCCACTTGGAAGCATCGCCTCGGGAAAAGTGGCGGAGTTTGGCATCAGATCGGTCCGCTGACATTATGCAACAGATAACAGATTATTCACGCTCTCTCTCTCTAATCATGTATATGTTTGATGTATGCAGATATCTCGCCGGAGTCGTCCTCCGAGTCGTGCAAATGTGGGTTTACTTCAAAATCGTCCCCCCTCAACAAAGCGTACATTATTTATGCGGCCCTCTGCGTGGACGGCTGGAAAAGAGAGTCCGTAAAGCGTGGGCTGGTCACCGCCTCGTGCTGTCGTATCCTCCAGTGTGCTAACAAAGAGGGGTGAGGGAACTGTCCTAACCCCGTCCAGTTAGCAGGGGTCCTGGCGCAAACCAAACACCAGTCCGCAGAAGGGGGAGGGAGTGTTGCCCTGATCCTGAACTATTCCGCCTTGTGTTTCCTGTTCGCCTGGATGAATACCTGGCCACTTCCTGGGGCAGAGCACGATAAGGCCCGGGGAAGGTTTGGGGGGTGGCCGAGTCCAATTTGGGATTGATTTAGTTCATTAACCGAGATTACAAGTTTAACTTACGAACCTGGGGTCAAAATTTCTCATCAACAAGGGGGACCGTGGAGAACCGCGGGGCTTGGAGACCACTCTTGTTACCAACTACACATTTCAATCTGTCTTTGATGTATCGCTTCTGAACCCCCCCCTCTCTGCCTATTCCCCCCATTTTTTGGCAGGGGGGTTGATTTTAATTGTAGCTATAGAACACAGCATAGTTTGCCTGTAAGCCAGCCTCCACATCTGCAGTGAGCGCAGCTTTAGTGATATTGGGTGCAGTCCATAGCTCGGGGCTAATTTTAATGGTTACCCTCTTCATACGCGGCTCAGATTGTTTTCCACGTGATTCCTGTTAATTTAGCTGCAGGAAAGGGCATCAGTTTTCCTTTTGCTTTCCCCCCTCTTCTCTCTATCTTCTCATTCTCCTCTCTCTTTCCCTCTTTGTGCCTGTCTCCTCCCTTTTCTGATCCACACTCTCAAAGATGGTGAAATTAATTCACATGGAAAAGTGCTGCCATTATTAAATCTGCTGCCTACCTCTTCCAAAGGCCTGTATTAGACTGATATGAGAGTGACGATGCAGTCAAACAAGCCCAGGCAATGTAGCCTCTATTGTTTTTTTCTTTTCGCTTAACTAACAGGCGGGTTTACTTTGATGTGATAAATGACTCCAGCTCTCTCTAGATTATCACTATGCATGCATAAATGTGTCAAGGATGTTTCAGGGCTCTGTACAAGGTAGAAATGCAGGCTTAAGTCAATAATAATCTCTTTTAAAATGCAATCATGCTTCACTTCCATTTATTATATTCAGTCAATGTCATTTCCAAGTGCACAAAGACATGCATTATATTATTTACTGGTAGGAAAGTGCGTGATTGTTTAAATTTGGAAGCAAGGAGTAAAAGGTCAGGAATCTAAGTCACACCATACCATTCTAGTGTTTAGAGATTATATAGAGGTACCGTTATATCTAGCACTGAGTTCAGTTAAACATCCATCTTTGTTTTGAAAGGAGACAAACATATTGCAATAGACGTGCTAGTAATAGTTTTTAATGAGTACATTCGGCTGGTGATCACAATGGTCATGTGTTTTTGCGAGTGTTATAATGAACCGGGCCTCTGTCACTATTATTCTATGCTCTGTTGGGTGTGGGAATGTGACATAGCTCAAACCTTTGTACACCCTTTCAAATGCCAAAATAGCTTAGCCATACCATGCTGGCCCTGTATAATTGAAAATGTTTGTTCATGTTATTTGTATTCAGAAGGCAGATGCCTGGCATTGTTTCACAAATTAAACATAGCTGTTCCCTGTGTGCTGGATGCCGAGGAGAAAAGCAAACAATATTTAATGCAAGTCAGTGAGTGTGAGTGGCACAATGCATAACGGTTTATTAAACTACACCATGAAACTACACCTTTTTTTAAATTGAAATGTTAATTTCAATCTGTGGTAACCACTGTTCCAAAAAGAGGAAAACTGTGAACAGACACAGATGAGTTGCTTTGTCAAACATCACAGCCAAGTACAATTTTTTGTCTTTTTATTTAAGGATACGATACATTTAACATGCTCAATAACCTGCGTCTCCACCCACCAGACAAAATGGTAGTGTATAATGGTAGTGTAAAATGTAAAACGTTTGCAGAGAAAATGGAGAGTGAATAGCTGTGAATAGCATGTGGTGGGTGGCATTAATGCAGTAGAATTATCTTATTAGATAGCTGGCTAGCCAGACGAAAATAGATATGGCTGGACAAATAGTCTTTCAAGGGTTGTTCATATGCTTGATTCAATTATAAATGCAAAATTTACAGCACAACAACATACTGTACATACGCTACTAATACAAAACAACATACAGCACATACAATGCAGTGCTCAGCTAGCAGCAAGGCACATCGTGAACAAGTACACACACTAGGATTTATGCCAGGGGTGGGGAACCTCATCCGCAAAGGGCCGGTGTGGGTGCGGGTTTTTGTTTTAGCCCAGCACTAAGACACCTGATTCTACTTATCAAGGTCATGATTGAAGACCATGATTATTTAATTAGTTGAATCAAGTGTCTTAGTGCTGGGCTAAAACAAAAACCAGCACCCACACTGGCCCTTTGCGGATGAGGTTCCCCACCCCTGGTTTATGCAAACTCCATCTAATTCACTCCACTTTCCCTTCAACCTCTATCCTCTCTTATTCTCTACCTGTCCTTCTCCACTTCCAACACTTTGTCCTGTCTCACCTTTATACTCTCACTCCCTCTCCGTTTCTCTCCACAGTTTATCTTTCCGCACCTCCCCCTCCAACCTCTTTCATCCACCTTTTCCTCTTCACCTTTCCACTCCATACTCTCTCTGTCATGGTTTACCTTCACACCTAATCCCCCATTCCCTCTACCCTCTCTCCATCTTTCCCCCACCTTCTTCCAAGCGGGCTTGGAATTTGCAGAGAGGGGCGGGTCTGTGTCGTGACCCATGTCCAGGGCCACACCGGGCCCTGTTCTGCTTTATTAGACACTTCCACTTTGCAGCGAAACCTCCAGACAGAGGCCCATAAGGCCCCCTTTGTTCACTGCTGTAGTGGAGGTCCTGCTAGAGGCAGACGCTCTTGGGCAGTCTGGGGCCCGGCATAGCTTTGTAATACCGAGTCACCTTTGCAATGGGAGAGGGGGGGGGGGGGGGGGGGTGTGCCTGGAAGGTCACCTGTGTTTTATCAGTGGCTGCATGGGGCAGCAAGGTCAAAGGGGGATTGGGTTTCGTTACCGGAAAGCTGGCGTCTCTCCCTCGCTCTCCATCTCACTCTCTTTCTCCCCTTTCTCTCTCCCTCTTTTTTTCTCCTCTTTCTCTCCACTCTCTCTCTCTCCTCTCTCTCTTTCTGCCTCTCTCTCTACCTCTCTCTCTCTCTCTTTCTCTCCCTCCCTCCCTCCCTCTCTCTGGGCGGGGGTGGTTATCCCTTCCTGGGTCGGGCGCTCTGGCGCGGCGGTGAAGGGCCGCCTTTGTCTGGGATTAATGCGAAACCTCAGGATTTGATGTCAGGGGGAAATAATCAGCGTGGGCTCCATAATGCGGCCTGCCCGTGCTCCCGGCCCCGAGCACCGCGGCTCATTTCTGCGGAGATGAAATCTATGACAGGCCCTTCAGTGAGGCTAAGAGCAGGCAGCAGTCCAGCAACACCCACAGGCCTCGCAGGCATCCTGTGACCCCCTTAGAAAAGTCACATTCACTTTGCTCTTGAGAAGGGGGGGGGGGGGAAAGACTGCCGCCGGCGCTTCCAGCCCATGTGAAATGGAGAAATGTGAGGAGGTGAAAATGAAGTGAAAATAAGTTAAGATTCATGCCCTCCGTCTCACAATCTCTCATGATAGGGAGTTATGACTTCGCTTCATTAGTTTCTGCAAATTAAATGTGAGATGCGTACGTTTTCCAAACGGCGGTGGCTGTGTGCGTTTCAGACCGTTTTATAAAAGCCACTGCAGATGTTTTCACTGAAATTCCAGGATAAAATAGCAGGCTAACAGACCAATCAGGGTGCTTTTTATAATGCATTTTTTAGAAGGTTGCAAGTACATGAAATATAAGGAAATTATGTGAAAATATGACCCAATAAGCAGATTTATGAAACCATGAGATGACATTAAGAACACATGCTTTTTTTGATATGTCATATTAAGTACACTACACGGAACATACAGCATAGCTAAAATAACAACCCTTTCGACGTGCAAAGATTACTGGAAAATAATATTGTACTGTTATTTACTACCATTTTACTGTATAACCCAGAATAAAAAAACTGCACTACAAAAACCATATTTCTTTTTCAGACAGAGTGTAATTTTACGTTCACTATAATTTATCATAATTAAGAGCAGAGGCTGTGCTGGTCACATGAAGGTGAGTCAAATGAACGCCAGCAGTGTTCTTATATTAATTCTGAATAGCTTTTCTCAGCTCCAGAATGGCTTTTTAAAATTTTTCCCCCCCATTTTCACAAATTAATTTGCACACACTTCCCCTTACGCTATAAAAACACATTTTTTCCGTACATGAAGATCTAAAAAACTGGCATTTTTAATGCCTTTCCCCATTTTTCTCCCCAATCTGTAATGCCAATCATGCTCACGCTGCAACGTTCATCGCAACCCGCATTATCTGATTAAGGAGAGCGCAGACAACCACGTCCGAAGATGTCGCCGCATGCCGCAAAATCAAGTCAGGCTTGTACAGACATGAATCAGAGGAAGACACTTCACGTGCAGCACAACAAGCAGGCTTTGCGGGTGCCCGATCAACCAGCAGGGGTCGCTAGAGAGCGATAAGGTGCCTTTAATCCTGGCCAACTGAAAGTCCCTTTCATCCCTGAGCAAAGCTAGAGCCAGGTGTGCATCGCCCTTAAGGGCTGATGACCACTATTGGTACAGGCCCAGTCCAGATTTCACACTGTCTTTCTGTTTATCAGTTCATATAATGACAATATACCACTCTCCTTCCTAAAACTAAGCAGAATAATGCTTGTGCTAAGATTCAGTCCCTACCGAAATAATGTTTAATCATTTATACCTGCGGTGTACAACTTTAGTCCTGGAGGGCTGCAGCGTCTGCAGTGATTTTTGTGGTTTCTTTTCGATCAGCAGCTAATTTGGGGCTTGGTAACCACATGTACGTACTCTATTAAACCCTTCGTGCAGGACCACTAGTGGCCATGGCGCCGGCGCCCTGAGATTGCTTAACTCAGACATTCGTTGCTCCTGCAACCAAACTATGAGTGGAAACAACAAACCCCGTGTTCCAGCTTTATTAGTACACGATTCTGCCAAATACTGAGTTTCTAAGTGGCACTATTGTCGCATAGTCCATTTAACAAGCAACCCCCCACCCAGTCTCACCAGCAACTATACCTATCCATGCATGACACAGTGGACAATAGCGTCTAGCTGTGAGTTCATAATAGCCAGAGCGGATGCCAAAACAGCCGTGAAAAGCCCTGCTCACTCAATTGTAAAATAATCAAGTGAAATTCTTGTGTAATTATTAGGCTGTCAAGTGTTTAAAGGAATTGAACTAATTAATAGCATGATTAGTTGTGATTAATCGCGATGAATCACGCTGTAAAATTGCATTTGAAATCAAAGATATTTGAATTTGTGGATGTAGAATGTAGAAATGTAGAATCAACACAAAATATGTAGCCTATATCAAGTATAATAATTGTTTAATGGCATTCTTTCTGATGCAAACACAAAAGTAATACTTTTCTGAACTGCAATAAGTGCAATCAAATTTAAATCAAAACCATCAAGGCAATCAAAATTGGAAAGAAATTTGTTTTTAGCTACCCACTTTAGCTAATGCATTTGTTACTGTTACTTTGTCTGCCACACCCTGCCAAATCGGGAACATGTAGTAAAAAAAGTAATCGTGTTTCGTAGTATATCATAATTAACGCTGTTGTCTCAGTCACATTATCGCCAGAATGTTTTGCTCTGAGATGATACGTCAAAGACAAATTACTTCTATGGTAACTTAAATTGGCACTGCAAACTGTACAGATTAGGCTACATTTATGCCTAGAACGTTTCCTTCCTTCTTAATCTCAGCTAGCAAGGTGCAAGCCGTTGCGCGTGCGTGCTACGTCTTCATAATTAACGTTATTCTTTTTATTAACGTGTTAAACATTTTGCATTAATCGCATGCGTTAATGCGTTAATTTTGACAGCCCTAGTAATTATACCACATCATTCTACTATAAATATCTGCTACTAAAAATGTAATAAATATATAATCCCACCATTGGTTTTACACATAGAGATGTCTCTTACACGTGGCAAAAGTGGTCATTTATTGTCTTGGACAATCTGTTTGAGAAATACACACCCCTTTAGAACGCGAGTACACTTCCTGTAACCTCACGCGCAAACCCCCCCCCCAGATGGACCTACAGTAAAAGATATCCTTTGTGACGGTGTTTGCGATGTCTTATTGGGTGCTTTGAACAATAAATTACAGCCGTGCGTTAACAGAACTTTTAGTTTAATCACTTTAGTATTACGCAAACAGCTACAGAAAAACGCATTTATTCTATCGGAGAATATGCCTACAAACATGACTGAGATTTTCCTCCTCAATATGTAAGTATTACTGCTTGTATTTATTTCAAATATGTACCCTTTTCCACTCCACCACAGTCTTTCGACATATGTTTGATATTGTTATTTTTGCATTTCGAGTGCTTTTCACATACTGTAGTAGTGTAAGCGTTCATAGGTGGCTCAGTCATGTTTTATGTCCGATTTTCCATGAAGCTAGAACATTTGCCACCATTTTCCTGATGGTGGAATATTATGCTATTGTAATCTTATTGTACATAATATAGACTATGGCGTAGTATCTTCCTGGGCTATACTTGTCACTTAGGGCATGTAAAATACTCATTCCAATTTACTGTGCGCTAATATGTGCTAGATGAATGGAAAATATTCCTTGGAGCCATTTTAAATGGGAACATTTTTTACAGAAGATGTAGCATGAGTACAGATAAATGCAGCAAAAGATTACATACTGCAGAGTACAGAAAAAGTGATGTTTTATTACATTACGTTAAAGGCATTTAGCAGATGCTCTTATCCAGAGCTACTTACACAAATTTTTTTTGAGGTACAAGAGTGAATGATTGGCTACATATTTAGTTGTGTGTACCAGTGTGATATCAACGTTTTCATCTTAAACCATCAGAAGGGGCAAATGTATATGCTTTATAATGGACAAAAAATAAATATTTGATTCATTTTATGACATGTTTTGGATAGGTTTTTGGGCCCATAGATATCTATCCCCCTATACTGATGAAGAGATCGTAATTCCTACATGACAATGATGCAAAAGTGAGTTTTATGAGCCAAAACAGTTAGATTTGTAGTTAAATATATCACTATTTTATGTTTTACAGAAGTGCACAATTTAGCCATTTTGGATAGATTTGGAGACACTAAGGGACAACAATGTACACTGCCTATATTGTGCATCACAGATCTTTAGTAGTTCTGCATATCACAGTCACAGATTTTGCACACTTGTGGACATGGAGTCTATGATCCAGGAAATGTATACAGTAGTTTTACCTGTTTCAGATATGTAGCTCTCAGTATTTCATTGTAAACTAAAGAAAAACATTGCAAACTAAATTATGAAAATAAACTAATCTAAGTATTGTAAATGGTACAACTGTCTTGTTTCATTTAAGCCAGGGGTGGGCAACTCCAGGCCTCGTGGGCTGGTGTGTATGCAGGTTTTTGCTGCCACCAGTTAGCAATTATTTAATTAGCCCAATCGTTTACATGATCTGATATTTTAATCTACATATCCGCGATATGAACAGCAGCTGATGAATGTTCTTGTGCCGGTATGCGTGTATTGTAGCGTTTTATTGTTCTGTAATTTACGAGTGAATCGTGATTGTGTGTATGACTAATTAGCTGATTGAGCCGTGGTAACTAGTGGCAGTAAAAACATGCATACACACCGGCCCGCGAGGCCTGGAGTTGCCCACCCCTGATTTAAGCCATTTTCCAAGTTGCTCACACCTGTCCTATCTTGGCGATCTTGGCGCTTGGTCTAAGATGGCGCTAAGTCCATTTAGGGCGTGTCCAAGTCCACTTTTGCTATTTTAGCGGTGTGTTTTTTGGGCGCTAAGCACGGCGCAAGGTGCAACTGGGCTGAACCTAGTCTCTTCATTAATTATAGGTGTGTCTTGGGCGTGACATGCAATAAACCAATCAAAATGTGATATCCCATTCCCTTTAAAAGCCTGCTTTTCCACCTTGGCGGATTGCTTATGATGGCGAAACAGACATACTTGTGCGTGTTTAGTGCGATCAAGGAATAGGCTATATGGATCAATAGTAGCCTATGATCAATATTATTCGGGCTAACCATTATGAGTTCCCGGTAATTCCTGACAGTGCTGTTCACAAAATATATGCGGTTAAATTTCGTTAAAAGCACCTGCAACAGCTGAGAATATGCGACCAATTGCTTCCGTCTCACCTTAGAAAACGCCAAATTAGCCTGCTTGTTTAACGAATTTCCTTTGATTATGCAATGAACTCATGTTCAAGCGTCATCCGAAGTTCATTAGGCTACCTGCATTCTAATTTTGATTAATAACATAAATAACGTTATTTTGCCTTAATGATGACACTAAATACAATAAATCTGTCAGGTTGGCAACCCATAGGTTCAGCATATTTTCCCTTATTTTATAATGTCCTGCTTATGGAAATGTGACCAACCTATTTTACTGGTAGTGTAATGCTTTAAAACGATCCAATTTCCCAGGAAGACTGTGAAAAGTGTGATTTACAGCAGAGGAAACAGACCTGCTCCTGTAAAGCGCACATGCAGATAATGGCATTAAAATTAATTGTAAATTAATTTTGTAACGTGCTGCAAATTTCGTTTCTAATTAGCCGCTTAGTTCTCTTTCAAATCTTTTGTTCAGTTATGGAATAACAGGTGAAATCAGCGGGGTTTTAATAAGCTGAGGGTATGGAAACCTTGTCACTGTAATTAAAAAAATATGAAGGACGAAGAATAGCTAAGGTTACAATTCAGTTAACATGATGACATTTATCTCCGTTTTTTAACCATAGGCTATCGAAAAAACCTTATGTATGCACAGCGAATCCGCTGTAGCCTAGGCTATTTGAAAAACAATAAAAGCAATATTCACTGGACAAGGTTTTGAACTTTTTTCAGTCACAAACCATTCTATTTACTTACAGGCTGAATTCCTAGATAAACAGAGCTGTATTGTAATGACGTCTGAAGCTCATTTTCAGAACTCAAAAGTCCGTCTGTTGCAGTGCGCGAGTTTTCCATTGAATGACAATTCACGCATTAGGCTTGATATAGGTGTTATCAGCTCCTTTTTAATGGATAGCCATTGTCCCGTACCATCGCACATCGCCTGGATGTTGATGGAGTGGGCTGAGAGCAATGTAATGTGGCATCGTTTCCCTTCGCCGAGGGAAAGGTATGTGGACCTATGGAACCTTTTATTATTATGCATTTTTGATATAGCCTACACAAAAATAATATTTCATATTGTGATCTAGATATTTTAGTCATGCTTGTGCGCGCCCCTGTGTGTAACAGACAGGAGGCTACGCGCGTTGTGCAAACGCCTATGTAGACGCACTTATATGCGCCGTTAAAATAACATGTAAACAACTGCGACATGACTTTAGACCAGGTTTGTGGTGGTTCTAGTGCAAGCGCTTTCTGCTGGCTCAAGATAGCAATACGCCAAAAAGAATCCTGGCCACTCCTCATATTAAGACCAAAACGCCCAGTTCACTTGTAATGGGCGCAAGAATACATGCTAGTTAAAGGACCTAAGCGTTAGGCGTTATAATGAACCTAGCGCCGGGTGTAAGATAGCAAAGACACTTGCGTTTGGGTTAGTGCCGCTTTGCGCCGGGTGTAAGATCCTGGAGTTATAAACCCTTAAATAGAACACCCCCTAAATAGGTGAGAATTGACCAAATTTGGCATCTGTGCGAAGGGGATAAAGCCAATAAATTATTTAAATAAAGCACATAAGAGCTGAAACTCACTAGAATTTTGTATATACACCAGCCCTCCAGGACTGCAGTTATGTACTTCTGATTTATACTGTCTGACTGACAGAATAAAGCACAACAGACACTATTCAAATTAATGTTCCGCGCAAGATGAATGACCAAATCAACCTTACGCTGAAAGGCCACCATTCCAAAAGAATTGTCTCATAACTACAGAGAAGTCTTTTTTAAATGAGTCATCTTCTTTCGGTAGAGCCAGATAAGCATGACAAGAGTGATTCAAAGAGTCCAGGCAAGCACACTTAATCCTTTTTCTTTCAGACTGAATTCATTGAAATAATACCTTGAAAACACAAAACAATGGCTTTTGAAATCCCACCTTTTCTGGCACCAAAATATTTAAATCCCCTTAAAATTTTCACAAAATGTAATGGAACAGGATATCGACTACATGCCATCCTCCACAACATATAATAGCTTACTTACTACTAAGATAACTAAAGTGCTTTTCGCATTGGTAATGTCAGATTAAACTGACCAGTACATGTCCAAGTCAGAAAACAATAGCATTTATACCAAGTAAAGCCATCACCCATTAAACCAGACCACCTCAGTGGTCAATGCTCAGGAAGTAGGTTTCACAGCAATACAAGCTTGCCATGTTACTACCTATTACTGCCACCCATTTCTATGTTCTTGAGACCCCAGCTGGGTCTTTTGTTTGTTTTCAGGTAATTTAAATCAAACAATTTGTTGGGAAAAAAAATCTAAAATGAGGTAACTGCACCATTAGCCAGCTCTATCAACTGTAAAGTGACTAATGAGAGCATCTTTCAACAGCTCAAATTACAGATCAAATTAAATAGAATCTGTGAAATAAATAGAAAAATTTAAACAGATGATACTATTTTCTGTAACTTGCGCTTTTTTCTGTTACATTACATTTCAGCACTTAGCAGATGCCCTTATACAGCTGTCTTACAAAAAATACATTTTTAAATACAATCAATTTATACAGCTGGATATTTACAGAAGGAATTCAGGTTAAGTACCTTGCTCAAGGGTACAACGGCAGCAGCCCAGCAGGGAATCACACCCACAACCTTTGCGTTACAAGCCCAGTTCCCTAACCATTATATCACACAGCTGCCTGTTATCGTTGAATTTTAGAACCGTAGTGTTCCACAAAATCAGCACCTACTACAACAGTCCTGGCAGTATATTCAGACATATATTAAGTAGCTATGGAAATGAAAATGACATCTGGAAAATGGATGAAAATTACATCCTTTGCACGATTGACATGGGGAGCACATGGCAACGTCAACAGTATGGCCAACATCTCACATAATTTTCACCACCACAAGTTACCTGCATCTGCCAAAGGATTAAAAACTGTTTTTTTTTTTTTTGAATCGCAAATTTCAAAATCAGTCTCTTGTATTTCTTATTAGTGGTCCAGTATGATAAAACAATCCTTTAAGAAACAATAGAAATACCTTATCACTCGAATGCCTTTGGGTCCAGTCTTGGCTTAATGAAATGGCAATGGCTTACATCACAACATGTATATGTGTGCTCTTGTTTAAAAATGTCGTTAAAATGAAGAAAAAAAGAAACACAATGACCTCCCATCATCGCTCTGGCATCAAATACATGAAAATTTCTGACAGAATGCGAGGGAGTCGAGGCAAAGAGTAGCAGCCCTTTATTTGGCAAAGCATTTTGAAGTTGGGTGTGGCTTACGGAAAAGTGACCACGAACCATCAAGAACGTGTCATCGGGACACAGTTTAGCGGCTGTAGCAATTGAATTGTGACTTTAGAGCTAAGATAGCCAGCCCTGGTTTTGGAGTACCCGAGATGCTTCTGGTTTCTGGGCCAATGAGAGTGGAGATGTGAGCACTAAAACAGTTTATTCAATGAATCAAGGACTTGAAGACTGATTTATGTATTAGTTGAATCAGGTAGCAGTGCTGGTCTAGAACAAAAGCTTTTACCCACACTAGCCCTTCTTGGATAAGTTTGGACTTCCCTGATGCAACCTAACACACATTTAAACATGCAATTAGAGCAACTACACTGCCTGGCCAAAAAAAAAGTCGCACACTCTAATATTTTGTTGGACCGCCTTTAGCGTTGATTACGGTGCGCATTCGTCGTGGCATTGTTTCGTCAACCTTATGCAACGTCACAACATTCATTTCCATCCAGAGTTGCATTCATTTTTGGTCGAGATCTTGTATTGACAACGGGAGAGTCGAACCACTCCATCAAGTCTTCTCCAGCACATCCCAAAGACTTTCAATTGGGTTAAGGTCAGGACTCTGGTGGCCAATTCATGTGTGAAAATGATTCCTCATGATCCCTGAACCACTCTTTCACAATTTGAGCCCAATGAATCTTGGCATTGTCGTCCTGGAATATGCCCATTGATTGGATAACCTGGTCATTCAGTAGATTCAGGTACTCAGCTGACTTCATTTTACTGCTGCATAACGTTGCTGAGCCTAGACCTGACCAATTGAAGCAACCCCAGATCATAACACTGCCTCCAGAGACTTGTACAATGGGCATTATGCATGACGGGTGCAACGGCGACTTTTTTTTTGGCCAGGCAGTGTATATGTACGCAGTAACTCATGCAGTGCATTTCAAATGCTTGGTTTGAATGATTATGGAGTATATATAAGGAACAGTTATAGGTTATTCAGTTATACCACAAAACTTCAATTAATAGTCAAGTCCATACAATGCAAGTAAGCCTGGTATTTGTTGGAGACTGGCTGTTGTTGGACACTGGCTTTTATAGTATTTCTCACTTACGTGGGTACACATTATTCAACAGTCATTGATACTGGCCAGGTTTTCACAGTCATACAATACATTTTAAATTGGATGATCAATATGATAAAAGACAAAGAGAACTGAAAATGTATTTATTAAAGTTGCTACATTGCTAATACACTGCTAGCCTACGGGTAGTGTATTTATCAACATGCCACTATCATCATTGTGAAGCTGCATAGAACCTGCTTATCTTATCTGTTTTCGCTTTTGGGGCTGTGGAATATTTATAAACTTTTTCTAATTTAAATTTAACATCAAATTGTCTCTGTACAGCACCGTTGACATCTGTAAGATAGCTAGCTACCACACTGATGACCTGCTTCCAGGTTGATGTGTTTTCTATTGTTGTAGATCGCTGTTTATTTAAATTTTTGTTTAATTATCTTGTAAGAGACTCAGCGTCTGGAAGGAAAGGAAGCCTTAAGGTAAGTCATTTTTTCCACATGTCTGGAGTCTGTCATTCCGCCTGCTGGCCTGAACCACAGTATGGAACCCATCACTGTAAGAATGGCGGTTCCTGGGCCCTTACCTCGGTCCCTGACGTTGTGGCCCCGGGGGAGTCCAGCTTGCGTTTCTTCCGGGGCCCGATAGCAGCCAGCGCCGTCAGGTTAGCTTCTCGCTGCCTTATCTGCGCCAGCTCCTGTTGCTGCATCTAAGAAAGAGAACCAGCACGCCAGGGGTTAACCAACAAGTCATAAACACACCATCGCACCTCGACCATTCCTTTCCTTTCAATCTGCTGGGTCAGATGGCCAATCAAATACAACGATCTGCCAAAGCGCAACCAGAACTTGCATTCACCAATTGACAGGCTTTACAGTGTGCATTATAGCCTCATTGCATCGGTTTTCAAATAGGTTTGCCTGTAGTCCAGTGAACATGCTGTAATTGCCTGACTAATTAACTTCTCAATCCTAATGTGTCTATTTGAGAGTGGCCACTTGAGGAGTTTCACTGTGTGCTGTACAATGCAATTCAAAATAATGGGCAAGCAGCACCATTTCCTCACGGTCCCATTCTTCACCTCTCTTTCCCGTACATTAAACACGCACGTCCTCCCATCAAAAACAGCAAGACGATTCTTTTCTCCCCCCTGTGAGCATTGTCATGATATTTGCAGTGCGCACCCTGCCTCTGCTGCACAGTAGTGGTCACAGACAGGCTTCATTATGAATTCCACTCATTTTCCCTGTGGAGGAGGGAGTCACGGAATGGCTGGCCTGGGGGAATGTCATGCCGTCCTGCAGGGTAGCAGAAGAGCCAGCGATGCTGGAGGGGGGGAGGGGGAGGGGGCGGGGGGGGGGGGGGGGCATTCTGCTCTGTGGACTTGTGACCACTGCGGGGCATGGCACAGCGAGCGTCATCACCTCTCCCCACCCCAGCAATCCCGCCGCATTGGCCATGAACTTTGGCCGAGGGCCCGCAAAAATGCCAGTAGCGCAACGGGAAGGCGTGCGTACCGCAGCGACGGACACAGGCGCGTGGCTATTACGGCGGTCGAGCTACCGGTTCTGCATGTGTGTGCGGTGCGTTTATTAGTATTTTATTGTATATAGTTCTCTCAAATGGCTTTCTTTGGATGTAAAAGTGGAATCCAAAAACATGCACACTGCTTTTGTGAAAAGCCTGTGGCAAAACACGGCCTTTAGCGTGCGCCGCTCCGCGTTTATCGCTGCATAAATTTTATGCCCCAAAATTTCTAACATTTTGGCATCAGAACAACAACAGCAGAAATACGAAGCAGCAACACACTGCGTGAACACTGCACGTAACATGTATTTTTCAGTAATTCAAAAATGGTACAGATCACGAGCAGGGCACATACGCAAGCACACTGCCATGAAAAACAGAAACAGCAAAATGTTTCAATTATTCTCAAACAGCAATAAAATGCAGTGGAGTGATAGGCTGACGAAGGGCAGAATTCAGGCGGCCGTTTACATGCAAATTAGGGCAGGGTTATGTTAATCGAAAGGGAAGTTGTGCACATTGTCCACACAGGCATGGTTGCCTTGGCTGGCCAGACTAACACAGAGACTTACTGCTAAAACAGGAGGTTTAAATCTGTGAACTATGACCCTACCTTCAGGCAGTTAAGGTGGGGTGCTGCTCCACAGCCAGAGGCTCAGGGAATAGAGGATCCTGATAGGCTACTGGGGGCAGAGGGAGAGGTGGGGGCGGGGGTCGAAATCAAACCACGTCGTTGAGGGGGGTGATATCTCTGCTTGGCAATGGAGCCCTCCAACAACGCCTGCAGCTGTGGCCTCTGTTTCAAACCCGACGACAAAGCAAGAGCTCGCTTCGCCATCTGCAGCCCAGTGCACGCCACGTCTCCTTTCCCGAGTCGGCGGGTTTAACCGCCGCCTTCAAGCCCCGGGAATTAAAGGCAGCGGCTGACCGGCTCTTCTCATTCGGGTGGGAATCGTTACAAACTGCTGCCGAGACCTCACTCGCCGGTTACAGTGCGGCCTGGGACATGCGAGTAGTCACGTGCTTTGCGACTTATTTAGCGCAAAGGAAAAATACGTACCCTTGCCAGGTTTTATTTATGTCTTTGTTTAAGTATAAGAGAGACCCCCGCAGTTTAAATGCCACTTACAGCAGCCTGCCCACCTGCCCTTTGGAGGCAGAGAAACACTTGTAGACTATAATCATTTACAAAGGTCAGGAGCCAGAGAGCGCGTCTCTGAGCTGCGCTTTAAAATTCAATTGATCCTCATCTGCGGTCAGGCTATAGAATACTTCAGCCATACTGCAATTATATGCCTCTGAGGCAAGAGTAAATAGATGTGTGCATGTCCAAGTACTGGTAAACGCTCAGGCTCATTTTACAATCTACTACTTCAAATTCCACGGCACTGAATTTAACTGTAAAAAAATAAAAATCTAATTTGTCAGCATGCTCCCCTGGCCTTGGGTTGAGGAAAGTGTAAATAAATTACACACCAACACCGGGTGAGAAAATTCTGCCCATTTAATTCAAATGTTTTTTATACCGATGCATCTGCCCTCGAATTAACCAACTGTTCGTTCTTTAGCTACCAGTGAATTCCTTTTGGTGTGAATAATTCATAGGGGTCTATAATTCAGGGCTCGTGTGGAAACAGGCACGCTTATTAAAACGTTTTGCTGGAAAATGTCCTTTGAAAGGTTATCGCAGAAGAACACAACAGAAAAAATATAGAATAAGAGAAACCCATCCGGAAATCCCGGACAACGACAGTATGGTCTGTCCCGCAGAAAGGAAATCAAAACAGATAAACCGTTTTCTTTGTCTCCCCAAACGGCTGCAGTTTGGCAGGCCGGCTAATTCCCCAGAACTCAGAGATGAAAATAAATCCATTTAGACGGGAGACACACAGATGAGGACATGTTTCCCCAAACCCAAATTCCTCACCTGCTGTTTTCTATCTGCGCGCCTTGTAACAAAGGCTCATCTCGCTGGCCCCCCGGGCCTGCCTGCAGCCTCCCAGACGCTAACAGACAGATGTCCTTCGCGGTGCTTGGTGTGAAGGCCTGGGGTCATGCCGGGCTGGGGGGGGGGGGGGGAAAGCTGACAGAGCGGGAGGATTTCACTGTTATAAAAAGACCCAAAATAAAGGCAGGGCGGGGGTGGGGTCCTTGCTGATCCCCTCATCTACTCCCCTTTGACATCCTACAGGGGGGTAACGACGCAGCGGGAAGTAAGGATAGCCATGGCAAACAACCTCAAACTGGTGTCGTCAACGTGGTTAACTAAGCCCCCACAAATCACCCCCCCCCCCCCCCCCCCCCGACGTGAATCCAGTTGTCTTTCCTCATGCGTGCGAGACGGGGTTTGAATAATAAGAACATCTGTGGGCTCTGACATGCCTTTTTCCTCATACAAAACGCATGATGTTTAGCGGGACTGGAGCCGGCTTCTCCCGCTAACTCTCCACGCACGTCTTTCGGCTATAAATCGGGAGTTTTTTGGACACTTCTGTGAACACCACTGCCTCTTGTTCACAGTTTTTTGAGATATCTGATCTTTACTTGCTGATGTCAGACTTGAATTTTTTTCCCCCCCCTGAATTCAATGTGGACTTCACTATGCTGCCAAGTTAAATCAGAGAGATCATATCTATTGAAATGGGAGCATTGCATCAACTGACAACAGAAAAAAATGGCAAATAGTCTACTGTACGTTCTGCCATGAACAGCAAGGAACACTTCCTGCACTTCAATAACAACAGCAGTCATTTACAATATTATTAGTCCTTACCTTATCAAGTTTCAAACATCTGTACCAATGAACCACCAACAAGCTAAGTTATACTGCATCTTCACTCTGCACATCATTCTTCATAAGATATCATACAGTTATCACACATACGTCTACAGCAAGAAAACACAAGATAGTGACAAGCATGAAAATGCTGCACAGCACCTTGATTTGGCCAATGGCTTGCAGTTATTTAGTATTTTGCAGTTAGGGCGGCAGTGTAGTATAATGGGTAAGAAACTGGCCTTGTAAAGGTTGCAGGTTCGATTCCCAGCTAGGACACTGCTGTTGTACCCTTGAGCAAGGTACTTGACCTGAATCGCTTCAGTATATATCCAGCTGTATAAATGGATACTATGTAAACAATGCTAAAAAAGTTGTGTAAGTCGCTCTGGATAAGAGCGTCTGCTAAATGCCTGTAATGTAATTTCATTTTCTACATAGTCAAACAGCAAAGCAGTAAGTGGCTGTGTACTGTAAAGAGAGCACATTTTATACCCCTCACGGATGAGATAAACCTAGGTCCTGACTCTTTACACTCCAATTACACTCTTACAGCTGATTGGCTGCACCATCTTTAGTATTCCCTGCCCGCCTCAATTCCCTGGGTCGTTTATGTAAATGAGATCAGTCCTCAGTTGACCTTTCCAGTTAAATAAAGATTAACAAAAAACTACCATGTAACGGTATTCTTTTTTAACAGCCAAATATTCGGAGCACTATGTATTATGGTATACATCCTATTTGTGTAGCCTACATATACCAAGAATATTAAAGAATATTACAAGAAATCTGCATTAAAGGGAAGGATTTTGAAAATGGAGGAACAGATGTACAAAAGCAATTCCATATCAATCTTACAGAAATACAAACATTCAGAGCTTTCAACATTTTAAGTATCTTATAATTGTTTGAAAATTATACACTGTAAACTATGGGCACACTTACAAAAAGGATGCAGTTTCTCATTCACTATGTATTTGGAAGGATACTAGGAACAGCGTTAGAACAGCGTTAAGTGTTAAAAATAGCTTATCTAAGGCGAAAATGTCAGACTTTTATTATTTTTTTCCTGCTCTAAGTCTGCACATGCTGCCACCACCATTCACCGTGGATGTCCTTTAACGAAAAGTGAGATCCTCCTAGTCATCACCTTCTATTGATCGCCTAATTTACATCTCGGATAGACGTGAACTCATATATTCGCACTCCAAGAGGAAGAGCTCGATGATTTATTCATTTCGACTCAGAAGCGCAAAGGTAGATGAGAAGAAGCGGTTCACAGGCGGCGGCCGACTGCAGGCGCTGGGCTAGGCTCTTACCCCTCGCGCCCGGAGGCCCCGTGTGCGCGCGAGTCCTTCTAATTAACAAGGTGAATCATGCAGCCGTTCTCTAATTAGCGAACATGACAATCTAATGGAAACATGCAGGCAGAGCTGGCACTCGCAGAAAGGCACCGCGAAAAGGCATTTCTCTCTTCTTATCGCCCCGCTTTTTGTTTATTTCTTCTTTTTAATTATGAAAAGAGGTAAATTCACTTTGTGTGCTAACCCCGCAATAAGGTCAGCGATTTGGAAGTTTGAGTAGGGCCTCCTTGCTAGCAGGCTTCGGATTTTATTTCCCTTATGATTCCTTGCTAATTGAAATATGTCCTCTCGCCTGCCTGCTCTCCCGCTACCCTGCATAGGAAGCGGCTGACGATTTGCCACCAGCGTACCCCTGCACACCCGATTCCCATGGCGCAGGGGTCCCAAGAGTGGAGCCTCACGAAGAGAGAGAGGGATGGGGAGCGAGTGGTCCTACAGGCTTTAAATAGACCCTCACTTTGGAGACGAGCTGCACTCGCTCTGAGGCAAATCTCTTTTGTTGTTCTCATCTCATTACGGTATTTCGTAATGTTTTAAAACACACTAGAACACCAAAGGCGTACGGGGGAGTTTTTTTTCCTTCCCTTCTGACACGTCTTAAGGAAAAACAAAAAAAGCGACGTGTAATATTGAAATGAACAATGGAAGAAAGAAAATTTAAATAAGCATTAGTAAAAGTCTTGAAACAATAGGACTATCCCGGTTTATAAATGTATGGGATAATGTGCACGTTTAATGCCTGTAAGTACAGGGGAAGAGCTCTCAGGATTTTCCACATTCATTTAATCTCAAGAGTAGAAACTGAAGTTAAGCTGCTGGTAAACGGCTCACAGTTCACAACAATGTAAGACGGGTATTAAAATTTACAATCAGCAAATGCAAAACACCAGACAGCATCCAAGCCGGGAAACATTGTGTACACATGTCACATTAAAATAATTGTAATTGAAATTTTTTTACTATACACAGTAAAGCACCTTGACGGTCTAATTCCACTGCCTTGTCCCAGTGTCCTTTTACCCAACATGTGATGAATTCTCTGCTGTGTCCCTTTCCAGGACAATATTTCAGAGAGCGTTGTTAAACTTTCCAAGAGGAAGAATAATCCCCCTGTTTTGTGACGCTTATTAAAAAGCCTCGCTTAAATGGTTCAGTATGAATGTGGACCAGAGGCACCGCGCAGGATTGGCCGTTGACCGTTTCAGGGCGCTGCTGGGGGACAGAGGACCCTGTAGCACCTCCCTCCCGCTGCTCAGTTTACGAAGGAAGAGGCCTACTTTCAGAGGTGGTCAGGACCAGACACTGGCCACTTTTACACTACATCAACGCTCAAGTCAGGGTTGTCTCCACAGTGACAGTGGGAGCACATCTCAGTGTAACCCAATACAGGGGCTCTCGAGAGGCCAATCCTGTTCATACACCCAACCAGTGTGTGGATGCACCCGACTGTTGCTGGGCTTTAGGGGCAGTCGCCACTTTCTTGGGTCCACTGACTGCAGTCTGTCTGCACCAGCTGCGAATTAAGTGCATTCCTATGAAAGATCGACTGCCCACCAAGGGCTCCACAGAGGTCTCTAACTGTAGTGTCTGCTACACAACACTGTCCACTCTGAGCACAGCACCCATTTCTACATCCTGGCCCTTACTCCTTGAAAATAGCCTTGCTCCAGAAATCTAGGATACTGAACCCGAAGGAGCAAACAGCGCATATAATTCTACAGAGCTCTTCATTCATTGAGGGCCGTTGCTTAACTTCAAGAATAATGCGTACACATCAGTGTAGCAAACTGTATATATATTTTTCATTTCTTGAAAAGACTGAAGCTGCTTGCACCATTTAGAAGTGGACTTCTGGCTGTATATTCCATGCTTAAATGTATCCAGTACCTACGTACGCAGAGCTGTGTGCCACAGAAGGAAAAGCAGAAAGTCTTTACATAATCTGCGATTGCTCATGCATCCAGGTAAGGCGTATCTGTGTATTTAATTGGGAGATGCAGGGCCAGGAGGAGAGCAAGGTCAGGACTCATACTCAGTGTGTTTCAATTCAATACAATCCTCGAATGCTAACAAGCAAAAGAATGAACAGCCTAAGGCGAGAAAATATTTGAGAAAAATTATTTTTCTTGTAAAAAGATTCCCACTGGACATCTCTTGATTTCACACAAATTTTGGCATCACTTTCAGCCAACTGGAGTATTGCTGCAAGGACTTTGGCCTACAAATGAAGTCTGACACCAAAAGGCCTTCAAATGAAGGCAAGACATTGGCATTCCCCATCTGTCTTGGGTCTTACACTAGGTGACTAATTACACTGGCAAAATAGGAGAAGTAAACTGCATTCCTTTATGGCTTTCGGAAACTAATAATGCACTCTCAAACCACTACTGCCAAAATGGAACCGTTTACTCCACAGAGACTCCTGAGTTATACCAGTGAGAAAATTCCATTTTGAGGGTCGAAATGTTTCAGTGATGTGACTAAAGAAGACACAGCTCTCAAGATTTATGACCGGGGATTGACTCTGAAAATCTATTTTAAGGTATGACTGTATTTCGTTACATAACGTACTTTGGTGTGTAACCAATAAAGCAATTTACATATGTGACTCTAAGTTTAGGAAGTGAAGCAAGGTTTCCATAGGGGCTCACAGTTATGAGGGTGGACGGGAGGCATTTGCTTTTGGAGCAGCTCCACCACGGCTGTTGGGTCATCTCAACAGACTCCTCCACCTCCATTCACTCTCCACCTTCTTCACACCCTACCCTGTGCTATAAGTCATACCTTCCGTTAAGGCAAACTCTTGTTTCTCTAGGCCTGAACTCCATGATCTCAAATCCACCACCTCCTAAAATGAAGCTACACCTGGGTTTTTCCAACCATGTGTTTAAATGTTGAGGAGACACTGGCCCATATTAAGCAGAGGAGGACTCTTGTGTCATGCATCATTTTTCCAGGAAGAGATGGAAGAATTAGAAAAGAGTCATTCTACTAATACAATGCTTGTAGCAGAAAGCTGTCCCGTCCCCCGACTGGTGAAAGAGGAGACTCATCCACATCATGAGCGGTCTGGCTGCAGCCAAGTTCGCCCGTGCTGTTCAGCAGCTATTGTGGATGAGCTGCTTCCCAAGCATTCAAGATCAATAAACCATGTTATTTCTGTAAAGCACTTCCATCACACTAAGCCAGCAGTTCCTGCTGGGAAAAGTGACCTTTTAAGACAGTCTTAGCAGCAGTGCGGGCGCAGGGATGAACAAGCCAGCTGTGAAAGCTGACAGCTTCGTTCCATATTGCTCCCGTTGTTCCTGAGCTGTGGATGATGCGTCTCTGGCTCCTCGGTGTCTATTGTATCCCACTAAAGTCTTGGCTCTGAAAACCGGAAGAGACGAGATGAGGCTCTGGTACGGAAAGGGCTGCGTTGCGCATTAACAGTGTCGTATACACTGAACCAGGCCGCGTCTTCCCTGCCAGACTGGGCAGCGCCACTGTGGCGGGCTGGGCCGAGCTCACCCAGAAGTCTTGTGTTTTTGGTGAGTACATGCGCATGTGGGTTTGGTGGGTGCATGTGTTTGATACATAGGCATTTAGCAGACGCTCTTATCCAGAGCGACTTACACAACTTCTTATTACATTTATCCATTTATACAGCTGGATATGTACTGAAGCAATTCAGGTTAAGTACCTTGCTCAAGGGTACAACGGCAGTGTCCTACCTGGGAATCGAACCTGCAACCTTTCGGTTACAAGTCCAGTTCCTTAACCATTATACTACACTGCCGCACAACACACATACATGGGGCGGCGCATGAGTGAGCACCACGGCCGCAGATCGAATCCGGCGCGTGCCAGGGTGCCCACTGTGGCCGGCAGTTATACGTCGCTCAAGGGATATATGGGAGGGATTCCGTTAGTGGAGATAGCAGTGTTCATTGCTCGAGTGACCCCTGTTGGCCATCCGGGTGTCGCTTGCTCTCTGCACATGCGTATGACAGGGCCTCCTCCGCCTCGCTCTGCGTGTGTGCGGCTTGTGGCTGCGGTGTGAAAAGAAGCAGCTGGCTGGTACCACGTTTTTCGGAGGAGAACCGCGAGTTGTCTTCACTCCCCCAAACCAGCAGCAGGGGGCGTATATGAGCACACTTGTACATTCACGAATTAGACATTCCAAATGCGGGTGGGATTGGAGATGCCAAATTATTTTTAAAAAACAAAAAAACATTGAGTTCTGATATTTCACAAATGTAGTTCTTGAGGTATTCAACACAAAGCCTCGTCCACTGAGCTCGCCTCCCCCTACAATGCCCTTCCACTGACTCACCAGGCAGAGCATGTTTAAACTTGACTTCGGTCCACAGTTCAATTAATTTTAATACAGAACACTTGGCCAATCAATCTTTTGAATGCATTTAGGGAGGGGGGGGGGGCTCCGTAATTTCCACCAGCTGTCTGGCAGACGAGCGATGGCTTATTATCCTGACCGAATTGCAGCAGATGCACAAGCCGCCGAGAGACTTGACTGTGACACAAGCTGATTTTCTCCCCAGCCGCCAACTCTCTCCCCTTAAGCCAATTAGGTGATGAACAGTTGAGGCGCAAAGCTGGGAGGTTTTGGCCGTTACACCCCCAAACCCGTCCCATTACAACAGGGGGTGAGAAAAAATAAATAAAACAGTCACGGCAGTACATTGAAAAAAAGCAGGCTCTGTCATATTTCCTTTTGCTAATTTGGCCGTTCTCGTGCGCATCACGCCTTTTCAGTAGCTACCACCGCGGGCGAATGACGGGTGAGTTCCACTTAAGGGTGTGGAGATCCACTTTGATACCGCCGCCACTGGGAAGCCCATCACACAGTCGATTACCCTCCGTGATTTGCATACACGACTTATGGCGGTGCTCAACTCCAATCTGGAATTTTTAAACAATGAAAAGCTGCAGTTCCACAAGATATCTTTTGGAAACAAAATTCAAATAAGAGCCACAGCTTCCAGCTGGAACCTGTCATCTGTTCGGGAGATACAGTACCTGTATTCTGATTATTATTCAAAAGAGAAAACCACTAACCACTCTTCCACACCTATACACCTTTCATCTTCTCCTAACTTTAACAGAAAAATTACCAGTGAATATTCTTTTAGTCTAAAATAACATTTTATAACAAAACCAGTAATAGGAATGGTAGATGTGCCATCCGCCAAGTTGATGGACATATGCCATGCGTATATTCAAGCTAACTGTTTCAAGTAACTTTTTCCTTCACTTGGAGTAAGGCTCTTTTGATGGGAGATATTGTTGCTTAACACTCCATCGCCCCTTAATACCCAAAATATTAAAATAAAACACTGTCTTATCGTTTCCTTATTGTAAAGGTTGAATAAAACTCGATATTAATTTTTCACTTTTCAGGGGTAAGAGGGAACTGCGAGGGCCCTCTACCCACTTAAAACAAATCGTTTTTTATCCTTCCATTCCAGTTTGGCAGTCAATGAAAATAATTAAAAATACTGTATAGTGAAATTGTCACAAAATATGTTACAAAAATGTGTTACAAATTTAACATATTGTTCAATGTGTTATTGAGAGTTTAGGGAAATGTGCCATGGTGGTTTGTACGACTGAATATGTCTGTGCTCAGAATATACTGAATGGCAATGCTTTCCACCCATGAAAAAGCATGCTGGTCTACTCCCTTCTGAGACACTGGGGAATTGCACATTTCAAAGCAACTTATTTTAGACTTGGGGATGAAAAAGAACTTGCTTCTAAAAGGTACGAATGGTCGCTACATCTTCTGGTTTTCCAGTCTCAATTCCTATGCATGGAGAATATAGGCCTTACACATCTCACACTACCTTTTTGAAAGTTCTAATAGCCTTTATTATGCTAATGGCTGCTTAGGTACTGCAGACAAGAGGGAGAAAGCCACCTGTAATGCCTTCATCAGAACACCAATTTACCTCCAACGGCTCAGAGCACAATGAATACATTTCTCAAGTCTGAGCCAAAAAATAAATAAATAAAACAAGAGAGGCTCTTTTGTCGGTACAGAACTCACTCTCCTTTGTTGGTGCAGAAGCCACTTCCTCGATGCGGACGTCAAATATCACAAACAATTCCAAAACCTAAAAACTCAGGCTCAAAATGCACTACCTATGTAGCAAGACATGAAAAATTAATATGCCGGAACCTTGAAATGTCAAGTGTAATGATCTCCACACTGCTTACCTCCTTAGCTTTTTGTTTCAGTCGAGCTTGCTCTGGGTCCTCTTGCCTGGAGCGACTCTGCACAATTAGAGAAAAAACACAGGTTAACAGCTGGTTTAAGGACCTCCTCGTCTGTCGCGGGGAGCGAAAAATAGTCAACGAAATGGGAACAGGATACAAGGTGTCAAGGACACCATGTTTAAATTCATGGAAGTGTGATTTCAAGCCCTGGGGACATACCCTTTAAATCTGCTACAAATCCCGCAGTAAATAAGCTGGCTGAAGGAGATTTTAATCAAAAGACGTTATTAAAAATTCTGCATACGCCATACGTTTGCTGAAACCCAGCGATGTGGCGCACAGACAACAGGGGTTTTTTGTCACCCGTGGTGACGCCGAGGTGCTTTGACGGTTCCCAATCAAAGGCTGTTGTCCTTTAGTCTGACACAGAAACAAAAGGCTACCATCACCCTTACCGTCTCACTCGCACGTGCAAAAGGCCACTCCTTGGCTGATTGGCTCACTCGCCAATCCATGGTCTCGGGTGCACAAGTGATCACCGATGCTAAGCTTCACTAACTGTCTTTAAATGCACCAGGCTGTTCATGCCCTGGCCTCTCCGCTGGATTCATTCACCCCCAGTACAGCATCCCTGAAGACTTGCGTCATATTAAAACTATGAGCAGGAATGGCATAAATTGTTTTTTATTTAAGGGGTCAAACTGATGTGTGCCCTGACTGAACACACACACATGCACACACTCATTTTAAAAAATGAGAACCAGTGGGTGCACCACTGCTATGTGTTCCTTTTTTACATTTTTACATAATATTGCAAGCGTATTTTATACCAGCAGGGTTAGGCATGATGACAATTCTCCCACTGCACTGTAGTTATATGTGTCATAGGAGTTGCCACATTTGCAACATTTTACTATGTACACTTGACCCCTGTTAAACGAGGAGAGCTCATGAAAATGTGCTCAAAGTGTATGATGTAGTCCACAGCTTCAGATTATGGATTGTCCTGAAGGAGCTCTGAACTTCAACTCCCATCACCCCAGGTGTAAACCTTTTGTGGTTTTTGGCCTCACCGAACACAAACCTGTTACACAGACAATATTTAACAGTCTGATACTTTAACAATCGCTTTTTTTTGTTGCATTAATTTCAATGACTATGAATTTAATCAAGTGAGGAGCCAAACACTCCTCCCTTGATTAAACCGGGGCTGGTTTGCTTTCACATTAAACCACATGACAGAGTCAATAATGGCAAGCTCTTCAGGCTCTAAACAGTGGCACGTGGACTAGCTTACTAGCCTACCTCCCCATTCCTCTACATTCTGCTGAAACACTGCCTGCTTTCTGTCGTGTTCTGAAGACACACCTCTTCAGACTCCACCTTGACTGACCTATCAATCTAGGACCATTTTCATAGAACTAGTTTCCTGTTTTTTGCTTGTTAACTGTTCTTTACTTCTTGTTTGATGTTATAGTTTATAATGTATTGCTGACTTACCCATAGCCTCCTGTGTGTACTATATTAAATTTTCATGACTATGGATAGCTGCTACGTTATGAGAAATGTGCTTTGACTGATCTGTTTTGTAGTTGTTTCAATGACCTTTGGTATGCACTTATTGTACGTCGCTTTGGATAAAACGTCTGCTGAATGGAAGTAATGTAATGTAATGTAATGTATCATTACTTTAGCCTGGTCCTGCTATTTCCAACAGTTCTATTGTTGTAACGAGCTGGTATCTCAAAGGTGCCAGAAACAGCATGTCCTTTTCAGTCTCATTGATGCTCTCAACCAATGAAGGCTACAAGTTGAATAGTTCACTATACAATACTACAAACACTTTGCTCAAAGGTTTATCAGATAGGATTATTTATCATATGATATTTTAAAAAGCTAGCATAAGTAGATTTAGTGCTGTTTCTGTAACATCTGCTAACTTGCTGTCCTAGGTTTACTTGGGTTACTTGCTTAAGTAAAACTTGAATCTTGGTGTATCTGAAACCCAGATGTTTCTACAGTAAATACTAATGTGATCAACTATTTATGATTAACTGCTATGAAATAATGCTTATGCACCTTTCACTTTTTCAGTGGTCTGGTCTTTTTAACTGCCTGCATCTGCTAGAATATTCATTGACTGTCGGCAGTTGTTTGGCTCCTGAAATTCAACACTGAATGCATTTTTTTGACCTTCTGAAAATGTGATCACAGCTCAAGAGAGCAATTATCACAGTTTTTCATAACCTGGAAAAAATACCAACGCCAATAAAAAGATGACGTATGATGTCTGTATGTGCCAATTTTCAACAACAATAACTGCAGAAATCTTGTAATGGTTCTTAAAGTGGTTAAAACCGTTATGTGTGTTCAAAACTACTCAGAACCTAGTAGGCCCCATAGGTGAGGTGAAAAAAAATGTTGATGGTGACAGTTCTTTTGGAAGACTGTATCTTTTATATAAAGATTAAAGTATATTTGAAAAAATGAATCAATTTCCTTCTGTCAGTTTTAGCTTCAAACACACCTGGATCCTTCACGTTTCCCTTAACTTCAATGCAAACTAAAATGTTTTTTTCAGATCAGAAAATAGAACAGATCTTTTATCGATTAGCATCTTCAGGTCGTGCATGGATTAAATACGAGACCACGGATAATGGGCCTGTCTGTGTGTAAAATCGACGGGGGAGTCGGCGGTGAGGCGTACTTTTGCAGCCTTCAGCAAGATCTCTCTCTCCTGCTCTTCTTTCCTCTGCTTCTCCATCCTTTCCAGATGCTCAAAGAACTTGAGCTGCGACCGAACGTCCGTCGACTGTTCGTACCACTCATCATCCTACAGGGAGGGAGAAAGGGAGAGAGAGAGAGAGAGAAACAGGAAGGGAAAGCGGGAGAGAGAGAAGACAGACAGAATGTTTTCAGTCAGTCAAACCCTGAAACCAGCAGCGCTCCATGTCAGTTCTGCATGGCACCGGTGAGTTTAATTCTCTGATATGTTCACACTTCATTGTTTCCTCTTCGCTAAAAACCATAGCTTTGTGTTTTTCATCAGGCACTCAAGTGTCAACAAAAACAAATAAAAAGTTTAGAGGCCATCCAAGAGCGACTGCCGTTCATCTCTCAGCACGCGTTAGCAGGCTGCTCTTCCTCTGTTCTCCTTATCCCAGGTAAGTTCTGAGCCTCTGCCAATGTTAGCAACAGCGCTCCCCCGCACAACCCCCTCGCCCCCTTTGGTTCTGAGCTCCTAACACCTCCGCTGCTCTCAGTAGAGCCTCCATTTTCCCGCCGCTCTGTTTTTTTCCACTGATGTCGACGGCATGGTTTCTCAGAAGCACGGAGATACAAATCTTTGGCTTCCCTCACATCACTCAAATCACCCGAAAACAAAAATGAAGATTGCAGCATTTAAAAAAAAAAAAAAAAAACATTCAATGTTTTTCTCTTGGTGTAACTTTTCAATCCCACCACCCGAAACTAACTTACCAAGCTCAAAATCACAAACACAAACTTTATAAAAACTACATCTACACTGCCTGGCCAAAAGAAAAGTCGCCGTTGCACCCATCATGCATAGTGCCCACTGTACAAGCCTCTGGAAGCAGTGTTATGATCTGGGGTTGCTTCAATTGGTCAGGTCTAGGCTCAGCAACGTTATGCAGCAATAAAATTAAGTCAGCTGAGTAGGTGAATGTACTGAATGACCAGGTTATCCCATCAATGGGCATAATCCAGGACAACAATGCCAAGATTCATCGGGCTCAAATTGTGGTTTGAGTGGTTCAGGGAGCATGAGGAATCATTTTCACACATGAATTGGCCACCAGAGTCCAGACCTTAACCCCATTGAAAGTCTTTGGGATGTGCTGGAGAAGACTTTACGGAGTGGTTCGACTCTCCTGTCATCAATACAAGATCTCGGCCAAAAATTAATGCAACTCTGGATGGAAATAAATGTTGTGACGTTGCATAAGTTTGTTGAAACAATGCCACGACGAATGCGCGCCGCAATCAAAGTTAAAGGCGGTCCAACGAAATATTAGAGTGTACGACTTTTTTTTTGGCCAGGCAGTGTATAATGATTGTGGCCCTTATAATCAGTAATTTCACTGCATAGCAATGATCTTGAGTTAGCCAATAAAGGCTGTCTGGCGATACCCTTTACAGATCTGACATGCTTAAGCAGGAGTCCCTAACTCTGGTCCTGAGGAGGGTGTGGTTATTTTAGCTTTTGCACTGCATTTATGGCCTAACTGATCAAACAAAGGAGTTAAAAACACAGTGAACTCACCTCATCCAATTTCTTGGGTTTAAATTGGTGGTGTCTGATTTCAGGGTTAGCAGCCCCTTTAACCCTCCAGGGTTGGGGACTCCTATCCTTAAAGCTTTGAATGTCAACAGGAAGTAAAAAAAAAAAAAAACAGTAGTTTCTAATCCTATTACCCCAATAGATCTCAAACTCAAAAGTGCTGGAGGTGGGCAGTGTGTGTAGGCTTTTGTGGTTTCCCTCCCATCAGTAACCAATTTATACTACATGTGTAGACTCTTTAGCCAATCAAAATGAAACTCCGCACTTACCATTAAGTGCGGAGACACTGTGACCCTTCGTGACAGGAGATTGGGAACCCTGTATTAGAGGCTAATTAACTCCTATTTGCATGTGGGTGTGTGATGTCACCTACGCCGCACTTACTTTACACGTTTCCATTCGGTGCTGCGCGATTGTGGACACCTTCTCCAGCACCGTCCGTAACCTGGCCTGCGTTGCGTGCGAGATGAAGTTGACAGCTTCCACCGGGACCTCGGTGACCCCAAACTTCTTCGCTGAAAAGAAAAGGTACGGGAGCGTTTTCAGGGGTTTTCAGGAAGAGCTCCACGTTCATTCATTTGCACTGAGCCGGATTTTGTTCCACTTGAGAACAAGATTTGCAGAAGTATAAAATAACGAGAATAAAGAGCCTGCTGACTTTCTCCCGTACGTGTGAACCAAGCCGACCGCCACAGTTTAAAGGATAATTAAGTTCCCTTTGAGCAATGAGTGGTTTCTGGAGTACAATACAGAAAGCAGAATTAGGTATGGTTAGCTTCTGTTTTTCTTTTTTCATGTTAATTTTGCATTAACATAATTCACTTTCTGGCAGCGTACTAAGTAAATCACACCCTTTATTTAAATGATCTATCTCTAATATATGCTTTCTTGTATTAACAGCATGAAAGGGGGCATGAAAAGAGTATAACAATAAAACACAAAGTTGTTCATCTGGATATTACATTATACAGAAAAGCCACACCATCAGACCTCTGTAGGTCACAGTCAAAGGAGGACAGCCTCTTCCAGAAATGGCTAATGATTAATTTCTCAATTAGGAGCTATACGGCAACTCCAGAGACTGCAACCTACTAAGCAAATCTAAGAAGACATTTGGCTATTTCGCAAACTTGATTGATTTAATCTCATTCCACTCATGATCCACTTTCCTCATATTTGACAAAATAAGCTCATATTTCCTTTTTGTATGAAACGTGCTTGCTTGCTTGAGGAGGAATTTGTGCAAGATTCGTTTCGGAAGACGCAACCCTGGTCCAAGGAAGCCAGAGAGGCGACCGCTTTTCTTGTCACTCAGCATTTAATTGATCAGGTAAAGCAGGTGATTACACAGTTAGCTCAACTCACTTGGTTCTTGGGCATAAACTGTTAGCTCATTTGAAGGTGAAACCAAAACACGACAGACCCTGTGGTTCTCCAGGACTGAGGGTTAGGGACCCTGTACTTCAGAAATAACAAGCCTGTGTTCTGGAAAATCCTACGATTTGGGGGGTAACTTTACACTCACAGGGGCAACCCCGGGCTGTCCTTACACACAGCTCTGAGTCCTTTGCTCTCTGTCCGGCAGAGGGGGGATTAAAGGGGGTGGAGCCAAGAAGGAGTCAGAGCTGTGAGCAATAAGAGCTGGTGGGCCTGGGAATCTCTCCCAGGTTCCAGTCACCAGAGAGCGCGCTCCATGGCCAGTCGGTGATGCAAACAAGGCCAGGAAGCACCGTTGTGCAGCAGGTGGCGCTCTAACTTCCCAGAATCCAAGGCTGGTGCACACTGCAGGGGGGGCCCCCAGAGCAAGATTTACATTTTTAACACTTTCTTCCTTGAGGCAACACGATAACAATCATGCCAAGACCCTGTATAATAGCACATAACCTTAAGCCCTCATTGGTATGCCATGAATACTGCATCCAGTACAAAAGGCCAAAACAAAAAATAGACAGTTTCAGCAGAGAGGGATTCGAAAAATGCTCAAATTCTACAGATAGACAAGACAACCTACAATATGAGCAGTGTGTGTGTGGGGGGGTATGTGTGTGTGTGTGTGTGTGTGTTTATACCTGGCCCAAGGATGTGTTTGTGTAGCAGTGTGCGTATGCATGTGTGTGTGTGTCTGTGTGTGTGCCTGTGTGTATGTATACCTGTCTCCAGGATGCGTTTGTGTAGCAGTGTGTGTATGCATGCGTATCTCTGTGTGTGTGTGTCTGTTTGTGTGTGTGTGTGTGTGTGTGTGTGTGTGCGCGTATGTGTGTATACTTGTCTCCAGGATGCTTTTGTGTAGCAGTGTGTTTATGTGTAAGTGTAAATGTGCGTATCTGCATGTGTGTGTATACCTGTCTCCAGGATGCGTTTGTGTAGCAGTGTGTGTTCATGTGCGTGTGTGTGTGTATACCTGTCTCCAGCATGCGTTTGTGTAGCAGTGTGTGTAAATGTGCGTGTCTGCATGTGTATACCTGTCTTCAGGATGCGTTTGTGTAGCAGTGTGTGTGTGTGTGTGTGTGTGCATACCTGTCTCCAGCATGCGTTTGTGTAGCAGTGTGTGTAAGTGTGTAAATGTGCGTGTCTGCATGTGTATACCTGTCTCCAGGATGCGTTTGTGTCACAGTGTGTGTGTGTGTGTGTGTGTGTGTGTGTGTGTGTGTATACCTGTCTCCAGGATGCGTTTGTGTAGCAGTGTGTGTAAGTGTGTAAATGTGCGTATCTGCGTGTGTGTGTATACCTGTCTCCAGGATGCGTTTGTGTCACAGTGTGTGTGTGTATACCTGTCTCCAGGATGTGTTTGTGTGCATGTGTGTGTGTGTATACCTGTCTCCAGGATGCGTTTGTGTCGCAGTGTGTGTGTATACCTGTCTCCAGGATGCGTTTTTGTAGCAGTGTGTGTGTGTATACCTGTCTCCAGGATGCGTTTGTGTAGCAGTGTGTGTAAGTGTGTAAATGTGTGTGTGTGTGTGTGTGTATACCCGTCTCCAGGATGCGTTTGTGTAGCAGTGTGTGTGTATACCTGTCTCCAGGATGTGTTTGTGTAGCAGTGTGTGTGTATACCTGTCTCCAGGATGCGTTTTTGTAGCAGTGTGTTTGACGACACGTGGCGCTGTAATGGCGACATGTAGTCCAGCTGTCTCGTTTTCGTGTTTGTTAATTTGAATGTGTTTTGTTGTATCAAGTTTTTGTCTTTTGTTTTTTTCATGCGTTGCTATGTGTTATAGGACAGGGAAGCAAGCAGATATTTTTTCAGGGCACTCCTGCTGCTCTTTTTTATAATTATTATCAAATTGTCCAGTCAGGCTGGTTTTGTTTATGGTCGTCACCGCGGAGACGCGTTCAAAACATGTAGCCTACTCCGAAATGTCTGTTAGATCTGCGGTGACGGTTTTTATATTTTATTTTTTAATAAAAAGATTGAGTATCGGGACTGATCGGGGACTGCGGGCAATCGAAAGGCCATCCGGGAAAAGAGGGAGAGGAGGACGAGGAAGGAGTGAGGCGACAACTGGGAAGGCTGAGTGGATTCGACTGGACGGAGACTGTGCGAGTGTGCGTATATGGAGGAGAGTCGCGGAGGCGGAGTTTGTGTGTGTCGGCGGGGCTTGGATTGGAGCAGCTGTGATCCGGGAGATCCGCATTGTTCTGGTCGACTCGGGGCAGCTTTGTCCCTGTGGTTGTTGGACTGCTTGGTGACACTGGACAGCTCAAGACAGCAGAGGCAGATGAGGAGCTGTTGTTGCTTTTGATGTTCGCACTGAATTAGTTTGATTGTTTGTGTTTGTTTGTTTGTTTGTTTGTTGTCGGTCTGCCCCACTGTCTGTCTTTTTTGTTGTTGCTGGCTACAACTGAAGTTCCTTAACAGGAAAATAAGAGTTATTCTATTCTATTCTAAGTGTGTAAATGTGCGTGTGTGTATACCATAGACTGTATAAAAATATCGACAAAGTCACTGTGACGTCACCAATTGCCTTCCCACGGCCTCGTAAAAACCGCCTCCGGAAGACTTTTTCACCGCCCGTTTGTACAAACTGCATCTGCTCCGTGGAGCCGAAGTGACGTTGTCGAGAACAGAGTCAACCAGATATGTTCATGGTCCAGGCACAGTTTTGATTGACAGTTCGGGGTGGAGAAGCCCATGACCTGATCAAACCCACCGTTTTGCAAAACGAACTTGCGGTAAAAAAGTCGCTAATGTTTTATAATATAACATTTAATTTTCATCCTCGATTTTACTGTGTCATTTATTTGCATTGAATGTGTGGTATTCGTCACATAATTAATGTTCATTCAGTTATCTTCAATTTATATTCAGTTAACATCAGCTAATTTGATTAGCTAGATAGCATACCAGCTGAGCTCGGTAGCCAAGCTTGACGCACTGTATCACCACACACGGACGAACATAGGGTAACGCTATTGCCATGAACTATATTGACGGTCAATCAATTACAGATGTTATTTTGACAAGACTACTTTTATTATAAATGTCCCTAGTGCTGCTAGAAAGGTAGCAAGCCGTCCCCATAGTTTTAAATGAGCAAACCATCACCGTATTTTTAGCTAACCGCTAATTAACTCGACTGTGACAGAGCAGTCTGTCACGGTTTTCCGCAGCATGAAACCCCGTTCTGAAAACTGTTCCAGATAAAGTTGGCATTGTAGGTTAGTGGGTTCACACGCTAGCTAAAGCACAGTAGCCTACATTACATCGTAGCTGGCATTCTGCAACCTAATCACAAACATTGCAAACATTTACAAACGCAGACTCCGTATTCTTTTCTTTTCCGAGAAATTATTGGTTTTATTTTTAACATCCCAGTATTGAGTCAGTACAAACATACCACTAACACTTTGGCTCTATTCCCTGCACATTTTCTTAATTTTTGGGACCGAAAAAAAATTATCCAGGCGTAGAAATGTCCAGTTAGGTTTCACTCGTTCCATAGACCGTATATAGGCCTAAACAACCAAATAACGTTAGGCTATTGTTCATAATACCCGCACGAACCTGTCCTCTTATTAAAAAATGTGAATACCCACCAGTTACAGTCTATGGCTAGCTGCCGTTTGTGGCTATGTTTTATTTTGTAAGCAAAATAAAACGTTCTAGTTAAACTAACGTTAGCTGCTCTTAGGACCTAGCTAGTTGGAGAAGCAGGCTAGTAACGTTAGCTAGGCAATCACGGTAGCTATCGTTAGCTTGCTAGCTAAATGTTAAAACGACTTGCCATGAGCTATGGTTAGCTTGCTCTTAGGACCTAGCTAGTTGGAGAAGCAGGCTAGTAACGTTAGCTAGGCAATCGCGGTAGCTATCGTTAGCTTGCTAGCTAAATGTTAAAACGACTTGCCATGAGCTATGGTTAGCTTGCTAGCTAGCTAACCCAGCATTGCTAAGCAATGGTAACATTCATGGCAGGGGGAGTAGCTAAATTAATATCTAAATTGATAAGGCTATACAGGTATGGAGCAATCGATTTCAGATACTTAACCCAGTTTGGCTGCTTGCTCCGAGACGCTGGGCCTGTAGTGTCGTAAATGAATGCTAACGTAACTGCTGCAACATCCCCTCCCGCTCATCTCACAAAACATAATTTTTTTCGTAGTAAACACATCATAGCTCACTCCAAAATAAATATGTGATGACAAACATGTTGAAGATGAGCGACAAGGCAGTCAATTTATTATGTGACGAACTGTGTCCACAAAACAACAGCTTGTTCAGGGTAGACTACTAAGGTATCTTCTCCAATCGACTCGACTTCCACTCAAAAATACAGCCCGTCTTGTCCCAAGACCGCAGCAGAGATTTTCTTCCATTTATTTTTTGTCTTTGCATTGTGAAAAGCGTAACGGTCAGCTTGGATCACGAGCACCGTTGCTAGCTAATCGTTTCAAATCATTGACGTCAGTGAGACTCTTCAGAGTTTTTCGACAGTTATCAACGGAATTTGGCAATTTGGTACTGCACGCACCCATTAATATTTTGAAAGACAAAAAAACGACCATTTATGATATTACCACTCCATGCACCGATAAAGAGTGTCTTGCTTACTTATTACCACTGTTATACTGAAATATCGGTGTTTATTAAAGACACATGGCCACACTTTAATTGCATTAGGAAGGGAAAATGTTTTTACCGGTGCTACCTAGCTAGTCTATGTAACCGAGCTGATGGAGAGGATGCTTAATCTGCTGGGTAAGGAAGAGCCCAATTTCCTCTTTATTGAACTGTTCCTTCGCCACATGCCCCCTCAGGTCCTGACGGCGCTAGCCAACACTGCTATTACTGAGCCCCGCGCCCTAGCTGAGGAGGCCAACCGTTTTTTCCTGGCTACCCAGCGGTTTTCCCCAGATGTGCTAGCTCCAGCCCTCAGTCTCCCCTCCCCAGCTAGGCACGTGCGGACTGAGGGGAGCCCCGCAGCCCCTGACCGGCGAAACAGCTTGGGCCTATGCACCTACCACGCACGGTTCGGTGCCAAAGCAAGGAAATGCCATTCTCCTTGCAGCTACAGGCCGGCGTGAAACGCGAAGGCCGGCGCTCAGTAGTGGCCCTGAGCGTGGGCAACACAAGCAGGCTACTTTTCATCCGTGACACTCTCTCCGGTCGCAGGTTCCTCTGTGACACGGGTGCCCAGAGGAGCGTTCTTCCCGCTTCAGAAGTCGACACCGCCGGCGGAGAGCATGGCCCACAGCTGTCGACCGCCAACGGCAACCCCATCCGCACCTATGGCGTGAGGTCTGTGGAGCTGTGTTTTGGGGGGCAGCGGTTCACCTGGGAACTTGTCACGGCCGACATCGCTTTCCCCCTCCTCGGCGCAGATTTCATGTGTGCTCATGGGCTCCTGGTGGACGTCAAAAACAACCGCCCAGTCGATGCACTGACTTTCTCCTCCTTTGCTTGCATACGCGACGAGTCGACGTACGGCGGCCTGTCCGGCTCACTCTCGGAGGGAGATAAGTACCTCCGCCTCCTCGCCGAGTTCCCGGACCTGACCCAGCCCACCTTCTCCGCGACCACTACCAAACACGGTGTTGAGCATCACATCGACACCAGAGGGCCCCCTGTCTATGCCAGGGCCCGGCGACTCGACCCTGCCAGGCTAGCCGTCGCTAAAGCAGAGTTCGGGCACATGGAGCACCTTGGCATCATCCGCCGCTCTGACAGCCCTTGGGCGTCCCCCCTCCACATTGTCCCCAAACCGGGGGGTGGTTGGCGCCCGTGCGATGACTAGCCAACACTGCTATTACTGAGCCCCGCGCCCTGATGTTTTGGTAGAATGTTTGTGGAATACCATTCCAAGAGTAGAAAAAGAGCGCAAGTTTGGATGTTTAGCTATGTAGCTAATTAGCTAGCTAGCTATGGTATCAGCTACGTTAAACATCCTTTCAAAAACGGACTCACTAACAAACAGACACAAAACATAACACCGATTAATTTTTTATTATTAAACAATGGTATACAGGCATGGAGCAATCGATTTCAGATACTTAACTCACAGTTTGGCTGCTTGCTCCGAGACTCTGGGCCTGTAGTGTCGTAAATGAATTCTAACTGCTGCAACATTCCCTACTGTCTCTCATCTCACAAAACAGTGTATACCTGTCTCCAGGATGCGTTTCTGTAGCAGTGTGTGTGTGTGTGTGTGTGTGTGTGTACCTGTTTCCAGGATGCATTTGTGTAGCAGTGTGTGTAAGTGTATAAATGTGTGTGTATACCTGTCTCCAGGATGCGTTTGTGTAGCAGTGTGTGTGTGTGTGTATACCTGTCTCCAGGATGCATTTGTGTAGCAGTGTGTGTGTGTGTGTGTGTGTGTGTGTGTGTGTGTGTGTGTATACGGGTCTCCAGAATGCATTTGTGTAGCAGTGTGTGTGTGTGTGTATATACCTGTCTCCAGGATGCATTTGTGTAGCAGTGTGTGTGTGTGTGTGTGTGTGTGTGTATACCTGTCTCCAGGATGCATTTGTGTAGCAGTGTGTGTGTGTGTGTGTGTGTGTATACCTGTCTCCAGGATGCGTTTGTGTAGCAGTGTGTGTGTATACGGGTCTCCAGGATGCATTTGTGTAGCAGTGTGTGTGTGTATACCTGTCTCCAGGATGCGTTTGTGTAGCAGTGTGTGTGTGTGTGTGCGTGTGTGTGTGTATACCTGTCTCCAGGATGCGTTTGTGTAGCAGTCCCGTGAGCAGGAAGGCCTCGTCCCTGCAGGAGCGGATCTGAGTTCCCACCAGGTCTGAGTTGGTTGCCAGGATGCGGGCGCTCTCCTCATTCAGGTTCACCCCCGCCATGGATGCCACGTCATTGATATCATCATCATCCCTTAGATACACAGAGGAGTGGCTCTTCAGGGTCATAGCACGACGAGATCATTTCACACCGGCTGCACAAATTACTATTTTGAACTGGATTTTAAAAATTTAAAATTCCTATTTTTGTTACATGGAAACTGGAATGGAGTTTGCTCTAGACCTACATAGCCCCTCTTTTCATTGATGAGCTGAACTACCAATTAAACTATACCATTTTTGTGATTGTTAAGAGACACTTGGTCATGACACACATGTCTCCAAGTTCACAATTCTGCTCATGTAAGGAAAAGTACTGGCATCATACAATAAACATCATATAAATAAAATGAGTCTAATCCAGACTGATATTGATCAATATACTGTGATCCAATATGAAAGTTAATTCTGTCAATCTCTCCTAATCCTACTTATTTTCACTATATAACCATAGATGTGACATTATGTCAGTTGGTGGCACAATTTTTGAGACCATACCCAGGTAAGATGGTGGCCAGTAACCATGGTTTTATATCTATGAGCCAATCACCAGCTATCCGGCTTCTGAGACCTGATTATGACATCACAGCGGGTTAGAAAGTACCTGACACTTTGCCATAGGTTCCTATTATAGCTGTACCCAGGTGACGTCACGTGGTGCTGTAATGGTGACATGTAGTCCAGCTGTCTCTCGTGTTCGTGTTTGTTAATTTGAATGTGTTTTGTTGTGTCTGGCTTTTGTCTTTTGTTTTTTTCATGCGCTGTGTGTCTGTTGTGGGACAGGGAAGCGGGCTGGAGATTTTTCGTGGCACTCCTGTTGCTCGTTATTATAATATTGAGGAATTGTCTAATCGGGATAATTTTGTTTGTGGCCGTCACCATGGAGACGCATTCGCATTATGCTCGGAAATGTCCGTTGGATCTGCAGCCACGGAGTTTACCATCGCTCTTCACCGGAGTTGAAGATGTCGGGACTAATTCGGGACTGCGGGCAATCTTCAAAAGGCAACCAGGTAAGGAGAAGATAATGCGGGGGAGGAGTGAAGCGGCGACTGGGAAGACTGAGCTCCATTTTGACGGTGGACAGAGACCGCAACACTGCGTGTAGCCTATGGAGGAGAGTCGTGGAGGTGCCGGGGCAGAGTTTGTGTGTTGGACTGGTTGATGACGTTGGACATCTCGGGACAGCGGGGGCTATTTTGATCGTGATGTTTGGCTGTATATATTGCCATTTTATATGTTTGTTTGTGTGTTGTAGGTCTGCCCCACTGTCTGTGTCTTTTTTTGTTGTTGCTGGTGGCTACAACTGAAGTTCCCTTCTGGGAAAGTTATTCTATTCTATTCTATTCTAAGATGGCTGCCAAATTGTTCCATTTCAGAATTACAAATTACTAGTACATTACATGATATGTCATATCTATGGTTCTATATCTATGGTAAGAGTAGAGTTGAGTAGTGATCGTCCGATGTTTTCACACAAGTGATAAAGTAAATTTTAAAAAAAAGTTGTAATACCACCACTGTTGCACGTGATTATTTGTGAAATGTGGTCGGAGAAATGGCTCTGAAATCTTTAGCATTTGCGCTCCTGCTTTTCGGACAGGGGCTACCCCACGAGTCGCGGGCCCCTTTCAGAGGGCCCTGCCCCCTCATCTCTCACACTCCCACGCGCGCCATTAGCCATCGCAGCGATGCGCTCGTGTCTGCGTCCACCTTACGGCCGCGTGAATCCTGACACGTCTGCGGGAGGCTGACAAAGATAATTAACACGCTTCCTTTCTAACAGGAGAGTTTAACCTCAGGAGGCCCATACTGTCCAGAGCCAGGCCTCGGGCAGCTTATATATTTATTCCCCCAATCTAATTAGCTGCTGGAACTAGTTGGTAGATGCTGTCTAATATCACAGTGCACCCCCCCCCCTCACCTCAGTCTCACTCTTATTGAGTTTACTGGGTGATTAAATGAGGCTCCCCGTTTCACAAAAAGAAAAGAGTGAAAAATACAGAGGGGAAATATAGCTGAGTCTCGATACTTATCAAGGGCAATATGTTTTAAACATGCCTACTAATGTTCTGCCTTTGTGTTGCGCACCACGCAAATGCAGGAGGAAGGCAATGCCTATTGGAATGGGTATCTTCACCTCTGGAACTATTACACTGGATTTACACTGTAGAGAAGAAATTTAAAAGAGAAACGGCAAAGAGGGATAGCAAACACATTTCCTTCCAGCAACAGTCTCCCCGCTATCTACTCTACAACTCACGTCTTATATGCAAGATATTTAACGAAGCGATTCAGGTTAAGAACTTTGCTGAAGGGCACCGCGGCTAGGGGAGTGAACCTGCGACCTTCTGGTAATAAGCCCAGTTCCTAAATCGCCGCTCTGCTCCGCTACTCGAAAGTGCGTGGGTCTGAGGAGGGCGCTTCAGCATCCAGCGCGAGAACAACAAATAACACGGCGCCAATTAGCTCATACTCCAGCACTTACAGATTACGCAGCTAATTACCCTGTCATTAGTCTTCATTTACGAGACCGCGCTACGATATAAACACTGTGATTCGGCACCTGTGGAGAAGCCCTCCCGATAACCTATTTTCCAAATATCATATTAACTCATTTACCACTGAAATCGCTGTTTAATTAGCAGGGCTCCACTTGAATAAGAGTTGAGAAACTGCAGCAAAGACAAAGCATTTTCCGATCAGTGGAGTCTGCCTTAAATCCGCGCATCGGACCGCACAGAGGACATAAGTGGCTGAATGCGGTGATTATGTTTGTCACAGGGTAATTCACCGTGCTATAGTAAAAGTAGAGTACAGTTTGGGGCGTCTCTGTGGCGTAGCCTGTGAGGGCACTGTCCACATGGCCATGGCGAGCCGCGATGTCGGTGGTTCGAGTCCGGCCGCGCGACCTTTGTCGCGTGTCTCTCCCTCTCCCATTCTTCCTGTCTCTCTACACTGTGCTGTCCAATAAAAGCTGAAAATGCCTAAAAACATACGAGACTCTGCCGGATCAACGTCATGTACACAGCACGTGATTAAAGGTCTTTGTCCACGAGGGCAGTCCTACTCAATGACCCAATGACACTCTCTACTACACAGGTTTTGCACAGACTGAGGCCGGGCTAACAAATGAAGAGCACTGCGCACCGTCCGCAGCTTCCCCCTTCACGCAGAGTAACGCAGGCCGCCTGAGCTCCTGGCCCAAACTGCACCGGCTTTCCTCAACGCTGCCAACTGAGCGTTCAAAGCCAGCTTAAAGTCTAAACAGATGCCTCCATGCATGGCTAGCAAAAGAAGCATCCAGACGTGAGACAGAGTGCCGGTATTTGGGAACGCAAAATCTGGCAGCCAGTCTGGGCCACCACTGTTATGATTCTGATTACAGTAGAGAAGCAAGATGTGATCCTTGGCTTAACGGTTTACAGGGAGGGGTAGGCTAGCACCGTGGGTAAAGTTTACTTTCACATAGCACTGAGTCCCTCGCCAGCAGGTAGTGTGGAAAGAGTAAGCTGAACCACAATGGCCTCTCTCGGGAATTCCACTGCAGGGACCAAGGTCTTACTGGTCTGGTAAATCTCTTTTTCTACTCATTTACCTTTAAAAAAAAAAGGAGGCAGTCAAGCAATTTCTTGATTTCAAGTGATTTCTACAGATCCATTGTGTTCCATAGCCAACACTTATTGAGCCATTTTTATGTTTCTGAAACGATTATAAAACGACCTGTTCATTAAGTACATTTGTTGATTCAGGGCTGTAAGCATGAGTTGCTAAAAAAAAATACTGCATTTCTACTTAAACATTCAGGCTGTGTGAATAAAATAATACATTGAAAAGCATTTTGAAGTCAATTCAGCACAACCCACAATTCCACTCAAAAGTTGAAAACATTTACCAGAATTTATCCAAATATAACTATGTGCAGAAGATGTACGCTTCATTATTATGTGTAATGTACCTATTGAGTGTGCACCAGTGGAAATTAATATTCAAATAAGGCAAGGAGCAAAAGTTGCTGTAATAACAAAATCATCACTATTTAAAAGAGGAAAGAAATGGGTTTGCCCTGCAGCTGCGAACGCATTCGGCACACCCAGGTCCGCGCGGCCAGGATTAATGCAAGTTTCCTCCCCTCTGCCACGGGGCCGCCGCGCAAGCAGTTATTTGTCCTCAGGAGAGGTTAGCTGTGGACGCAGGGCGCGACAGCCTTTGTTCAAACACAGAGAACAACACTCAGGGCTCCGATAACGACAAACGGCGCCTCTTTAAAAATGCTCCCAGATTTTGATTCCGTCACCTCACTTGAAGCGATGCTAATTTCAATGTGTACAACGTGTGAATATTTGAACTTGCGTGAAAATAAAGTTTTTTTTTTTTTAACAAATCTGTGTATTTTATTTTTTTTACTTAAATGATTTTGGATCGTTTACACACTTCAATCAAAACACGCAGATTTGAATATATTAAAAAAAGGTAATTCATGTTTAAAGGCAAAGCGCAGCTGATGAATGCTTGCACAGAACTAGACAGGGAAAAAAAGGCTGGCGCTAAAGGAAAACTGACAAACAGCGCTGACGGCTTAATTACCAAAGTCAGTAAAGATTTATTGATTTATCAATCGGAGCTTGGGGCGGTTCCTTTTCCCTTGGGGAGAGTGGACCATTACTGTGAACTTGGTGTTGCGCCTTCACACACAGCCCTCACCCGGCCCATACAGAGCTCGCACACCTCTTCTACAAGAAAACAAGGTGACCTCTTCAAAAAAAACCCTGCAGATATTTGGGAACGGAAAAGATCAGTTGCTTTGTTTACAAGCACGTTTTTCTCTTTATTGAGTTCCAATGGGGGCTGACCACATGCAATTTCACTGGAGGGCCAGAGAATGTGTTTGCAAAAAAGGAGCATGCCACACTTATATCACTTTTTGCAGCGCTGAACTGTTTTTGTGCCCGGCCTCTGAGTATATAGTGACTTATTGGAAGTGATTTTGATTTATTTCTTTATGCACGTTACGTAGGCCTACATATTATTTGCGGCATTCATATTTATTTGTATCAAAATGAAACCATTATGCTGATCATTTGTCTCTAGTGTCAAAAAAAAGAAAATTCATATTTAAACATATAATTACTACAAATGTAAGTTTATGCAAGTACTTAAATGGATAATTCAATAAAGAGATAACTTTTCAATATAATGAACCATAAATGCACCTATATTCGCTGTGCTTCTCCGTACATTACAAGCAGCGCACATCAGCTCTGAGAGACTTCGGAGAACAACTGGTAGTCATTAAAGGCAAAAATTTCCCCAAGTCTTTCCCTTTTTCAGCACGACATCTTTATCTTGGTGGAACGTTGCCCTCTTGTGGCCGCTCTCGGTAACTCAACTTTGGCTTCTCTCGTCTATCTCCGTCAGTTCAGACACGTTTTTAGTACCTGAACGATCCGCCTCCAGGGTCGTTCAGCTTGTTTTTCTGATTTGCGGAGACCTGAACAGCGAAGCCCATGGGACTTCTGCTTGCTTGTATTGTTGGTCCCTTCCCAACTGCGCCTGAAAGAAAAACACAAGCAATAATATCATGGGCTGTCCGATAGCATTTCCGTCAAACGGCTCCCCGTCGAAGGAATACCTTTAACCATTCTTGTTAACACAGAGGCGGGGGGGGAGGGGGGGGGGGGGGGGGGGGCTGTGGAATGGTTCTCTCCAGGTTTGTATATAAAACCATGCTGTCAATATCACTGTGCTTCACTGTGTCTCCTTCCACGCCGAACCGTGGCCGACTGCTTGGAGACGTGTTTCCGGAAAGGCACAAAGACAGCCAGAGTGAATTTAAACTTGATTTTAACGGGCATGTTCCTCGCCAGTGGCACAAAAGTATTTTTAGAATTTCCTGTGTTCAGATTTAAGGACATGCAACAACCCACATATCTCCCACTGCAGGTCACTAAAGTAGAAACGGACAGAATTTCTGCACACCTCAAAGCATACACACACCTGGAAAACACACACTTACAGCATTGCACACATATTCCATTTTGCAGACCCTGATGTTGAGGGATGATACCAAGATGTTGTTGGATATCAAGAGTGGGGGCATGAACGTGTATTTGCAGACATATATGCCGGAGTGGGGACATGAAAATGTATTTGCAGAACATTACTGTGTGTTTGGGGGACAAACCTGTTCCTTTAGCGAGTGAAAGTTACTATAGCATAGGCAAGGCTGAATCTGTCCTCTGCAGAAGGAGAAAAGGACGCACCTCTGACAGTCTGTGTGATCACCATGGGCATTCGGACCTGGCAGCCCTGAACACCTGCTCTCTTGATGCCCTGAAATGAGGTGGAGAAAGAGCACAGTTAACAAAAGGCCAGAGGTCAGAATTTGACACACACTGAGGTGCGACAATGCCACAGGCACTATTACTTCAGCGCTGATCGGCTTTCCTTTGTGCCATCTAAGAGTGCCCTGTATGTACTCATTGAACTGAGGGAACACACACACTCGCAAGCTATTTTACTCATACTCCTCTGCATTCCGTTTCATGGTTTTCTACGTACAAAGTTCCCTTGAATGTTTCAATGGGTTCGGAGAAAGAAAATCCGTTTGCCTTTTACTGTATTTTTATCTCTACAGGAAAACATACTTTGTGACAATGCACACAATATATACCAAACACATTTTGACTGATCAGTTTATCGAATTAATGTTCGATTGACTGATTGACGAGCTGTAAGACGGCACGAACGGGGAGTGCCGCTGATGACACGTGGCAAAAAGAGAAGGAGTAAGCGTGCGTTTTTGCACACACCAAAGAGAGGAGGACAGGAGAGACAGAGTGAGGACAATGGGGTAGCTGGGGCTAATAAAAACATTTTTCTCAACAGAAACTGCCCGGGGTGGAGCCCCGGGCCAAGGCCATCCATTGTTAGCAGCTCTCTCGCTGCTGAATATTTCTCAGCCTTGTTTTCCTTTCTCTGCAGTGTGGTATATTACTGTTCAGGGCCTGGCAATGATGGAAACTCTTCCTGAGAACACTGCCGGGGATACGGAGACTAAGCGATGCATTTGGCAACAACAGCGTTTCTGCTGGCAATAACTGTGTACTTTCGTAACTCGCATAACATTTGGTTTAGTACGCCGTGGTGAAGTGCATGCTTAGTTGGCTTACGGTGCATATTTAAATCTGCAGTGTTGTGCAGAGTTTTGCATGAGTTACTAAGGAGGTGGTTTAGGAGAGCCATAATCTCTAAATATCTTGTGCAGCCTGCCTGAATTTAGCTTGAGGTGCACAGAAATGTGTAGGTAGAAACAGAACTTTAATTTTTTTGTAATATTCTCGAGAACAACAACAAAAAAAACTCAGCCTTATTAAAAATACATTTATTCTGAGTTCAGCACGCATCTCCCATTTGACACACCTCCAAAACCAGCAGCATTAACCAGTTTAGAATTCCTCTTCATCCGTAACACTTTGATACCAGCAGCACCTTCTTATGATCACATTAGTTCTGCAGTTCCCTCACGCCAGAGACGGCTGGCCTTGTTAGCGCAGTACTTGTGTGTTTTAATCGTTTGCAAATTGGGGCGTTAAGCGGCATCCCTGTATCACAGCGACACTACGGCTGCGGTGGGAGCGTTATCTTCCACACGGCTGCAGTCCCACAGCGGCTCTTAATTGACCAGAAGATGACCTAGTTACCTCTCCTCACCCGCTGACCTTATACGAGAAGCATGGCTGATTGTTGCAGAGCAGACAGGCTGTGGAGATAGAGCAGTAAGAGAGGCCTGATCCAGCAAGTCCACATTACATCTCCTTTGGCACACAGGGGGCCAGGCCTGGGAGTGCCTTCGCATGTTTCCCATTCTCACCCCCTTTCCACTCTACTGCTAGAAGTACGATAGCTCAGTGCAGGTTTTTAAGTGGGCTTCCATGATCTTATTTTTACATATATTACATGTATTATTTTTACTGTAAATGCTTTGAGGGTGTCATTACCACGTCCTCAATCAGCTTGAGAGGGGAAAGACTAGCACAGTAGTTCTCAACCCATGTATGCTGATTTTTATTCCAATCATCTCATTACTGATTAATGTTATTGAAAACATGTGTTCCATATTATTGCACTAAAACAATCTTTAACACAATGTTGGTTTGGCTCATTACCATTTGGCTTTGTGCTCACATTTGCTCACGTTCAAATTCTACAAGTGGCATTACTTATGAAATTTTGAAGGTGTCATTACCACATCCTCAATCAGCTTGAGAGGGGAAAAACAGTACTAGAAGCACAGTCGTTCATTTGACTTATTCAATTTAGATACTTATTTTTTTTAAAGTAATATCAGCAAAAACATTTAAAAATAAGTGGGGGCTGCTGGATGGCTCATTCGGTTAAAGCACCACGCTGTGGTGCATGGATGGGCCTCATGGCCTTGGATTGAATCTGGACCGTGCCAGTGCCGACTGTGGCCGGTAGCTCCACAGGGCGACGCACAGGCATGGGAGGGTTCAGTCGACAGGGATCCGCGATTCTTCGCACTTGGGTGACCACTGCTGACCAAAGGGGAGCTTGTGAGACTGCTTGCCAAAGCCGCATATGAAAGGTCCCTCCTCCGACGCCACTCCGTGCAAGCTTAGCTGCGGTCTGCGACGCAGCTGTTGGACGGCATGTGTTTTGGAGGAGAACCATTGATGTCCCAGGTCTCCCAAATTGGCAGGGTGGTTTGCGAATGGAACACGGCTGCGTTTGCAGACACGTAGACAGCCCAGATTGGGGTGGGAATTGGATATATACAGCCCCGGGTTGGGCGGAAAAATAACAAAGAAATACATACATAAATGAAAAGTGATGCTTTATTTAATTTTGTTTTATGCAACAGGAAACAAAGGTTCCACTAACATTACTTAGCTTGAGTGTATTTGTAGTAATTCCCTGCAGAGTTGCCAACCCTGTGCCAACCCTTGCTGGTGATATGACAGGGTTGTATCCATCGCTGGTAAACAAATCAAGGCGCCATCCTATTTAAGAACACTTTCAGAATATTCTACCAATATTAATTCTACTAAACTGTGACTGCTGCCATTAGCATTAGAACAGAGAGGGAAATAAATGAGGGTAAAAAATAAATGTCACAAAAGGAATGTTCCTGGCAGCGGTGCACCTACCATGGCGGAGCCATGCCCGGGGAGCGCGCCGGAAACTGTGGTGCTGACGCTGTTGGGGTGGCGCGCCCGGACGGTTGGCCCGGAGACGAGGCCGGGGGCGGTCCCCCCAGGGACGGGCTTCACCTGCTGCAGGGGCTGCGTCAGCGACTGCTGGCTGCTGAGCAGCGACAGCCTCAGGGCTGGCAGGCTTTTCTGTTTACAGGCAAAGGGGGAAATCCACAGAGTGTAAATTATATCCAAACCAACATTTACCCAGCATATTAAGTATTTATAAGCACAGCATATGTCTCTTAAACCTCCATCAGGTGGGGGTCGCTTACTAAGTAAACACATAATGAACGCTTTTCGGTTTAAGCAGCCGAAAGAAACATTGAAGCAATACAACCGGATCATATTTTTGCGTAGTTTGATGGGAAAACAGATAATGTCATGATTTGTGTTTGGAACACTGTATCTCACATCTCACATGTCCTGAACTGCTTTACCTCCCGTGACAACGCCATTGTGTCTGCCGCTAAAGCTGTGACTGGGTGACACGATGTGACACCTGTCACAGACAGAAAATACCGCCGGCTCCCACAGGCCGCCGTCTCTCAGTGCGGCCCGGCCAGGGTCAGGCCAGAGGGGGGGCACGTGGCCTTCTCTTGGCTCTCTGGTGTCACACAAGGTTACCGACACATGCGTGGCACAGCAATGACCACCAACCTTGAGAAAGGGCACCAGGTAGGGCTGGGGAGAGGACTTCAGCTCCGACTGCAGACGGTTGGTGAATTCTTCGGGTTCAATCTTAGCATCCTGTTAAAAACCCAGTAATGACAAACAAATTATGGTGTGACAAAAAAAAACTAGAAATAACCGCCTTGCGGTTGTATGCCTCCACCAACAAGTCAAGTTGCAGTTTACATACATGTCTGTCCAGACTCATGAAATATACATAGTGAAGACTTTGAAGGAATTTAATTTAAAAGGTATGAAGTGTATTCATAGGCGAAATGGAAGTCATCACTATATTGACATGTATGATTCCAGTGAATAATTTCCAGTGAGAAACATGCTGTCTTTACTTAGAGACTATTTTTACAGAGGAGTACAGAGAATAGAGAAGCTAATTAGCCAGCCAATACAGTTTTGTCATTTTTTATTTGCGAATGAAATTCGGAAACTGTACAGTCATGTACCTGAACATGTTAAAAAACATACATTTGGCTGCTGATCACTGAGACATAAGTTGAGATCAAGCAGCTGAGAAAGAATTTTTTGTCATAATTAGCGTAGGAATTCTTGAGTTATGGCCAAAAACATCTTTTGTGAGGTCACAGTGACCTTGACCTTTGACCACCAAAATCTAATCAGTTCATCCTTGAGTCCAACTAGACATTGAGAGGTTGGAAATATAGCACCCAGTAAATGATATAGGGGGAATTTGTAAGTATACTATATGGCAGTACAGTACATTTCAATTTCAGAAGGAATAACTTGCTGCCACCTATAGACAGGACTGGGTTTTACACCAGAGAAAAAAAGTACCCTCATGATTAAATGTAATCTAATTAAGTTATAAACTCTAAGCATTTAGTGCAAATATGGTCAATGGAATCATGAACTCCAACAAGGACCAAAATATTTTGATATTTTTGACAAAAACCCCCCCAACCCCGGAAGCTATAACTTGGCTGCAAATGGAACGGTCCACAAGACAATGATCCCAAGCATACCATAAAATCAACCAATAAATGGCACAATTGCACAATTACGGGTGAACTGCAAAATTACAGTTTTGCAATAGCCATTGAAGACAGCAGTCCACAAGTGCAGACCAAACGATCTGAAGGATTTTGAAAGATTCTGTATGGAGTAATTGTCAAACATTAAAAATAGGGGTGCCAATAATCTTGACAGCTATCTAGAAAATTATTACTTGTAAAAAAAAACTTTTCTTCTAAAAAAACTATTAGCATAAAAACATATAACTTTCTCATTTTTAAGCATACAATATACAGTAGTTAATTGCTAATAATATAGCCATAAACCGGTGTTTTTTTTGGGTCATCTTTATCAATAATTCTGTCTGTCTGACATAACTGTCTGTCTGTGTGTGCGTGTGTGTGTGTGCAATACCTTTGCAATACCAAAAAGTTAAAGACAGAAAAGATTTAAGTAAATTAAGTGAGAATTGAATGTCATGGGTGAGGTGGACAGAGTACACCAGTTGAATGGCCCATACAAACTCACCAGCAGGTCCTGGACCAGCGCCTTAACGTTTCGAGATGTCTCTGGAGAAGGCGAGTTGTGGGACGCCAGTTTGATTAGTGTGGCCAGGAAGTTCTTGCATTTCTTTACGTTTTCCTGCATCTCCTTGGGAAGGAACAGGCACATATTGATGTTATATTTTGTTAAAAGCAACACCAATACCTAGGCCTTGGCACAGTAAAACAGTGTGAGAGTTGTGATAGTGAGCACTGTAAAGCTGAAGCATGTGTGTGAAAGTCGTGATAGTGAGCACTGTAAATCTGAAGCATGTGTGTGAAAGTCGTGATAGTGAGCACTGTAAATCTGAAGCATGTGTGTGAAAGTCGTGATAGTGAGCACTGTAAATCTGAAGCATGTGTGTGAAAGTCGTGATAGTGAGCACTGTAAATCTGAAGCATGTGTGTGAAAGTCGTGATAGTGAGCACTGTAAATCTGAAGCATGTGTGTGAAAGTCGTGATAGTGAGCAATTTAAAGCTGAAGCATGTGTGTGAAAGTCGTGATAGTGAGCACTGTAAATCTGAAGCATGTCTGTGAAACTTGTGATTTATTTGCAGACAAGGCCAGGAGAGAGACACATCTGTGGCCAGGAGAGAGAAAGAGATTATACAGGTACACTGGTAGTTAATTTGCACTTTCTAATCATTTTGGATTATTTTTTTCTGAGTTTCAGCTGAGTTGACACAATTACAAAATTACAAAATACACTGTCTATCAATTAATCCCAAAACAAGAGGCTAATATTGGTCTTATCCTTTCCTTTCTTTGTCGGACCTGCCTCCTCTCCCTTAAGCACAAGAACACACTCACAAATTTGATCACCGCAAATCTGGAGGGGTTAATATACCTCCAGAGATAATTGAATTGAGATCATGTGCTTTAAATTGGATGGTATGGTATACATGGTCAATCGTACTAATCATTATGACAGCTTTGATAATTGCAAGTAGATTAGGCCAAGAAAAATAAGACCAAAATTATGTTCAAATAACATGCAGTCATTCAAATATCCATTTATGCAAAAGATGCTGTATTTTTCATAATCATCTATTAGTGGCGCAGACACGTCTCGTTTTCATCAAATCACGCACAGTGCGCGTATATACTGCAGAGAAGCTTAAAACAGCAGATAAGTAAAATATCTTAATCACAACTAGCTTAAGCTAAGTGGAATTTTGTGAGTAAGTGCTATTTGCGCATGCTTAGCTCAACTCTGAATCTGGCACATAGTGAGCGCTGTTGTGATAGTCAGCGCTGTTGTGATAGTCAGCATTGCAAACCTGAACCTTGTGCGTAAAAAGTTGTGATAGGGAGCAACGTAAAGGTGAAGCATGTCTGCGAAAGTTGTGATAGTGAGCACTGTTGTGATAGTGAGCAGTGAAAAGTTGAAGCACATGTGTAAAAGTTGTGATAGTGAGCACTGTAAAACTGAAGCATGTGTGTGAAAGTTGTGATAATGAGCACTGTTGTGATAGTGACTGAGTAGTGTAAAGCTGAAGCATATGTGTGAAAGTTGTGATCGTGAGCACTGTTGTGATAGTGACTGAGTAGTGTAAAGCTGAAGCATATGTGTGAAAGTTGTGATAATGAGCACTGTAAAACTGAAGCATGTGTGTGAAAGTTGTGATAGTGAGCACTGTTCTGATAGTGAGCAGTGAAAAGTTGAAGCACATGTGTGAAAGTTGTGATCGTGAGCACTGTTGTGATAGTGAGCAGTGAAAAGTTGAAGCACATGTGTAAAAGTTGTGATAGTGAGCACTGTTGTGATAGTGAGCAGTGTAAAGCTGAATCATTTGTTGCAGAGAAGGGGGCGCTGATGCTAGGTCCAGCTGCAAGGCCTGCTGGCAGCTGTGAGACGGGCCGGAGCAGAAACCTGGGAAATGACGGAGGCTCCGGGGACAGGGGGCGCAGGGACGGCTGCCGCCGCACTCTGGGGGGGCAGGGCGGTCTGGGGCTGGGCCTGGGGGGTGCTCTGTCCCCCGGCGATCACCGTGGGAGGCTGCTGCGAAGCCGTCACCGTCACTGCCACTGCGGCAGCCACCGGGCCCCCGCTCACTGCCGTCTTCTGGAAGAGTGGGGAGCAGACAGAGACAAACGAGACATGACGACTCCCTTCCAGCAAGGCCAGAGAGAAGAGCAGCAATACAGGGCAGGCCACCTTGTCACATTTGGTCCTCTGACTTGTGGACATGGCTCACTACTGGGGGGCAGGGGTGGTAGAATAATACCTCACTGGAATAATGGTGCACCCAACAATGTTTATTAAAAACTTTAGTCAACTACATCAGGGGTGGCCAACCATGGTCCTGGAGATCTACAGGGTCCACAGAATTTTGTTGTTACTCAGATATTAACCAATCAATGAGAGCATTTTATTACAGATTTAAAACTGAACTTTTGCAGAATTTGGGTTGTGTAGTTACCTGTCCAGATATGAGTCCAAATGGTGGCGAAATATGTTTGTTAGTTCTCCCCTGGGGTGATAATCCAGAATAGGGTATTTATCGCTCTCCATTCACTTCTATAGGGCAGCTAAAACGGTCTCAAAATGACACTTCTAGCAAGAATGTGAACGAAGCGGATTATGTCAATACAAACAATAACCAGTCCTCTTACGTATTTCTTTTTGAAAATGAAATGGACCTTTCCTGGCTTTTTCGTATTTTATTTGGAACGTAGATCCAGTAGGTAATTCTCGCGCCAGAAACAGCGTTAATGCGCCGATGCGTCAGAAACCATTAACTCTATTTACTTTGGCCCTCCAGAGGCAATTTACACCTGGTTTCTACTAGTTTTATTTAAATGTCAATATCTCAAAAAATATTTCCTGCACATCCATGGTTTAAAGTTCGAATTGACGAAGAAGCTGTATCATTCAGAAATTTGCAACAGAATACATTTATTTCAGAATAGTGACATACAGTATATATATAATAACTAGAACATACGTCGCCTAATGTATTTAAATACGTTTAAAAAAAACGTACAAAACCGCGTATGTATTTACACAACAACGGCAACGTATTTCAGCCCTAAGTGCGACGGGTGGTCGCTGTGGAAATGTCGACTGTACGGGACTTTGGCGAAATGTAACAAGATAAACTCTTCAGGGTTAATCAGAAAACAATTGTAGCTGAGAATACTGGTAAGCACTTGGTTTCCTAAACATATTTTATGAGATTTTGGATAAAAAAATTTGGTGTCTTCTAAACCGAAAGTGCATCAGGTATTGTATATAGTACAGTAAGCAAGGGAAAACGTGCAACGTTTTAAAAAATATTATTGTTTCTATACGTGAACATGATTTTCTTAGCGTGTAAAAACGGTGCATTTTATGCATTTTACAGTCTCTGACTGTGGCGAGAGGAGGGTCGTAATTGCTTTGGGCTATTAATAGCATCCTCCTATTTTATGGCACTGCAGTGTAACTGGAGAAGCTGAGGTTTTCGCAAGCGGCTATCCTTTTAAAAAATACTGCGTCAAATTTTTCTCTTTAAGATTTTCTTTTCTCTTCAAGATTTTCTTAAAGCTGTAGTTTATAATTTCAGACAAACATGAATACTGTAATTGAGATGGAAATGTCTCAACCACTAGGGGTGAAGTTTATAGAGTTAATTGGTCCAAATGTCCATGGAAGCAAGCGTTCCTGGTAGTATATATCTATGGTAAACAAATCAACCTGCTAGTCTTTTCTGGTAGCAACAACATTGAAGAAAATAGTACTTTTATTACTTTTAAGTAATTTTAATTACATGAAAAAAAATACGCAAGAGGACTGGTTATTGACAGAATCCGCTTCGTTCACATTCGTATATGTGCTAGAAGTGTCATTTTGAGACCGTTTTAGCTGCGCTATAGAAGTGAATGGAGAGCGGCAAATGCCCTATTCTGGATTATCACCCCAGGAGAGCACAGGGCAACTAACTAACATATTTCGCCACCATTTGGACTCATATCAAGGCCAGGTAACTACACAACCCAAAGTTCTACCAAAGTCCAGTTGTGCTTTAACTAACCTAACTAACTAACCTGGTTTCTTGGACTAAAATTGGCTGCTCATTTAAAGGTATAAATTTAAAAAATCAGACCCCAGCGCTGGCTACCCATGACTAAAATACAACAGCCATAAGTGTCTCCTCCATAATCAGGAGCGACCTACCGGATTATCTGACACTGTAAATTAAATGTTAATGTCGATTAACTTGGTGACAGCCTGGCAGAGTGCCAACATTTATGCAAATGCAATACATTACTGGGACATTCATACTTGTGCTCTTGGTTCAAGCTAGGACCACTGGACCTCCCCTGCTATATGTGATTGATTTTTAAATACCGTTAAACAAGAATTCATTTTTTCCAATGCCAGAATCCTGATGTGCCTGATTTCCAAACAGTACACTAATTCACCTAATAAACTGTATATATACTGACAGCCTACAAGCTGTTATTGCATGTCATGTACACTAATTCTGAAACATTGCAGTCGATGAGATGAACGAATGTCTGTTTTGTATTATTTTATTTTGGCTATTGTTGCCCAATGTACATGTTATCGCAATTTTAATATTGAAAAATAGTAATGTGTTTTAACTGAGCTCAATTCACACAAGTGGTCTTATTTGAACTCACAAGTAGCGACATTTGTTTAGTTGATGGTAAGTATGAGAAAGATGTGAAGAAAGGCTTGGTGTGGGGAAAAAAGTGTAGGGCATCCTTGGTGTGGGGGAAAAAAGTGTAGGGCATCCTTGGTGTGGGAAAAAGAAGTGGGTTGTTATTTGTGTGGGGAAAACCTCTTACAAGTGTATTTCAGGCTCTGGTGAATTTATGCATGCCCTGACATCAGAAATAATGAAACGGAGGTAGTGGCAGGAGAAAATAATTGTTTTTGAAGGCGATTGTAGAGCATGTTACAGTGCCCACCAGAATTATTGGCAACCCTGGAAAATATGAGAACGAGGCTATAGAAAAAGTGTCTGTCAATTAACACCATGACCTTACACTCAAAATATGAGGAACGTCTAATCTTTAATTTAGATAAAATCCTTCATAAAAAAAGAAATATTTTCTCAAAAAAACATGTCACAATTATTGGCATCTCTAGAAATAGTTAAAAACAAACCTAATTGAAGTATATTCCCATTGATATTTTACTTTGTTAAGCATGCCTGAGTCATTAGAAATGATCATGTGGTCATTCTCAACTTCCTTTTTCATTCTGGTATAAATATGTGACACAGGTGACACAGACCAAAACCCCTTAGGTATCCAACAGCATTCATCGAACACACAAATTAAATGAGACAAAAGGTTTCTGACCTTCATAAATCAGGTAATGGCTATAGAAAAATAGCTTAATGTCTCAAAACTACCTATTTCCACCATTAGGGCAATAGTTACGTTTAAAGTAACTGGAGCTGTGATTAACCTGCCTGGAAGAGGACACAAGTGTAATTTCCCCCAACACACAGTGAGCAGTATGATTCGAGAGGCAAAAATTTCTCCAAGGATCACAGTTTGAGAATTGCAGAAGTTGGTTACATCCAGGGGTCACCAAGTCTCCAGAAGTACAAATACACGCCACCTCTGTGCCAACAAGCTATTTAGAAGGCTTGCCAGAAGAAAGCCTCTGCAGTCATCATACCTCTGTAAGGGGGAGTGTAAGGTTCGGAGAACCAAACACGACCGACAAGGATTTCTAAAAGCGTATCTAGAGAGATACGCCACAAAACGCGGAAGTAGCCGCACCAGGACTGGGATAACACAGGATCGGGAGCAAAACTTCCCTAGCACAAGGCAAAGCAAAGCAACCTCCAAAAACTGAGGCGATCTCGATAAACAGCGAGAATAACTAACAAAAGAACCTCACGCACTAAATAATTAGGCGTAACAAGAGTGAAACAAAACAAAAGAAACACCCTGTATAAACGGGCGAGAGAATGAAAATGAAACTAGAACCTCTTACCTAGAGCTCTAGGTGAAAACGAGCTGAACAAAAAGCATAAGAGTACAAAGGATAAAGAGAGAAAGGAAAGAAAAAGACTAAAATAATTATTTCTCTAAACTGGACTTGCTGCGTTTCTTATTCATACAAACCAGAAATGGAACGACCGAATCTTATACCTTACTGACTTCGTTTGTCAACATAGCAAAGACAATATCGAAGTGCGGAAATGCGGAAGTCCTGAGGTATTTATAGCCGACAGGAAACGCAAAACAGGTGCAGAGAATAATTGTCGGGCAAGCTACGAATACCGGAACAGAGGCGGAAAAAAATCAATCCCGACAATGCTAAAAAGAAAGACGACCGCAGAAACAGCAGGGGCTACAAATACCCATGACAACCTCAAACTTAAGCACCTGAAGTTTGCTAAATTCTAACGGAATTTAGATTGGAACCAAGTGCTATGATCGGATGAGACGGAAAATGAGCTTGTTGGCAATAAATACCAAAGATGGGTTTGGCGTAATAAGAGGCATAGTTACGCAGAACAGAGCCTTAATCCCTACTGTGAAGTCTGGTGGTGGATCTGTGATGTTGTGGGCCTGGATTTCCTCCAAAGGCCCTGGGAACCTGGTTAGGATACATGGCATTATGGACTCCATCAAATACCAGGGGATTTTAGGCCAAAATCTGGCTGCCTCTGCCAGAAGGCTAAAAAAGGGTTGTGGTTGGATCTTCCAGCAGGAAAATGATCCAAAGCATACCTGAAAATCTACACAAAAATGATTCACTGACAACAGAATCACATTTTGCAATGGCCATCCCAGTCCCTTAACCTGAACCCCATTGAGAACCTGTGGGGTGGGGTGAGCTGAAGAGGAGAGTCCACAAGCGAGGACCAAGGACTCCGAAGGATCTGGAGAGATTCTGTATGGAGGAATGGTCTCAAATACCTTGCTATGTGTTCTCCAACCTCATCAAACATTACAGGTAGTGCTGAGCGATTAGCGTTTTTTGAGTTTGGTTCGATTTCGGTTCAGTTTTGGAAAACAATCTCGGTTTTCAATTTTGACATGAATGTATCATGAAATAATGACAATTGATATTCTTTTTGAATAGCCTAATTTGAATTAAAAAGTTAAACTCTAAGCCTAACTCTTTTGAAAAAAGACATTCTAAACTTTTAATCTCAAAATGAACGTGGTGTCATCATGAAATCTTCTAAAGATCCTCAGGAAAAGTGTGCTCTCCTTACAGTCTTAAAGGTTCCAATGACTGCATATTACAGCAAATCATTTGCTTAAATTATTATTATCACTTAATATATACATGAATTTTATGGTGTGCATATTAGCTGTATTTTTCAGAATTTATTTCCCTTTTCATACAGTATTTGCTCAGCAAGTAGAGATTTTTCGCTTTGGCAGGCAGCCAGCCATTGAACGTTATGTTAGTTTAGGCTACTGTTTTTAGTTTTCCTCAGACCACGCTAGCAAGCCGGCTAGAAGGCACACACTAGATAACATTGATGAAATCACTAGACTCATTTCTGGGCAGATAGGCCAATGACATTCTGTTAAATAAAAATTACCAGTTTGTTAAAAGTGTTGTTATTGAATATACAGTATATATGTTGTTGGCTGCGATCGTACAGTACATATCATACCTTTTATAACGTTAGTATCACACGCTCACCCAGCTCGAGTGTCATTCGTGTTTGAATATTGCGTTCTGTGTGCCGTGCGTTTCACTTGCGTGCACAATGGATTATGCTCATTGTAGTTATTGTGACGCTTATTTCAGCGTGAACTGTGTTGAGTAGCTGCCTTTTGAAAACTACAACTTGAAAAAACTAGCAAACCGAGCTCAGAAAAGAACAGCGTTTATCCACCAAATGAAGACAATTCAAATAATCCGACGTCAATCAATTAGTTATTTAATCACCGAAAAAACACCAAGATTTAGGTGAATCGCTCAGCACTAATTACAGGAGAAGGCTCAGTGCTGTTATCTTGGCAAAGGGAGCGTGCACAAAGTACTAAACACAGGAATGCCAATAATTGCGACACACATCTTCTTCAAATTAGAAATAATTTTTCATTAAAGATTTGTTCTTCTGGCTGCTGGGTGGCTCATTCGGTTAAGGTGGCTCATTCGGTTAAGGTGGCTCATTCGGTTGAGGTGGCTCATTCGGTTAAGGTGGCTCATTCGGTTAAGGTGGCTCATTCGGTTAAGGTGGCTCATTCGGTTAAGGTGGCTCATTCGGTTAAGGTGGCTCATTCGGTTGAGGTGGCTCATTCGGTTAAGGTGGCTCATTCGGTTAAGGCGGCTCATTCGGTTAAGGTGGCTCATTCGGTTAAGGCGGCTCATTCGGTTAAGGCACCTCCACTGTGGTGCATAAATGAGCCTCACGGCCTCGGATCAAATCCGGGCCGTGCCAGTGTCAACTGTGGCCATTAGCTCCATATGGCGATTGGATATGCTGAGCCCCATGTTGGGTGGCAAATGTTTTTAAAAAAAATAGTTTTTCCTCAATCAATGGTATCACTATTAAACTATATAATTTTCTAATTATAAAAATGATAGCATAGAGCAGTGCTTCTCAAGCTCAGTCCTGGGGCCCCTGTATATGCTGGTTTTCGTTCCAACCACAAATTTTTGCAAGCTGTTAATTTTTCTTAATTTGGTGGTTTTCATGTTTAGAGGGATTATTTACTCTCTTAAGCCACATTATGTCAGAAATAGCTATGCATGCCATGGAGAATAAGCTTCCCATGTTCCCATTGTGCTTATTGGGCTATATTGCAAAAAATGATTATTAAAGGGTAACAAAGCACTAAAACCACTTATTTTAGATGAGAACTGATACATTTGTTTTTTTCTAAGTGTTACTGATTGATTCTGGTCCAAATCTTTACATTTTACTGCAGTCAGCGCAAAACAGCATAAACCGAAAGGATCTGGCTCAAAAGTGTCTCTAGTGGTAAAACGTTAGGTACTGCACGTCCAATCTGTCATTGGCCAGAAACTTCATCCAGCTGACGCATGACTCCCGGTGACGAAATTGAAACTTTTACAGCTACGTTTTGGAGCGAAGGCTGGCTGTGCCCCAGCTATAAAAGCGAATATCAGCGGTTGATCTGCGATTCTGCGTGGAGATATGAGAGAGGGAGAGAGTGAGCGAGCGATATATATATATATAGCTAGCTTACAGTTTAGCTTTTTTGAATATTCTAGTAAGTTATAGTAGCCTATTTTTGGTATATTTTTTATAGTTAGCTTGATAGCCCCTTGTTTTTTGGTAGTTAGTTTTTCTGTCTAGCTTAGCAAGTAGCTAGCTAGTTTATTTAAAAAATATATATATATACTTTATTAAAAATAATCATATAGTATAAATCATAGGCTAGTTGATTAGGAGCTGTAGTATGTATGCTACACCTTTACTTTTGCAACGTCCCTACAACAGACATTCTCTCTTGGAGAGTTCAGTGCAGTGACCACATGTACACCCGTTGAAATGGAAACCAACTGTATTGTAGTTAGTGCAGGTAGTGCGATTGCCCACAGCCTGTGTAAAATGAGTAGCCTACATGGCATGGGTAACTATTTGTACAGCGTGTGATTTGTTGTTTGCTGACCACATCAATATAAGCCCAGACAAGGCTATGCGTGCCATCCGCCTACCACTCCAAAACATTTCCCATCCTCTCATTCTCCACCATTGCTTCTGCCTCGGCCGCTACTTGCAGATCGGCAGGAGCTGGAGCTAGTGTGCTTGTTTGTATGTGTATGAGAGAGCGAGAGAGAGAGAGAGAGCGAGAAAGAGAGAGAGAGAAAGAGAGAGAGAGTGTAACAAAGCAGCCGCCGCTGCGAGTGCTATCCAGCATAGAATGAGCAAAATGCTACTAGTGAAAAATTTTTTCTGGGGCGTGGTTTGATACCTGAAGCTCAGCCCCTATATTATTACCTTACCACGCCCAGATTTTGGCATTTTTCGAATTTCAAAAGGGGGCGGGGTCTAGCTAAACCAGTGTGCTTTTAAACTTAAATTTTGAAACTGATCAAATTAAAGACTGAGGTGAATCAATAGGCTCCTAATTAGGTAGTCAAACACATTGTTTAAGTTTCTTCATCATTTTTTCCTTAAACGTATTAACACAATGCAGGTTTGACTCATTGTCATTTGCTTTGATTTTTTCTTAATTATTTACCAAATGGTTAGTTTTAGTGGCCATGTGTCCACAATTTCACCAATTAGGAGCCTATTGATTCACCTCTGTCTTTAATTTGATCGGTTAAAAAGTTTTTTTTTAACCTTTAATTATTTGCAATATAGCACAATGTGAATATTGGACTTCAATTCTTCATGACTTGCATAGCTATTGCTAACATAATGTGGCTTAAGAGGGTAAATAATCCCTCTAAACATGAAAAACACCTAATTTAGAAAAATTAACAGCTAAAATTCTGGGATTGCAAAAAACCAGCATACACAGGGGCCCCCCTAGGAACCGAGGTTGAGAACCACTGGCATAGAGCATAGAAGACATTTGATAAAAAATAAACTTTAAAGGGGCAGTTCACCCAAAAATTTTATTTTGATATGTTTCTACATACCCAGAGTGCTATCCATCCAGATAGTTTCACGGAGAACTCAGTGGTTTTGTAGAACTCCGCCGCAGCTCATCATGATATCACCTTGATAGAACAGACCTTAACGGGTCCAAAGATTGTGGCGCTCAAAGCGCCAAATATGTACATTCGAAAAAATCAACACCAACGTCTCTTTCAAAATGTAATGACACGGCTACTCACGAACATCCACAGACCTTGTTGTGCATGTTTTTTTCGAAAACTACTTTCTACCAAAGTACGCTAACTGTGTATATCCACACAAAGTATCAACCAAAGCACGCCAGTATTCTCAGGTGCAGTGTGTTTATATAACCCCCCAGAAAACTGGCGTGCTTGGGTTAAGACTTATGTGCGTATGTGCGTATATCGCATGTACATTTTTGGCGCTTTGATCGCCACAAACTTTGGACCCCATTGAGGTCCGTTATATCCGGGTGATGTCAAAGTGAGTTGCAGCAGATATCTACAAAACTAGTGAGTTCTCAGCGAAACGACCTGCTTGGATAGATAGCACTCTGGGACTGGGTATGTAGAAACATATAAAAACTTTTTGGGTGAACTGCCCCTTTAATCCTGAGGTTTTTGCTCATATTAATTGGGGTTGCCGATAATTCTGTTGGGCACTCTATATCCATTTTACACAAAAAGAGACTAACATATCAGTAGCATTCTCAACCTTTATCTGATGGATGTGTAGCCAGTATATTTTTTCAGTTGCAAGGAGAAAAAAAGCTTCATAGTGATAGCTCTGGAATTAATTGGATGAAGTAGATTTAAAAGTACATTTATAAAGTATGTATGATTTTTGGCAAAACAAGCACACATAGAAATTATGCATTTGATTGTTTCTGTCCCGCTGTTCTACCAGTGTTAGCTTTAAATATGTGCACCAAATGGATAGAATAAGCCATTACATTTATCTTGATAGCATGTAAACACACATGCTCATTCTAAAGGCTAAAGTAACATGCTTTTCCTTCTATTACAAAAATGTCAATTAAACTGATAATTGAGGCCCTGGAGGGCCAACAGATTTTTTCTTGCAATCTTTTATACCGCCAGCACTTTGTGAAGAGTTGGAGGGGGACTAAATTGGTTCAATTGAAGTGATAATTATTTGAATCAGGTTCCAGCCTGTTCCAGGCTTTGGCTGGAACAAACCCTGGAGACACTGCAGCCCTCCAGCAACCCTGGTCTAGAGAAGTACAGAACACGCCACAGGGATGACAAGGGGTGGCGAAAATGGCGGTGCTCACAGTGGAGGCTGCTGGCGGGGCCTGGAGGGCAGGGCTGCCAGCAGGGGAGCCTGACTGCACAATCTTGGCCTGCACCGGAAGGCCCGGCCGGATGGCTTGCGAGGACACGGGAGACTGGGGAATTAAAGAGGAGGAGAGAGAACAGGTGAGTGGCACAGAAAAGGAAAAGAGGACAAAGGATTGAGACCCGACTGCAGCGCCGGAGTGGCCAGGGGAAACGTTTGACGCCTTCATTCACTGCATCTTCTCAAATGGGAGACAATTAAACCCGCTGTGCTAAAACACGGCCTTCGGAGATTTACTGACATCGACCCAGCTGTTCCTTCCCTAATGCACTGGGCCCTACGTCTGCCTGTGTGGGACTGTCTGCGTTCAGGAGAGACTCGTGCCAGCTCACCTCCAAGCGGCACGGCAACGAGCCACACAGCACGCAGACTGATGTGGAAACCATGGAGTTTCCACACATTACCGGCACATAAATGGTTAAGGTATTTCAGATGCTCGTTTGACCCAGATCTGGTGTCGACTAGCACGGTTAAGTCCCTGCGCTATGTGAGATAGAGGGCTGGCAGTGGGAGCGTGAGATGTCGACACCAGAGGTAGAGGTGCCCCGCAGCACTGTGGGCACAATGCCCGCTCTGCCAGCCCGGACAGCTGGCGCAGAAGGGGCCTGGCTCTCCATTCCAGATCGGGCCCTTTGACATGGTGTTCACCAGCGCCCCCTAGGGGGACTTCCTAACGAAGATAAACGAAAGGGGGTGAAGGGGTGGGGGGCTGGCGGGACTTGCCGGGAGCGCACCTCACCGGCTGTAGCACCTTGGGCGCCGTCAGGGAGCGTGTACGCTCAGGGGTGAGTGAGGGTGTTTGGAGACGGGCGTGTGAGGGGGGCAGCTGGAAGGGGAGAGAGTGTCTGACTGCAAGGTATGCCATCACAACAGATTACTCATTAATGAGGTAGAACGTTTGCTAGTTTCTTAAAACAAACAGGCAGCTGGGCAATGAACGCTTTAACGAAGGTGGAAAACAGCTTGTGAAAATACTTTCCTCTGTCATGACTGTGGGAGAGAGAGATGGCATGATGGGAAAGTAAAGGACAGTGTAAATAATAAATAAAAACAGTGCAACAAATTACAGTGCTTTCAAAAATGTATTCATTCACGTTTTTCACATTTTGTCCTGTTACACCGTTCAAAATTTTACACGATGAAATACCCTCCGTTCACTATGACAATACATTTAAATAAATAAATGTACAGTATGATGCACAATATTTATTCAACATCCATGGGTCTTTACATAAATGAAGGGGCCAAAGTGTGACATTGGGGTCAAAAAACACCCCATAATGACAAAGTGAAAACATGTTTTTAGGAATTTTTTCAAATTTATTAAAAATCAAAAACTAAAATTTATCATTTACATAAGTATTCATACCCTTTGCTTTAACATATTTTTAAAGTATCATATTTCATATTTGGTCGCATATCCTTTACATGCTGTTACTTCCTGAAGTCTGTGACCATCAACATCAAAAAACTGTCGATATCTTATTTTTCAGGTACTGTTACAAGCGATACTATAACCTCTCTGCATTTGAATGGATCTCTATGGAAATTGGGGGGTGAGACTAGATTCAGCTGTAAATTACACTGGTACAGTATGAAACACATGACTGGCGAAATGGCTGTAAGTCATCAAGGGTCTAAGGTATCAAACGAGCCTCAAACCATCACTCTGCTGCCAGATATGCAGTAGATGTGGATGGATCACTTTAAGGGTTGTTTCTCCTGACGTTTTTCCCCATAGAGTTCTATAGGAAAATGAGTCCGGAGAAATAACCCTTGCAGTGATCCATCCACATCTACTCCATATCTGGCAACAGAGTGATGGTTTGGGGCTCGTTTGATAGCTCAGACCCTTGATAACTTACAGCCATTTAGCCAGCCATGTGTTCCATACTGTACGAGTGTAATTTACAGCTGAATCTACTCTCACCCCCCAATTTCCATAGAGATCCATTCAAATGCAGAGAGGTTATAGTATCGCTTGTAACAGTACCTGAAAATAAGATATCGACAGTTTTTTGATGTTGATGGTCACAGACTTCAGGAAGTAACAGCATGTACAGGATATGCGACCAAATATGAAATATGATACTTTAAAAATACGTTAAAGCAAAGGGTATGAATACTTATGTAAATGAGAAATTTTAGTTTTTGATTTTTAATAAATTTGAAAAAATTCCTAAAAACATGTTTTCACTTTGTCATTATGGGGTGTTGTGTGTAGAATTTTGAGGGAAAAAATTAATTTAATCAATTTTGGAATAAGGCTGTAACAGAACAAAATGTGGAAAAAGTGAAGCGCTGTGAATACTTTCCAGATGCACTGTATGTAAAGACCCAAATACATTTCTCATTTACACAAGTATTCACCTTCTCCCTTTGCATTTAGATTTTGAACTTTTTTTCCCATTCCTCCATGACATTCTTAGTGGAGAACACAAGTGACTAATGTCAATGTTGAGGGCACAAGTGACTAATGTCAATGTGGAGGGCACAAGTGACTAATGTCAAAGTGAAGGGCACAGGTGACTAATGTCAAAGTGGAGAACACAAGTGACTAATGTCAATGTTGAGGGCACAAGTGACTAATGTTAATGTGGAGGGCACAAGTGACTAATGTTAATGTGGAAGGCACAAGTGACTAATGTCAATATTGAGGGCACAAATGACTAATGTCAATATTGAGGGCACAAGTGACTAATGTTAATGTGGAGGGCACAAGTGACTAATGTTAATGTGGAGGACACAAGTGACTAATGTTAATGTGGAGGACACAAGTGACTAATGTCCATGTTGAGGGCACAAGTGACTAATGCCAATGAGGACGGCAAAGGTGGCAAATGTCAAAGTGAAGGGCACAGGTGACAAATCTCAAACCGACCTGTATTTGCTGGAAAAAATTAGCTGTTCAATGTATTACTACGGGAGAATAGCTGACTTTCAGTGAGCTCAACAATGTATCGTGAGGAAAAAATAAAACAAAAAAAGGCACAGACGGTCTTTTTGTATTGCCCCGAGATGCTCAAATGAGTATTACCGAACAAAACGCTGCATTGCTTTGATAAACGGTTTGGGAGCTAAAGTCGTGTCTAGCTTATAGAAAATGAGCCTATAGAAAATAAGCGTTAGCTTGTGATGCTAGGTCGCGGTAGGTATATATTTGCAGGCTGTTAACGAATATATAAAGGCAATGCAGCGGCGCTGCAGTTGCCGGCTCGTCAGGCCACAGCATTAGTATGGTCAGAAGCAGTTCGTGTAAATTAAGTTTTAAATTCAGTTTTGTTCAGTAATACTCATTTGAGCATCTCAGGGCAATACAAAAAGACCAGACCGTCTGTGCGTTTTTTTTTTTTTTTTTCCTCACGATACATCATTGAGCTCACTGAAAGTCAGCTATTCTCCCATAGTAATACATTGAACAGCTGAGACCAACCAACCTAGTGACGTCATGGCCACAGTTGGTCCACGATGGCTGCGCTCTAGTGGAAAAAAAGCTAATTTCAACTTCTTTTTCCAGCAAATACGAGTCAGTTTGAGATTTGAACGCACGGTCATATCTAATTTAAGGTAAAAAGCGAACAAACCAGAGCCACTTTACCGAGTGCTTAATGTCCCCTTTAATGTGGAGGGCACAAGTGACTAATGTCAATGAGGACGACAAAGGTGGCACATGTTAATGTGGAGGGCACAAGTGATGACTAATGTTAATGTGGAGGGCATAAGTGACCAATGTCAATGTTGAGGGCACAAGTGACTAATATCAATGTTGAGGGCACAATTGACTAATGTCAATGAGGATGACAAAGGTGGCAAATGTTAATGTGGAGGGCACAAGTGACTAATGTCAATGCGGAGGGCACAAGTGACTAATGTCAATGTTGAGGGCACAAGTGATTAATGTCAATATTGAGGGCACAAGTGACTAATGTCAATGTGGAAGGCACAAGTGACTAATATCAATGACTATTTAACAATAGATTGTGAATGCCACCTAAACTACCTTTCATAGATCTCATTCATCCATATGGGGCTCATTTATGACATATAACTTTCTGTTTACTGATGCACAAATACACTGACTTCAAAGTCAGAATAAGAAAAATAGGAGAGCTGCAAAAGATCATCAAAAGATTCATCCTCCTTTTTATGTACTTCACTTTCAAATACAGATACACGCAGCAAACCTTTCATTAAAGGGATAGTTCGGAATTTTGGACATAATGTCTGAATTACGACTTACCCATGATGTAGTTGATTGATGGAAACCATTTTCAGCTAATTCCATGCTGTCCCTTCTTTTGGACATACACACGTTGCTAATGCTAGCGCAACTCTAAGGTAACCGGTAGCATCCACTACCAAACGCACTTAAACACTCCACAGTGCACCCAAAGCAAATAAAATATGACGATAGTCTATCAGGGTTATTTTGAGTGTTTATACCATCATTTTTGAAGTCAAACTATCGTTGAATCCTTTACTTTGTGCTGACCTATATTCTCTGTGGAAGTACAGCGGCGGAGCGATACTTTACGTTACCTACGAATGTAGTGCCGGCACTGGTCGACTACAACAACAAAGAAGAGCAACAAGTTGCAATGGCCACGTTCGCTCCACCACCGTACTTCCACAGAGAATATTATGTACTCTTCATTCATGTTACCATAAGCAATGTTTGGATTTGTTTAATGAACCAGGATAGAAGAAATGCATTTAATATAAAAATAAAACCCTGAACATTTTCAGATTTTGTGTGTAGAATTGTAGTAAAAAAAACAAAAAAACATTTAAAAGATCCTCAAATCTCATTATTTGTTTTAGTGTAATAAAAAGCCAGAATTAATTCACTGTAGCCTTGAAAAACCAGAATGACTACCATTTTCAAAAAAGCCACCACATATTTGCATATTACAAAGCAATTGTATATTTGAAGCACCTTTACATTAGTATTAATTAAGTCTCATGTCAAATGTATTGAGAACATTATTGTACATCTTTAGGTCACAAAAAACACAAAAGGTGTCAATGAAACCTAACCCATCTCCTGCTGAAAATACAGTAATTCCAACTATTTACACCTCAATAGTGTGGCGGTTTTAGAACAAATAGAAATGATAACATTTTCACCTTTTACTCAGTAGCACAGGATTTAGCCTTGTTTAAGCAATAGTATAATGTAGCCTTACATACTTTTTAAATTCACTTTCTTTAACCCCAAACTGCAGACCTCCAGCTTTATGTGTTTAGCACTGACTCACTGTAGCAAATGCTAAGTTGCAAACAGGCATCATATGGCATATCTGCAAGTGTACAAGAAGTGTAGTTGTGCACCAATGATATTTGTGGCCATACTAGAACTGTCACTTATAACCACACTCTAGCAGTAATGGCAAGAGCCCTTGCTTCAAACTGAACCTTACAATTGTGCTACACATATTCCAATCATTAGTTCTCCTAGCCTGGGAGTCAGACCCATGTTAAGTTAGACCCATAGCCAAGTTTCCTACAGGATATGGTGATGCTTTATTCTTTACTCTCAGTGAAAAGCATTGTAAACAGCAACATTCACCCAAAATATAATTGGGACAAAACTGATTTTTAACAGTGGTTTGACCCAGGTATGTCATGGTTTTTGACATTTTCATCCCTTGTGGTCGTTTCCTCGGTAGCCACGCGAGGGCGCTGTCCTTTTAGTGGATGTTTACTCCGCCCCGTCTTTTTTGCGGAGCTTCCCTCTAAGCATCCACAAACCGTAAGAGAAGCGGTGAGGCAGCTTTTGGCTTTTATGCCCCTAGGCTTTGGAACGCCTTACCAGGCAATATCAAAGAGGCAGAAACTCTTAACATTTTTAAGAAACTTCTTAAAACACACCTATTTAAACTTGCCTTTAGTTAGCTTGCTCTGCCTTTTAATTTAAATTTAATTTTCTTACTTTTAGGACTGATGTGTGTTTTTTATTATTTTTATTACCATGTACTAGTCTAATTTATTTATCTTTAAGCTTATTTATCTTTTTAAAGCTGTTTTATCTATTATTATTATTTTATTTTATTTCTTTTCTTTCTTTTATTCTGTATAGTGGGGTGAAAGAAGAGGCCAGTAGGGCGCTCAATTTAAAGGTTTGACTAGGGACCGACGGGTTCGTCACTCTGCGGAGTGATTCAAACTGTGGAGGCTGTATGCTGCTCCCACCCATGGGCAAATGAAAATCAAAACGTAGAAAGAGGCCAGTAGGGCGCTCAACTTAAAAGTCTGACTAGGGACCGACGGGTTCGTCACACTGCGGAGTGATTCAAACTGTGGAGGCTGTATGCTGCTCCCACCCATGGGCAAATATACCTCGAAGGAGGGACAAAAGTCCTGCAGCGGAGCTGGCAGGTATATTACCACCCAGAGAGAGAGGCTGTACGGTGCGTAGCAGATGGCAGGTAGCAGGCTGTTTGTGGTAGGAGTGTTTGTTGGGGAGACATCAGTGTACAGACACACCAGTGTACAGAAACCGGGGCTATCTATTCATGCACTGTAGCCTTTTATCTGTTTTTATCTTATTTCCTTTTATATTGTCTCGTAAATGTTCTATTGTCTTTTATGTCTATTTTTCTTCTATTCCTTTTGTTCTGTATTTTGTTTTTTATTGTTGTGAAGCACTTTGGGCTGCATTTTATGTATGAAAGGTGCTATACAAATAAAGTTTATTATTATTATTATTATTATTACCTCGGAGCTACTTAAGCCCCAGTTTCCTTCTTCCGGGGCTTTTGTATTGTTTGGGTACTGTTCATTGTTTGCTGGGTGTGTGTGTTTTTGTCCATGTTTTTCAGAGCCTCTAAGGCTTATGTCTTAGATACTTTAGGAGACCATTCTTGCTCCCATTTGTTTTATTGGAGTTTCGCGGGACTTGCCTTTGTGCATAGAGCTTTGTTTCAGCTCGTTTCAGTCTCCGCTTCCTGGTCCTTTTTCTCTTTGCCTAAGATCCTTTGCCTTTTCTGTCTCTCATATCTCTGTTTGTTTCTTATTATATCTTTGTTTCCTTCTCTCTCCTCTTTGTCTGCTTTCTTTCCTGTTAAGCTAGAGGAGTCTCTATTCGTACGTTTCCCCTTACTGAGGCAAGGCGTGTATTTTCTCGGGTTCTGAGTGTTTCACTTGCTCGTAGAAGTATAGGAGAGCAGTTCCGTTCTATTTGCCTTTTGGTGGTTTCTACTTACTGAGAGACCGGGCATTCATTCTTCTACCTATTTGCGTGTGACAGTGAGCCAGTCCAAGTAGCCTATAGGACCACAGTTTTCGGTTCTATTCGCCTCACTGTACGTACTTCCTTATGTGCCATTCGCCCGATTATCCGGGTTCTTTTATGTTCGTCCTTTCTTCTAGTTCCCAGTTTATTTTCCTCCAGTCGAGAGTGGGAACTAGGTTATTTTTGTTAATCATTTTAAATTCCCTTAAATACGGGGTCTCTCCCTCTCATTGGCTCTTTGAGCTTTTAGATCCCTTCGCTGCGTGTGGCCCTTCGAACCTCACACGTCACGCCCCCATTACAAGGTACATATGGTGCTAATTTCAAAACGATTCTATATCTTGATGTGGAAATGCTGGACCATACAGGAATTATCCAAACTTGCCGTGAAAGGTTTGGGATAAAGGTGACTGGCTATCATTTGCTGCTGTGAAAAGGAACACACATTCATCTGCCCAACTATTTTATTCCAATGCAATTACATCTATTAGTAAGTTTCATGTGAGACAGCTAGATGGCAGTCCATCCCCACTGTATCACATTTAACATCCTCAGGGCCTCCGCACTAGTGCATGTGTCTGATGACTGATGAGTGCTCCCAACTGTAGGAGAGCCTCTGGAATGTACAGAGCTGGGGAATAAGCAGCCGTTTGAAAGACTGTTTTTGGAGGATACTGACTTCCAAAGCAACATCAGATTGCTGGATGATGGCTTTTAGAGTTTCTACTTCTCCAGCGCCTCCTCTATCCCACAGCGGCCCTTCCTCTCTGTGCTCCTCATACAGAAGGCTGTACCTCCTCTCTCCCACAGCCATCCTTCTACTCTATGCTCCTCATACAGAAGGCTATACCTCCTCTCTCTCACAGCCATCCTTCCTCTCTGTGCTCCTCATACAGAAGGCTATACCTCCTCTCTCTCACAGCTATCCTTCCTCTCTGTGCTCCTCATACAGAAGGCTATACCTTCTCTCTCCCACAGCCATCCTCCCACTCTATGCTCCTCAAACAGGCTATCACTGTTCTTCTCTGCTCATTATTCTGCATGGACCTGATCCTTAGTCTTGTGCCACCTCTTTCTCACTGTCCTCCTTTTGTCACACTGTCTATCCCTCTTTCACTGACACCATCCATCCATTATCTAACCCGCTTATTCCTGGTCAGGGTCGCGGGGGGTGCTGGAGCCTATCCCAGCATGCATTGGGCGAGAGGCAGGAATACACCCTGGACAGGGTGTCAATCCATCGCAGGGCACACACACCATTCACTCACACACTCATACCTATGGGCAATTTAGAGTCTCCAATTAGCCTAACCTGCATGTCTTTGGACTGTGGGAGGAAACCGGAGTACCCGGAGGAAACCCACGCGGACACGGGGAGAACATGCAAAATCCACACAGAAAAGTCCTCGGCCAGGTTTCAAACTCGGTACCTACAGTGCTAACCACTGCACCACCGTGCCGCCCCCTCTTTCACTCACACATTCACTCTAACTCTATGTACCACATTAGCACCTGGGTTCTCCACTATCTACTGCTCTTTCTCTCTCTCTCTCTCTCTCTCTCACACACACACACACACACACACACGCACTACCTCTCCATGTCAGCTCCACCAGCATGACTTCATTTAAGAAAGAACAGTGCATAAAGGCTGCTGGTATGGATAAAACTTTATTGATTTAAATGTAAATTTTTTAACCTTGTATTAGTGGCTATCTCACGTCGGGCACAAAAATTCTTAATGACACACAGTGCCACACAAAATTATTCACACAATTGATAAAGATGAGAAAAGTATAAAATACTATAAAATAAACACTACAGTTAATGAGCTATATTGTATGCTAAACAAATTGCTCAGAGAATAATATTTTTCTTAACAAGTACTATTCTTCTGAAATGATATGTGTCACAATGATGGCTCATTCGCCTACGGCACCAAACTGTGGTGCATCGGTCTGTGGTGCAAGGCTCACAGCCTGGAATCGAATCCGGACCATGTCAGTGCCGACTGTGGCTGGTAGCGCCATATGGCGATGCACAATTACAGATTGCATCACCCAGGGTATGGGAGGGTTCAGTCGGTTAGGGGTCCGCATTTCATCAGTGACCCTCGATCGGGCGCCCCTAGACTGCATGTCAAAGCCACGTATGAAAGGTCTTCCTCTGACTCTGCTCTGGGCAATCTGTAGTCTGCGGTGTGAAAAGAAGCAGCTGGCGACACCATGTGTTTCGGAGGAGAACCATGGGTGTCTGCACTCTTCCAAATTGGCAGTGAGGTTCACGCATGAACGTGGGGCTGCGGTTGCATATTGAACATTCCAAATTACGGTGGGTTACATATATGCAGGCCCACATTGGGCCCCAAATTATATACACTCACAATTACTCACACCCCTAAAAACTCAACAAAAATAAGCATCTGGAGTTTGCTAAATAGCATTGGAAGTTCAATTGGAATGCGTCTTATGGTCAGATGAGATCAAAATGTAACTTTTCGGCCACACACATCAGCAGTGCGTTTGACATCATGTTGAAAAGAACCTCATACCTATGGTGAAGTAGTACATTCAAAAAAATCAACAACAATGTCTCTTTACAAATATAATGACAATGTTACACCCGAACATCCACAGACCTTGTTGTGCAGTTTTTTCGAAAACTACTTTCTACCGAAGTACGCCAACTGTGTGCACTAAGTCTTATCCAAAGCACTCCAGTATTTTGGGGCTTATGTCAACAGTGCGCTCTAGAATACTGGTGCGCTTTGGTTGATACTTTGCACTGATATACACAGTTGGCGTACTTCAGTAGAAAGTAGTCTTAGAAAACAACATGCAAAACAAGGTCTGTAGATGTTTGTGAGTAAATATTTGGAAGGAGATGTTGCTGTTCATTTGTTTTCGAATTATATTTAAAAAAAGTCCCTGTCTGAGGCGACTTGGATTTGTATACCATAAGTAATGACAATGGTGGTGAGCTGTCAATCTATTACGACTAGACAGTAACTTTACTGGGAATTTATACTACACTATAGTAGAAGCTTTCATGTGTGGCCTAGCCATTCATTATGTTGGGTGAAACAGCATAGCTAATATAGGGACATACGGTGCCCTCCACAATTAATGCACCCCTGGTAAAGATGAGTAAAAAGGGTTATAAAAAAAATTCACCTTTTGGTGAATTAGCTTAATCTCACACTGAAAAAATGAGAAAAATCCAACCTTTCATTTATTTATTTCATTTAATTTATTCTGAGAAAAAGAAAAATCCCTCATAAAGAAATAATTATTTTTAACAAAACCACGTGTGCCACAATTATTGGCACCCCTAGAAATTATTATGAACAAAATTTGCAACAAAATGAACAAAACTTTCCATTTATATTTTACTTTTTAAAGTTGATCAGAGTGTTTAGGAACTTTCAAGCAGTAATCCATGACTTCCTGTTTCACTGGGGTATGAATATGAGGTGACACAGAGGCCATATTCATATTGAGTGAAAAGTGTGTTGAGCTTCATAAGTCAGGGAATGACTATACAAAAATAGCTATTCACCTGAAAATGCCCATATCTACCATTAGGGCAATACTTAAAAAGTTCAAAGCAACTGGAACTGTTACAAACTTGCCTGGAAGAGGCCCCAAGTTTATTTTGCCCCCACGCACAGTGAGGAGGATGGTAAGAGAGGCAAAAAAATCCCCAAGGATCACTGTTGGAGAATTACAGAAGTAGCATCTTGGGGTCATCAAGTCTCCAAAACTACCATTAGACGTCACCTCCATGCCAACAAATTATTTGGAAGGCATGCCAGAAAAAAGCCTTTCCTGTCATTTCACCACAAACGTAAGCGCCTGGAGTTTGCTAAACGCTACTGGAACTTTGACTTTTGACAATCAACACTTAAGGTGGGTTTGGCGTAAAAAGAAGGATGGCTATACCGAAAATAACCTGATCCCCACTGTTAAGTATGGTGGAGGTTCCGTGATGTTGTGGGGCTGTTATTCCTCCAAAGGCCCTGGGAACCTTGTTTGGGTACATGTCATCATGAACTCCATGAAATACCAGGAAATTTTAAATCTGAATCTGGCAGCCTCTGCCAGGAAACTAATACTGGGTCGTCGTTGGATCTTCCAGCAGGACAATGATCCAAAACATTTGTCCAAATCAACACAAAAATAGTTAACTGAACACAAAATCAAGCTTCTGCCATGGCCATCTCAGTCCCCTGACCTAAACCCCATTGAAAACCTGTGGGCTAAGCTGAAGAGGAGAGTGCACAAGAGAGCACCTAGGACTCTGGATGTCTGGAGAGATTCTGTAAAGAGGAATGGTCTCAGATTCCTTGCTCTGTATTCTCCAACCTTATTAGATGTTACGGGAGAAGACTCAGTGCTGTTTTATTGGCAAAGGGAGGTTGTACAAAGTATTAAATGCAGGGGTGCCAATAATTGTGGCACACGTGGTTTTGTTAGAAATAATTATTTCTTCATGAGGGATTTTTTTTTCTCAGAATAAATTTACTTCAATTAAAGGATGGATTTTTCTCATTTTGTCAATGTGAGATTAAGCTAATTCACCAAACGGTGAATTTTTTATAACCCTTTTTACTCATCCTTACCAGGGGTGCCAATAATTGTGGAGGGCACTATAAATGGATGACATGGCAACTAGTTGTCCCGTACAGTAATCCATGGGCTGGCATATGTTTATAATTATAGTATTTGTAATAGTAGTAGTTGTAGTCATTTATATGACGCTGTAAATTGTGTGCATGTTCTCATACATTGTTAGTAGGGGTGTAACGATTCTCCAAATCCACGGTTCGGTTCAGACCTCGATTTTTGAGCCACGGTTCGGTTCATGCCTCGGTTTTTTTTCTTTTGTTTGTGTAATGTGTAATATTTACAAAATATACAGCTCAGGGTTTTTCCTACATAGTAAATTATTTGGCGGCCGCCAAAATGATTTCACGGACCGCCAAAGGGAAATCGCGACCGCCAAAATTACAATAATTGACAAAACGGCAAATAAAATCATATCCGAATTCATTTAATTACATTTTATGGGTGCAATATGGTCTTTCAGCCAGCGGATGGCGATATATATTGTACTAGCCGCCTTAAATATGTCAGTACTAGGAGACGAGTAGAAGAAGCATAGAACCATAGACTGTAGCCTATAGAAATGCGGCTCAGCTATTCTGTGGCAGAGTGCGACTCGGTAGAAAGACATAGCGTGGGCAGCGAGTTGGATGGAACACACTCCAATTTTGAATTAGGCTACCTTTGAAGCCCTAACTTCTGAAAAGGTAAAAGCTTTAACCCGATCCACGTTGGCGCCCCATAACTATAGTGGTACACTTATTGGTCCCAATTACAGTAGCCGATTCATATTTGTCTTAAATTATAAACTAGGAGCTTTAAGAAAACCCCAGGATTGATACTACAGTGCAATAAAATAAGAGGGTGCTGTTAATAGCCCAAAGCGCTTATGACCCTCGTCTTGCCACAGCCACAGACTGTAAAATGCACCGTTTACAAGAAAATCATGTTCAGATATAGCTAGTAACAATTTTTTTATTTTTTAAAACGTTGAGCAAATAGGCCTACGCATTTGGCGTTTTCCATTGCTTACTGTAGGCTACTATACAGTAGACTACCTGATGCACTTTCAGTTTAGAAGACACCTCATTTTTTTCCTCCAAAATCTCTCGTAGCTATAAATATGTTAATGAAACCAAATATCTTACCTGTAGGCTATATGCAGCTAGGCTACCACTGTGTTATGATTAACCCTGAAGAGTTTATCTTGTTAACGTTTCACCAAAGTCCCGTACAGTCGACATTTCCACAGTGACCTATCGCATTTAGGGCTGAAATAGTCTACGTTGCTGTTGTTATGTAAAAACACAAATTGTGTTTTTGTACGTTTTTATTATTTTTTTAAACGTGTAGCTACACTTATTTTTTATTTCTGTTTTAAAGTGTTGTTTATTTATTCTTCTATTTGTGCGCTATCAAAATAGCCTAAATTGTGTAATATTCAAATATTCAAAAAGCTTGAAGGACCTTTGATTTCTTAAACCTAACTCCTAAACATAACCCTACTGGTACTTTACAACCAAAGCCTACATGGGCTATTTGTACAAAAACTATATTTACGGTAAAATCAATGCAAAAAATGTTGCTGCTCACTACTGTGTGCGCTCGCAGTGGTACTGCCAAAACCCATTTCTCTGCCAGGAAAAACCCTGCAGCTTGCCCTAACTTTAAATAGAATAATAATTTCATTATTTACATGTGTTATAGTGTTAATTGTGAAATTAAAAATGAGTTTTCTTACATTACTAATGTAATGAGAGCTCAACAGGCTGCACCTGCAGTGGTGGCAGCGGGTTGGGGTTGGGGGAGGGGGTGTGTCGCGGTTCCATCTTCCAGAACCGCGACACAAGACCATGGACGTTTGTATCACGGTTTCGGTCTCGGTTTCAGAACCGTTACACCCCTAATTGTTAGTCTGACTGGTTGGTAATAAATTACCTTTTATGATGAGAACAGGGCTGTGTCGGACATTTTTTGCACTGGAAACTAAACTGAGACAAAGAAATTGATTATCTAAGGGTCATTCCCCTCATTATTTGCCTCCTCATAGGACATAATAATGTGCTTCAGATGGACACTAAAGCTGTGTTCATGTTTGGATAGCGCGGATAGCTTTGGACAGCTTGGATCCTTTGCATATGTTTCCATGGGTTTGGAAAGGTCTGGGTAGGTTTTTGGACACCTATAACCATTCCCCTAATCTTTTGCAAAAATTGGAAATTATCTAATGATATAGATGCAAATATACAGTCAAGCCGGAAAGTCTCCCCACCGCTTTCACCTTCTCCACGTTTTATTACGTTACAGACATATTCTACAATAGATTGAGTTAATTTTTTGTCTCAAAATTCTACACAAAATAGCCCATAATGACAAAGTGAAAATGGGTTTTTAGACATTTGTGCTAATTTATAAAAAATCAAAATGTAAAATATCATATGTACACAAGTGTGCACACCCTTTGATATGACACCCAAAAGTGAGCTGAGGTGCATTTTGTTTCCACTGATACTGCTTGAGATGTTTCTACAACTTAATTGGAGTCCACCTGTGATAAATTCAATTGATTGGACATGATTGGGGATCGCCAACACCTGCCTATATAAGGTCCCACAGTTGACAGTGCATGTCAGAGCAAACTCCAAGCCATGGGGTCAAAGGAATTATCTGCAGACCTCAGAAACAGGATTGTGTCAAGGCATAGATCTGGAGAAGGGTACAGAAACATCTCTGCAGCTTTACAGGTCCCAATGAGCACAGTGGCCACCATCATTCGTAAATGGAAGAATTTGGAACCACCAAGAATCTTCCTAGACCTGGCCACCCGGCCAAACTGAGCAATCGGGGAAGACGGGCCTTGGCCAGGGAGGTGAGCAGGAACCCGAGGGTCACACTGACAGAGCTCCAGCGTATCCTTGTGGAGATGGGAGAACCTTTCAGAAGATCAACCATCCAGGCAGCACTCCACCAATCAGGCCTTTATGGTAGTGGCCAGACTGAAGCCCCTCCTTAGTAAACGGCACATCACAGCCCGCTTGGAGTTTGCCAAAAGGCACCTAGAGGACTCTCAAACCATGAGAATCAAGATTCTCTGGTCTGATGAAACCAAAATGGAACTTTTTGGCCTGAATACCAAGCGTCACGTCTGGAGGAAACCAGGCACCGCTCATCACCTGGTTAATACCATCCCTACAGTGAAGCATGGCGGTGGCAGCATCATGATGTCGGGATGTTTTTCAGCAGCGGGAACGGGGCGACTAGTCCTGATAGAGGGAAAGATGAATGCAGCTAAGTACACGAGATCCTTGAAGAAAACCTGCTCCAGAGCGCTCTGGACCTCAGACTGGGGCGAAGGTTTACCTTCCAACATGACAACGACCCGAAGCACACATCCAAGAGAACAAAGGAGTGGCTTCGGAGAAAGTCTGTGCATGTCCTTGAGTGGCCCAGCCAGAGCCCAGACCTGAATCGAATTGAACATCTGTGGAAAGAGCTGAAAATGGCTGTGTACCGACGCTCCCCATCCAACCTGAAGGAGCTTGCAAGGATATGCCAAGAGGAATGGGCAAAAATGTCCACAAACAAGTGTGCCAAGCTCGTAGCTTCTTTCCCAAGATGCCTTGAAGCTGTAATCACTACCAAAGGTAAGTATTAAGCTAAGGGTGTGTACAGATATGTAACCCCTAAATAACCTATTTTTGTCAGTAAAATAAAATTGCATATTTTCTAAAAACCTGTTTTCACTTCATCATTATTGGCTATTGTGTATAGATGTTTGAGGCAAAAAATGAACTCAATCTATTGTAGTATAAGTCTGTAACGTAATAAAACGTGGAGAAGGTGAAAGGGGTGGGGAGACTTTCCGGCTTGACTGTATTTCCAACGAGTCAAAAGACTTTATCTGTTGAAAAATTTTGATTATCTCCTGAATTACTGTGATGCACAATTATCCATTTTGGGTAGATTTTTGGACACCAAGGTACACCGTTTCAAATTGCCTCATAGGATTTTAGCAGTAATACATATCAATTTAATATTTTCTACACATGCAGACAGGAGGTTTGCAAACCAGAAAATGTAAAGTTTAAAATTATTCACATATTTGACTCTCAGGTGTTCACTGTAAACTAGAGTGGTGGAACTTTGTTTTTCACCGGGGGTTGTGCATTCACTGCCCATGATTTACATCAGAGTTATGAAAATAATTTAATTTAAGGCATGATAATAAATGATACCAATTGAAGCCATTATTGGTGTTTGTGTTACTGATATCTGGAGTTATAAAACTTTAAACATAACGGTCAAAACACATGAAAATTGAGCCTTTGCACAAAGGGGTTAACTGGTGGATTCGGGATGCAGCCGAACCCTAAAAATATGGATTCGGTGCATCCCTACAAACACACAATTTGATCAAAACTTTGATCACTGACAAAAAATATAATCCACACTGTGTGCAGCGTCACAATCGTATCTCTCATTCTCCTGATATTGTTATGTACCACAGTAACCCATGCTGCATACCAGCGAGAGAGATAGACTGAACAACTTTACCAGAAGCAAACCTGACACTATGCATTCATCATCAGACTTTTAATTTAATGTTCAATACTTCTCAGACTGACTCATAGCTTTATTAAGGCATGCGTTCATTATTGTTACTGACAAAATACTGAAGAAACATCTAAACACAAAGTTCTAGTTCTGTGATGCTCATAACCCTAAGTGAAGAATCTATTTTCCAAAAACCTTGGACCACAACCATCATAACCATTATGTGCACTGCACCATAAACGTGACAGGTGTAACTGTTTAATGAAATCTTTAATCAGTGAAGTAGTCCTACAGGTCAGTGCAATACATTTGTATGTGAATTCATTTCACATCAATTTCACACTTCAATTTCAGGACAGATACAACATTGAGCATGGATCTGGACATTGAAATGGAGATTAGAAGTGACGCTGAGCAAAGATGGTTCACAGAAAGAGCTGGATGTACCCTAATCCAGACCCCAACAGTCTTCTCTGGTGCAATGATTCTAGTATTAGGAGTTCAAGTATAAGTCATATTACTTATTGCTACTGTATTTTCTAATGAATAATCCATCCATCCATTATCTAACCAGCTTATTCCAGGTCAGGGTCATGCTCACACTCTAACACACACACACACACACACACACACACACACACACACACAGACACACACACACACACACACACAGACGTACGTTTATTGTGCAGGATGGTGTATTGGCTCATACCTGAGTGGTGGTCACTCTGAACGTGGCCCCGGTGGTGGGGGTAGCAGGTCGGGGAGAGATGCTGTTCTGGGCCTGCGCTTGAGCCTGAGCCAGGGCCTGCTGGGGGACCATCACCAGCTGCCCCCATCTCAGTGCGCACCAACACCATGCCTGAAACACAGGGAGAAAGCGCTCACGTACACCATACACATTCATCACCAGCTTTATCTCCCACGCTCATCACCGGGGTCTGACGGATCACAGCTGTTTCTGCAGTGGCGCATGGTGCTGGAGGAACTGGTAGCACTCAAAACAAACCCATGGCACCATTATTCATAATGTCCTATGAGGACTATTGAATGAATTAGCCTTCTTCAATTTCAATTCATTTTCAGAAATGAACAGCCGGAAATGTAACTGACCCTAACCCTGCTAGGGTGACTACTTGGTGTTTTAGTCCAATTTAGTTGAGGTTTTGGGTAGTTTTTCATGGTTTTTGGACAGAGCTGCACACTAAACCAAGAGGGTGCGAAGGCACTACCCTGAACTGCAAACATGAAATGTTCCCAGCCAAACAGTCTCTCTGTACACCAGCTTCTCTCGTCCAGAGCCTAATACTCACCGTCTAACCACAGTCTGAAAGCAAATCTGCAATTTCACTGCAAATTATCAGTGGACTTTGTGAGTAAAAAATAGACAGTTTGGCAAAGCATCAAAAATAAAAACAGTCTCCTAGGCTATACACCACTGTGTTATATCAACCATTTTTCACAAATATTCATAGTAATGAGAACCAGTATAACCTAAAATTTTGTTATAATAAAAATGGAAAATGCAAAAATTTGTAAACATTTAAATGTTTCAAGTAGGTTTAACTTCCAAGCACAGTGGTTTTTAAATTCAATATGAAACACAGGTATTTGCATGATATTGTGTACAATACTGACCATAAGCTTTGTAGTTCATGCTTTGTTGCTCAGGATATGCTGTTGCACATAATAATTCAAACACGTGAATTAAATTATACTTAAAAACTCAGTCACTGTGAGATAACTGAGCCGGTGGCTGACTGCAGGGGCTGTGCACCAGTACAAGAACATCTGCTCTGCTGCACCTTAGAGGGTACAGTAAATGCAACAGCCCATGCATCATCTTCAGCAACTGAGTAAACACTTCATCAGAGGGAAGAAAGGAAAGAGGACACTTGTGTCTTATGTTTAAAATCTACATTATCCATACAAATACAAACTCACATTTAGCCTAGCAAAAGGTTTATGGAAAATTTTAAACATTTTCAAAACTATTACTCTCCAGTTACCAATTAACACTATATCACAATAATGATCAACATGATGAGCGGATTTCCATTCCAAAATGGACAGGGGTGGAAAGTCCAGGGCTGTGTCCAAATCACAGCCCTATCTACTGTGTCCTGTCTCCTGTGTAGTGTACTAGCAGATGTTTGCTGTTTAATGTGCACTGTTTAGTACGCGACGTGCAGTACACAAAAATACTACAGTACACTCCATACTATTTTCCAACTGTACTGTGGAAGTGTCGTAAGACGTCCCACCCTTGCGCGGCCATGTCATGTTGTTTTTGTTGTTATTGAAGGAAAACGTCAGTGAAACTGCGCGTCATATTTATGCAACCAAAATGTTTGCGTACTTCTTGAAACGTGTGCTCCCGAATATACTCAGCGAAACCCCAGAAGTAACTATATCATACGGGGGTTTGAAGTATACTACATTTAGAGAAATTTTGCCTACTTAACGACTTTCTCGTCCTGTCTACGCAACAAGCCTACTTAATAGTATGGAAGGGTGCTGATTCGGAGACACAGCCCTGGGGTCAGAAAGTAAAACTCCTGTCATGCGTTTCTCCCACCCATGAACTCAGCCAGCTGATTTCACCAATTAGTTCTACCTCCTGGTTGAAGAATTGTGCTAATTAACAAATCCAGGTGATTGGAACAAAATACTGGGGATCTATTCAAGATATTTTCCTACACCTTTGGGTCATTCCATGTGAAATCACCCAATATTTTGTGGGGCCCACGCTCTTCGGTCTCGGACTTTGCTGAAATTTTTACCAAAGGTTCTATAGCCATATTAATGGACAGATCCAAAGTTTGAGTGCTGTGGTCCAAGTAGTTTTTGAGATAGGGCCATTTTACTGTGCATGGTATGTGTCACATTTTGCCCGGAATTTGCGGCCGTCTTATTTTCGGATATTTCCAGTACCCCATATCTTTGCAAATACAGTACATAGAACAATAACATTTTCTGTGGTGATAAACAATGACCTATAGACTTGATATAAATCTAAATATCAATGATTAATGTTAATAGAAATCACCCAGATGCATTTGAAATGTCCCAAATATGTAATTTAATTCTGCAAGCAGCCATGTTTAAGGACCTAAATGAGATACTTGTACTTAATATGGCCCCCAATTTTTTTTACTCTTAAAAGTAGTCCGGCTGTGTAATTCCTGAATATTATTGTTCATTAGCTATCACATGACACCCTTCTAAAGTCAGGAAAAATCATTTTGTAGCACATTTTCAACAGAACAAAACCTTATGTGGGCATATTACAAAAAACTTCAACTAAGTTTTATTTTGAAGGTATTTACATGAAGTTTAGAAGTCTGTTTTTGTAACTCGCGAGTGTTGCAATGATTGTCACATTTCATGATATCTGGACATCATCTTCTATGTCATATTTGTCTCGTACATAGCCAATCCACCACTTTCCATCATACTGACAACCAACACCTCAGAAAATGTGTACTACCCCATCAGCTGGTAAGGGAAATTCCAGAACTCTCAGTTTTCTGCTTACAGGGGAATTGCAGAACTTTCACTGTCTGTTAACAAGCTGTACTAGTATGGCCAAGTAATTCCTGGACTCCAGTTTCTGTTCAACAAGCCTGGTCCATACATAATAGCATGCGAGACCGATTCGCGAGTGTTAAAAGTAGTATATAATTGAGATAGTTGTTCTCCAAGAAGGAGTTTCATAAAGAAAATTAAACTTGGCACACTAACACTACATGAGAATAGCTGCAAAATAGAACTATATTGAAGTTTTTTGTAATATGCCCACATGAGGTTTTGGTCGGTTGAAAATGTGCTACAAAATGTTTTTTCCTGACTTTAGGAGGGTGTCATGTCATAGCTAATGAACATAAGAGTTCTAATATGCAGGAATTACACAGCCAGTCGGACCAGCTTTAAGAGTAAAAAAAATTGGGGGGCTATATTAAGTACAAGTATCTCATTTAGGTCCTTAAACATGGCTGCTTGCAGAATTAATTACATATTTGGGACATTTCAAATGCATCTGGGCAATTTCTATTAACATTAATCATTGATATTTATATCAAGTCTATAGAACATTGTTTATCGGCACAGAAAATTGCATTGCTCTATGTGCTGTATTTGCAAAGATATGGGGTACTGGAAATAGCCCAAAATAAGACGGCCGCAAATTTCGGGCAAAATGTGACGCATACCATGCACAGTAAAATGGTCATATCTCAAAAACTACTTGGACAAGAGTGCTCAAACTTTGGATCTGTCCCTTAATATGGCTATAAAACCTTTAGTAAATTTCAGCAAAATCCGAGACCGAAGAGCGTGGGCCATTTGTTGATCTGATATGGAATTACCCCCTTCCTCTGCCACCCTTTAAAGTTCCCAGATTATCCTTTATGTCTATATTAAATATCTTTTAACATGTAATGTGTGCCTAAAAACAATAAAGATCTACATGGAGAAGGGAGCATTGGAGTGTTTTATTCTAGCCCTTAAACTGATGGTGTTCGTTTTAATTAACATAAACCACGGAACTCGAGGAAAAAGTCTTTTAGTTTTACAGTTGAAACACGATATAATGTACATTGCAAGAGTCAGCCCAGGCCTTGTGCATTTGTGCTCACTTGATTTATGACAGACAAAACTTGAGCCCATCCTCAATTGTAATATTACAGTCTGAACTTGATTGTGTAGTCCTTCAAACATGTACAAATCCCAAGAAAGATAACAAGAAAATAGTATTGCTAAACAAGAATATGCAGTTAAATTTTCAGTGTTAAATAAACTCGTACAGAGTTTATACGAGACCACTATGGCCAGAGTTTAATTAATACTGGACATTTTTCTGTGCTCTTTTTCAGAGTGTGGTCTGTGAGTTATTTGGGGAATTCTGAGGTTTCACTTTCTTCTAAAACTAAGCAGCAATCCTGCCTGCTAAATGCCATATCTAAAATACAATGGATCTTTCTAGGTAAATAGTTTGCCAGAATGACTCATGACACTTTAATATCAGGGCCCCAATGCCTACCAGTAAAATGCAGACTTGTTTACTTGTTCTAAAAACATTTCTTTTTGAGAGAGAGAGAGAGACAGAGAGAGATGAGATTTGGTGTAGGCTATTCCCTGTTCAAACCTTGTCTCTAAATCAGCCGTCAGCTTCTAGGGTGTTTTCATCAACAACAAGTCTCTTTTTTACCCTTGAGAGCTACATTGTTTTTTTTCTCTTTTTTTCTGTAATTTGGGAAAATAAAACATTGTTAAAAACCGTCTTCATTCTCAGAACCAGCTCCACAGGTTTTTATAATGCACACTGCTAGTTCATACTGGAGCCTTTTCATCTAAGGGACAAGTCATTAGATGTGTGGCCGTAAAAGGCAGTGTTGACAAAACTGAACCCAACCCAGTGGACTGCAGCAAGTGCCCCTGAGTACCAACTGGGAGCTTTGGGTGACTTTCACAAGACAAAACTGATTTTTGTTTATCAATCGACAGCGGCTATCTGATTTATTCACCAGGCTTACTCATGTGTAATAAGTTGACAAGTTGATTTTAGTACTAGCCTTTCCATGAGAGGTGACAGGTTTGGCTGACTTAGTTGCCAGTCCAGAGTTTGACTCCTCTACCTCTGTATCTTGTTGGATACCACTTCATACATACCAATGGAAACAATGGTCGATAGGTTTATGTCAGGTATGGTAAGGACAATGGGCAGCTTTGGAGGAGTCCCAAATGCTGCTTAGATGTTAGTCTTAAATGTAAGAGGACATGTTATCACACACATCCTTCTACATTACTGTGAAGTGCAAGTAAATACCATAATTTTTCATTTTTATATAGGAATAAGGTCTGTTTACTGATCTCTATTGACCTGTAATAACACATTGCGATTTATTACCCAGACAATATATGCCCAATTACATGTTGAAATGTCAATTAGTAATTCTGTAAATTTTTGTATTTTTTTGTCATGTCAATGCTAAAGATATTTGAGCACAACTGTTGCCAATTCTTTTTTGTCACATTTTTAATCATGAGCAGGCATCTGTCAGTGAAAACAATAACTTTCATGCAGTGATTTAAAAAAAATAAAAAAATAAAAGTGAATTACTCCAGCATTTGAAATATGTTTTTGTTTCATTTGTGTGCAGTTATTTTTTCTTGGTGATCTTTAGATGCTGTATGAAATTTGAAATAAAGAAATGATAATCATGGTAATGAATTTGGTGCCATGCATGACTGTGGTTTTAGAAAATGTCTTTGCAAGAGGGAGTTCCTTCCGTTGTATAATGCAGTAATTGCCAGTCTACATATTTACATATATGCCTCAACCTTGTGGTTATTCAGGAACAAAAAGGAAATCCCATGAAGACACCTGCCTGTTTTCATAAATTCAACAGCTGATAATTGTGCTCTTCTCATATTGGCATAGAACAGATTGCTGTTAGTTCACTTTTAACCTTATTCAGCCCTGCATGCTGTTACATTAGCAGTAGCACTGATCTTAATTAAAACATGTAGGGGGAGTACTTGGGTGTGCTGATAGGATGAAAGCACACTGATTTGTTGCTCAATAAACATGCATGGAGGATGAATGATGTCTCTTCGAAAGGTGAGGGTGCCAGAGGCCTATGTAGCATACAAATTAAATAGCAAACTCTCAATACGATAACTAACATTATTAATGGCCTAAAGAGAAATTTGATGCTGTATAAAAACCAGCTTAGGAAGATTCTTACAGCACTTGGCCTATGACGTGTGAAAGATAATGGCCTTTTTAAATGACCGAAGGGAAGTGTTCCCTTTTCAACTATTTGATCCCGCAAAAAGTTGAAAAGTGGTTATATTGACCATTCAATCACTGTGATATCAGGTACAACTATACAGGTTATGTTCCAACCTTTAAAATATGTTTTTAAAAGCATGCAAATTCAGATCACTTTGACAGGAATTGTTGTATTTATCCTGAATTGATCACAATGATTATGCTGACTGCCCGTTACTTCCATTTCCTTACCCGGTGGTATGGTAAATCCGGGTGGAAGTTGTATGGTGGTTTGCTGCTGTGGGGGTCTGACAAGTAGCTGAGGCGCCACAATTCTCTGAGGAGCCGCCAATCCAGGGCGAAGTTGTTGGGGCTGGGGAGAAGTGGCCATTATGGGTGACGGTGAAGGCGTCCCCGGGCCTTATCATACCAACGGTAGTGGCAGTTTGTTGCCCTAAAGTGACAGTCGGTTTGGAAATAGCCGTGAGAGGGACGGAGCTGCTGGCTACAGGACTGTGCTGCTGATTCGAGGGAGGGTTAACAACTGGAGCTGACGACGTTACAGGACTGGTTGTCGAACTGACAACGGTAGGCTGGCTCGACATGATTAATTTTGACTGCACGGGAGAGTCCGATTTGGGATTATTGGCATCTGCGCTTGTACTGTGGTTGACTAACGGAGCTGCTGCAGCGGTGGGGAGATCTAGCCGCGCGCCTTGCTGGACCAATGCCGAAAGTGTAGTGCCATTTCCATTCTGTGCGATGCTAGCCATGATGTGACTCGGTAGTCTTTGCAGGGCTATAGTAGGTGTCCCTCGCCCATCCAGATTAATCGCGGCGTGCGATTGGAAATCAGTATGAGCTACATTAAAAGTGGTCGCGTTCGCAGTCGGTAACGTTACCACGCTCAGACTGGTATTGACTGCACCGGCACTGCTAACAACTGTGTTAACGTTGTTAACCAACGGTAAAGTTCCAGATCCGGTTTGAAAACCCGCAACAGCCGCCGGAACAGCAGTATTTATCGGACAGTTAGCTAACGTCACCGCTCCATCGTTCCCGTTCAAACTCTGTATTCCTGCGGAAGCAGTCCTTATGTTCGAAGTGATGTGATTTTTCTGAGGACCAGTCTCTGTCGTTACAGTTTCTGCCCCTCCTGAACCCACGACAGAACCTATATTAGCAGTATTTATGCTGTCCATCGGATGTGGTAAAGTTACCAGACCAGATGCAGGCAGTGTTGTGATGTTAGATGCTCCATGTGATCGCAAGCCGCTACTGGCATTCACTCCAGTCCCAGAAGTGGTGGAACCTTCGTCGAAAGGCGGAATGGAACTGAGTGAAGACGGTATCACAGTTTTCTCGGAGCTCATTTCTTTAGAGTTCGGCTCTTGATTTATCCCAGCTTTATGTTGTCCTTGTTGTTGTTGCTGATCTATTACAGTGCCCACTTGGGGAGGTTGTATTCTTCCTAAGTGGTGAATGGCAGCGCCCGTAGACCCAGCACTTCTAGTTTCAGTGTGGGAACCTGCTGGATTGCTCTGGCCCACAAGCTGCGACTCAAGTGAGCCCACTAAGTCGCTAACTGCTTTTTCGTCCACCTCGGAGAAGAGCATATCTTCCAGAGGGTCGGAGGCGCCCGCCATTTTTGATCTCAGATCGCTGTCCAAATTTTCAGTAGCCAGTACGCATGCGTGTTACTGGGCATTGTGGGAATGGTCGTTACGTCAGACCCCCACCGTTTATCTTTTTTATTTAACGTTACCTCGGGGAAACAGAGGAATGGAGAGGCTTGGAAATGGAGACCGATTAACAAAGAAAATCTCACCATTAGCGTTGTGGTATATGTTCGGTTTCCCTAACCATGTCATATTTTTTTCAATTTTAATATTAATGCTTGTCAGTGATCGTGACAAATATTTCATATTGTAGCCTACAGCAAGTTTTTGTAGCTTAGCTAGCGAGCTAAGTTACGTTGCCTGCGTTTACACAAGGCTAGCTAGCTAGAGAGAGCCTATAATAAAAAGTTATCTTAAAACCAAAATAAACATATAGACAAGGCGACACATGTCAATAACAACCTTTTAACGTTAGTTATTTTGCTGAGAGGAGGAAATGTCTAGCTTCATAAAACATACTATGCCTATGGGAATGAGAAAATATTGTTCAATATTTCACTACTTATAATATTTAGTTAGAGAGATTCGTCTGTACAAAATATTTGAGTACACTCAGCGCTATAGACGGATTCCATATTCCTGTCTTCAGTGGCTTTTGACATATAAAAATCTTTTTTTATTAGGCTATTTACAATATCAGAAACAAAACTGGTCAGATTTTTCATTGAAAGTTAAAACAAACCCGGAATGAATCCATAAGAAGCACATTGCTATGAATTCATGCACTCAAAGGCATTCATATGAAGAAAATATTAAATTATGCAATAATAATCTTCCACATTTAGACTTTTTTTAAAAATTGAAGTAATTTTTATCAGGTCCTAATAAAAAATAAAAAAATAATAAAAATATATATATATATATATATATAAATAATAATAATAACAGTATATCATAAATGTTTGATTCCTTGTCCCATTGACCGACATGGGAACCAAATCCTGGTCTCCCGCCTGCACAACATAGGGTGTCTTGTCAAGATGGAATGTCGTGCCAGAGACCCTCCAAATCTCTGGTCGTGCTGCAATCTCAAAGTGGCATCACTGCCTACCCTCCTATTTGACTAAGTATGTCCTCACATTCCTGAATCATGTGGGTATATCCTACTACTGACGCTAATGTGGCAGATGGGCATTTTTAAAGGAAGTGAAGAGTTTAATTGACAGATGTGACTGGGAACTGAACTCGTTCAAGATGCTAGATTTTTAACTTGAACATAAAATATGCTATATTTTACTATGATTTGCCTTGAATGCCACATTCATTTGAAATGGTTTACAACCAATTTTAGCTGTTTTTGATCTGTACTCCTGCACATTGGATTTAAAATGGAACAGTGGCTATGAGGTTAAATTGCAGACTTTCAGCTTTAATTTTAGTGTTATTACATCCATATCAGATGAACAGTATAGAAATTGTAGCTATTTTTACACATAGTCCCCACATTTTAGGGCACCAATTCCAAGAAGTTTATTAGATAATCGCATTAGATGTTTGATATCTGTATATTTTTAGTCTTACCTAATGTGTTTATCACAGTGGATTATCAATAGATAAAATATTATAGTACGTTTTAGACTTGGGCATCAGTTGTCTCCTGACCAATTTGATTTAATTTCCCAAAATTGAAATTAGCACTGTACTAAATGTTACACCTTCCCACACAATAGTCTAGGCTATGCGATTTGTAAAACCAACAATAGACCTGGCTAATAACATTCTCAGACGAGGAAGTGCAAAGCGCACTTGCAAATTAACTATGCTAACCAAGAACCAAAATGCAAATCCTGCACACATGCAGATTACAATATATTTTACAATAAATCTTCAATATATTCAGAAAAGCAATGCATATTTCCATATCTATGCTTTTCACACACATACACACACACACACACACATGTAACTGTGTGAAAAAACTTTCTTGTGTTGCTTGTTTATTTCAATACTGTTTAATTTAACAATTATGAAACAGTACATTTTTAGCGCATACGTTTTATAAGGGAACAATTTATAAAAATTTACATGATTTATGAAATGTCTTTATTTTGTTTATGAAAATCACTTAAGAGTTTAAATTTGTATACAAGTGTATACAAATTTTAAACAACATTTTTTGCTAACTTCTGTAAGACCCCTGTGAGCCCCGCCCCCATCTTTCTGAGAAATATCGCGAGATTTAATTTTTTTTAAATCTAGGTAACTTCCCATCACCGCTCGCGGCTCGTAGAAACTGGTGCGAAGCAAAATGAAGGCAGCCATGTTGTAGCATCACCACAGAGAGGGAGAGAAAGAAAGGAAGGAAGGAAGGACGGACGGACGACAGAAAGATCGATAGATAAAAGGAGAAGTACTATTGAGAAGAGACTGTTTGAAGTAATCACCCAAGGACAAAGACCATTTAAATTAATCTCAATCCGCCATCACAGGAGTCCCACATAAACCGGAGACATCATGAGCGGGGGGACCCCTTACATCGGGAGCAAAATCAGCCTCATTTCGAAGGCCGAGATCCGCTATGAAGGGATTCTGTACACTATCGACACAGAAAATTCCACAGTGGCACTAGCAAAAGGTAGCGAGCATTTAAATTATAATGAGGATAAATACAGAAATAGAGGCTTGGGGTAATAATGTATCTCCTAGCTGGCACACAAATCATAGGGCTTGGTAACGTTAACGGTATCATTATGCATTTGGCTAGGTAACGTTAGCTAACTATGATAGAATGCTAGGTTGCTAAAGGACCTGTTTAAAGTAAGTGCCTATAACGTTAGCCAAATTAGCTAACCGACATGATGGCTAGCTGTTTCAAAACTTAGTTGGCTAAACGTTCAGCAGAAGCTTAACGTTAGTTGTGATTTAGTGACTAGCTAGCTAAGGTTGTGATGAGTCACGACTATCCCCGACCTTAAGTAGCGAACGTTAGGTATCGATAGCTACGTTGTGATAAATTAGCTCGAGTTCACATTCGCTTGCTGGCTCGCAAGTGTTACCTTCCACCCAGTAACGTCGGTGCTAGTGCTAGCTATGTTGGCTAACGTTTAATATATGGGAGTAACTTAGCCAACTAGTTTTTCATCAACACGAGTTGGTTAACGGTAATTAAAATGGCATTGCTTTCATCATGTTGACTGGCTATTGGCCTCAGTCAGTTAACGTTAGTGCTAAGTACTGGTCTTTAGCTAACGTTAGGTGACGTTAATTAGCTAGCTAACGTAATTTAACGTTAATACGATTACGTTAGGATGGTCGTAAATCGTGTCTCATCGATGTCCGATTTGGGCCCACACAATTGGCTAACATGGCTGTCTAACGTTAGTTGATTGCAATTATGATCACTCACTAAAAATGGTGAAAAACATTTTAGCTAACTAATTTGATGCTAACTTAATGTTATATTTAGATAGACTAGCTAACGTTAACAATCACTTTGCATTCTGATGTAATTAGCTAACTTACTGATACATTGTTTACTTGTTAGCTAGCTAACATCAGCTAGCTTCGGCTTTGGAGGAACTGAAGACGTGCGATGGTCTTCGAGCCACGTCGTCCCCTCAAATGCAAAACACAAAGGTGGCTACCAGCCGGAGATGGTGCCATTATTAATGTTACAGTTTCAGCATGCCATGATAACAAACGTGCTCGTTTGTTAGCCAAGTTGGTCGAAACGTGGACATGTCTTTTATTCACTTTTTCCGTGTTAATAGGCTAACGTTAGTTATGCAATATCCACAAAACGACTCTGCGACCCGTTTTAATGCTGACAGCGGCATTGCAGCGACGTTAGACTGCTAGCAAATTAATTTAAACGGTTCCTTCCAAGTTAGTGCTCGCAGCCTGGTTAGGATAACTACCGTTAAGCGAAATTAATTGGCATAGCTAACGGTACAAAGGGACCAAACTTCATTCAAACAAAGGCGTGGCTCCCAGCTGACAAAATTAGGTCCCCGGGACGTCCCCTGAACGTCTCGAAATGTCATCAGGACGTCGCCTTGACGTATTTTTGTAGGGTTTTGTAAACGTTACGTGAACGTCACAGAGAACGTTCCCGGGACGTTCTCGTAACGTCCCCCATACATTCATTACATGACGTTATATTGTAACCAGTTACAGACGTTGCAGGAACGTCCCTGAATGTCCCACGAAGGTTATGAGCACAGTGTCATATCATAACCGGATATGGATGTTGCTTGGACGTCCCCTAAAAATTAAATGTCATTGTAACCAAACAGTGACCTTCCTAGGACTTTAATAACGTCATAGTAATGTTTTTAGGACATCCCTAGGGGACGTCACATTATAACAGGGGACTAAAATGGCACTTTGCTGGGCTGTTTCTCAATTAACCGTGCGTTAGGGCTATAACTTACTCAATGACAGATTGTTTAAACATGCTTTTTATTTTTTTCGTAAAGGGAGTTAGCTTATAGTCACGTAGTTAATTAGCGTCGTATCTTGAACCTTAATTGGTTTTAACGTTAGTGAACGTTAGGTAGCTAACGGTACATTATACCATTAGGGGAAAAGTAAACATTGCTGTAACATTATTGGCTAACTTAACTGTCTTGTCTGATTGTTACTCGATCTGTGGTTAGTGTGGCTAGGTAGTTTACATCAGTGTTTGCATTTTGGCAGCAATTATTTTGCTCTTGGATCTTGGACACGTTATAAGTCGTCATAAAACCAAAGTCAGTTTCCTCGCTATTATTAATAGTATTTAGGGTTCTATGACTGCACATTGTACCGAGAAGACCGTCCCGAGAATCCGTTTCCAATGAGGACTTGTAATAATAGTCATGCCTCATAAGTCATTGAATGTCCATATACAGATCCTTTCCAAAAAATTTGAATATCATGGAAAAGTTTTTTTCCATAATTCCATTCAAAAAGTGAAACTTTCATAGATTATAGATTCATTACACACAAAGTGAAATATTTCTAGCCTTTATTTGTTTCATTTTTCATAATTGTGGCTTACAGCTCCAGAAAACCCCCAAAACAGTATTTCAAGAAATTAGAAGTGTGTCGAAAATCAGCATTTACTTCAGTTATTTCAGAGAATGAATGTTTTAGACTGAGTGTCACACTATCATCTAATTTACTCAAAACACCTGCAAAGTTTATCTCAGTTTGGTTCAGTATGGGGAAGACTGCAGACTTGACAATTGGCCAGAAGACCATCATTGACACCCTCCAGAAGATGGGTAAGACACAAAAGGTCATCGCTAAGGAGGCTAGCTGTTCACAGAGTGCAGTGTCCAAGCATATCAATAGAAAGTTTAGTGGAAGGGCTAAATGTGGCAGGAGAAGGTGCACAAGCAAAAAGATGACTGTAGGCTTCAGTGGATTGTCAAGCAAAGACGATACCAAAATTTGGCAGAGATGCAGAGGGAATGGACTGAGGCTGGAGTCAGTGCTTCAAAAAACCACCCACGTACAGACGTATCCGGGACATGGGCTACAACTGTCGGATTCCTCGAGTCAAGCCACTCCACTCATTCTCTGAAATAACTGAAGTAAATGCTGATTTTCAACACACTATTCTAATTTCTTGAAATACTGTTTTGGGGGTTTTCTGGAGCTGTAAGCCAAAATTATGAAAAATGAAACAAAGGCTAGAAATATTTCACTGTGTGTAATGAATCTATAATCTATGAAAGTTTCACTTTTTGAATGGAATTATGGAAAAAAAAACTTTTCCATGATATTCCAATTTTTTGGAAAGAATCTACTTGCCGAACATCGCTAACTGTTAAAATAAGCATGTTAGGATGTTGAAGCCTTATACGCTTTTATTCACGTGCAAATGGACGCGTTCACCAAAGTCAGCTTCTGTCGATCGATTAGGAAACGTTGTATTTGAAGCTCATCTGTTAAAACGGTGCATTATGCCTCTTCGGAACCAGCCATTGAAACACCTTTCGTTGAGATGCATACAATGTGTTAAACATGTAATCTGTCTTGATTATTAAAGATGCGCACATGGTTGCACTGGCACACCGTAGCTTTCTATAAAGTAATTGGTATATTCTATTTGAGAGAAACACCTTTTGTTGCTCAAACTTACAGTATGTAAACTTTGGTCTATTATCTGCCAATCTGACATTTCCCCTTAAATGCACTTGCTTGTCAGCTATCTTTTCACCATACTGAATCTGTAATAGTGCCACTGGCTCCAGCTGCTAGCCATCTTTGTCCTTTCCTTTGCATCTCAAAAGACTAGCTCGCCAGCTAGCAGGTAAACATTGTCTCAGTACTGTATTCGCATGAAAAACTCCAGCGCTAGAGCTACATTAGAATAAAAATGCAAGCATTTAAACAGAGTATAATTACTTTTGCTGATTTGTGTGCTTGTTATAAGTTTTAAACCTGCCTGTATATGAAAGTGTCCAATTCACAATAGCAGTAGGTGAATTTGATTTGGCAATGTTTGACTTTATTGAAAGGATAGCCCCTTGAGATGTAGCATCTCATCAATGTCCTGAATAAAGGTTAATGTGTTTGTTTTTGTTGTCCCCCCCCCCCCCTCCCGTTAGTGCGTTCTTTTGGCACCGAGGATCGACCCACTGACAGGCCCATCCCGCCACGCGATGAGGTTTTTGAGTACATCATCTTCAGAGGAAGTGATATCAAAGACCTCACTGTTTGTGAGCCTCCGAAACCCACATGCTCCCTCCCCCAAGACCCCGCCATTGTCCAGGTAAAGGTCCATCTTCTCTGTAAAGCTTGCAACACCTGTTGAGTTGCGTACATTTATTGTAAAGTGACTTGTATTTGGGGCTTTGCCATACAATTTTAAAAGTTTGTGCAGTAACTATAATATATTGTAATTAATATACATGCTCTGTTTAAGATTATTTTCAGATTAGGATTAAATGTAAAATGATAGAAGCCCGACGAATTCTGTGTTCATTGGGGGTTTAAAAAAAAAAAAAAAAAATTTGAAATGGAACCAACAGTTGACAGATGAAGAGCATTATCTCAAACAGAACCAAGGAGCTTGGCTGACCGTTAATGATAAATTGTATATTCCAGACAAAGTACCATGTTTAAGTGAGAGTTCACAATTCCTAAAAAGCTACATAAGTGCCAGGGTGCCGGTAACAAGAGCGAATTACAAAGTAGAAAAGTGCATTTATCTGATATAATAGTGGCTGACATGTCTAACAACATTCCCAGACTAGCGAGAATATATGGCTTCATTTATATAGGAGTAAGAAAAACAAATTGGGATACACAAAATGTCCTGGTGAATAATTACAATGGTGAAATGGGGACTGTGCAGGAATGTATCAAATTTATGACATACACACTAGCAACCTGTGTTAACCTAATGCACTGGATTGTTATGATAAAACTGATGAATTGACAGTTCAATAAATGCGTTTGACACAAAAGTTAATCTAGGTTTGAAAGTGGTATATCCTCTTATAAGACTGATAGTTAATGCACAGTTCACCAGGAGAAACTGCATGAGCAGTAAATGCAAGTGACCCACACAATATGTATAGCACTCTTCTGATGATAATATTTTACTAGGCTCTGCGAGAGAATGTTTGAAACCTTAGAAACGCTGCCCACTGGCCTGCTGGTGATGTGCACTTTTTGTTTGAAATGAAGCCACATATGGTGCAGTACCATTTTTGAAAAGGAGTGTGTGTTCGGAAGCACTGTCATAATATAGGTCAGGTAACCGTGCCATGGCACTCGCGTGAATTTCTCAGCTTTTTCGGCATTGGCATCTTTTAACTGTCGCTTAAAACATCAGTACTTACGAAACTTACAGATCTGATTGCCTACACATATGGGTCCTGAAATGGATAGTTTTAATCAAACACTGAAAGTAAAAAGTAATAAAGTATCACAATTGATTGAAACAACAGACCGAAATTCTCAAATGTAGTAAAAAGTCAACAGTTTTGAAGCAGCTAACATTATTTTGAACCGTTAACATTGTTTTTGACATCTATGTTTGCAAAATATGGTATAAGACATGACTGGCAAATTAGTAGTTACAGTATGCAACTTAAGTAGTTGGTCTATGCAAAGTAATAAACTTTATTTATATAGCACTTTTCTAAACTTGGATACAAAGTGCTTAACAGTAAAGGAAAAATAATTTAAATAAAATTATTTAAAAAAACGGTAATTAGGAATGATAATAAGGTGAAACTGTAAAAACCACGCAGTTTTTTACATCTGGGGTACTTCAAAATAACTTCTTTTTATTGCTGTCACTGCTAATTTTATTGTGATATTGAGATTTTTTAAATTTATTTTTTTATCATCCAGCCCAATCAGATTTGAAGCGTTTTTTTGCATTTCCGCTTTACTGATTTTTTTTGTATTTTGTCATTGGGCTTATCTGAAGCATGTATCGAATGCCTGCAACTAGTGAAAATCACTAAGGAATAACACCAGAATGTTCCTTGTGTCTAAGCAGTCCCTGATCTGATCATGACATTCAGCTGCCAACATGAACCAAGTGAAACTGACCAACTTTGCTCTAGAGACTGCTGGTTATCCACTTTAGTTTAAGCCACTTCCATTTGGAGAATTCTGACACGTAGAGAGAAAGATTATACTGCAAAGGTGTTGGCTCCCAGTCTGTTTTTAGATGCTGACTGTATAAAGTATGCATAAAGTATGCATAAAGTGTGCATAGTGTACAGCTAATGCTGGAACTGTTGCCTCATGGACTACCTCTTGTACAGCTGTATACTAACTGGCAAGTGACTTTCTGTAAAATCTAAATGAACAAGCTAGCAACCTGATGATGCTGGATTAAATAAGTTTTTCACTAAAGGAAGGCAGTAGTGTGGTTAGACTTGAAGCCACAGTGTTCTGTTGAGTATATGTTGGTTTCAGGCCAGTTTGTCTGCTTCCGCCCGAAACGTGTGTCTTCTGATTGTCCCCCTTCCCTCCTCCCATCTCTCTAGTCATCTCTTGGGTCCACTCCCCCTGCGACGACATTCCAGTCCGTAGGCTCGTATGGACCGTTTAGCCGGGCTCCTGTGCCTCCTTACAGCCAATTCAGCCCCGGCCCCCTGGTGTCTCAGCAGTTTGGGGCCGTCGGTGCAGGTAGGTGGCATCTAGCTGGGCGATGGCTTACACAGATTAAACTTGCAACTACAACCATTTTATCACACCAGCTTAATTCTCTTGACCAGAAATTTAAATGTGCTCAAAACTAATTATTTTGAGCAGGGAACAAAATGGGGTAGATTATAGTGTTGTCACGATACCAAAATTTTGACTGATACCGATACCAGGTTTAGTATCATGATACTCGATACTGAAACGGTACTTGAAACTGAAACGATACTGATTCGATACTCGGTACCTCTACTGAAATGACCTTAACCCTATTTACTTTGGCCCTTCAGAGGCAATTTCCTCCTCGTTTCTACTAGTTTTATTTAAATGCCAATATCTAAAAAAATATTCCCTGCACATCCATGGTTTTAAGTTCGAACTGAAGAAGAAGCTGTATCATTCAGAAATTTGCTACAGAATACATTTATTTCAGAATAGTCACATACAGTACAGTGTTTCCCCTAGATTTTTTTTCAGGCCGGGTGGTAGACCCCTCGAAACTACCAGTGTTGTTGCGCGTACACGGTGTCATCAAACGCGCGTGCGGGGCCGAGGTAGTATCATCGCGCAGGTCGGGGGTATGGAGAGTCGTCGCACACATGGGGAGGGTGTTGGTAACAAAGTGGTGCATTTCTCCATTCTGAGCTAAAATAACATTTGCTCACAAAGGCGTATGGTAAATAAATATTAGTTATTTATAATATTAATAAACTTAAAACAGAACTTATATACAATAAACCCCCCTTAGCTTCACAAATGATATTCAGAACTATACAACTGCTTTATACAGCTGCTTTTGAGACTCCTCCATAGTGCTGATCCATAATCAGTCCTTAAAAACAGGCAGAATCAAACTCCTGCCTCTGCAGTATTAGCTTTTACTCTACACTATAATGTAAGAGTTCTGGTCAGATAGCGAAACGGACGAAAGTGCGCCATTTTGCGTAGAGGCGGAAACTATAATTACACCCTCATAATATCAGCGCTGCCATTGAAAATTTAATTAGGCCTAACGGGAAACCGAAGCTGTTTTGGCAAGGGTTTTTCCAGATGCTATTTTGATCATTCCAGTATTCTGCGGTAAGGGAAATATTGCAGCTACATAAAAGAAAAAGAAAAAAAAGATTATATTAAAAAAAAGAATAATATAATTTTTTTTTTTTTAAAGTACCGAACGTCGGAAAAATTCTAATACCGAACCGTTTTTTTTTTTTTTTAAGTATCGAAAAAGTACTGAAGTTTCGGTGTACCGTGCAACACTAGTAGATTATATACATTTAGTTAATAGTACAGAAAGGGCACTTAAATAGTAATGGCAGTTCCTTGTTAAATTCATTTATTGGACTTAAGGACTGCCTCCTATAAATTTAAAAACTCAAAGCTGCATGGAATGTATTGGAAACTAGAGATAAATCCTATTTTTCCATATATGTCGTATACACAATTGCTTAATATCACAGTCGTATCTTATTACTATTAGAGTCCTGGAGGCATGAGGAAATTTAAATCGGTAACATTTATGTGTTCAGTCATACACTGAGCCAAACTTGAAAGAATGGTTGTAGAGATGGGGAAAAACACTTCAAGTGCATAGCAGCTTGGGCTTGCAGGTTGTCCTAGAAACCGGTTAATATACTGAGTGGAGGCCACTGGTGGACGTTGTCCATTCGGTCTCCCAACCATTGAAACCTGGAATGGCTGAAACTGCTTTGCACTGACAGACCAGTCTCCATGCCCACACCTCTAAACCTGCTGTTCCTCTCCATCCAGGAAGCTCAGAGCCCTCCATTGGTAGCGAGATGAGCGTAGCTCCACCCCTGTCCCAGAGCAGTACTATTGGCTCAGCATTTCCCCCTGACATGTGCTCAATGAATACACGCGTAATTGAAGGTAACGGTCATGTGAGGGAGCAAAGTAAGACAAAAGATTTGTATATACAAAAAGTTTTGGAATCACTGTCCAGGCTAAATTCTTGTGATACCGAAGCACAAAACAAATCTGCTTTGAATGCCCCCATTCACCCAAATTTTACCAAAGGACAGTTTCATGTTATGCATGTTATGTATAGTGACAATAATACAATTAGACCTAAATTAAAATGATTATAACTATTTAAGTGCATTTTACTCAAGGATTGGCTATCATCGACCAGATCTATGAGGAGCCATTATTCTGCATGTAGTAGGGCTGCACGATTATTGCAAAAATTATAACGATTATTTTAGTCAATATTGAGATCACGATTATTTAACACGATAATTCATTGGTTTTCGGAACATAATACTTTTATTGCTCTTTATCATTTTGAATGAACAGAATAATGCTTATATTTTCACATTTTCTAACCCTCTACTGTGAGGGTGCTAAGCAGCCCTAGTATGTAGGGGAAGTTAGGTGGTCGATATGCTTTGCAGCTTGTACTTTTAATCTTTTAATACTTTCCTGTTCATCAGGTGTCCCGAAATCATTGTGATTTTTTATTTGTGTTAATGTACTTTCAAACGAGGCATCTCAGCCGTTTCTCCTCTTGTTGCTTTTGTAAGATTGTATAACTGGATATGCAGCAAAACACAGCATGGTGATTGTTTTTAAAAAGTATAATGTCATTTCTTAGCTTTGACATTGCATTTGGGCAGGATATGAGCTTTGTGGTAATGAAAGCAAGCTGATTTTACTTAGGGAATGATTGGAACTGTGATACAGTGAGAGCCATAAACTCTTGTGTGTTGCTTAGATTATGCTTTTTTCCCAGTGTCATTTTTGTCATATGTCTTGTTGGAGAGCCACCGGGCCATTATACTGACTGAGGACAGTAAAATTGGCCCTTCTTTTAAATACTTACCTTGTCCTCCAGGTCGCACAAGCCCCCAGCTAGACCCCCTGAGGAAGAGCCCCACCCTTGAGCAGGCAGCACAGACCACCCCCTCCCCTCCTGCGCCTGTAGGACGGAGGAGCCCCGCCCCAGCCAGACCTGCCACAACCAGCAGCCACAAGCCGTTGGATGGTCCAGAGCAGCGGAGAGGTGAGCCAGGCAAAACAATTTATGGCCTGCTCTGGTCATTATTTCCTCACACCTGTACTGTAGACAGTGGATCTACTGGTACTTTCCTAAGTACGGGTGTGACTTCTAAGCGTTCAGTTGCTAAAAAGTTAACAAAAATGCTAAACGTTTAGGAAAATCTCCAAACGATTAAATGAATTTTTTTCTAAAGCACCAAAGTTATTGAAGTAATTTATTGCCTTTTCCTTTTACAGTGTCCTGTTTTCACTGTGATTGCCGTGTGATACTTAATTAAAAAATGTATGCATGGATTTGCACCAAATTTGGTGGGAAGGTTAGTCAGAGGCAGACTTAACTTTTCACGCCACTTGGCCAAAAGGGGGACGTGACAGTGTGTGTGGTATATCACAAAAAGTTGTGTAACTTCAGAATGGATTCACAGAATGCCACCAAACTGATCAAATGTTTGTCATGGGTCAAGGAAGAACTGATGAACTTCTGACACCAATTAGCTAAAAAGGGGGTGTGGCTGCAGGTGTGGCCTATTCTGTTTAGCCTGTTTCTCTGTACAGTGTCTTTGTGAGAGTTCTCTGTAAAAAGCGCTATACTAAAGAAATTTAATTGAAATTGAATTATTCACAAGAAAAATTATTCACATAACGGATTCACGCAATACCACACAAATTTCACCAAAGGTTTCACATGGGTCAAGGAAGAAATTATGAACTTCTGACATGAATTGGCTAAAATAACAATAATGAATATAGCTGCAAGCAGCGATTCCCGGGGTTTGAGCGGCGTGAGCAGCATTTGTCAAACAGACTGCAAAATGGTAGACAACTGTAGACAGGGTTGACCCAAAAAGGAAATATTTGTTTCTAATTAGGGCTTTTTCCATTGTTGATGGTATCTAAACCCCATCCCATCAGGGCTTGTGTATTATTGTGTATTTTCATTCAATTCTTTCATTTTTATAGTGACATTGTGTTGTGTGAAAACCGTAACCCAAACAGAGCTGCAATGCACATCCTTTTTGTTGCAAATGAATAAAGAAATCTTGCCCGCTAAACTGCAACAGGACAACATACAGTTGAAGTTGAAAGTTTACATACACCTTAGCCAAATCCATTTAAACTCAGTTTTTCACAATTCCTGACATTTAATCCTAGTAAACATTCCCTGTCTTAGGTCAGTTAGGATCACAACTTTATTTTAAGAATGTGAAATGTCAGATTAATAGTAGAGAGAATGATTTATTTCAGCTTTTATTTATTTCATCACATTCCCAGTGGGTCAGAAGTTTACATACACTCTGTTAGTATTTGGTAGCATTGCCTTTAAATCATTTAACTTGGGTCAAACGTTTCGGGTAGCCTTCCACGAGCTTCTCACAATAAGTTGCTGGAATTTTGGCCCATTCCTCCTGACAAAACTGGTGTAACTGAGTCAGGTTTGTAGGCCTCCTTGCTCGCACACGCTTTTTCAGTTCTGCCCACAAATCTTCGATTGGATTGACGTCAGGACTTTGTGATGGCCACTCCAATACCTTGACTTTGTTGTCCTTAAGCCATTTTACATTACATGCATTTGGCAGATGCTCTTATCCAGAACGACTTACACAAGTTTTTAGAATTCTTTACATATTATCCATTTATACAGCTGGATATATACTGAAGCGATGCAGGTTAAGTACCTTGCTCAAGGGTACAATGGCAGTGTCCTCCCTGGGAATCGAACCTGCAACCTTTCGGTTACAAGGCCAGTTCCTTAACCATTATACTACACTACCGCCCCTATTTTGCCACAACTTTGGAAGTATGCTTTGGGTCGTTGTCCATTTGGAAGAGCCATTTGCGACCAAGCTTTAACTTCCTGGCTGCTGTCTTGAGATGTTGCTTCAATATATCCACATAATTTTCCTTCCTCATGATGCTATGTATTTTATGAAGTGCACCATTCCCTCCTGCAGCAAAGCACCCCCGCAACATGATGCTGCCACCCCCATGCTTCACGGTTGGGATGGTGTTCTTCGGCTTGCAAGCCTCACCCTTTTTCCTTCAAACATAACAATGGTTATTATGGCCAAACAGTTTCATCAGACCTTCATCAGGACATTTCTCCAAAACGTAAGGTCCTCATGTGCAGTTGCAAACTGTAGTCTGGCTTTTTTATGGTGGTTTTGGAGTAGCGGCTTCTTTTTTGCTGAACAGCCTTTCAGGTTATGTCGATATAGGACTCATTTTACTGTGGATATAGATACTTTTGTATCTGTTCCCTCCAGCATCTTCACAAGGTCCTTTGCTGCTGTTCTGGGATTGATTTGCACTTTTCGCACCAAAGCACATTCATCCCTAGGAGACAGAACACGTCTCCTTCATGAGCGGTATGATGGCTGCGTGGTCCCATGGTGTTTATACTTGCGTACTATTGTTTGTACAGACGAACGTGGTACCTTCAGGCATTTGGAAATTGCTCCCAAGGATGAACCAGACTTGTGGAGGTCCACAATTTTCTTTCTGAGGTCTTGGCTGATTTATTTAGATTTTCCCATGATGTCAATCAAAGATGCACTGAGTTTGAAGGTAGGCCTTAAAATACATCCAAGGGTACACCTCCAATTGACTCAAATAATGTCAGTTAGCCTATCAGAAGTGTCTAAAGCCATGGCATCATTTTCTGGAATTTTCCGAGCTGTTTAAAGGCACAGTCAACTTAGTGTATGTAAACTTCTGACCCACTGGAATTGTGAATTAAATGAAATAATCTGTAAACAAATGTTGGAAAAATTGTCATGCAGTGTCATGTACAAAGTAGATGTCCTAACTGACTTGCCAACACTATAGTTTGCTAACATGAAATCTGTGAAGTGGTTAAAAATGAGTTTTAATGACTTCAACCTAAGTGTATGTAAACTTCCAACTTCAACTGTAGGTAGGCCTATACACAGACGGATGTTTTTGTCGGCTTTTGTGTGAGATTGAGACTTTTTTACATTATGAATTGAGTTTTTACATTACTGCAACAACGCGCTCTGTACCAGATCATATTTTGTGTGAAAACTTTATTTTCTGTGTCTGACAAATGGATTCTTGTTATTTAATTTTTGCTGCCTTTATGCCGCAGTCTTCCCACATTTATGCGTTGGCACACAGTCATAATTATTCACACACAGCATGCAGTAAACATTATATCTTAACAGGAACTGAAGCCCCGAAAACCCAGAGACAAGATTCTGAGCCAGGAAGGGGGTGATATGTCTAAACGGCAAACGGGTAAGATTTATTCAACCTTATTCTGTTTTTGTGCTTTGGATTTAACTGTTCCTGTTGATTGATGTCAGTGCATACAGTATGCTAATGGTAGAAGTGCAACTAGGACCTATGTAGGGATGCACCGATATGAAAATCTCTGGCCAATACCGATTTTGGATGATTTGGGCGAACCATAAGTTTTATGCTCAACTGTTTAGAATCTTTCCATTCTAAAAAAATAAAAAATAATTAAAAAATATCATGGAATATCAGTGTTTTCCTGAGAATTTTCAGGCCTGGTGGTACATGCTGACAAACCCCTAAAGTGCCGTGGCGTACTGGCGCGGTCAGATGGTGCAGCATGCGGTCTGCAATTTATATTTGCGTTCAAATTTCTGTTCGCCCTGTATATTTAAGACTTAAAACAAAATTATCACAAGGAGAGGATGAATTAATATGCTGCATTTATTACATAAAAATAAACTAATCTATGCCACATTATAATTAAGACTCCGTGAATTCATACAGAGTATCTTTAACAATGTTCCAAACTTCAGTGACTAGGGATGCACCGATACCGATCCTGGTATCAGTATCGGGTCCGATCCTGTGCTCATGTACTCATACTCGTACTTGTACTTGTAAAAATGCTCCGATACACAACCCGATACCAACACAGAATCTTACAGGTCTACAGCCAGCAGGGTGCAAAGTGAAAGTTTAATGACAATGTCATGTTTTATTGTTGATCAATTAACACTTTGAAGGCGGGACTTGCTAACGACCTTGCTGTCAAATGAAATGAGAAAATGGGAGTGAAATGCATTATACGGACCAGCTGTAAAAACGGATAGGTTATTATTATTACCCATAACATTTTTTGGGTGTATGAGTAAAATTACGGTTTTTCATAGAACTTCGTGGTCAGACTTTGGAATTTAGAAAATTACAATAGTCCGTCTATTTTGAGCACAGTATCATGTGAACCATGTTAATTTCATGATATGTCTGCAATAAGTATACAGTAAAATTGTTAATTTTAATTTATTAGATATAAATTGCCAGTGAGTCGTGTCTCCTGTCAGTGCATAATTCTTAATTCATCGAGTAGCTACAATCGGATATTCAAATATTGGAAACATTCATGTAAAAACCCCATGGACTTAAGTTTTATTTACTCCAAAATGTGCAAGAAAGCAAGTGAAAATATAAGTTCAGTTTGAGATCTCCATTCACCCTGCACCACGGTTCTTTTGTTTAGCAAATGAGCAATTGGACGTATGAATGGGACAGAGCTAGTCTCTAAAACAAAAATTTCAAAAAACGTAAACTAATGATTCTTGGAGCTCTATGACCTACCAGCAAGCTGAGCACAGCCTGCATGTATCCCCAAAACGAATAATTTTTGGAGCATTTATTTTATTTGCGCTATTAATTGAAACCTTTTTCTCTTCGCCAATATGCAGTTTGTGGTATAGCATAGCCTATGTGTCATAACATATGCTATCTTGTTCTTTGAATTTTATCAATTGTTTAATTCTATTTGTATAAAAATGCATCAATTAATAAAAAAATAAACAGTGATTTCAAAAACGGCGATCTCATTATTGTGGTAACTGAAAATTATTTAAAAAATATGAAAAGTACTTGGTATCGGCAAGTACCAAAAAGTGAGTACTCGTACTCGGTCTGGAAAAAAAAAAGGTATCGTCCCAACCCGATCAGTGACAAAGATTTTTTAGAACATTCAACAAAAATATATTGATTCAAATTTGTTTACATTAGATTAAATTAAAGTGCTGGGTAGTTGTTGGGTTCATTTATTTCTTAAGTGTTGCTGTCGGGGGAAAGAATAGGGACACAACTGACATTACTTTGCAGCTTTACCAAGGTTTTACGCACTGAAAGTAATAAAATAAAAACACCCCTGCAAAGGTTCCACAAGGTTTGAGAGTGGCCAGACAATTGAGAAGCAGTGGCCGGCCAGGCTTTTATAAGGGCTGGGGGTGGTGCGGAGTCGGCGGGCACGTCCCCTCTGCGCTGACTATTGTCACATTTTGAACTATAACTACAATTTCCTGCAATCTAGAGCCAATCTTTCTTCAAAGAGTAAGCACCAGATAATGGACAACTGTTATATTTACAAACTAGACCGGTATCTAGACAACAATATAAATTTATTGTTTTATAAAACTACATGGAAATTATATAAAATTAGCGAAGTTTGAAAAATCCACTGACGATAGAATCATAGATGTATGATGTCATATGTGGAGGAAGTGTAAATATTTCCCTACTGTATGTAAATTGTCAATCATTTTAAATTAGCTAGATTTGGCAATTCCCTGGAACCCCTTCTACTTTTATATGTGAAATTGAATGTATATCGGTGGTAGAGGTGTCCGGGGGGGGGGGGGGGGGGCGAGCTGGTTAGCTATATCGGTCGGCTATACCAGGGGTTATAGGGGTTATATGGGGGACCCCTGTGTGTATGCTGGTTTTCGTTGCAACCACACTTGCAATCCCAGAATTTTAACAAGCTGTTATTTTTTCTGAATTAGGTGCTTGTCATGTTTGGAGGAATTATTCACCATCTTAAGCCACATTATATCAGAAATAGCTATGGATACCATGTGGAATAAACTCCCCATGTTCACATTGTGCTTATTGTGCTATATTATTTAAAAAAGATAAGAAAATTATTTAACAGATCCATTTAAAAACTGATTTGAATCAATAGGCTCCTAATTGGTGAAAGTGTGGACACATGGCCACTAAAACTAACCATTTGGTAGATAATAAAGAATTCAAACACAAAGCAAATGATAACGAGCCAAACCTGCATTGTGTTAATATGCTATATTTCATTGTAAAGGTAATTTGAGTGAAAATACATTATTTTGTAACCTCTTTTTATGTAATTGTTGCAATATAGCACAATAAGCACAACGTGAACATGGGGAGTTTGTTCTACATGGCATGCATAGCTATTTCTGAGATAATGAGTCTTAAGAGGGCGAATAATTCCTCCAAACATGAAAAACACCTAATTAAGAAAAATTAACAGCTTGTTAAAATTCTGGGATTGCAACTGTGGTTGCAACAAAAACCAGCATACACAGGGGTCCCCCAGGACCGGTTTGGGAACCCCTGGGCTATACAGCAATGGCAGACACTCACAAATCTGACAGCTCTGAGGAGGAAGAGGAATTTGAGTATTTTGAGCAGGGACAAATGGGCAAAGATGTTTGAGCCGTTTCACTTTGAACCTGATGCCGCGCCATGCCAGGGCGCCATGCCATGGACAATTGAATTGCGTTGGAAGATCAGACTGGTGTGTATATATATATATATATATATATATATATATTTCGATTTCGAATCGGTATCGTGACACCCCTAATATATATATATATATATGTTATATATATATATATATATATATATTAGGGGTGTCACGATTCTCCAAATCCACGATTTGATTTGACTTTCGATTTTAAGGTCACGATTCGATTTTTGATTTTTTTCCAGCACTGTTTTTTTTCCCAGCACTATAGTCTAACTAATGGCTATGCCATTGTTAGACTATCGAGTCTTGATTTGTAAAGAAAAATACTTGTTTCTCAATAAGTAACTTTTATTTGAATAATAACAATTATAAATAATAACAAAAATATGATAATATTTAAACACACCTAAACAGTTAAGAGCTTTATCAAAACTAGACTATAGAATAATAAACAGTTGAACATTTACCACGCTATTAACAATTTACACATTGGTTTTATGCCCTGACAACGGTCATTTACATTTTCAAATTCTTCTTTAAAAAGATGAGCGTGTTCACATTCTTTGAACAGTTAAGAGCTTTAACAAACTAATATCTGAAATAATAAACAGTTGAACATGTACCACGCTATTAACTATTTACACATTTTTTTTCATGCCCTGACAACTGTCATTTACATTTTCAAATTCTAAATGAGAATGGAAGAGTTGCCTGTGTCAATGTTTTTTTCCCAGTCAAATCTATTTCTTTGTGATGCCTGCGAATGTGTCCTGCCATATTTGACGTGTTGCCTGAGGTGGCTTATGGTACTCGCGTGTAGCATAGCCGACAAACTGTTGTTTTTTTGTCAATGACGCGTTCGTTGTTTATATAACTCACGGGGAAGGCAAAATGTTGCCACACCGGTGACTTGAGGGAAGCAGGAGGATTTTCCAGTTCTGTTTCTCCATCTCCGACTCCGGCAGTGGCCATGGTGTGTCGAAAAGTAATGCAGGCTACCGGTAAGCTAACGTTAACTAGCAGCTGTGTCGTCTTTGAAATATCGTTGTTGTTTTTTCTTCGGACGCACGCCTGCGTGGACGAACAAAATGCAGTGGTTTCGTTTTGTCGGAAACGCTTACATTAGAGATGGCCAAGTAGGCTACTTTTTTTTACATTTTACCCATCACATGAAAGGTTAAGAAGAGCGCGCGGGGGGCGGGCGTGGAGAGAAAAAAAAAACTGGGAGAATCGCGAACCAGCTTGTGATTTCGAAGTTCGAAATCGAACGCTCATTTCGATCGATTTTCGATTTCGAATCGGTATCGTGACACCCCTAATATATATATATATATGTTAGCTAACTATTTTTATGTGAAAAGTTGAAAACTGCCTCTGTGCATTGGCAGGGTTAGACACTAAATATTTTTTTCCCTTTGGCCACCTGGTGGCCCAAACTTATTACATAGCCTAGAGATAATGTTAGCTAACTAAGACTGAGATGCATAACGTTAGCAAACTAACCTTAAGTTAATGCAGTAAGTTAAGCTACTTGCTAGCTACTGAGGTCATGTGTAATCAAAGTTAACATTAGCTAACCTTAGTTCGATTAATCGACAATTAACGTTAAGGAAAGCAAAACTTTTTTGTCACTCCAAAACTAGCTAGAAATCAAAGGTCCTTCAAGCTTTTTGAATATTTGAATATTACACCATTTAGGCTATTTTGATAGCGCACAAATAGAAAAATAAACAACACTCTAAAACAGAAAAAATAGTCGCTATAAGTTTTTTTTTTTAAATTAAAAACGTACAAAAGCACCGTGTGTGTTTTTACATAGGCGAACAACAGCAACGTAGACTATTTCAGCCATAAATGTGATGTCACTGTGGAAATGTCAACTGTACGGGAATTTGGCGAAACGTAACAAGAAATTCTTCAGGGTTGATCATAACACAGCAGTAGCTGCATATAGCCTACAGGTAAGATATTTGGTTTCATTAACATATTTATAGCTACGAGAGATTTTGGAGAAAAAAAATGAGGTGTCTTCTAAACCGAAAGTGCATCAGGTAGCCTACTGTATAGCTAGTAGCCTACAGTAAGCAATGGAAAACGCCGAATGCTTATTTGTGACGCGGTATGTCAAAAGCAGGCGGAATTGGGCAGAGCTACGAACAGAGGAAAAGCTGCAAAATGCCTTGGGGGTGAATTTTAGCGTTTTTGAGATTTTTGAACATTTATGATGCTACAAATATAAAAAATGTTCTGTAAAAGTTTCAAACTGAAATTTCATCGACAAAGTATTTTTTAAGCACTTTTAGAGCGGCATGTCATTTCACAAAATGATGCCTTGTTCGAGATTTTGCTTGGAAATGACGCCAAATTTAGCGTAACTTCTAGCTCACTTGCTAACGTAAAATCGCATGATGATATTTTGCCAACATATTGGTTATTCAAACGGTATCTTTCTTGATGAAATAAACTATTAATTGATTATTAAAACAACAATAATCGTGAGCTTGTTTATGGATTACAACAGCCGCCCGATAATGGGCGCGCTTTCTTTGGCAGTCTCGTCTCATCTTAAAGACGTTAAAACGAGAAAAAAAAACACGTTATTGGCTTAAAAGTTAACATCGTTTTTGTAAAGAAATAAATCCAATGCGATTGAGCCTATCTCTTTTAAGCCAATAAACGATAGTTGTCTCCCCTTTTTTGACATTACTGTCTCATCTAAAAGACGTTAAAACAAAAAACTACCGGTCACGTCTACATGTTTAATATTGTCTTAAAACTTAGTTTATCGTTTTGTGAAGAAATAAACCCAATATCGACATCTTTCGGACTGTCAGGTAAACTATCCAGTTAGCCAGCTATTTTGCCAACATATTGGTTATTCAAACGGTATCTTTCTTGATGAAATAAACTATTAATTGATTATTAAAACAACAATAATCGTGAGCTTGTTTATGCACTACAAGAGCCGCCCGATAAAGGGGCCCCTTTTTTGACAGTACTTTCTAATCTAAAAGACGTTAAAACAAAAAAACTACCGGTCACATCTACATGGTTATTGGCTTAAAAGTTAGCTTATCGTTTTGTGAACCTAATAAATATAATATGTTCAATGGTATGTGCCAGAATAATATCAGTATCGTATGTTGATCACAAAAATGTCTGGTTTCCGCCGGATAACAGGGTTCGGTACGCTAACATTGTTAACCAACTTGTTTTGTTTAAACTCAAACTTTAAAGGGCTATTTCTCAGTTTCGATGTTTCAGATGGTCCAATTTAAAATCTTAATAACTTCGCTTTGGAATATCCGATTTGAAAAAAGAAAGCGGAGTTGTAAAGTGCAAGGTCTATGTTTTACTAATATACCAATAACTCAAAATTGACCTCTTGCCCAATTCCGCCTGGTTTTGACATACCGCATCACATTTGTGCAACGTTTAAAAAAAAAAAATATATATATTATTGTTTCTAGCTATATCTGAACATGATTTTCTTGTAAACGGTGGATTTTATGCATTTTACAGTCTGGCTGTGGCAAACGAGGGTCGTGAGCGCTTTGGGCTATTAATAGCCCCCTCTTTTATATTCCTGCAGGTTTTCTGAAAGCTGTAGCCTAGTTTATAATTTGACAAGCGTGAATACTGTAATTGGGACTGATACGTCTACCACTATAGTATGGGGCGCCAACGTGGATCGGGTTAAAGCTTTTACCTTTTCAGAAGTTAGGGCTTCAAAGGTAACCTAATTAAAAATTGGAGCGTGTTCCATCCAACTCGTTGCGCACGCTATGTATTTCTACCGAGTCGCACTCTGCCACAGAATAGCTGAGCCGCATTTCTACACAGTCTGATTCTATGCTTCTTCTACTCGTCTCCTAGTACTGACATCTTGAAGGCGACTAGTACAATATATATTGCCATCCACTGGTCGAAAGGCAATATTGCACCCAAAAAATATAATTAAATTTGTTTCGGTTTTCTCAATTATTGTTATTTTGGCTGTCGCGATTTCCCGTGAAATCATTTTGGCGGCTGCCAAAGAATTTACTATGTAGGAAAAACCCTGAGTGCAGAAAAGCACAAGTCCGTTTAGTAATTTGAAAAAAATCATGTACAACCGTATGAAAGTTTTAAAGTATTTTTTCTTGAAGCCTAAAGGTATAGCGATTTTTCAAACCAAACCTTTGTGAAATACAATTAAGCAGAACAGTTTACCAGCACTGTATCGTGTGACATCAATTTGCAATAAATGTTTGGTAATTAGGTCGGAGTTTCCAACGTTATTTACAAAGTTTTAACTCGACGTTTTGGGCTTAAAAACCACTTTCCCAGAAGGAATGGATGTATGGTAAGATTGTTTAATCAAAATATTGAGGTGAGCAGTTTATTAATGAATTTTCTATTTATTATTTATGATTTAAATATATAATTTAATAACTTCCTTAACGCCCACATTACCGCATCATGAATATGGGAGAAAAAGGTTAAAGGGATAGTTTGGAATTTTGCACATAGTGGCTGTATCCCAAACCGCATACTTCCATGCTCCGCACTACCGTGCTCCCGAGTAGCCTACGCACTCAAGGCTTGGGAGCTCGCACTCTGGAGCATGGAAGTACGGTAGCACGGAAAGTTTTGCTCAGTCGTGGGACGCACTTCGTGGCGACATCTGACCTATACCCTTTAACCTTTCCCGTAACTATCGGGGAAATGCCGATGAGTAAGTAGGCTAAACCTGAGAGGCATAACGTTCGCTGGCATTGTAGGCTACTGTATCGGCTGTTAATGAAACATTCTGATATAACCAGCAATATCCGCAACAGTTGAATTATCCTTTTTGCTAGCGTTCTTATTCCAGAAAAGTCAGTGGAAGGCAACGATGGCTAGGAAGACAGCCTATTCATTACATCATTGGATACCTTTAAAGGAGCACAGTCAGGCATATGCATGTTTTCTGCATTCTAATCTACTATTTCATGTTTAATATTTTCCAAAAATTCATAAAGATTGGATCTGTGGTTTTTGAGATATGGGCCCTCAAGAACAGCTTCATCTCCAGAGCAGCTCCAGCCTTATTTACCACATTTCCCATATCTCCCTGCGCACGCTTAGGTTTGGTGTACATGAATATGTAATAGGGGGCGTACACGCCACTGCTGCGAGCACGGTGACGAGCTAACTGTTCAAGTCAAGATACCGCAGAAAATTCTTGCGTGTCTGCCCAAAATGCCATCGTGCACCGTACGTGGGTGCGATATTAAGTCAGGATACCGTTTGCCCAAAAATGAGACGAGGTGCATCCAGTGACTGGCAGCAATTAACAACCCGATCTATCTGTTAAATTTGCCAAAAAAAGATTACGACAAAGTTTGTGTTTGTTCGAAACACTTCAAGCCAGATGACTTCCAATGCGACTATAGTGCCGAATTACTGGGAACTAAATCAAAGAATTTGCTTGTCCAGAAATCAAACATATTGACCATCGGGAGCAGAGCAATTATTCTGCCTAGCAAAGATCCGGTAACGGTCGTTGTGCTTGGTGTCAATTGCCACAACGTCCGTTATCGGGATCAGCACCTCCAGAAGCTAACCACGGAGGCTCCAAACCTCTACTGCTTTACACAAACCCTTAACCGGGTATCCTATGGTAGCAGTAAATTTGGGGCGAGTTATTTTTTCTGATATTCAAATTTAATATACCAAAAACATCGTGGTGTCAAAAATGCAACGACCGTTTTTGATATATTTTTCGACTTTTCAAAGTCAATAAAACATTTTATCTTGCATAAATTGGTCATCAAAACTAAGAAACTTACCCAATCTTCAAGTTGGCAACACGTGGTCGCTTGTTTACCTTGCGTACGCGCCAAGTCGCGAATTCATAAACTTCGTGTCAACTCCTGGAAGCCCTACAACGATCGTTACCAAGACGTTTTACTTCCTAAAAGGTCATCCCAAATCAAACCCTTTGACGAACCATCGGCCGTCGATATAGCTCAAATCCATAAGGTAATGTACCGTTTTGTCTTTTTTTTTTCTCCTTTTTTAATCACTTGCATTGTTGTAGGCTTTTTTTTAAAAATGTCATAAATAGATCACTAGTTTAAAACATACCTGTGAAAACGATATCTGAAGAGTCAGTGTTGTTGCAGGGTTGTCATCGATGCTTGTAGTGAATAACTAGTTTTACCTTTGATCTCAGAAAGCAAATATTATGCTGTAGCATGAACGTTTGTATGTGCTGGTGTCATATTTTGTGTACACTCTGTCAGTGTTCTGAACTTTGGTTTAACAAATGAAGCTAGATATAAATGTATTTATTTACTCTTGCCTTTACTTATAAAAGCAGCCAAAGATACATGTATCTATTCAATTTGCGTTTACTTAGACCTGAAGCCAAAGATACAATTTATTGTAATGTATATTTTCTTACGTAACGCGCGTCACGGTGTCCACTCAGATGGATGCAGTATTCTACCACGTGATCAGGTGAATGAAGTGGAACCAGGGTTTGCAATGTTATTGTTCCATGTGGTATTCATAAACATAGGAAGGAATAAGAAATATGTGCACTTACTGTGCCAACCAGGTCACTGGTGGACACCACGCGACAACCGTTACACAAAATGCATTTGTGTATTCTAATGCCATTTTCAGAAACTTGCTGTCAATATGCTATCTTTTCTTATATTTTTGTTGATACTATGTACATTCATGAACCCAATAAAGTGCTTGTCAACTCTTTTGAAGGAATTTGAAATTTGACCCCCTTTGTCACACTATTGTGTACCAGTATTGTAAAAATACACATTCTTGCTTATTAATCTTCATCTGCTTTCTCATTGTAATCTTAGGTGAGCAGGGCTTGTGTATATATCTCTTTTCAACAGTAATATAACAGGCTTTTGTTTGTCTGCATGTTGTCTTGTTTGCCCAGGACTTCATGGGGTTTATCCAGCGCTGACATTTATTTGACAGTAGATGTGCTAACAGAAGAGTTGGTGTGGAAGGGCTGTTGAGTGCAATGCAAGTGGCATAAAGTATTGCAGTAACCTGACAGCTGACCCTGCAGTGTTTCCTCCAGCAGGGGCACCACCTCTCCGTCGGGGCCGTGGAGGTGGTGGAGGTGGTGGCGGTGGCGGGTGGCGGTGGCGGTGGCGGTGGTGGTGGAGGTGGCGGCGGCGGTCACCGTGGCAGGGGTCGCTTTTCCGTCCGGAGAGATGGGCCTGTGAAATTTGAGAAGGACTTCGACTTTGAGAGTGCCAACGCTCAGTTCAACAAGGAGGAGATCGACCGAGAGTTCCAGAGCAAACTCAAACTAAAAGGTTTGTCTGAAACCATGAAGCAGTTTTTCAGTATGATGCATTGATTCACCGGGTCACTTTCCATTTGCCTGCTAGCTGCTGTATAAAATCAGCTTAATGCTGAAATCTGGATGTTCCAGAGGAACAGTTTACAGCTTGCAGCAGGCTTAGAGGATGTGATGCTTGCTCGTGCCATAAATTACATCCTGTGATGAACACAGATGAGAAGCCAGAGAAGCTGGAGAAGGCCGTGAATGGAGAGGACAAGGGCGACTCTGGAGTGGAGACGCAGAACAGCGAGGGGAACGCTGACGAAGAGGACCCACTGGGCCCCCACTGCTATTATGACAAGTCCAAGTCTTTCTTCGACAACATCTCCTGTGATGACACCAGGTACTGCTGGCACAATAAATTCCACCCATCTGGGTTTCCTCTGTTCTTGATAGTCCTGTCCTATTCATCCCAAGAAGTGGTGGGAAAATGGTCTTGAAAAGTTGCAGGAAATCAAGTTACTACTTTGGCAGTTACTACAGTAGAAAGTTTTATTTATAAGTTTACTTAAGTTTCCTCTTCATATTAGAAGCTACTATTCAGGGTGTCTCGTGGTGTAGCCTGTAAGAACACCGTCCACATCGTGGTGTAGCCTGTAAGAACACCGTCGAATCCGTTCACGCCACCTTTTTCACATGTCTCTCTCACTCCCATTCTTCCCATCTCTCTACACTGTGCTGTCCAATATAGGTGAAAAGCCCTAAAAATATAACTTGTATAAAAAGTTACTATTCAAACTAGTTTGTTGCAGCAACAGTTAATATAATAAAACTGATGGTTTTCCTGATTACCTGAGGTTGGGAGAAAATATCTGACCCCTATTAATTGCAAAGCCTGATTCTTTTGTGTTGATTAACAATTAATATTACTTTTTTAGGAAAGCAGCAGAAAAGGCAGGAATTTCAGCATTTCCAAGGTAATTTCAGTTCGATTCCATTTATTGAGCATGCTTAACCTGGAGCAATTATGAAGACGGTGTAATTCTTGGCTATTCGAAGACGACGGAATTTCAGGGAGTTCCGTTGATGTTCAGTTAAACATTGCAGATGTCCCTGTAGTTATTGGTGCTATGTGCACCTATACAGTGGTAATGCATGTAAACATTTCTAGAATGGACTTTTCTACTGTATCCCAGGGCTAACTGCTCTGGTGTAGTACTGACTCTGTGCTCTGGTGTAGTTTCTGTGTCTGCTCGAGTTTAGTGCTGACTGCTCTGCTGTAGTTACTCACTGTGCTGTGGTGTAGCTTCTGTGCTGTTGGGTACTCTGTGCTGTAGTACTGACTTTGTGGCATAGATTCTGATCCTGTGTTGTTGCAGGGAGCGAAGGCCGACCTGGGCTGAAGAGAGACGGATGAATGCTGAGACATTTGGCATCCCTGTGCGGCACAACCGCGGCCGCGGGGGCTACAGGGGGCGAGGGGGCATGGGCTTCCGTGGGGGCAGAGGACGCTCAGCGAGCCGGGGCTCTTTCGGGCCCCCACGTGGAGGCACCGGCAGCTTCAGGGGTTACAGAGGAGGCCGGGCCGGCAGGGAGTTCTCAGATTTTGAATACAGGGTAATCGTTCAGCACTTTCATAAACTTGACAACTGAAATTATCACTACTTAAAGCAATGACAGTTACTGTGTTTACATTGCACAGTGATATTCCTTTAGTTAACTGATGTTTAAGTAGTAAATATGGGACCATATGAATTAATGGTTTGTCCTGAATTTGATTTAATTATAAAGATCTCAAATGTATGACAGTGTATGATTAATTACATTATTTTCACATCACATTTGCATTAATCACCCTGTTCAAAGTCGATATTTGTAATGTAATTCCATTTTTGTGCAGTGTTAAGCACAAATAGCCAATTCCAAAAAAAGGTGGGACAGTATGTAAAATGCAAATAAAAGCAGAGAGCAGTGATTTGTAAGTTCTCTTTTACATATATTTAATTGAAAACAGTACAAAGAAAAGATATGTTTTACCTTATCACCTTTATTAATTTTTGTAAAAATACGCTAATTCCAAATTAGATTCCTGCAACACGTTCCAAAAACGTTGGGACGGGAAACCAGACTGGGAAGGTTGTGGAATGTTCAAAAAACACCTTCCACAGGTGAATAGGTAACAGGCGATGCTATCATGACTGGGTATAAAAGGAGCATCCACGAAGGCTTGGGCGTTTACAGGCAAGGATGGGTCGAGGTTTGCAAAAAACTCCGTGAGCAAATAGTCCAACAGTTTAAGAACAATGTTTCTCAACGCACGATTGCAAGGAATTTGGGGATTTCCCCATCTACTGTCCATAATATTATTTAAAAATTCTCAGAATCTGGAGAAATCTCGTAAAGGGCAAGACGGAAAACCAATATTGAATGCCCGTAACCTTCGATCCCTCAGACGGCACTGCATTGCAAACAGACATGCTTCTGTAATGAATATAACCACATGAGCTTGCGAGTACCTCAGAAAACTGTTGTCAGTAAGCAGTTTGTTGCTGCATCTACAAATGCGTAAGCCATATATCAACAACATCCAGAACCGCCACCGACTTCTCTGGGCTTGAGCTCATCTGAGATTGGACTGACGCAAAGTGGAAACGTGTACTGTGGTGTGACGAGTCCACCTTTCACATTGTTTTTGGAAATAATAGATGTCGTGTTCTTGGGGCCAAAGAGGAAAAGGACCATCCCAATTGTTACCATCGCAAGGTTCATAAGCCAGCGTCTGTCATGGTATGGGGGTGTGTTAATGCCCATGGCATGGGTAACTTGCACCATTAACGCTGAAGGGTACATATGCATTTTGGAGCAACATATGCTGCCATCTAGACGACGTCTATTTCATGGTCGTCCCTGCTTATTTCAGTAAGACAATGCCAAGCCACATTCTGCACGTGTTACAACACCGTGGCTTCGTAGTCAGTGCACGGGTGCTGGACTGGCCTGCCTGCAGTCCAGACCTGTCTCCCGGACTGTTGAGCAGCTGAAGTCTTGTATCAAGCAAGAATGGGAAAACTGCAACAATTCGTGTCCTTAGTTCCCAAAAGATTATTGAGTGTTGTTAAAAGGAAAGGTGCTGTAACACAGTGGTAAACATTCCCCTGTCCCTACTTTTTTGGGACATGCTGCAGGCATCAAATTTATAATGAGCATACATTTACAAAAAACAATAAAGTTAAAACATTAACATTAGTTAAAACATTAAATATCTTGTCTCTGTACTGTTTTCAATTGAATACAGGTCAAAAAGTATTTGCAAATCATTGCTTTCTGTTTATATTTACATTTTATACACACCTAACTTTTTTGGAATTGGGGTTTGTATATATATTCAAGCCCGTTTGTGGTTTCTTCCAGAAGGATAACAAAGTGGCTGCATAGTACACCATGAAGACGGATCCAAAAAGAAACCTCGCTCCTCACGGTCCAGAAATTTGCTTGGGATCTCAACTTTTGCCAAAAAGAACGAAGAAAAGAACTTGCTGTATATTCGTCACCAGCACTGGGGTAGACTGCTCAACTTCAAAGGGTGTAAAAAGAAAAACATGCATTATAACGCAGTCTATGGGGGGCTTATTTAGAGCTATGTTGGAAATATTGGCAGAAGGATGAGAAATTATGTAAAATACAGTACTTCAGTGGAACTATTCAGTATTTTTGCATCAATTTGAGTTTTTCTTACTAAAATTGTATTTGATAATGTTCTGTTCAGTGTAAAGATGTATGCAGAAGCCCGCTGATACTGTGAGTACTTTGGTCACTGATATAGCTTTATTTTTTGGATATATCCTGTAATGTACCTTAGAAGCACCAAAATCTTGTATATAGCCAGTTGGGTCACAGTTACAGCTTTATACCTTGTTTTCTACTTCACGTATCTTGATAGCCAGTTAATCCCACTTCTCAATTGCCTGCTGTATTTTGCTGAGTTGTCCTTGTCTGAAATACTCTTGTTTTAATTAGCATTTTTGATGTTCTTTGGGTATATCAGTCCAATGTGGCTCATATGGTGAACAGACAGTGTTTGGGCATACTAGTCATTTGGTTCCACAAAGAAATGAGGAGCTGTTGTTGCTAGCTAGACTTCAGCAGCTGTCGTTCTTTTCTAGCTTGATCTCATTTTATTTTTTGTCACTTCAGCCCTCCTGAAGACCCATTCACACGGGAGATAGGAGCAGGTTCCGCCCCTCCCTACACACCACTGGAATGTGATTTGTTGCCCTTAGGGTTGGTTGAAGGGTGTGATTTTCTGTGTTGGTAGAAGAATGTGTTGACTTTAATTTCTACCCCATAGATACGACACACTGCCCATGTTTTATGACTTCAGAATAGGCCAGAATTTTTGCAATTGGTTTTGACAAACTTAAATTGCTTAGTTTGACATTGTCATGCTGGGAGTTGAAGTATGTGTCCATGCCATAAACTGCTCATTTTTGTCAATTATAGACCCAGTAAATTTTGCCTGGTGTAGATGTCAATATTCACAATAATATAAGTTAATTTCGTCCCTCCGATTAAAGATGGCAAAATGTTTGCCTCACTGGGTATATGCACATTCCCTTAAAATTTTGTGATTGTTGATGGGCACGTCTGTAAATGGTCTCCTAAGGATCATTTGTTAAGGATGTGCATTTCCCTTCCAGCATTTTTAAAGTACTTATCCAGAAAGCCTTGAATTACTCTTAAGGAATAATTTTTTCAGAAAATGTACTGAATTGCACTTTGAATAATTGTGTTTTTAAAGAGCAATGTCATCAGGTAACCCTTTAAAAATAACCTGTGGTTGTGTTTTGTGTTGACTACGTGGTGATCTTGGTTTGTGATGCCTGATGTATCCTGTGTGAATGGACCTTGAGCTGTTAAGCATTGCGTAAGACTTTTTAACGTTAATATTAGAGATGTCAACTTTTGGTATGGTTCCTAAAAAAAATGCTATATAAGAAGTGTTAATGGTAAATATAAGGTGAATGGAAAACATTGTATAGCAGGCAACAAGAAATGTAAGCCACTTGATTTGCTGCCTTTTACGTGCAAAGTTGCCTCTAGGATGTGACCGGAAATTTATTTTCTCCTAAAATAAGAATCTTATGGCTACATGCTTGAGAACTTATCGGGTTAATGCAGACTATTTAATTATAATGGTATCCTCATCCACTATGACAGAAAGAATGAGGTCTAAATCTAAAATTGGTACATATTGCAGTTTTGCCTGTAGATGTTGTAGATATGTGCCAGGTGTGGGGCCCCATTAATTACTGCTCTGTTTTTAATGGTATTGGGGGAACTCTAGCAAGCACCATTCACTGCAGTGTGGCCTGGTTAGAGTAAAGTTCTCCCTAAAGTAACTGGATGTTTTTAATATGATTTTGTTGCCTCTGAAGATGTGGGATAGTGTCGAGTTAGTGTCATTGTGTTACCAAGTGACTGGGTGCTAGAAGACTTTCTTCTCTCAAATTGAGTTTTCCATTGACAGGAATCTCTTGTGGATAAGTTTATTTTTCTTTGTGACCCGGTTTACAAATCTAGGAATGTTACAGAATTGCATTTCCCTGCAAGTCACCTGGCACCAAGTGCAAATTCAAGTTTAATTGTAGGTTCACAGTCCTGATAAGCTAATATATAGGTCTACAAGTTTAAACTAGAGTTTTGAAATATAAAAAGCAGCACAACGTTGGTGTACTTTTTCTGAAACAGGATGAATGGGATTTATGTTCACAATTTATCTTTTTTTTCGGGGGGGGGGGGGGCACATGGTAAAACGATGTGTAAACTTTGGTACTCCTTTAGTTTTCCAACTGGGGAAGGGGACGTTTCAGATTATCAGTTCTGGAGTTTGGGAGGTGCAGGGACATTGTGGCTAGCCTCTCCCCTAAAATGTCATACCAAGATTCTTCCATAGACTTCTTTTAAAGGCACTACAAGAAAACCACAGGTGATACAAGATGTAGGGCAGCTAATTAAATGTCTAGTAGTTAGGTATGTACAGTTTTTTGACCGTACATTATAGCGAACTCGCAATACACTGCATGAGTCGTGCCGTGTGAGAAGCCACAAAATCAGCACTGAACAACCCCGACATGTTCCTGGATTGTTGCAATAACTGTACGTTACTGAAATATCCCATGCTAAATTGAGACCAAGACTGTAAATACTGCCACAATGCTATACGCTGTGAAGGTTTCATTTTTGTTTATTCCTGATCTCTGGTTCGAAACTCAAGCAATTTAACAGCATGGTGTACTTTCAGCGCGCCTCATCGAATTGGGGTTTTTATTCAACGCAAAGAATAAACAGTTGTTCAATACCTGTGCCTCGTGCCTTTTTTGCTTTTCAGTTCTCGATGAACTGTCATTCCTAATATGCATCGGACTAGATTACGTTTAGTGCGTGCCAAACTTGAGACAAGTTTGAAAGTGGGGGGGGGGGAGGAGGAGTTGACTAGAGATTAAGGCCAATGGTTATGTTTAACAAATATGCTATAGAATTTGCTGAATGTCTTCTCACAGAAATATGCAGCAAAACTTATTTGTGGTGTGGAGTTACAGGGAGGCACAGTCTTGTTTTTCTGACCTGTGGTGTCCTCTCAAGTGGGCCATCTTTCCTGCCTGTGATACAACTGATTTTATACAGTCTGGCCTAGAGTAAAGGTATGTCTATGAAAATTGTTCACATGCTCAAATATGGCTTTCCTATACTATATATGAACACCTGTGAGAAACAATCCTGTGACTGGATATGTGCAAACTAATGAATTGCACAATTTGACCTGTAGAGGGTGCAAGTGCATTTACAATTTTCTTTATTCTAAATACGAGCGTACTATGCAGTTCGAGATTTAAATTCTGTTTTAATTGCAAGTACTGGCACTTAAAGATGGTAATGACATAGGTGCTAGGCAAAGCAATTGTCAAAGCTTTTTTTATTGTTAAATGTTCATCTGTAATAAAGCGTTTTTTTTTTTTACAGAAGCTTTCAAATGTAAAATACAAAATGTACAATTCCAGGTTGAAAAACATTGTACTCCACACAAAGCAAATGAGCCTAGAGCAGGTAAGTCTGGGCTCTAGCACAAACCATTAGCACTTGGCAGTTTGAGCGAAAGGAACGTTTATGCAGAACTGGTCTGACCAAGTGCAATGAAATGAGTCACACACACTATAATTTCAAAGTTTTCTCCAAAGCATATTTAACATTAGGAGCACCTACATAAGTGTCATGAGAATGGTGTGCATTCACCTTTCCTTCTCTTTACATGCCAACAGCCTTGCCTTGTTCTGTTTCTTGGTGTTATTTTGTCTGAAAGTTTGCAACTATTCACTGCTCAACTGCAGATGGACAGGATAAACACTTTCAGAATCTTACTGCAAAATGAGTTTGAGAAATGGGGCAAATCATTTTAAATATTGATAAGTTGAGTCACAAAAGAGTAACGATAAGTAGAATAATCCATATTTATACAGCTCAACCCCACACAAAGCCAGTACCCCCTAACTAAAGGAATTTGTGAAACCATACCCAAAATTCAAGTACTTATCTTTCTAAATGGCCTTGTTGCACTTGAGAATAAGCAATAGTAGCTTTCTGTCTGGGTTTTTTTACTAGAAGCAAGTTGTAAACCATTTGACATTGCTGAGAAATGCTAACAGTTACAGTTCAAGGTCTTTAGGATTTTTGTTAAAGGCTGCAACAGTTTTGGGAGATTAACAGACGAAAAGCAACAAACCCCATATTCTGATTGTGCAAAGCATGTAACCGTAAAAAGGTATACATATATACACAGCAAACAATTCTCTGTAAACATGGTATGTTAGTTTTCAGAAAATGGTGTCATAAATACAGGCAACATCGGCATCTGCAAACATCACAAAAAAAGTAACATTCTGGGCATTTAAAAACAGCCCACCTCCATAGAAACCAAAGATGTGGTCTCAGCCACACTATTCTCAGAATGTATTTCTCCATATTTATGGCATATTTGGTAATCTTTTAAATATATGATGTAGTTAAACTCTGTAGCAAAGAAAATGTGCTTTTCACCATCTTACTTAAGGGGAAGAAAAATAATCTTGTACATATGCCTCTATTAGCCACATAAAACATACAATAATAGTATGACATTTCAGAAAATACAAAAATATTAATACTGTTAATATTTGTACAGGAAAAATATTGTATTTAAATGACCAAAAGCTGAGTTTAGTTTTAAGAGGTGAATAGTTATTTCAGAAACAACCTGCCAATCAGGAAAAACAACAAAAACCAAACTCAGAACTAAGAACTTTGACTATTGGACATTACATTTATTATACAATGGGGTGGGCAACTGCCATTTTTATTATTAGACAATATCGGAGTCCGTCCTTTTACTATGAAGCACCAGTCACCTTCTGAATGACACTTTGGTTGGAAAATAATTATCTGCAAGTTACCAATATTAGCATGGCACATAGATACTGCTATTATTCTTACTTCGTCAGTTGTCAAAAAAGTAGTGTACGTTTTACAAATTGCACCTCTGCAATGATTATTATACTTTTGCTGAGCCTGCTCAAAGCTTCTAATAAAAAGAAGTAAATTATTTATATAACAAATAGTCATTTACAAACTATGAAACAACTGTGAAGAGCTGTAGTCTGGTTCACCACACGATTTTACATGAGATTTGGCAGTCACAGCTTCTTCGACACAGTATAGAAGGGTAACATAAGAAACAAACACGCACACACACTATATCACTCATTCGGCTGCAGTAGCATCATGGATGATTGCACAATGTGCATGCCACAGGCTACCAAAGTCACAGGAAATAAAGGATGTATATAAATCAGGCGAGGACACGACCATTAGACCAGCTTCTCCTAACGTGGCTCATGCACAACTTGACAGCGAGCTCAAGGACGTAGAAAACATTTGCTTTGAAAATGGGAGTTTCTGAAATGGAAAAATACGTACAAAATGCTTTCTAAAAATGCATCTGAAGAGACCTCTCATTTTCGATTTTATGCATTTTGGACTAGAGAACAGAGCGACTGACGCCTATTGGTCGTGGGCATTTTGCTATTAGCAAGGAACACAGCTACGAGTATATGACAAGCCTATGTACATTTCCTTCACTTTGTGGTTGGTTAGTTATACGTGGTGCTCCAAGTCCCAGACGTTTGGCTACGTTGGGATTCCAGTGGTCAGTACTGGTGCAGGTAGGAGGGCCGGTGCTCGTGTTTGAAGGGGAAAGATTTGAAACTCTTGTTAATGGGTTTGTGCTGGGAAGCTTGTTGCTGTTGCGCTGGGCTCTGCTGCTGTTGCTGCTGCTGGGTGTAGGGGAAGCCAGAGGAGATCCCTGGTGAGGGGGAGCAGTCGCTGGCCGTGGACCACACTGGCGACTGAAGTATTTGCATCGAGTCATTCCATTGGCTGGAGGGGATGGTCATCTGGTACAAGGAAGAGCTTGGATTGGGCAGAGTGTTGGTGTGGAGGGAGGAGTGCTGCCAAGGGGCCTTGGGGGGCCACGTCTTTGTTTTACTCTCCTGTGGAGCAGAGTAGGAAGGGTGATTCACACATCCCAGAATGCTTGAAACAAGTTACCTAAAACAGGCTCAAACTGATTGGCAGTTAAATCTGCCACACCCACACAGCAGTAAAAAAAAAAAAAAACACCATCACAACAAATGTGGGCGGCAGTGTAGCACAGTGGTTAAGGAACTGGGCTTGTAACCGAAAGGTTGCAGGTTCGATTCCCAGGTACGACACTGCCGTTGTACCCTTGAGCAAGGTACTTCACCTGCATTGCTTCAGTATATATCCAGCTGCATAAATGGATACTATGTATAAATGCAAATACTGTGTAAGTCGCTCTGGATAAGAGCGTCTGCTAAATGCCTATAATGTAATGTAATGTAAATGCTACAGCTCAAGGAGAGAAAGAGCAGTGTCAGTAACAGCATGTAAGCTTGGCACAAAATTAATCTCAAAAGAATAGCCAATGAAATGTACACAGCAGTATTTCCAACAATAATAAAAAATATGTACAAATTAAATTGTTTGTAAACAGTTTATTAAAAAATATATAATTGCTAATATAAATTCCACATTAAACAGCAGTGCCGTTATATACATACGGAACACTAACCTTGTAACACAATGTGTACATAAAAGTAAAATCAAAAAAATGAAAAGGTAAGGATGCTTCTTTAAATTTTCTAATGAAAACAAAATTTTCACCCCAGAAGATTTACTGGGTCATACCCATGATGCTTTAGGTATTCAACCTCAAAACGGCTCGTAAAAACCATTTGTTGAAGTTTCTAATTGAGGCTGCTATCTAGGATTTACCTGTTGGGACTGTTAATGAGTGTAGTGTAGTGTGAACAAGTACAAGAATAGAGGGCAATTAACATTCTCCAAATCTTAAGAATGGAACGGTAATAACAGGTGGCTGATTGTAACCAATGAAAACAAGGCACTGACTGAAAAGTGCAGGTGTAGAGAAAACTGCCCAATGAGGTCATAGGTGAATATTTGCAAGCTGCAGATACTGCCATCTGCCTGGGATGCCTCACCTGATTGATATCATCTCCGGAGTGGTGGAGAGGTGGCGAGGGCAGAGTACATGCTTCCTGCTCACCACAGCTGTGTTTTCTGCACCAAAAAGAGGCACCAAAAAACACATTTAAAGAGCACAGCCCTTGTGGTGCAAATGGGATTGGCCGATTGGTTTAAAACAGAGGTGGCCCACATCTGGTTCTGAAGAACCACTGTGTCAGTCACAGATTTATCAGGTGAAATTGAAATCAGCAGAACAAGTAGCTCTCCAGGACCAGGGATTGGCTGATTTCAAGACAAAAGTGGCCGACCCCTATTCTTGGAGATCCACTGGGTCTGGTGGTTTACCTAGGTCTGGGTCACCTTAAGAATCAGAAACAACTTCAGAGTCAGGTGATTAGTTTGATTAACCAAGTGAGGTGACACCATGTTCAACTGCTTTAGTTGATTATTTCAGTGCCGTGTAAAAATCTAAAAACCATCAGGCCCTCTGGTTTAAGATATCAGCACAAACCTCACACTGGGCTACAACAAATAACATTAGATTGATGAGAAATCAAAAAGATGGTTTAACATTTCCCTTGGAGAAGATGGGACGGTGACGGGCCGTGTGACTGGGAGGGCAGCTGTACCTTCTCTGTTTGAAGGCTGCTACGAGGTCCGGTCCTGAGAACATGGAGAACAGGCTGTCCCCATTGGCTGAGGAGGTCTCATCACTGGAGCTGGTTGAGTCCCCCTGATTGGCTGACCAGCTGCTGTTCATAACATCCCTGGTCACATGACAGAAGGAACTATGATGAGTTTTACCTTTATCCCCTCTTGTGTGCCATTCTGAACACAAAGCAGTTTAACCCTTATATTATGTTTGGGGTCAATTATTCAATGTTTGACGTCTCTTAAAAAGTAAGTGCACCCACTATCTCAGCCTGTCTCCGCCTACTACACACTTTTGAAAAATACTTTTTGGGGTGAGCGAGGGAGAGGGGTGGGGGCGGAGGATCTGTGTCCATCGTCATTTGCATAAATGAACGTACAATGTACAAATTATTTTTGTATAACTCAGATCAAACTGTCAAACTAGACGTTGCAGATCAAATATGAATCAAGATGCAGCAACTGCATGGCCTATTTCTCACCTCAAATATTTTCAGAAACGTATTTTAGTGGACTATTTAGATGGAATAAGAGTTTATGAAGAGGACACCACGTAGTTCCGGTTTAAAAACATGGATCCGAAACTAAAGGAACGTAGTGGGTCTAACCAATCAGGTGCCGGCTGTTTCCGTTGTGGGCGACACCAATTATCCATATGACGTAGAGGTACCTCCAAAGAGGTACTCTGACATCACGATTGGGGCGGGGGCAGTGTGGGGAGCAGAAAGGGAATTTAAACCGTTAGGGGGCAGCACAAAGTCGCTTTTCTACCAGTTTCTTATGATATACAATATTATTTCAGAATTGTTGAAATAACGGAATGGATGAATAAGTTTCATTATAAGGAAGTCATACAAACACATTTACAGCAACAACAAAAAAAGTGATCTAGGGTGTACTTACCCTTTAAAAATCAGTTAACCTTATTTTTTCATCTTCACACTATATGACTTCGTAATTTGTTGGGATTAAATAGTAAACACGCAATAAACATAATGCTATAACAAGATTCCTTAATCGGACCACTTCACTGCGACTAACCCGAAAATAAGCTGGAGCACACAAAGTTCAGAGCAAAATGCCTTTATAGGACAGAGAGACTGCCTGTAGCACGTATGGGATTTCCTTTTTCATTGTGAACATAATGCTATGTTTTTAAAAGTCCTGTACCAACTCTGTATACAAAGGTGTTGTGTGGGGTAATTTTGGGGTATCTGTATAAAATAAGAAAATATACAACCTTTTTTTACTTTTTATCTCTGTTTTTTTGTGGGTGATTCTGGTGGCACCTTCCCATTCAGGTTTTAAACTTCACAAACTTTCACTTACCTTGTACTCTAAATCTAAGTTTCATCCCAGATTTTTAATACTTAGGGATAAAACGGTAGTCAATTGGGTGACACAAAAGATGATGCAGAAAGTGTACATTTTTCCATTACAATACTTTTGTGTCAGTTTAAATTCTGACAGTTAAATTTGACCCCAAAAATAAAGGGCATCATAAAATGTCAACATAATACGAGGGTTAAAGACTTACCCCTCTGCATAGTATTCAGGGTGGGGCCAGGTCCTGTGTGCCTCGTCAGAGATAGGCCAGTTGCTGCGGGCATTGCTAGGTCGACGGACGTGCTGCGCTTGCCGTTTCTGCTGCATGGCTTGGCTTACCCCGGCCACATAACGAGCAAACTCGGGGTCAGAGCCAACTGCATACGAGAACATAAAAACCCCACAGTCAGTTCCTGCTCTGCCTCGATTCAAGGCTAGAGCTCAGGAATTTAAATCTGAAACACGATGGCTGCAAAACAAAAAAGGTAGGTCCGGTATAAACACTTACATGGGAAATATACACAAAATATGTGAACCGTGTACTGACATTTATGAAGATGTATGAAAGAGAAGTACAAAAGGTAACACCAAGAGTCAAAGATCCTGTGAGATATGGATCAAGCAGCTATGGCATTTCTCACTGGCCCACGATCGCAGGGATAGGCTAAGGCGACAAACGATTGCATGCCCAGGGACTACCTATGACTGTCCGTTACCGTGGTTAAACTTTTGTTTCCCCCTCCTCACTGTGTCCAAATGGGAGTGAGACTTTCCAACCGCACATTGCTCCCCTATCCCGGCTAATCCTGTGGGTGTTTTTCTGTGAATTTGGGCATCGAGCCATGCTTCCTCGTTGCTGTGGTATTTGTGGGACACCATGGTTCCATAGACCGTGAGCGTTAATGCAACTTGCCTGTAATGATGTCCCAAGGCTACACTTCCGAGTCAATGTAGCAAAAAATAACTTCCCGTTCACACAAACAGCACAAAGGCGGTTTCTTACCGCAATTAGCTTGGATTGTTTTTTCTCACATGGGAACGTAAGGCAAAGGATATCTGGTTTTTCCACTTGCAATTACACATTTTCTGGCTCAAGTTGTGAAGTGGAGGCCTGTGGACGGGACTCTCTTTTCTGAGAGATGCACATCTGTAAGCCAAATGGGGTAGCCAAATGACTGTGCTGTTAAACAGGACGCTTGGGTCTTTTTGATCAGGCATGAGCTGTGATCTCTGTACTCAAACACGCTCAGGGCAGTTCTGTGGCTCTGTAGAGACACTGTTCCCATTCCACACCGTAATCAGGGATCCCAATACCCCATCCGCTGCATCGCAATCTCAAATCCAACAGTGCGATAACACAAAGACTTCTCGGCGAGGTGTGTGGGGCAGTCCGTATGACGGCACAATCTCCAGCCATATGCAAGCCCCCCCCACGCAGGCGAGGTTTCGATTAGGGCTGCAACTGTTAATCGAACTAATCAATTTAATTGATTATTTAAAAAATCATCGATTACATTTCCCCGCATCGTTTCGTTGATTATTATTAAAAATATCTCCTTTTATATAATATCTCCAAAGCGCTCATCTTTTTTTGACATTTTCATCACATTTTCGACATTTTCTGCACTGCAAACACGGACTGATCTAAACAGTGCAATTAGCACTACCATGATTGTGTTTGTGAGTGAGGGAGGATGGAAGGAGTGGGTTGAGGGAGAGAGAGAGGGGAGAGAGATGGGAGAGGAGGAGGGGTAAAGTGGAGGGAGGGTAAAGAGAGGGGAAGAAATTGAGGGTGGGTTGGGTGATTGGTTTGTTGTTTGTTAAAAATGTATATTTAATTAAATAAATAATAAATAATAATTTCTTTTTATTATTAATTCTTTGATGAAATTATATGACATTTTGTTCAGATCTGTCATTGTTATATCAATAAATAAATGTTCTGTTTTGAAGAAAAAAACCATGTTTCTCGATTATCCGATTAATCGGAAAAGTAATCGATAGAATAATTGCTAAGAAAATAGTCGATAGTTGCAGCTCTAGTTTCGATCCCCTATCACAGAACCTTCTCAGTCGTGGTCACCTATCTCTCCGTTACCCTCTCTGCTTTCTACACATCATGATAAAGCAAATATACAAAAGGAGGGTGGACTGTCCTGCTCTCCTGAAAAAAAAAAAAAAAACGTCTAAAAATACAACAACAAAAAAATCCAAGCTTCGTTTCAAGCCTTTTGGCACACGCCGTGCTCACGCACCGTGGTTCTCATCAGCCCGGCCGCCTGCTGTGCACAACTTCAGTGCTAGTCAGCTCACACATATGTTCCATTAAACCAATTATAGACACATCACATGAGGTCATGCATAACAAGTGTTGCCATAGAATCAAGACTTGTTTTCAGCATGCCAACAAACTAAAAAATGCGCAGTGTCAGAAAATAGATTTAAAGGCAACCCTAAGAGAGCGCGTTTTTTTCCACCAGGTCCATTAAATTCACCTGTGTTACAGGAACCATTAGCATGTCATTCATGTACAAAAACATTAATGTACTTGTACAGTGTACGGTGGCAGCCGCTTCTCGTTTCCCTCATACATACACTACTCGGACCAAGACCTGAAATTTATGACCTAAGTACTTGACCCCAATTTGATGTTTTTCAATTTTGTTCATCCCTCCTTTGCTGGAAGGTTTATTTAGTCTCGATATCTTACTTGCTTTGGAAACAAACCTCAGGTATGTGTCTCTACTCAGACGGAAATAGACGTTTGCGTCAATGATTCCTAAACAACATTTCTGACTGGCTGGAAAATCCATCCACTGGAAATATATGGCCTTGAACTGCAGTTTGATGAAGGTGGCAGTGTGCCTCAGGGGACTCACTCACCGGCTGGGTCGAATGGCAGGGTGTCCCCCAGGGACCCATAGGCCCCCTCGCTTTGGTCACGGTTTGGCCAGGTGTTGTTTCGGGGGCCGTGAGGCTTGTGCCCTAGCATCTCTGACATCATGCTGTCCATGTACGTGCTCACCAGGCCCAGGCTGTACAGGTCCGAGCTGAGGTTCGGGAGGCCCGGTGTGCCCCACTGCCCCAGCTGCCCGATAGGGGAAAGCCCGGAGGGGGGAGGGGCCTGAGGGGGAGCGGAGCTTGCAGGCCACTTGGCCTGTGCTCGCTGTGGCGGATGCTGCTGGGGCACTGGCTGCTGGGAAGGGAGCTGGGGAGAGGCAGGCTGCTGCTGGCCAATGGGCTGCAGGAGATGCTGATAATACTGCAATGCCTGCTGGGAAAGCTGTGGTTGTTTCTGAGCTGGGAGCTCCTGCGGTTGCTGTTGCTGCTGCTGCTGGGACAATGCCTGTGGGGGAGGGCCCTGCATGATGCCATGGGACAGTGCCTGCGAAGTTGATGGGGGTCCCGCTGGGGGTTTGAGCTCAGCTGCATTAGTGGATGCCACAGAGTTCCTCCTCTTCACCAGGGGGGAGGCCTGCTGTGATTTGCCCATGTTGAACCCTGAGAGAAAGTCTATGACATCCTGCATCTCCTGGTCCGTGGGCAGGTTCATGCCCTTGTCGTCGGGCAGGTACCCATTGGCCAGCATGGCGGCTGGAACCTGCGCCAATTGCCCAGGGTCAGGGGTGTGAGACAGGCTCATGTTTAGGAGGCTCTGCAGCCTGCCGTCAGCCCCGCCCCCTGCTCCGCCCAGGACCTTGGCCTTGGCCTTGTCTTCAGAGCCGCCCCCAGGGAAGACGCTGCGGGACGGGGTGTTGGGGATGGAGTAGCTGCCGCTGTTGCCTCCACTTGCGGAGGCCTTCTTGGTGAACTTGGAGGTGAGTTTGGAGATGGTCTTGGGCAGACCACTGGAGGGCTTGAGTCCATTCCCCGCTGGGAGCTCTGCTGACACACCGTAGTCTGGGGTCTCACGCTGCAGCTGTATCTGAATAGTGGGCAGAGCCTGGTCTCTGTGGGAGCAGGACACTGATGTCACACCACATTATCATTTGAAAGGATGTCTCAAAAGGACAAACTCAAGCTTTTCCTCTAAATATGTGGTCAACTTCTGTTAACCTCTGAACCAATGGAGATAAATTAATTAGATCAGTGACCCTACCTCTATTCAACCAAGTAAGCCATTGAGCACACTTTCTCTTTTGTGACAGCTATTTCTGTTCACTTGCCTGAGGTCTTTCCACCTGTTGAGGTCAAAGACAGCAGTATAGAGAACATCCACCAGGCCCAGCGTCTTCTCGGGGTCCAAACTGCGCTGCAGCAGAGACATGGTGGCTGGGTCCTCCTTAAGACACCTAAAACACCCCACCCCACAAAACATCTCAGAGCACAGCACCCTAAAACAGCCAGGTTCAGCAGGTCCCAACCGAAACAACTGGTTTCATTTAATATCCCACAATGCACTGCTAACTCCCCCGAAGGCACCACAGTCCAACAAGAATGCAAAGCAAGATTATGCAGCATGTACTGTGAATAACAACTGCAAAGTTATGGTGCAAATGAGGAGCAGGCTTACAAGGTCAAATGGCAAAAGTATCTAAATGAAAAGTTCACATTTTTACCATGTAGAGGGAACCTGAACCATGATTCTGGAGCCCTCCAAAGTGATCTGTGGTGCATAGGCTTCCTTGTTCTCAATCTGAGCAGTGTCGACAACCACCTGTCAACACACAAATACAAACACACACACACACACACACACACACACACACACACACACACACACACAGTCATTCAGGGGGATGTGTCAACATTACTGTCTATGGAGCACATCATCTTGACAGTAATATTTGACATTGTTAGCATTCTTTAGAGAAAAGAACAATGCTTGCCTTCTTCTGTAAGGAAGAACCACCTGTCAGGTTCCATAAGCTAGCATGACAAGTCATTTTTAAACTTGACAGCTGACTAAACCAAGGCACAGTACAGATGACTGAACAACATGGTAATGGAGTCTTTCTATGGCACGGTTTCCTTTTTTCTGGCTTTTTCAGCTTTATTGAACAGCACAGTGTAGAGAGACAGGAAGAACGGGGAGAAAGAGAGAGGGCTAGACATGCGACAAAGGTTGTGCGGCCAGATTCAAACCACTGACGTCACGGCTCGCAATGAACATGTGAACTGTGCGCAACAGGGTACGCCACCAAGACACATAGGCGGAGGGTGTGTAAGGTTGGGGAAGGCAATGCCTTGGCAATTAAAATAACGTAGGCTATTAAATATAAATACAAATGCTTGCGATAGAGGATTTGAGGTCAAGTTAGCTCACTCAATCTACTAGGCTACTGCCTACTGCGGAGAAGGTAACTAAGCTGGTCGGCACCGTGTAGCCGATTGCTGCATGGTTAGACTACCTGTACTAAGTTGGTTAGTTGGCCATTATCAATGCGTTGTGCTGTCAGTGAAGCGGCAGTCAAGCTGAAGGATCATCAGACTCACAGAGCATTTCTGGACACACTGTCACACTGTCTCTGTTAATGTCAATTAAAAATGTTATAAATGAGTGTGTGTTGGCTGCCATGCTGATTTAAAATTTTTAAAAAAAAATCACGCATAGGCTATCTTCGCTTAAATAATTAGCCTATCAATATGACGTGAAAATGTGATCATCAGATGCACAGGCTTACATGGGCTGAAGCCTAGGGCCTCGATTGGCCAGAATATAATGTTGTAATTTGCCAGTGAGTGACTAATTCACTTGAAATAATGTTTTTGTTGTTAATTGGTTGTCTGGTCAGATTAATTATATTTATTAATTAATTCATCCATTCAATTATTAACAAAAAGCAAAAAACATACATAGGCTACCGGTAGTTTGGTCAGATTCATGCAATGGGTTTGCAAAGTCATATTTAAGCTACGCCTTGGTGGCTATATGCCTACTTGCATGTGCTGCTGATTTTACTTGTTATTGTCAGAAGCTAAAATGTCGGAGTTACAAAAGCACGCCAGCGGATCACAAAAACCAAAAGAGAAAGAAAAAAAGACATTCGTGAACAGGAGTTGCTACAAAAAATTCCCAAGCTAACTGGGCTTTTCAAACCTTCTTCCATTCAGCCAGTGGAAAAGGGAAACATAGAAACTGCTAGCAGCACGTTAGCAAAAGCCACCAACCGACAGCTAGTCCAGCAGCAGCTAACGTTAAATCCTCCGTGAACTGGATTTTACGGACATAATCAAGGACTTCTCTGCCAGGAAAACAAGATGAAAGCACTTCTAAGAATAAGACCATTGTTTATTTTTTTTGGTGACGCTCTTGCTTTATTTTATTAATTGTGCATTGGTTAGGCCCAATTGGAAATAGTTGGCTGATAGCACAGTTGTTGCCCTGGTGGTCAATTCAGCTTTAATGAATCTATATTTTCCATCTTTAACCAATGTGTAATGCTTAGACATGGCTTTTTGCATTGTCTGGTCGGGTTCGGTGGGTCGGGCCAGGCGAATACTACACAAATCCGAACCAAACCTAGAACCTAAAATTCCTAGGTACCAACTCTTACCACTAGGTACTGCTATAACAATAATGATAACCACAGTTAAGTGTAGCCTAAAATCTTTGCCTACAGTTGCAAGGCTAAGAGACACAGACCATTAGAATAGTTCTTTTCTTATTTTGGTGAACTAATTATTCTTTTTTTACTGAATATATTTTGTCATAGATACCATCTTGTGTCATGGTAAAAAAAAAAAAAACACACACAAAAACTGTTGTTTTAGAAAAACTTGCACAGAATTATGTTATAGATCTGTTGCTTGTGATTTTCGTGGATGGTTTTATGTCTCCCGATACACGACTACTTTAGAACCAAACTGAATTTACGGTGAAATTAATGCAAAAAATTGGATAGGTGGATACCTTCCCCGCCCTAACCTAGCCTTACCCTGCAGTTGGTTCACCCTCCGCCTATGCCAAGACACCCCATGATACATTTGGTACACTGACGCTCACTGCATCCAGAGCACTACATATGGGATAACCTGCCGGATATCAATAACAAATACATGATCATTACAGGCTACCGCCACAAAAATAGAAATGTGTTCCCTTGTACAGATCAGAAAGGCCGTAAAAACCTGTGGCTGTTACTCGGCAGGCTTATTGAAAGACCGGTCTACTTTCGAGTGGAAACAGGCCTCGGGGGAAGGAAGGGGCTTCCTGCTGCTGCGGACGCTACCCTTTATTTATAACACAGGTGCTTCCTCTGCTGCCCGTCAGGGCCACATGGAGGGCCGTGCCCATTCGCACTCACGTGTGAAACAAGGTCACGGGCAGCCAGAGGAAAACAACAGCACAAGCCCTCCCCACAGAAGCAGTTTATACCCAGGCTTTTATCCTGCGGTTACTGCTGCTTTTGATGGACACCAAGAACAAAGCGTTCCCTCCACTGCTGTGACCTTCTGCCAAAAAAGGCGAGCAGTACACAACGTACCCAGCAGAATGCTTGGCCTCTCCAAAGCCAGTAAAAGTCTAGAACGGGGGAGGAGGATATGTGCAGGGCGCGGCACTCTTTTATGCCCATGACGACACCTCTCAGGGGCTGATCACTCCGGTCGCCGTTACCCTGGCTGACAACACTGTGAACCTGCGCTTAGACAAACCACGACGTACATTTGTCAATACGCCCTTCCTTCCTTCCTTCTTTCCATTGACCCTATGCTCATCCCAAATGTTATTGGGGATAGCCAGGAGAAGCCTGCTTGCGAGACCAGTAATACCCCTGACATCAATCTAGCCCTTGACCCATCACACACTAAGCTCCACTCCACGACGGCTGCAACTCCTAGGGCCAAAGCCGAGAAGTGTTGTGAAAGTTTGGCCTCGGGACTCAGCTCTGCTCTGTGTGCATGTGCATATGTGTGTGCACTTGGGCTTGCATGCATGTACAGACAGATGACTTTAAAACTTGTTGGGCAGCAGCGTCTATATGCAAGTTGTTTACGCACACACGTGTGTGTGTGTGTGTGTGTGGGTGTGTATCATACTCACCAGACCCGCCTGTCCGAAAACCAGCTGCACAGCAGTTTTGCAGGCCCCTCTCCAGCTGGAGGGACAGACCTGGTTGAGAACCTCTATGACGGGGGAGTCGTCCCGGGGGGCCACGCCGTTGAGCCCTGCCCCCTGCTTAATCAGCTGCAGCATGGTGTGCTAAGGAGAGGCCAAACACACATGGCACTGATCAGCCAAATGACATGCTGTGATTAATGCTAGCATTTTCATTGTCTAGCTGCAGACAAACCACAACTATTCTTAGTATATAAACACTCAATGGGGGGAACAGTCTTCTCATGTTTTGATGGAACGTGTGCTTTTCAAAGACGGCGTCAGTCTTGCTGCGATGTGGGACAATGCGATGAGCAATAGTCTGAAAGTGTACCAGGAAGGTCAGCCGTATGAGAAGGAATGCTGCTTACAGGAAATGAAGCCGGTCACAACCAACAACTGGACCACACAAAAACCAGGTTGGTCTTTCACTGAGCCTCTACAGCAGTGGTTTCAAAATAGGCTGGGACCCACTGGTAGGTCATGAGATGGGTTCAGGTGGGTCGCAAAACTTACTTGACAACTAACTTCAAAAAGTACCTTCATATGAATTCTATACTTTCCATTGGCACAGTCAGATTAGCCACCACATTTGTAATTTACAGCTACTGCTGTACCTAGGTTGGCATGTATTTTAATCAGAGGTGAGTCCAAAAAATTGTAGCCCCTTTAAGCTGGTTGCAGGGTCAATGTTTGAGAACAAATCCCTGCCCTTTATTACTCCCCATGGAGTTACAGATAAAGCTGAACTTAATGCATCATTTCCTTTTGGGTGGGTGCAGAGTGGGATGTTTTGGAAGTGCAGGTCCCACACAGTGGAAAAAGAGCAATGGCAGTCAGTTGCCCTGTGTAAGCCTGGACTCGGGGGGGCCCAGTGGTACCGTTTTCTGTTTTAGGTTCTCGGCAGCGGATTCGTTGAAGGACACGCCCTTGAGGAAGTGGGAGCCAATCTGCAGCGGGATTGTGGGCAGCTCACACTGGATGGGCTGGGAGGGGGTCTGCATCCGCCCCGCCTGCTGGGCCTCTGCCTCGCTGCAGCAGCCCTGAGAACATACACATAAGAGTATTAATACATGAACACACACACACTACAGTAGCCCTGAGTGCATACACACAACAGCATTAATGCATGAACACACACACTACAGCAGCCAAGAGTACACACAAGAGCATCAATACATGAACACAGACTACAGCAGCTGAGAGAGTACACAAGAATATTAACACATGTACACACACACTACAGTAGCCCTGAGTGCGTACACACAACAGTATTAATATATGAACACGAACACACACACACACACACACACACTACAGCAGCCAAGAGTACAGCAGCCAAGAGTACACACAACAGTATCAACACATGAACACACACACACACACACACACACACACGCTACAGCAGCTGAGAGAGTACACAAGAGTATTAATACATGAACACACACACACACACACACACACACACACACACACACACACACACACACACACACACACACACACACACACACACACACACACACACACACACACACACACACACACACACACACACACACACACACACACACACACACACACTACAGTAGCCTTGAGTGTGTACACACAACAGTATTAATACATGACCACACATATTATATACATACACTTCAGCAGCCCTGAGCATGCACACAAGCATACCACTACATGAACACACACACTACAACACACACAGCAGCCTTATACATAACACAAGCATATTAATAATTGAACACACAGACACGCATACACACACACCAGTAACTGAGTCAAATATACAATCGCTATTTCTGTACATGTTAAGAGTACAAGCACAACAACATATGCTTTCAACTACTAATGACTGCTAAGGGTACGTAGCCAACATACCTGTAAAGATGCTTCAGCAGATTTGGGATTGAGGTGGAAACCAGCCTTCAATGCATACTCGCCGTGACCCAGACTCTCTAATGCTACTTTATAAGCCTGAATGAAGGGAAAATATACTATATAGTTATCAAGTTAGAAAATTAGTCTTAACCAAAAGAGCTCTGATATGTACTAAATACCGCTCATTCGACAACATACATCATAAAAATCCACCAAGAGAATTTTAAATTGTTGCCATTTTGGAGTGAGTCTCATGAATCTCCTAACTAGTGGAGCTACCACGTTCCAAAAGACCTTGCTTCAAATCAGTGATTCCCAGCAGGCCCACCTGTAAGGCGTTGTCAATCTTCACGTTGAGGTCCTTCAGCTGGTGCTCAGGGATGGCGGTGTTGTGGGAGCAGAAGAGCTGCTGGACCTCGATGCCCGCCAAGCAGCCGTCCCGCCCCCTCTCCCTCAGCCGCGACGTAACCTGGAGGCCGTCGCAGACGTGGGTCAGAGCCCGCTCGTATGCGTGCACGCACACACACTTGAACAGAGACGCATCAAACACACACACAGCACACACAGAAACCTGTCTCGTGACCACAAGCCACAAACAGACATCGAATGCGAACATCTCATTCAGACACATACGTGTGCACGTAAAAACGACCATGCACCTCTACACAAACCAGTTCTCTAGGCTCCAGAGCACACAGCCACGATACAAAAGTGATCTCATCTTTAAAACAACTCTGTGTGGAAACCGTACAGGCTAGTCTGGTATACTGTACAAAGTACAGACTGATGTGCATGTTGTGAACAGGCTGAGTGGGGCATTCCTTTGTGTTAAGAGCCTGGAGAAGGGGATTACCTGTGGCCTCATCTCTACAGGAAGGCAAAACATCACACACTGACTGTTAACTCCCTGCAGCTATATTCAACCACTCCCTAAACTATCTGTAAACTAAACTCAATGCTAGCTGGAGGACTGACAGGAACATGCATTGCTGATTATGGAAGAATAACCTATTCTCCCAAACCTACTCTATCCTAGAGCTATTACAACACAAAAGCTATATCCCTCCAGCTTTTGGGATGGGGAAACCCTGAATGGTTCCAAGAACAGTGTAGAAGATTCTAGATTCTTGATGACCAGAAACCTAAATGGTGGTATAGTAGTAATAATAATTCTGCAGAAGTCGGCAGACACAAACAAAAGTTTTCCCTAACAGCGTTCGCCTGTGTACCTCAGCAGCCCCCTTCCAGGACCGGGCGGCCTCCTCCAGCTCGGTGAGGGGTCCAGGGGTGGAGCTCTGTGGCCGAGCATTGCCTCGTCGCTCCTGGGCATGGGCAAGGGCCTCCGCCAGGCAGGACTGCGCCACTGGCTGCACTTTCTGCAGGGCCTGAGACAGGAACTGGAAATGGACCTGCATCACCGTCAGGAAACAGCGACCCAGCACCTGCAGAACACACCGAATCACAGCATTACACTGACATGACCGTTCAGGAAACTCCCTCTTCTTCTTAAAATTTGTTTCTGATTTTTTTTCTTCCCATTTTCCAATTTGGTAGCCAATTGAACCCCTATTCTAATTAAATTCCCCCCGTGTAGCAACCGCTAGAGAATCACCGCTACACAACCTGTCAGCCGGTAGTAGGAAGGAGGGGGCCACGTCCTCATTTTTTAAGTTACGTTACAATCTGTTCATACATTGGCAACTGAAAGCGATTCATGCATGTAAAAATCTTACATATGGTCCCGTTAAAGCAAGTTAGCCGGGGAGAAATTATATCCAATGGCAAGATGCTAATTGTTAGCATTGCTCCAATTCCGAATTTACTATAATTTAGCTACAACGGTGAGATCAGGACAGCATAACTACAGCTTAACATACTATTTTGGAGGTAAGTAAAACAATATAAAATTCTTCAAAATGGGTGAACTATCCCTTTAAGTACTGAATATCCACTCACTACTGCAAAACTGCAGTGTCTTATGACAGCTAATAAGGCTCCATTGGCATGACAATAAACTGAATGAGGTCAAACTGTGGTAAATTCAGTTCAGTAAGCTTTAAGCTTGCGTGATGGGGAATAGGCAAAACTTCAGTTCTGGCCAACAGTGGGGCCAAACGTAAATGTAAAAATTATGTATTTTGAAAGAAATGTTGCCGTAATTCAATTCTGCAGCTTGGGTCTACCTTACGTGCTGATCCACAATTCTTCCACTCTGTATTACACCTGATTATCAGAAGCTAACTGCTAACTGCGCGTGCTGCGTCCACCACGTTTGCCGTCACTCAGTCATTGCTGCGGCCAGCTTTGGTCGTAGACACAAAAATGAAATCCGCCACAGGGCTAGCAGAGTAAGTGAGCGCGATTCTGCAGAATGCCCAGCAGCTGGAAGGAATCCCTTTGAAAAGGATCCATAGCTTTGCTTCCCAATGCCCCCCACCCCACCCCATTACCACTGCACAATACAGACACCTTGAACTCTGAGACACCCTTTTCATTACGACACACGCTGTCACAGCCCAGACCCTGCATAATCAGGCCCCATTTCACACACTGGGGTAACGATGCCTAATTCTGTGGGGACGAGTGGGGGGACTTTAAATGTCTTGATGTGCATTCAGTATTGTAGTAATTGGACAAAATGTTTTTAGAAGTGCAATATAAAGACTTAAGCTCAGCCATTTGCATTAGAAAATATGAACAAAAGAACCAGTGACTGGTTGATTATGGAAACTGAATACAGTTCATGCCAAACAAAGCATGACACAAATTAGCGGCCTACTTAACCTAAACAGTTGCAAAATATTCCAAGCACAATAAACACTGATGGAGCTTTTAATTTCTCAGCTACTTAATAGTATGAAAACAGTACGCACTTTCTCCACCTGATGATGTAATGCTTAACAAACAGCCTGTGCCGTTTTCCACTGAGAAACAAACCGCAGTGCACCAGAATGAGGGATTGTTTTTGCAACATTTCTGAAATGAGGCCTACATTTTCCCCATTGTATGGCCAGGCCTTTTCTCGCATTTGCCACTGGCTGGTGACAGTGGAAGTCACGGCTCCAAGGATGCTACCTTCATATCCATACAAGCACATAACCTTCCCTCTGGATTGTTGGCTGAATGCCAGACTGAATGCAAAGGAAAAAACCCTACGCATGATATAAACAGCAACTAAAAAATGTTGGCCGGCCATCCCCCCCTCCGTAATAAAGTCTGCCAAGTTTACAGACGGCTCCGATATGGACTACCCCCACCTGCAAGGGGAAGCAAACAAGGCTTTTCTTTTAGATTTACGAACTGCTGAGGTTTATATAGTTTGCAAAAACCAAGCAACTGGACACCAGGGCAGCAACGACGACGGCTGCCATTGCTTTTTCATGCACATGCTGAAAATATTTTTAGGCTGAGCTGTTAAGATGGAAAGATGGTGCCAAGAGCAACATGCCCGGTTTGGAACACACAAAACAGCGGACGTTCTTTATCATTATTTTACTTCAGGTGTTATTGCACTGACCCGAGCCTTTGCCAGAAGCATTTCTCAAGACCCAGGAAATGATCAGGGACCAAAGTCACATTATGATTTTGAAATTGGAATTATCAAATGGACTGACTTCGGTGGCAAGCTCCTCTTATTAGCTGAAGATGACATTATCATTTAGCTAGTTTAGTTATTTGCTTTCCTGCTGGTTAGTTTGACCAAATGAAATAAATTTTTAAAAAAAATGAAATTACAGCAAGTCATCGAAGGTCAAACTAACTACTTTATACAAAACCTAGTGACTGTCTGAAAGCCAGTTTAATTAACCCGGGCTGTTGTAATCACCGTGTTTGACTCGACAAGGGAGTGCTCCAGCTAAATGAGCTCTACAGGCAGATGGTATGGTGCATGTTAATTGGATGTTTTGGATCAGTGAAGTTGTGGCTGACTCTGACACTCTGAAAAAATAAAACATCTGTAAAAGAATAATAGTAAAAATAAAACATTTGTAAACATCTTTAAAAGGTTTTTTATTTATTTTTAAACTTTTTAAAACTTTATTTTATTAATTTTTATTTGTTTATTTTGTAATGCTAGATTTGTTTGACACGTGTAACCACTTTGCTCAGGTAGTTATTGATGTGATACCATCAGTTGGGCACTCCCACACTGGGGGGTTCTGAATTTCCTGTCAGGTGACATATTTGTTCTGAAGTGGTCAACAGTGGAAAGAACCCAGAGAAGACCCCCCTTCTTCTGGCTCTTGGAAACATTTGCCCTATGACATGATTTGCCAGATTTATATCAGTTTTTTTGAAGGGTAGGCTTACCCAAAAATCAACCCAGTTCACGCCTTTGAAATAAATTATTAGATTTACAATTTGCTAGTTAGTCATTTAGCAGATGCTTTCAGCCGACTAATAGTTGCATTTAACATGTGTAGAGACCATAGACTGTATGGTAGAGACCCACCACACCACAGCTAGAGATGCATGAAACCAATCAAATCGGTGCCATCGCAGAAAAGCTTGCTTCCAAGTACCAATATTACATATTCCATCAGCCTTTCTGGATATCATATTTGTTATTTGTTATAAGTTCCTGGTTTAATGAAGACACTTATCATGCTTATTTGAATGGGTGTTCTACTTCTACCGTCTCTGCAGCTAGTAAGGAGAGCGTAAGAGAAATTGTCCTGAATGCATTAAGCCATTTACACTACAATGGTGAGATCAAAATTCTTTAGGTTTGGCATAAGACAGAATCTTTCCCAGTCAGCAATGCATAGTTTTTGCATAGGTCACTACCAGAGAAAGAGTTTTGAGGAACATTGTGGTTTTAGTAAGCTGGCAAGCTGAAGGAACACAATGGTTTGTTCATATTTTAAAATAGTGATGAGAGCGGGGATTTATGAACCTCAAAATGGGTGGGGCTCAATCATGTCATACCTATGATCCACCGACTTCAGTGAAATCAGTGCTGTGAGATAGTGAGTAATATCTTTATTGGTACAAGTGACTGATTATGGGGTTCATGAAGCGTCACTGTAAACAACGTAAACACAAAAGCCGTACTCAAATCTCCTCCGTGGGAGGTACGAGCCTCACTGAACACTGTGCTCAATGTCTTCAGCAGAGTGGCTATATTACAGTTTAACAGCATAGATCAGTGGGGGCATGTATAATGTACGCCTTTTTAAAAAGCCAATTTGTCTATTTTCCTCTTGTGGAAATAGGTCAAGATGCGCTGATGGAATTGACGCAAATATAGGCCTAAAACGTATTAGATAGGTACAGTCTGTTCAAATGCAAGTACAGATTTAGGCCTACTTCTGGTATTAAAAATATAAATATTCTCAAATATAATGTAATGAACACTCGTATATAATAAGGTTCACCAACACCAGCACTGAAACAAATGGGGAGTCCACCCTTTTATAACCACTAAACGCGGTATGCAGACCAGTGTTATACCATCACAACAGGGGCCCAATACCTGTTGCTGTGTGAACAAACTGCACTGAAAGTCCTGAGTAAAGTTGTACAATGGTTGCCTATGTTGTGGCGCTCACTAGACATCTCTGAGTTAAGGGCCCAAATGATAACCTATAAGATTACTGCCGTCAGAGCTGTGGTAATTTACTGCTAGAAACATGATCATCGACCACATCTGAGCAATTCCCAATGTGAAATCATTCAAACAGAATATAATCATAGATATTAGATGTCCCAACATGATGAACAAGAATGCATTAGCTAAAAACGCTAGAAATGCCATTGGTGCTTTGAAAACAATAACTGAAGAAAAAAAAAAAAGTCCTTCATTTTGCCATCACCATAACTAGGAATAACAATGAGATGAAATCAAAAGCAGTATTGTAACGTTGAACAAGAGCACTAATGTTTTCCAAGTTTTCTGCGGCTTTAAAACGCTGGTGCATTTGGCAGCTTCTGCCATTACAGCCCCTCGGTTCTTGACTGTCTGCCTGCGTTCATCCCTTTGGTTTCGCATGCGAGCTCAGTGGACGGCCTGCTAATAAACCGTGACATTTTCCAGCATATTTGGCAGCCGATACACTTTAAGCAGGCAGTGAGCCCCGACTCTAATAAAAACACACATTTTGTTTTCTGTCCTGGCTGGAATTTTTCAATTTCTTTGTGAAAAGGGATGAGCAGAAGGAGAGAAAGGCCCGGCTCAACATTCCAACATTCCCAAAACTACAGAGCTTTTTCTGTAACCATCTAAATATATCTGATCTAAATATGCCAAAATACATTCCAGCTCACGCTGCTAAAGTCAACTCTTTTGCACTTCGTCGCGAACGCTCCTCTGAATAACTTCCATTGTGACTTCCCAGTGAAATGTCAAGCCTCTCCACTTAGTCGACTTCTCATTTTGCGGATACCGTGTGTTATGATCCAGCGGAAGAGAGGGCGAAAATAAGTGGGTGCCGTCATGCAGTCTGAACTAAAACGCTGCTATTTTCCCCAACGCAGCAAAGCATGTATTTGTGTAAGTCAAAGACCACAACGGGTGCCGAACAATCCCAATGCATAATCATTTCCTGCTTAGGCTATGTCGACCTTCGCTATAGCGATCAACATTCCTTCATAAATATATGCAGTTGTTAGAGGTCTTGCACATTCTTAACATTAGCCTGCACTGCGGGATGGAAGGGGGGGAGGGAATGACTTAAGAAAGCTGGCCTGCCTCGATGTCTGGGCTCAGAGCAGAGACAGCCACAGCAAGCGGCTGGAGCAGAGCTCACTTATGAGCTAAAATAACTGCTTTCTTCATCACCGGGAGAGAATACATTCTTCCATAGAATTTCTGAAAAATCTGGCAGCTGTGTCGCCGACTTTCCATATGTGACCGTACAACCAGAGTTGTGGTTAGAACACATAAGGCTACAAACTCCCTCATTTTTCCAAAACATCCACCGCAGATGGCTGTGGGCTAATATCTAACATACTTTTAAGCTAAACTCCTGCCGAGAAAGACCGTTTCCTCCAGATGTCAGTAAACAAAACAAATATAAAGTCTGTTTAACTTTTTTTTCCTCTGCAACAATTTATTTATTTTTTAAATCTTCAGGAAAAAAATGCTCTGTTTTAAGAAAACCTTTCAGCAGAGAGCTGAGCTCAGAAATAAATTAAAAAATGTGGTCGATTCTAACATTGATCAATGTTGACCACAGGGTGGACAAGTCTGCCTTTATATAAGCCTAATTCTATAAACAACACATTTGGAGTAAACTAGAAAGAAAATATAATGTGTGGTTTGATACTGAGCCATGTGAACTGTCACGAGGGCACAGAGGGATGTGTTTTTTGGCCTCAGCTGATTTTAGCATAAATAATCTACCGCCCTCATCACACAGCACATCATCAGCTCTTCCCATGTCTCTGACATCTCCACACCAGTATATTGAACTCCAGTGTCCCACTGAGGGAAAAGAACAAAAACAAAAAAACAAAGACACTACATACATATATACACACAGAGGGACTGAAGCAATAGTGTTCTCACTTCATAAGAATTCCAAACCTGATTCTAATAACCGGTGGGCTCTTGGGAGCACACGGTGAAATTTCACTTGTGTTTATGTTGGGTCTCTCCCAAACTCTTCTCATCAAGCAATTATTCTGCCAGTGTTTCCTGGTCTTTACTCTTCTATACAATGACTCATGGGGTAACCAAAGCAATGCTGTCAACCAGTGATGAATACAGAGCAACGAACAACAGTAAGATATTCACTTTCAACAAAGCTTCAAGAGGAAAAAGAAAAGCCTGGAACATCTCTGGAAAGGTAAAGCAAAAGGTCCTCCCTACCTCAACGTCCTGCAGGCTGAAGTCATTCTGGTCTTTGAAGTTAGCGGCCCCAGCGCTCAGCTCCATCAGCATCTTGGCGATCTCGGGCTTTATTGCTGCCGTTAGCCGGCTGGCCACCTCCATGACGTGTTCCTGCACGTCCTTCAGTTGCATAGCTGCTTTGGAATAGTGAGAGTTCCTGAACACGCCGCTGAAGAGGTCGGTGAGGAAGGCGCTGGCCCGGCAGAACACGTTGAGCGCGTCCAGGTACTTGGAGATGCCCTGCTGGATGTCGGCGACGGCGGTGGTGGTGCCCGGCAGCGCCAGGTGGCCGCAGCTTCCTGGCGACCCGCCGGTAGCCATGGAGGCAGGCGCCGAGCAGGAGGAGCCCAGGGGGGCGCTGAGGGTCCGACCCAGCTCAGGCAACTGGTACTGCTGGTGCTGCTGTACTTTCTGCTTGGACCCGCCAAGCAAAAAGCGCCGCTTGTAGTCCATTTTGCTTTCCTGCGCGCTGCAACAATACATAGGTGATAAATTGTCCTCAGGAATGGCGTTTTTGCAGGCTTGCCCACTCAATCCGCTGATCTCTCAGGACTCACCAAGACAGTCCCACCTCCAGATGCAGGACTTGTTAAAGTAAGGTGAGAAGACAGCTTAACGGCACCATCTGCCTAGGAGGCATCTCCAAAGGCTACGCAGTAACAACAGAGAGGAAGAAGAAGGTAGGCTGACCACTTTGCTGACTGGGTGCGACTTGTCCCCCCTGGAGGAAGCCCTGCTGTTGGTTTAATCCCACAGCCCAGGAAGAAGGAACATGGAGGCGAAAGGTGCTCGTCCACAATCTTATTTCTCAACTTTAAATAGAGCCAGTGGCGGGCGGCCAAAGGGTGCAGAATTCAAGGAACGACCTTCCAGCACGTCCTCAAACTTGCTCTCATTCCGACATTTAACTCCTATCCAGAAACAGTCCAGAAGTCTTCAAATGGAAGCAGGAAAATTGCTTCAGTTCATGTATAACAGACGTCTTCATAAAAAAATACAAAATCTTTTAAAATATGTAAGCAAACAGATGAGACGCTGGAATACTGGTCAACAGCAAGAAGAGGAAATGTAAAAAAGTGACTAAACAAAAATTGAGAGATTCCAGTGCCCTGACATTTCCTCCGTTAGAGAAGCCTTGCATGAAGCTTCGCTGGTTTGGACTGAGAGGTAAAGACAGATCCAGCCCGTCGATGATCTGTTCCACGTAGTGCAAGGCGGGGGGTGGATTAGAGGGATAGGGGAGTGGGGAGTGGGGGGGGGTGAACTATCGGTAGCTCGTCCAGGCCTTGTGTGGAGTGTGCGATGGCCGACTATTAAAAACCCGGAGGGGGGGATTGGGGGCGGGGCGGGCCGACTTTGTTTTTGCAGGCGTTCTCCTCCTTTCCGTCTGCTGGCTGAGGTAGTTATTACGGTCACTACGGAAACAAGTGCTGCTTCCAGATTGAGATTCTCCACAATTGCGGTCTGAAGTAACAAAGCACGAGTGTATCTGTAAGGCCTCTAGGTCATTTCCTAAAAAGAGATACAGGAGGAACGGGGGAAAGAGAGAGAAAGAAAATACACATTACAACAGCGTGGGAGCAAGGATGGGCTTTGTTTGACATCTGCAAACACATCCATCCGGTCCCTGAGCAAACCCAAGCTGTGACCCGTTTCATTACGCCATGCACAGCTTTCCCATGAAGGGTACACAGCATAAAACACATGTATCTGATCAAACTTTTTTTTTTACTTGACATAAGCAACATGTAGTATGCATAAAATCTACAACAAAATGACTTCCTACTTAAAAAAAAAAAATTATAGATTTACTCTTTACATAACAAATTTACTTTGCACTGTAGGGAATTGGGTGTGTGAAACAAATTGTGCTAGGTAACTTGTTCCATCTTGCCTGAAAAGGCCATTTTTAAGAACACTCAATTAGATTTTCTTCTGTCCAACCTTCATAGCACATAAATGAATAATCAATCAACCCTGGTATAACTGGATACCATAAAAACAAAATAATCAACAAAATAATTAAAAATAGACTGGCAAACGTGTAACAAATATATCAGCATTCCTTTTTGTTTGAAGGTTTGTGGTGAAATGCGATTAAAACCAAACCATATAACTCAGCCCATAACTGTGACCAGGACCGGAGTCAGGGGGGGGGGGGAGAAGCGGGTCTACTGTCCCAGGCCCTGGGCCTAGGGGGGCCCCGTGAAGGCTGAAATGCCGCAGGCTCAATTCTGTGACCATTTTTAGATAAAATTATCATGCTGAGAAATGTTGTAATTCCATCCATTTAGGGCCTCAACAACATTTAGGTCTATATTAATTTAATCACATGTAGGCCCTATCTAACAGTTTGACAGCACCTCACCCATTTTTATTGCGAAATGGTTTGGTCAACGCAAAGCCAATCAGCATATGTTCACTTCCACACATGAAAAATGATTTAAATACGTAGCCTGCAATCAAATGTGTTAACGCAGCAGCGGCGGTAGAAACATTTCCCGTTGGTTAGCCAAAATGTCGAAGTCTGGCGCACACAAAGGAAGAGTTAGGAAAAGGTGAGAAAACAACAATGGCTAAATGTCTTGTGAAAGATGTGGGAGACAGCGCATGAACTCCCACAGCCCCCCTACCAGCAGTCGGAGTTGATGAGGCTGCAGATAGAGGTGAGAGCTAGCCAGTGAGCCAGAAATGGATTTAGACTATGCTATATGAAAAGAATCTAAGTTACAGTCTCAGGCCTGAAAGTAACTAAAAGTGTTGTCCATCCATGTGCCCATTCACCGTCATAGCTAATAAGCCAGATCATAAACATTAATAAATGTGACATTTTAAATTATTGTTCAAAAACGAGTGAGATGCTTTCAAAAATACCACAAACTTAGATATAGACTAAATAATGCGGTAGCTGTTAGCATCAAGGACGCACAGTTGTATATATACGTTGAAATGAATGGTAAAGCGGTCTAGATTTGACAGAAGCAAAACAAAATTTACACCGGCTAAGGACCATCAGCTCATCAGTTAATTCAAAATGCTGCAACAAGTAGGCTAGGCTTCCCAATTTCATGCAGAACAATTTTCTTGAACAGTTTGTGTGACAGCAATACAACGTGATTAAAAGTCTTCTCGTATAACGTTAAACGGATCACGCATAGGTAGCCTATCATACACAGAAAGAATACAAATCCTAAATTAAAAAAACTCCCGCATTTTGTAGCCTAGGCTACGTGCAATAACATTTCATACTCGCATGTAGCCTACCTGCACACTGAATGCCCACCAAGATTAGTAACACAAAATTAAATTGCTCATTTAGTGAACATTTAGTGAACAGATTCTGTCCTGGTCCCTGGGATTCCTAACGACGGCACAGACTGTGACCATACTTAAACTAAACTGAGTTGAGCCTTTTGCACAGACACCCTAGTGGCCTTACTGCCAGCACCGTGAGATTGCTAAACTGAGACATTCATTGCCCCTGAAACCAAACTATGAGTGGAAACAACAAACTCCATGTTCTACCTTTATTAGTACACAATTCGTGAAAAATATACCAAATACGAAGTTTCTAAGTGCCACTATTGTCGTGTAGCTAGTAGGGATGGGACGATATGCTTAGCTCACGATATGGTTTGATACATGATATGGGGTTCACAAATTTTGATACAACCACGATACGATATCATAAGTTAATTGACAAGAAAGTATGACTGCAGAATTGTATGCTTATTTCTGAGCCATGCATTTTTCTACACAGTAAAATGTCCAGTGTTAATTCAACTAACTCTGGCCAGATTAGGCTCATGTAGGCTACTCTGTTATATTTGAATTAACACTGGACATTTTACTGTGTAGTAATGGCTTGTATGAGCATGTAGGCCTAAACTAAAAATGTTGTATCATTACAAAGTGAAAATAACAATGCATCATTATATTAAAGTTTTCTAATAAAAACAAAAGATTACAAAGTAGAGATGGGTATTTTATGTTTTTTTTCCCCAGAGCAATTGATTGCATGATGTAGGCTAGCTACTCCATCAGTGACTTGTTGAGGGAAATCAATTTTTAGAACACATCTTTAAAAAATTGAACACGAGGCCAACTCCAGTAAAATAATAAATAAAACTAGATTAAAGGGATAGTTCGGAATTTTGGACATAATGTCTCAATTACGACTTACCCATGATGTAATGGAAACCATTTTCAGCTAATTCCATGCTGTCCCTTCTTTTGGACATACACACGTTGCTAATGCTAGCGCAACTCTAAGGTAACCGGTAGCATCTACTACCAAACGCACTTAAACACTCCACAGTGCACCCAAAGTAAATAAAATAACCCCGATAGACTGTCGTCGTATTTTAAGTGTTTATACCATCATTTTTGAAGTCAAACTATTGTTGAATCCTTTACTTTGTGCTGACCTATATTCTCAGTGGAAGTACGGCGGCGGAGCGATACTTTACGTTACCTACGAATGTAGTGCCGGCACTGGTCGACTACAACAACAAAGAAGAGCAACAAGTTGCAAAAAAATAAATGTTTAACATATAGATTATGTTATAACTCATCAAATTAAAAACTAAGGTGAATCAATATGCTCCTAATTAGGTCCTTGAACACGTGTTTAAGTTCTTTCATAATTTTGTTTCCTTCAACCTATTAACACAATGCAGGTTTGGTTCATTATCAATTTGCGTTGTCTTTGAATAATTGTTCATTATCAACCAGATGGTTAGTTTTCGTGGCCATGTCCACACTTTCAACAATCAGGAGCCTACTGATTCACCACGGCCTTTTATTTGCTCAGTTTTGTTACCTCTTTTAATGAAATTGTTTGCAATATAGCACAATAAGCTATATACGAACATCGGACATTTCTACATGGCATGCACAACTATTTTCTGACATAATTTGGCTTAATAAATAATCCATCAAAATGTTTAATTTTATTTGTTTCATTTTTTATGCAAATTACAGAAAATGCAAGAATGTACATTTGCTCACCGAGGCGTAATTGTTGTTTTCCTGCTAATTTTGCAAGATTTTGCTAATTTGACCAACTCGTCAGCATGGCTACAGAAAATCATCACCTTTCTTACATGGATTTTGGGAGTGGGTCAGAAGATTCCGACCGGAGAATATGCCTATAAACATGACGGATATTTTCCTCCTTAAATGCAAGTATTACTGCTTCTAATATTTCAAATATGTATGTTAGTTTTTCCATCATCCACAATGTTGTCCATATGTTTGATATTCTTGTTTTTGCATTATGAGTGAATTACACATTATTGTGTAAGCATAGGTGGCTCAGTCATGTTTTATGTTTGATTTTCTATGTAGCTAGAACATTTGCTAGCATTTTCCTGATGGTGGATTATTATTTTATTGTAATCTTATCATAAATAATATAGACTTGTGCATATTAGCATATCCCTGGGCCAGGGGTAGGGAACCCTGGTCCTGGAGAGCCGCAGGGTCTGCTGGTTTTAGTTGTCACTCCCCACTTAATTGATCAATTAAAGCAGTTGATTACACAGTTAACTCACCTCACCTGGTTTCTTTGGTTTAAGTAGTTGCTGTATTTAAGGTGTATTTAAGGTGAAAACAAAAACTAGCAGACCCTGCGGCTCTCCAGGACCAGGATTCCCTACCCCTATACTTGTCACTTAGGGCAGTGGTTCCCAAACTCGGTCCTTGGGGACCACTGTGTATGCTGGTTTTCGTTCCAACCACAATTGCAATCCCGGAATTTTAACAAGCTGTCAATTGTTCTTAATTAGGTGTTTGTCATATTTAGAGGGATTATTTACCTTCTTAAGCCACATTATGTTAGCAATAGCTATGCATGTCATGAATAATAAAAGTCCAATATTCTCAATGTTTATTGTGCTATATTGCAAATAATTACAAAAAGAGGGGCATTTTTTAACTGATTAAAATTAAAGACTGAGGTGAATCAATATGCTCCTAATTGGTGAAATTGTGGACACATGGCCACTAAAACGAACCATTTGATAAATAATGAAGAAAAGACAAAGAGAATGATAACGAGCCAAACCTGCATTGTGTTAATACATTTAAGAAACAAATGATGAGGGAACTTAAAAACACACGTGTTCAACTACCTAATTAGGAGCCAATTGATTCACCCCAGTCTTTAATTTGATCAGTTAAAAACATTTTTTACCTATTTGCAATATAGCCCAATAAGTACAGTAGGAACACGGGAATTTTACTCTTCATGGCATGCTTAGCTATTACTGACATGATGTGGCATAAGAGGGTAAATAGGCTAATCCCTCTAAACATGAAAAGCAACTAATTAAGAAAAATTAACAGCTTGTTAGAATTTTGGGATTGCAATTGTGGTTGGAACGAAAACCAGCATACACAGTGGTCCCCGAGGACCGAGTTTGGGAACCCCTGACTTAGGGCATGGAAAATACCCATTTTAATATGCGCTGATATGTGCTACAGGAATATCAAATTGTCCTTGGAGTGATTATAAATGGCAATATTTTTGAAAAACCTACAGAGAAATGTCATCCCTGGGCATGTAGCAAAAGATTACGTACTGTAGAGTACAGAAAGAAAGTGATGTTTTATTAAAGTACAGGAGTGAATGATGAGGCTACATATTTAGGTGTGTATAATCAGTGTGATATTAATGTTTTCATCTTAAACCATCGTAAGGCGCAAATATATATGCTTTATAATGGACAAGTATTTTATTCATTTTATGATTTTGGATAGGTTTTGGATAGGTTTTTGGGCCCATACAGTATATATCCCCCTATACTGATGAAGATGTGAAATGTGAGTTTCATGAGTCAAAACAGTTGATTTGTAGTTAAATATGTGTTCATTTTATGACTTACAGCAGTGCACAATTGATCCACTTTGCATAGATTTGGAGACACTAAGGGACAACATGGTACACTGCTTACATTTAGCGTCATAGATCTTTAGTAGTTCTGCATATCACCCTCAAATATTGCACACTTGTGAACAAGAAGTGTATGATCCAGGGAATGTGTTTTACGTTTGTAGCTCTCAGTGTTTCATTGCGAACTAAAAAAAACAACTTTGTTTTGCATTTTTGCCAAGATTTATTTGCATTTGTGGCACTTTATTTTGACATAAATTATGAAAATAATCTAATCTAAGTTAGTATTGTAAATGGTACAACTGTCTTGCTTCAATCCATTTTCCAAGTTTCTGTGATGAGCACACCTGGAGTTATAAAGCCTTAAATAGAACATCCGCTATATAGGTGAGAATTGACCAAATTTGGCATCTGCCGCGAAGGGGCTAAATAACATACTAAACCACCGAGTACCTTACCACCTGTTTTACTTCCAAAAAAAAAAAAGGTATCTGCAAATATTGTAATGCATAGTGTTTCTTAAAAAACTATTACACTAATAAAATGGCCTGCAAGTGTCTCATTGTTGAACAACAGTACTGTTCTGTCAAACTGGAGAAAGCGCTATGGGAGTCACAATATGACCATTCAGTGCTAAGCAGTATAGGCCAATAGTCTCTAGTCTTATGTCATTATGCAAATTAACATCTATTCTGCATCACCCCATTTCCATTACAGAAAAAAGGGGGAGCAGGTTTCTTCAGCTAGTACATTTAGTGTACACCTTTAAAGAATCTTAAACAGCATGTGGTTTACCTTACAATTATTGTTTGACATGAAAACCTTGAATTTAAATCTTTATAAAAGATGACACCAAAACCACAGTCCTAAGAAATGTATAGTACCAACAAATGCTTCCGTCAATTTACTTTCTCACTTGATGTGCTGTTTTTCAAGGCTGCTTTCACAAATGAAATTCCAAGTTGAGGGCATTGTTTAAAGAAATGGTTGATGAACAGCATGTATTCTGAAATGAAACCATATAACTGATTAGGTAAATATCCAAAACACAATCCCAATATTGCCAATAATTTTAAAAAGGAACAGTGCCTAGCCAATTTAGCCAAATTGTTTAGTTTAGTCAGCATAAATGAAAGATACCTACTTCAGTGCACACGTATTACTCTCTTTACCAAGCATAAAAAACACTGGTGCGTGTAACTTTCAATATTCTACTGACTTTCACTGACAGGGAAGCATGGAAGAGAGGAATAACATCCAACTTATCCCACTTTTTAGAAAGTTCCCCGATGCTGAAAAGGGGCTCCCATTGGAGGGGAAGCACAGAAGCCTCCATTATTGTGAAAATGTCTTTCGAAAAGACTTTCAAGAAAAGCAACTGTGCCTCATTTTACAGCAACCACCGCGTAGTTCAGTTCTCCTCTTTAATGTGCCCTTCCTTGCCAGGCACAATCATCCACAACAACGCTGGCCGGACTGCAGCAGCAAGATGCATCGATTTGTCTTACTCAACGGCAATAGCTACAGTCCCTGCTCTGATTTCTGCATCCAACCGATTAGAAACAGCTGCATTTAAGCCAGGTTTCCATTCTTCTACAAAGTATTCAGGCAACTATGTATAGTGCGCAATCCAAATTAAACAGGAGGGCAAAGACCACAAGCAGCTTTTATTTCAAATAAATTAGTTTGGAGGCCAAACGTCCATAAAGCAGAAACAAGTGATGTGCTTCATTTATCAAAGAGGAACAAAGCTTTCAAACTGAAATCGATGCTAGTTAAAAAAATAAATGTTTAACAAGCTTATTATTTACCTGAATAAAATGTGTAGTAGAAAGTCACCAACATTCTGTTTAAATACCATCACAAAGGGAAACATGAATCGCTATCAGGAAGCCATGAGGATGATGTCCAAATGAAAACGATTCCAGAGATGACAGGAATGATACAACAATTTTTATACATTTCCTGGATCACGCACTCTGTCCACGAGTGTGAAAAATCTGTGAATCTTTGGCTTCACAGCAATTCGATTCGATTAACGATTCAGTAGTTGGCGATTCGATTCAAGGACACTTTTTTTTTTTTTTGGAACGATTCGATTCGATTCTGTAAACCACGATTCGATTCAGTAACTTTTAACCAAAATTCTATATCCATGAAATAAACATGCAATAATGCGAGTGAGACTATCTGTATTCTTCTGAAAGGTGAAAAATAAACAGACAACAGAATTACTTATTAAACATATTTATTCTATAAAAAAAGTAGTCCTGCATAATATTTTATGCTGAATACAAAAATGTAATTAAACATGGCTCAGTTATTTTGAACATTTTTCAATAGGCTACATGCTGGCAGGGGAGAGAGTGGGTGGGTGGGTGAGTGAGTGAGTTAAGAGTCAGTGAGTGAGTGGGTGAGAGTGAGTGAGAGGGTGGGTGAGTGAGTGAGAGGGTGGGTGAGAGTGAGTGGGTGGGTGAGTGAGTGAGAGGGTGGGTGAGAGTGAGTGAGTGGGTGGGTGGGTGAGTGAGAGGGTGGGTGAGAGTGAGTGAGTGGGTGGGTGAGTGAGTGGGTGAAATGCACCAGTAGAGGGTGAGGGGAAAAAAAACTCTTGGCGGTACTTCCTTGCAGGCTGACTAGCTCAGTGTTTCCCCTACCATTATCCGCCCGTGCCGCCTGGCTTGGACAAGAGGGAAAATAAATAATTTTAATGGGAAAAAAAATAATAATTTATATTATTCTTTTTTTTTTTTTTATATAATCTTTTTTTTATTTTTTTTTATGTAGCTGCAATATTTCCCTTACCGCAGAATGCGGGAATGATCAAAATAGCATCTGGAAAAACCCTTGCCAAAACAGCTTCGGTTTCCCCTTAGGCCTAATTTAAATTTTCAATGGCAGCGCTGATATTATGAGGGTGTAATTATAGTTTCCGCCTCTACGCAAAATGGCGCACTTTCACCGCCCGGCCTGAAAAAAAATCTAGGGGAAACACTGTAGCTGATGAGTTACGGATTACCAAGCTGCATTTCACAAAAAAAAATGCTGCATTTCACAAAAAAGTCTTAAAACAATAATCATAATTAAGAATCGTGATTCATAAGATTTAAAGCATTTATATTGATTATTGGTGAAGCCAAAGCGATTCATTCTATTTATTTATTTTAGCAGATCGATTTAGTTGAATCGGTAGGACTGACAATCGATTCATCGATGCATCGCATGAATCGTTACACTACTAGTGGGTGATATGCAGAACTACTAAAGATCTATGATGCAAAGTGTAAGCAGTGTACCCTGTTGTCCCTTAGTGTCTACAAATCTATCCAAAATAACTGTGCACTCCTGTAAATAATAAAATAATCATATATTTTACAACAAATCAACAGTTTTGACTCATGAAACATACTTTTGCATCATCTTTTCATCAGTATAGAGGGATTATTTATTTATTCATTTTATTTTTTTTAAATGTCGCCGTGCATAATCCTTCCAAGGACATTTTACATTCATCTAGCACATATCACCAGATAGTAAATTGGAATAAGTATGTCCCATGCCCTAAGTCAGGGGTTCCAAAACCGGTCCTGGGGGACCCCCTGTGTATGCTGGTTTTCGTTGCAACCACAGTTGCAATCCCAGAATTTTAACAAGCTGTTAATTTTTCTTAATTAGGTGCTTTTCATGTTTGGAGGAATTATTCGCCCTCTTAAGACACATTATGTCAGAAATAGCTATGCATGCCATGTAGAACAAACTTCCCATGTTCACGTTGTGCTATATTGCAACAATTACATAAAAAGATGTTACAAAATAATGTATTTTCACTCAAATTAAAGAGTGAAGTGAATCAATAGGCTCCTAATTAGGTTGTTGAACACATGTGTTTAACTAAATTTTTTCTTTAAGCTTATTAACACAATGCAGGTTTGGCTTGTTATCATTTGCTTTGTGTTTGAATTCTTCATTATCTACCAAATGGTTAGTTTTAGTGACTTTCACCAATTAGGAGCCTATTGATTCAAATCAGTCTTTAAATGGATCTGTTAAATAATCTTCTTATCTTTTTTAAATAATATAGCAAAATAAGCACAATGTGAACATGGGGTGTTTATTCTACATGGCATCCATAGCTATTTCTGATATAATGTGGCTTAAGAGGGTGAATAATTCCTCCAAACATGACAAGCACCTAATTAAGAAAAATTAACAGCTTGTTAAAATTCTGGGATTGCAACTGTGGTTGCAACGAAAACCAGCATACACAGGGGTCCCCCAGGACCGGTTTGGGAACCCCTGCCCTAAGTGACAAGTATAGCTCAGGGAGATACTAATCCACCAGTCTATATCACAATAAGATCACAATAAAATAGTCCCCCAGTAGGAAAATGCTGGCAAATGTTCTAGCTTCACGGCAAATCAAACATAAAACATGACTGAGCCACCTGTGAATGCTTACACTACAGTATGTGAAATGCACTCAAAATGCAAAAAACAATATCAAACATATGGCACAAGGGGGAGTGGAAAAACTGACGTACATATTTGAAATATTACAAGCAGTAATACCTACATATCAAGGAGGCCATCATGTTCTTAGGCATATTCTCCGATAGAATCAATACTATGGTATCTTCCTTTGACCCACTCACGAAATCCATGGCGAGGATTTTCTCTAGCCATGCTGACGATTGGCCAAATTCGGAAAACAACTATTACACCTGAACGAGCAAATGTACATTCTTGCATTTTCTGTAGTTGTTTATTTGCAGGTTATAATAAAGGGTAACAAAGAATGCTGGTTTAGCTAGACCCCGCTCCCTTTTAAAATGAGAAAAATGCCAAAATCTCAGTGTGATAAGGTAATAATATAGGGGCTGAGCTCTAGGTAGTATATGTATACATATTTATTTTTTTACAAACTAGCTACCTACTTGCTAAGCTAGGCTAAAAGACAAGGGACTAAACTAGCAAACTATTAAAAAAAAATTTTTAAATAGGCTACTATGACTAGAATATTCAAAAAAGCTCTGTAAAAGCTCAACTGTAATGTATCAGTCCTCATCTAAAATAAGTGGTTTAGTGCTTTGTTGCCCTTTAAGAAACAAATTCTTTTTACATCATAATATGACTCAACCATTTAAAATTAATGTTGTTGACTGGTTTTTAATTGTATGATCTCTCAAAAATAGCCATTCTGTAATACTAGCGCAAACTAAGCATAATTTATTACGCATCATTAATGGAAATATTGAAGCCAATTATGTAGTGATGAAACCCCCGATCCTCAGAGCTCAACTGCACAAACTGAAAGTCTGCACTTTTACTGCTACACCACCGTGGTGGCCGGTGTTGTCTTTTTTGTAGTTGACTTGTGATCTTCATAAAACTGCATAATCAGTTCCCCAGCTGTAAACGACACTGTATGATATTTTGCCAATTTACTCTGATTGAATGTTAAAATTGACATTCACTTACTCAGCCTGTTTAAATAGTCCATGAACGTGCACGTAACTTCATTCCCCAAACCTGGCTTTCATCATGCTTGAATTAGCTTCAACTGTTGAGCTGCAATCTAGCTTTGTGAAACGGAATTTATCCAGGCTGTGTAACCAGGCTAATGCAAGTCAGGCTTATTTTAATAAACCCGGATTTTCTTAGCCAGCTTTGTGAAATACCCCCCAGGTCAGAGGAGACACATTTCCAAGGTGCATTGTCATTTCATAATGCTAGCCAAAGAGCTCCGTAGTCCCGCCCACTTTGGTGACGAACTTCTGGTGCCACTTTTCGGAAAAAATATAATGGGAGTCAATGGACTCAGAAAGTTTTTTTTCTATATTCAGGCAGCTAGACGTTCAAAACACCCAAGAGAGGGGTTGTCATATTTTTTTATAATTTATAAAATTGGTAATTTGAAATTATGTCCAACAAATAAACAACAAGTTTCAAAAAAACAACCAAAACGACTACAACATCCGGTCTAGTGGGTCTACTCACTTGCTCACACTGCTGAAGTGAAAGCTGACACTTTCGACATGGCCAGACTGATAGTGATTCTTGCCCTTGGTGATACTGTTAGTTTCACTCCTATAAAAAGACAAAGTGATAGCCATTTTCGCTAGCAGAGTGACCGGTAGCTACTTCTTTGCCTGGTAGCTTCCATAATAAGTTACAAGAGCAGACTGAGTGTTAGCCATTTTCGCTAGCAGAGCGGCTGCCCAGTAGCGACTTCGTTAGCTAGCAAGAGCGTGAGCCAGCTATGTACAACCGGGGATTCTGGTTAGTGTAGTTATGTTTCTCAAACTCCGTTAATTATACGATTACAATTTGATTTAAATGCAGTGATGAGTATGTAATGGACTATGTATCACATATATGTAAAAATTTTGGCCCATACAATGCCATATATCATCATAAGGGTGAGGGGTTGTTCCCGAAGTGGGGAAAAGTAATGGCTTCCGGCAGTCTTCCGGGACCAGCCAGGGATAGGAGGGGGGGGACTACGGAGCTCTATACAGTAGTGAAGCAAGCTTTGCACTTCTTTGTGTGCAAACCACTTCAGATTGAGTAGATAGGTTTTACTGATTAAAGCACATTCTGGGGGGGGGTTCAACTGTCTATGACCTACAAATCTGTTGTACTGGTCGGGGGAAAGTTGAGAGGAGCCAGAGCCAGTCTAATATCGAGCTGACCCCTCCCCCAACTCTTCGATTGGCTCCCTGCATCTTGGTCTGGTGCAAGATGCAAGAACATCCAAACAACGCATGGGAAGCACACGGTTCGCCCAATCCATGTCAGCCACCCTCGGCCTGACTCATTTAAAAACGGCTTGCCTATCACAGCAGATAACACTGTTGAATCCTGCAGGACTGCATGAAATAGCAAATGGTGCAATTTTTTTTTTGTTGCAACAAGTGTTCATAATAAAAGAAATGCAAGCACAGCATATTTGCTGTTGAATGTCATTTCTGCTATTGCATTCTTAATGTACAACCTGCAGCATCTCCTTTCCTGTATTCAACTGCCCATCCTTGATTGCCATACAGGGTTCAAACATTCCAGCAGAGATGTGCTCACTGCTTACCCTCAATCCCGGTATCCCATTCTTACACCATAGATGTCCTCAGGCTTCCAGATTCAACTGATATAGGCTTCTTTTTTTTTACACTGACATGTGGGCACTCCTAGCACTCCATCTAATGGTTCTCTACCCACCATATCATGTGACAGGGAATCTTCACTCAGACGCTGGAGGAAGACTCACTGAATGAAAGGAAGGAACAAGTTTCTCTTCCTAGCTAATTGAGCTATTGTCAATAATAATAGTGTATTAACACAACAGTAATGTTAGTCATTCTTTAATTGCGGTCATAATAAATGTGCCTTAATTAAATGCAAACTTCCGATGAATGTAAACGACGATAACATTGCTAGCTAGCTATCGGCAAGCTAATTAGCTACCAGTAACGTGATGCATCCACAGATCTCGTTGTCCTCTTTTACTTAGCACCATTACTTAGGTAACATTATCATTCATGAGTAGGCTACCGACTGAGATATAACATATATATATTTAGGACAGTGTGCATTTAGATTCACACCCGTATTTTAACGAACTGAGGCATTTATTTTTACATTGGGATTAACATGACCGATTTATGGTGATGACGACGTTTTGAATAGCTAGCTAATGACAGCTCCTGGGGCCTGTTTCACAAAGCTTACGGAGTTTGCTGAATAACTGCACTGAGTAAACCCGAAACCCTCCCAAATCTGGAACAAGGACTGAATAAAAAGAGCTTTTCCGGGTTTTACTCAGTGCAGGTTTTCAAGCTAACTCAGTAATTCTGCTTCGTGAAACAGCCCCTGCTCAGCTAACTTTAGGGTGAGAGGAGAGGAAAAACCTTACTGGTATGGAATCTATGTTACGTCATCAAGCTAACGTTAGCTAATGGCCTCGTACACAATAGGGTTTTAGTTTAGAAACATTTCAGAAATGTTTTAGTTGAGAGGTTTTCGCTAACGTTACCTTGACCTGTTCGTAGGCTACACATTACGTACTCGAATGAATTCTGTTCTGTGGTTTTCGAAACCTAGAATGTGCTCCACGCAGCACGTTTCCTTGACCGCAGATTTTATCTTCTGCATTCCTTGGTAACTATCGACATTTAATGTTACATGTGAAAATAAAATAAACAATATGGATCATTTGCTTTCCAAGTGTTTACGGAGATGCAACGCGTCTCCTCCTCCGTCCAAGTTAAGCTACAATCGGTAGCCATAATATAGAGATAACATGATGATAATAATAAAATAAACACAAATGTTCAATTGTCAAATTAACTGCGAAGATGTTTGAAATTCCTGAGAAAAAAAAATACAATACTTTTTGTCCATAAAATATAAGTATAAGTGATAGATTGTCCGAGACCATTTCATGCGGCCCTTTAGGGAACAGGGGTCCATATTTTCAGGCAAACCAAACGTCCTTCTTTTTGGCTCATTAGAGTTCAATTAAAATGCACCATCATCTTGATAAGAAACTTTTATAAGAGACAAACTTTCCCCAAAACAAAAAGGCTTTTAAAAAAATTCATTGTTGCATGCACAAAGACGTGTAATTTCTGTATTTCACTTATTATTCAGTTCTGAGAATACAGACAGTATGTGGGAGTGTGCCCAAGTGGGTTGTTGACATGCGTTTCATCCCTAAGGCTTGTAGATGCTCGCTAAAAACACAGAGGCAATGGCTGAAATCTCAGAGAGCTTTCAGAGCCTTTAGTGTTATTAAGCTCCATTAGATGGCACACTGTGGAAAGCAAGCCTCTACTGCACTTGGATGTTAACCAAACACCCATAATCCAGGCACTGAATATACTGCAAACATTCATGCTTTTATGGCAATGATGGGGAATGTGGTATATCATGCTACATCTTAAAGTCCTAAAATAACTCATAGCAAAGAACTTCACTGAGGTTCAGGTAAAAATCAAAAATTCAGGCAGTTAAAGGAGGCATTTGCACCTGGAACAAACAGGCGTTACGTAAATGTTTATCATATAGTCGTAATCTTCTTATATTATCATAATCTGCCGAACTGCATATTGCATAGTAACTCTGGGTCGAACTGCAAGTCATAGCACTGCAAGCCAGACCTGGCCATGACAGAGAGGGGTATGACATCACAGCGACAGACTTCCTACCCATTTGTTACCTCTTCTGTAAGAGCTTGGCTAAAAATGAAAGTAGCCATTTCACTCAGCAGTTGCACCATCAAGGCAAATTAAAGAATAATAATGCCGAGGATAACATTTCCTCAACACAATATAGAAATAAAGCTTTTTTTTCCACAACCTTTTAATTCACGTTTTTATTTTCTCTTCCCATTTGTAATTCCACTGTGAGAATTGTCGTCTTGTTTGGAATGATTTCTGAACACAGCCTAAATTTATTCTGTGTTCATTGACAAACAAATTGGCCCAACTGAAAGTCACTTGAATGGTGCAATTCTGATATCAACAATATATGACAATTGTGAAAATAAGAATTCAAACATTTCCTTGAGAAATACTGACATTCTGATATTAATTAATTAACCACCGATTAATGAAAACAGCAATGATAGCCACCTTCATTCTGACACAGGGAATTTGCAATGCAGGAAAATAACTTGCTGAGTGCTGAGTAGAGCATTGAGCTGGTTTCCCAGGAAACCGTCAGCAGTAAGCAGCACACAGGGAGCCTGATGATCAACCAGACTCTGCTTCCTTCCAGTCCTATTCTTGCGGGACACCATACCTTTATCTTGACAAAAAGGGAACTCTATTCACAGCCGTCTCGTTTAAGAAATCCTGACACGACAAGCAACCAATAGCCTACAGCCCTGGTATTCCAATCACGGTCCTCGGGGTCTGAGAACTGCTGGATTTCCACCCTCCCTTTACCTGGGAGTCAGGTGTGAAGAAAGTCCGGCCAATCAGTAGCACTAATTGTTCAGTTAATTACCGGGAAGAAAAGAAACCAGAGCCGGATTTGGATCCGAGGTCCAGATTTTAATATCCCTGGCCTACAGGGTTCAACAATAATGATTGCCTGGTAAAACACTACATTGGGACAGTAGCATTGAAAATCACTTGCCCGCTTGACGTTTAGTAATGGGGTCTTGGTTTTTATTTAATTTATTTATTTTGGGGGGGGTGGGGGTGTCAATCATTCATGGAACGACTTATTTCAACTTGAATATTCAAATGCCCTTGCCACGCAAAAAAATGTCCCAATCTAGTTTTGCGGCAAATCAAATCAAGCCAAGCCAATCGCAGCATTGTTTTTGGAGCCAGGCGTGATCATAGAAAGAGCGTGATTCAAAATGTTGGAGTATGAGGCCAGTCCGCAACTTTCTTCCTTCATGGAAAACTCAGTGTTTGGTTTACCGGTGTGTGATCCGCAACATCAATACAATCAACTTTGCAATTACCATTTTAAAATAAGTTTGACGTTACTAAATGAATATAAGCACATTATATCATAGTCACATAACACTCAATGGGGAAATTGAGTAGTATATCAGATATAGCCAGTTCTCCTTAGCTATTAGGCGAGTAATAAAGTCGTTTTTTTTTATTTGCACTGCAAAACTGTGCACATTTTATCAACATTATTGAAAATTGTGGATACATGTACTCTTTGTTCTCCACACTCGTAATGCCTATGACAAACCGTAATGCAATGGTTTGCATGGGAACACCCCTACAACAACCCCATAGAAAATAATCAAACATTAAAATCACTTCTCTATCTTTTCTATATAACAATCTATAGGCTAATATAAACCAGAACACATGTGAGCTGGCTCCTAATACGACTAGACAAAGTTGCGAGACGTTCTATTATTTTTGAGCGCTTGCATCTTTCTCAACTGCTCCCTGCCAGCGCTTTTCTGCCAGAACCAGAAGCAATCAGTTTGCAGTGAAGATGGGATGCATGGAATATTTTTGGTGTGACGACAAAATGGAGTAGACACTCCCATCTCAGCATTGATACTGATTACGGAGATACTTTATCCCGTCTGATTCGGCATTAACATTACAGACGTCCTGTGATAACAAGTACTTTACAGACATTGACCGACTTAACTATATTGATGATATTTTGTCTTTTCCACTAATTGACCATTTGTTTAATATGGACCATGCACGTGTCATATGGGTCAGCTTGTGATGAATTGCTTATGTAGACCTTTTAATCAATCATTTAAATATTGCTTCGTTCCCTATGGTGTAATTGCACTAAGTGGAAAGTATTCCTGAATCTGTTAATTGTATTTATTGGAGAATGATGCAGGCGCTCCCTTTTTGATTACCTATTTTGTATAACCTGTTCCTTAATAGACTAATGAATTGTAATTTATCAATTTGACTCTGTTGAAGATGTTTTGCCTTTTCGTGTTTGATATAATTGATGTATTAACATAGAACACAGGTGTGTACTCCATGGGTTCATCTAATGTCTTTACAAATCTGACCTTTAGACTAACGAAGTGTAATTTATTAATCTGATTCTATTGAAGATGTTTTTGTCCCTTCTAATGTTTGATATAACTGATGTATTAACATAGAACACAGGTGTGTATTCCATGGGTGTGTCTGTAATGTTTTTTATTAAGTAGACCTGTGAATTCTGGATACGGATCGTTTTGCTTTCCGTTGTTTAGCTATATAATGAGAAGATGCTTGTGTCAACCACGAATACCAGTTATTAGTTGTTATTGTACAAATTATAGAACACCTGTGCCAGCTTAACTGATGTGCATACCATAATGATCTGGAGTAGACTATATGTGTCACCTGTTAGCTTTTACACCTAGAAGAGCGAACCTGAAGAAGGACTGCCGAAACGCGTTGTTCATCTCTCTCTTGTTTGTTTGTGCTTCGTATTGAATTTTGATGAATTAAAATAATATATTCATAATAATGTTGAGTGTGCGGTTTACACTGAACCATCAATTATTGGACAAAGCTCAGTGTGCCACTTCTTTATTGTCCTGAAAACCTATCCTGTCCGAATAGGCAGACACAAAAATATAAATAAAAAACACACAATATAAGCACAGTATTCAAACTTTTGTCCTCAAAGTACAATATCCTGCTTTGCACACATCATACGATGGTAATACCATTTGCATGTGCTGGCAGTTCTTGAAATGTGCATAGCATCATCATGGAGTTGATTAAAACGTTACTGTCCCAGCACTGACGTGACAAGTGCTACGTGGTGCTGTTTGCTGTTTTTGTGTTTTAAACAAGCATGTCTAAAATACTTCCATTTAAATCCTATTCTTTAATGAACCCGAACTCCATATGCACCTCCGAAAAGTGTCTGCAGACTTTACAGTAGGCCACAATGCATCTCCAAGCACTTTACTGTAGGGTAGCCTAGTTTAGCCTACTTCCCCAATAATATCTTGCTCGCATGCTCCATTTCATTGGTTTCACAAAGTTTGGCCCACGTCTGATCCAAGCTGCTTGACACAATTTCCTCTAAGAGTGGCTTTTAAAAAAAAAAAAAGAAACAAAGTGATTGATAGGCTATTTAGTATTTAGCCATGTTAGCTAATCCAACTAGCTAGCAGCTGTCTTACTTGCAATATCAGCTGCTGCCATTTTTCATGTGGACTCCATAAACATTAATGGATGTAGGGGGCGGGGATTTGTTTAAGTTAGCGACGCCAACAACAGGGAATAAAGTAGATACTATATTTATTCTGATCAAATACATTTGGATCAACGGCAACAAATTAAACCAGAATAACAAGCAATTTCCAAGATTAGTAACGGTACCGGTAAATTGGACCAGTAACGCGATACACTCACTGACACTACTCGTTACCGAAAAAAAGTATTGTAGATACAGAAACGTGATACTTTGTATCGCGTTACTCCCAAGACTGGGCACGGATAAGTATCATATATAATATTAGTGGCGTTAATTGCTGCAACTAGACATTCTCACATTTCATATACTTTTTTACATATCTGACAATTACTTTGACACAATAAATACTACTAATCTTGGTGTGTGTCGCAATTAATCACTGGGCCTCATCATTCCTGCTCTAACTAGGTAGAACAACAGCTTTTCATGTATGGTAAAGATGGGTTAGTGGTAAATGTGCACAGCACCAGACAATAACACCCATTTCATATGGAAACAAATTAAATAGCCTGGCTATCATTTAAATGTCTAAAAATTATCTGTTCAAAGTTTTGGTAGGTAAACTGTGTTTTTAACATCTCACATAGTATGACAGAATGAGTACTCATGTAGTGTTTGTAGAATAATTTCTGGCAAACACTGCATGAGTAGTCTTACAGCAGGGCTATGCATAATTAAATACACAGAAATTACAAATCTGTAAAGACAGCTTTTCAAACAGCCCTGAACACTCAGCTGTGTTTTAACAGTAGAGACACTCACAAGTTTTACTTTTAGAAACTGGCAGCTCAGTTGACTTGTTGTCATTGGCACATATTGTACTGTCCCAAGCAACAAGCAATATGATTATGCAAGATTAGGCATGCATTATTCATCAAATACGTTTGCCATATACGTGCCAAAAACACATACTGCAAAAAGCCAAATGTACAAAGACATAATTAACATTCACAAAAAATACAACATATTTATTTTTAAATGCATACCTCCTATCCAAATCGATCCAAGACAAATTTATCTGGAACACGCTAAATACTGAATAATGTGTAGCGTCCTATGATGTTTCAGTTTTAATTTTTTTTGGAAATACTGCAGCTTCTTAAATATGCCCACTATTATACATTATTATCAATGAGCACAAAAAGGTGTTCAAATCAATTTGCAGGTTGTGCTTTAGGGTCAATCCAAGGAAATATTTACCATTTTTAACCTTGACCTCTCACCTTTCTGATATTTTACATCCATAATGTAACCTTGGAGTAATGACTATTGTTATACTTTTTAGAAGAACAAAAAACACAAACCATCATCAAGAAAATGTAATTAGGGACAAAGTCCATTTTCATTCCATTTTTGGCCTACCCACCTCTACTTTCGAGATTTACAGTCTGACAACCGCTCATTCTGAACAAATTTGCCTCAAGGACCCATAAAGTCCGCCATATTGGATTTTTTGTTAATTAGCATTTTTTGTAAAACGCTTAAAATGCTACTCCTCCTACAAAATTTGACCAATTGAGATGAAACTTGGTATACACACTCCTTAGACCATGTCTCATAAATTTTGATATTTTCAAAGATGGCCGAATGACGAGCCAATGACATTTCACTGGGCGTGGCTTATCACAAAAATGCTAATAATTCCAAAACGATTTGACAGAAAGCTATGAAACTTAGGTAGGGTAAGGTAGGTCTGTTAAGAATACCATTAGGACTTGACCTCTACAGTTCTATCCCAATCGAGCCATGTGGTGGCGCTATAGAGTTCCAAATATAAAGGAATATAAAAAGATTCACTAAAAATCAGTTCCTTTGCAGAGATGTATAACTTGCTACAGTGACAAAGAGCCGGATTTGGATCATAGATGTTTAGTAATTTGGTGGGCGCCATCTTCAATTTGCCGACATTTTGGCTTAAATGTACTCATTTATTACTTCTGAGTTTTTCCTTAACCGCTTGGCTGATTCTCATGAAACTTGGCAAATAGTTAGAAGTTTTCATCTCACAAGCTCACACCAAATTTCGTGGCGATAGGCCAGTTGGTGGCACTGTAGTGCACGTGTAAATATTGTGACATTGACACGCCCACTGCTGACGCCCCGTTTGACCTAGAGTCACAAAATGTGGTATACAGGTCCCTCTGCTCATGTTGAACAAATTTACCTCAAGGATCCATGAAGTCAGCCGTATTGGATTTTCCGCTAATTAGCCTTTTTTTGTAAAACACTTAAAATGCTACTCCTCCCACAAAATTTGGCCAATTTGCATGAAACCACGTACACAAACTCCTTAGACCATGCTTCATAAAAGTTATATACAGAATTTTGATATTTTAAAAGATGGCCGAATGACGAGCCAATTAATTTTCAATGGCCGTGACTTATCACAAAAATGCTGATAATTCCAAAATCATTTCACAGAAAGTTATGAAACCTGGTAGGTCTATTAAGAGTAACATGCGGAATTGACCTCTACAGTTTCAACCCAATCGAGCCACGTGGTGGCGCTATATAGATCCAAATATAAGAAAATATTTAAAAATTCACTAAAAATCATTGACACGCCCACTGCATACGCCCCGTTTTATTTAGAGTCACCAAATGTGGTATAGAGGTCCTTCTGCTCATACTGAACCAATTTGCCTCAAGGAACAATCATGTTAGCCCTATTGCATTTTCGGCTAATTAGCATTACTTGTAAAACACTTAAAATACTACTCCTCCTATAAAATTTGACCAATTTACATGAAACCTGGTAAACACACTCCGTACACCATACTTCATAAAACATATATACAGAATTTTGATATTTTAAAAGATGGCCGAATGACAAGCTGAATACAGTCACAAAATTTGGAGTATATGTCCCGCTACTCCTGCCCAACAAATTTGCCTCAAGAAACCATGAAGTCTGCCATCTTCGATTTTCCGCTAATTAGCATTTTTTGTAAAACACTTAAAATGCTACTCCTCCTACAGAATTAGACCAATTTGCACCAAACCTGGCCGAATGAGAAGCCAATTAATTTTGCATTGGGCGTGGCTTATCACATAAATGCTAGTACTTCTAAAACCGTTTGATATAAAGTTCTGAAACTTGGTGGGTTGATTGAGAGTTAGATCAAGACTTGAGCCCTGCAGTTTTAACCCAATCAATCTGCGTGGTGGCACTAAAGAAATACAAATGTTGGGATAGCAGGTATGCCATCCGCCAAGTACACTATCTCTGTTTAACAGGTCGTCTACCGACTGTACCAACTGTGAAAGTTCCTGTAGCTTAGTGGTTAAGGCATTTGACTGCCATGTAGTAGGTTGGTGGTTCGATCCCCACCTGTTCCAAGTTTTTTTTTTGAGGCACACAATGTGCACGTCATTGTAAGAATGTTCTTTTTATTGCACAGGCTAAGAAATTTCACAATATTACCTGTTATCTGTTTGAATTATGAAGTCAGTAAGCCAAAACAATCTGATACCGCAACACACAAGTCTTATTTGGCCTCCTCATTTCTGTTAACCTGCTTTGGCCTAGTGGATACAATCTTGGCTTTCCATGTATGTGATCAGCGTTTCAATTCCAGCTTGGTACCAATGGCTACGTTAATGTTTGGCAAAACTATTGTGCAAATGCTATGCTTCTTTTAATGTTGTTTTCACATTAAAGGTTGTATCAGCGATTTTGGGTGGAAACATAAATGATCACATTCATCTGATTTTTCCTCACGATCCGCTAGCTGCCCGCCCCATAAGCAGGCCGTCAAAAAACCGCGTCTCTGTAGGCAGCCTATGCTCCGAGATCGTACACAAAAACAAATGGTACTACCAACCACTCAAAACCAAAATAAACAGTATTCCAACCAATCACAATGATCTGCACAAACGTGACGTCACTTCTGAAGCGAAATCCCAAACAAACATACTTATGAATAATTATGTTATGTTTTAAAAAATAGTGTTCAAGCATCCAGAATTATAACCACGTTAATAACGTTTGTAAGAAACCAAACCGTTTGTAAATCCGTCAAGATTTCAGCGAGATAAGAGTATTAGCGTTTGTGCTTTTGTTTGAACCAATTACCTTAGTTTTAGTTTTCGGACTGCTCTATTAACTACGCTGATTCATTCCTGTACCTGAGCACAGGAAACTGTTTAGGATACACTTGCACTGTAGCTGGTGCTTAAACAAATGTCAGCTCAAGATATGATTGCGCTCATTAAATAATTACAAGCAGAAGTTGGAACAAAATCCTGAAATGGATCAGCCCTTGTTGTGCACCCTTGGGTTAAAGGAACAGTTCATCCTTAAAGATTGATGAAAGTTTATCAAATTTTGTTTTGATTGTCTGATGGGTTGCCTTCCTTTCACCATACTTTCGGGAGGTTTATAATTTTTTCTTACAGATGAGAGAATCCCCATGGCAGATGGACACTTGTTGAAGTTATACGTCCATCCAGTCACCTTGCTCTTCATTACTTGGCAATTCTTCTTCTGGCACTTCTTCATGAGGTTCTTGTGGTTTAACTGTTCTTCCTGAAGCTTTTTGCAACAAGTGACAAATGTCCTTTTTTTTTTTTTTTAAGTTTATAGAGCTGTCAGAAAACAAAAACTAAGGTAACTGGTCAGAACAAAAACCAGGACCGGTGCTATGCATCCCTGCTCTAGTCAAACACCCCTTGTAATAGTACTGTAAAAGAAAAAGAGGGACATGGATATATCTGATTTTATAGAACATCATATGAAAAATTATTAATTCTTAATTAATTAATGCAAATAAAGAAGTCAAAGTATTAAAGAATTAAGTCAAAGTATTCAAACACTTGAAGAGCAAGTTTTGTGATTACAATGAGACCAAGATATTGTTTTTAACATTTACCAAGTATAACAATGGTCATTACTCCAAGGTTACATTTTGGGTGTCGGAAATCCGAAAGATCCGGGAGGTCAAGGTCAAAAAGGGTCCATTTTCCCACGGAATGACCCTTTAGTCATTTCATTCCCACCCTTCCAAACTAAGTTAAAGCAGTCATAAGACAGCATACAGCCGTCAGGAGACACCATGAACATATTTTACCGCAAAAGGGCAAACGGAAATGGGATAGTAGAATAAGTACAGCAAGCCTTTGTATCGACTTGGATTCAGCTAAACACCTGGAACAGCAATTCTACTAAGAATGCTACATTTCATTATATCGGGTCAAGAAGAGTCTCTGGGCTGATCCGTTTTAGAATCTTATTACCAGAACAGGCAAGAGATCGCCAACAAGGAGTCTGGAAGCAGGAAGCTAGCTTACACTGCTGATAGGAAAGAAATAACAATGAAATGATGAGTGGCGTCATACATTGCAACAAAGTCCAGCTAGAAATATAGATTATGCCATTTCTTTTTGAAGCTTAATTGTACAGTCAAACCCCATTGAAAATAGTGTGTTTCGAGGAAGAAAGAGTCATGCTAACCATACAATGTAAATTCTTCCAATATTTGCGAAACCAGCACAAGAGTCCTAAAATATTGATACGGGTTACTTTGGTTACTATACATATGAATACAGCTAGGCCAACAGCTTGCTAGCTTTGCAGACTATGCTATTTTCTTCAGTCATAATGGGCAGACAGCAAAAAAAAATTTTTTACTTGTTACATAGTAACAATTCTGATGCCACTGTTGTCACAAGTTGAACTGATTATGCAGTGAAAGGTTGTATAGAGATTTCATAAACACTTTCAACTGTTGTTTTCTGTGGATTTCCAATTAATCATGCACAGGACTTTATGTGCAACACTACCAGGGGGAGACGAGAAAAAGCCCGTTTTATCATCAGTGAAACACTGTAGAGCGTTTCCCCAAGGTTGCATTCTTACTGCTGTAAAACGAAACTTCCTACAGCACCTGTTTTTCTTATGGCATCCCACCTCAAAGGACTGACACACAGTATTGTTTCTCTGGAGCTTACAGTGCATCTGATACGTCAGGCCCTCAAGGCTGTGAGCAAAATGCGGAGAGAATGAAGAGAAATGGCTCAATGTGTCCTACGAAAAGCTGCAATGAGTAAACCTAAAAACTTTTCTAAAAGGGCTTTAAATTACCACAGAACACAGAGCATAAGGGAAGGGTGGACAAAAAAAAAAACCACAAAGGGGGGAGAGAGAGAAAGAAAAAAAAACTACACAAAGGTCTCTCTCTGCACTGTTAATGTGACACCAGTAATGCAACCAATTTAGATTGTTGTTATTTCTCAGCTCCCACTGCAGTAAACTGATGGGAATCAACACTGACCTAACACACTGAGTTTTCTACATGATAAATACTGTGATTGGGGGGGAAATGTATGGAAATAGTAGTTGTAAAAATGGATACTGGGAAATGAAATGCTGTTCTATTTACACCAAGCTTTTTGAGTGAAAATTTATATAGGGCTACTGCTCACCAGACTTCAATAGGCTAGACCTAAATAAACAAGGTTATGAGGAACTAGGCCTATATAACTTCAGTCATGCTAAAAAGAGAGAAGCAACCAAATCCAAAATAATTTTCCCCTCAGGGGTAGGACAGAGGAATGCGTTTATTTCCACAGCAACAGAAATAAGAGAGAAATCAACAGGAGTTACACAGTTTACTGCACTTTTAGCAAAGGATAATGTGCATGTATCTAAACAGAAACCCAGTGTACCCCACTCATTTACTGTATTTAGCCATTTTATACTGCATTAATTACCTTATCAGTCAACTTTCCTGCAAATTAACAACTAAATTGCATTACAGGTCATGGGTGCGAATAGCAGCCAGTGAACTTGCAAGTTAATGGGGACATTCTGTGTTAATTTGGACAAAGAATTCCCTTGACATCTTGCATTTTCCTGAAATGTTCCACAAAGAAACTTCCTATGGAGGAAGGATGTTCGATGCATATATGAGATGCGTCACAAATACATTAGAAAATTACAATTAAAGTGCCCATTTTGAGTCATCTTCGGGCCCTACACAGGTGCCTCCTTTAAGAGCCTGTAATTTTTGAACAGTACATGGTACAGACAACAGCTTGGTACTGTTATAATCCTTATAGGGCATTCTAATATATGACAGTAATTGCATTTCTTAAAGATATTTATACAGTCATTTATTAATTCTGAAAAATATTAATATTTCAAAGGTACCTTTTTTCTATAAGCACAACTAAATTCAGAGTGGGATCTCTGATACTTTCTGAGCTACAGGCCATTGTATGCAGGTGTCAGATAATGCAAACAAAAAATGTTTTGCATGAAATATGTTTTTCTATTTGGTTCCAAGAGGACAGAAATATACAGATTACTTTTTCTTCTTTTTATTTTTTAAAAGTAAAATAATTTTCTTTATCATTTGTTGTGTAGAATACCAAAAAACAATGACTTTCATGCCATGCTTAAATTCAGAGCAGCTATAAACGCAATGTTTTCCATAATGGAAATTGTACCCTATCGACCAACACGCAAAACAAAATTCTATATTCAGTAGGTCTTTTTTCTCATTATTCAAGGGTCCAAAAGGGCATAGCATGCCAAGTATTCAGACAACAACTTGTCAAGAGCTGGGAATAGAATATTGAATACAGCCTCCCCTAAATAAAAACTAGCTTGCTCAGTTCACTTTAGCAATTCAGCTGTCAGCCCATTTTAAACCATACAGCAAAATTACTTCCCAGTTAAATATTTTGAATGATCATGGAGCGGAAAGATGGAGCTGTATTTCACATTTATAACTTCATTCAGCTACCCAAAAAGGAAATGTCCCACATGACCTCAGCGAAGGCAGACTCGAAATTCAATCTCACCACAAAACCTTGTTTGAATACCACGCTACAGTAACACAGACCTCTGTGGTAAAACACCATTGGTGAAAGAAAAGTACACGTCGGGATAGGGTTTCTGCTTTAAAAGGCTACTCAGTACTTGAGATCTTTTAATATTGCATTTAATAAACCAGCTTTTGTTGATCACGCGTGACTTTGTTGACCCAAAGCATCATATTTTCCCACAATCTTTTAAAAACCCCATGTGCCCCCAGTGGCCATGTTAATTAGATGCCAGCATCTTACATTAACATTAATCTTTAATTACTGCTTTTATTGATTTATCTGTTATTGATTCAAGGTGCAGCACTATTACCCCTGGGCCTATTGTGAAACTCAGACTCTTCACACTTTGATGCAAAAAAGAATAATCATTTTTTTAAATAAAAAAAATTTTTAAAAAGGGGGAAAAAATAAAAATAGAAAAAACCATCTTGATCGGTAAAACCACTACACAGATTACAACAGCAATAACAAGGAAGTACTCACCAAAGAAGGGCTGAAGTTGACAACTCAGGTTGATGACTATGATAGTTTATAATCCAAAAACAAGACAATTGGCTGCTAATCCTACTGTACTGGCATTGACAAAAACAAATCATCCCGAGTCATAAGCAGTCAATCCACTCAGTAGCCTTTTTATAGAAAACATAGGCTAGGAAAAGTCACTGCGTTATTTCCCTTTGAGCTGAATGCGTTTTCAGGAGCACCTGAAAACAAGCTTTTCTATGTAACCTAAATACAATTTTCAAATGTTTTTCTAAAAAGGCTACTTCCAACTTTACAAACAGTGAAAAAATATTCTATTCTATATCAAGCTACTTGCAGATAGCAATTTTTGCAGAATGTACGAGTGACAGCTTTACGCAGGCTCTATTGATTATTTATCGGCGAATGCTTGCATAAAGAAAATCATGGCAAGCAAGAGTAAGAAGACATATGAACAGGGCCGTAAAAACCTTCACTTTGGACAAAGTATTGAAGGAACTGGAAAGGAGTGAAAGTAGCGGCAGCCAGTGACTGTCTCTCCGGACTGGAGAGTTTACGAAGACGGCTTGGATCCTCTTCAGGGTCTAAACTCTATATACAGTCAAGCTGGAAAGTCTCCCCACCCCTTTCACCTTCTCCACGTTTTATTACGTTACAGACATATTCTACAATAGATTGAGTTCATTTTTTGTCTCAAAATTCTACACAAAATAGCCCATAATGACAAAGTGAAAACAGGTTTTTAGACATTTGTGCTAATTTATAAAAAATCTAAATGTAAAATATCATATGTACACAAGTGTGCACACCCTTTGATATGACACCCAAAAGTGAGCTGAGGTGCATTTTGTTTCCACTGATACTGCTTGAGATGTTTCTACAACTTAATTGGAGTCCACCTGTGATAAATTCAATTGATTGGACATGATTGGGGATTGCCAACACCTGCCTATATAAGGTCCCACAGATGACAGTGCATGTCAGAGCAAATTCCAAGCCATGGGGTCAAAGGAATTATCTGCAGACCTCAGAAACAGGATTGTGTCAAGGCATAGATCTGGAGAAGGGTACGGAAAAATCTCTGCAGCTTTACAGGTCCCAAAGAGCACAGTGGCCACCATCATTCATAAATGGAAGAAGTTTGGAACCACCAAGAATCTTCCTAGACCTGGCCGCCCGGCCAAACTGAGCAATCGGGGAAGACGGGCCTTGGCCAGGGAGGTGAGCAGGAACCCGAGGGTCACTCTGACAGAGCTCCAGCGTATCCTTGTGGAGATGGGAGAACCTTTCAGAAGATCAACCATCCAGGCAGCACTCCACCAATCAGGCCTTTATGGTATTGGCCAGACGGAAGCCCCTCCTTAGTAAAAGGCACATCACAGCCCGCTTGGAGTTTGCCAAAAGGCACCTAGAGGACTCTCAAACCATGAGAATCAAGATTCTCTGGTCTGATGAAACCAAAATTGAACTTTTTGGCCTGAATACCAAGCGTCACGTCTGGAGGAAACCAGGCACCGCTCATCACCTGGCTAATACCATCCCTACAGTGAAGCATGGCGGTGGCAGCATCATGATGTGGGGATGTTTTTCAGCAGCGGGAACGGGGCGACTAGTCCTGATAGAGGGAAAGTTGAATGCAGCTAAGTACACCGAGATCCTTGAAGAAAACCTGCTCCAGAGCGCTCTGGACCTCAGACTGGGGCGAAGGTTTACCTTCCAACATGACAACGACCGAAGCACACAGCCAAGAGAACAAAGGAGTGGCTTCGGAGAAAATCTATGCATGTCCTTGAGTGGCCCAGCTAGAGCCCAGACCTGAATCCAATTGAACATCTGTGGAAAGAGCTGAAAATGGCTGTGTACCGACGCTCCCCATCCAACCTGACGGAGCTTGCAAGGATATGCCAAGAGGAATGGGCAAAAATGTCCAGAAACAAGTGTGCCAAGCTCGTAGCTTCTTTCCCAAGACGCCTTGAAGCTGTAATCGCTGCCAAAGGTGCAGCAACCAAGTATTAGGCTAAGGGTGTGTACAGATATGTAACCCCTAAATAACCTATTTTTGTCAGTAAAATAAAATTGCATATTTTCTAAAAACCTGTTTTCACTTCGTCATTATTGGCTATTGTGTGTAGATGTTTGAGGCAAAAAAATGAACTCAATCTACTGTAGTATAAGTCTGTAACATAATAAAATGTGGAGAAGGTGAAAGGGGTGGGGAGACTTTCCGGCTTGACTGTATTTATTGTTTACACAGGTTACCATTGGTTCTGTTATGTAATATAATTCAATTGGTATTAGTATTAGTAAATCTTCCAGGTTTTAGGTTTACAAAGTAGGCAATTTTATGATTACGATTATGTACGTTTATTCAGTTTCTGTATGTGCCAGTTGTAAATATGTGCTTTATGTAGCTATTGTTTTGTTTTTTTGTACCTTTATTTTATATTAATCTCTTTTTCAAAATAGACCTGGCCAAGGTAGCAGCCAAATATGTTTAAAAGTACAACATAAAATACACAATACATCAGACAACATGATTCACTATTAATGCACAAGTGTGCAAAGATACCAATGTACATATTCCGACTAGGGTTGTACGTTACATGAAAATTATTAGTATTTTGTGGACATTTTGGATATTGAGGTAATTTTGGGAATTCATACTGTTAACAATATCTTTCATAAATCAGTACAAATTTACAAATTTAAGTAAACCCCCATTCCAAAAAAGTTGGGACAGTATGTAAAATGCACATGAAAGCAGAAAGCAGTGATTTGTAAATTCTCTTTTACATACATTTAATTGAAAACATATATATATATTTACATATATATTTAATGTTTTACCTTACCTTTTACCTTACTTTATTGATTTTTGTAAATATACGCCAATTCCGAATTTCATGCCTGCAACACGTTCCAAAAAGTTGGGACAGGGGCAAAAAAAAAATTTTTAAAAGACAAAAAAACTTGTTTGGACCATTCCACAGGTAGACAGGTGTTGCTATCATGACTGGGTATAAAAGGATATCAAAAGAATATCTTATTTCCAGGTGCTCTTTTTTTTAAGAAATTTGTTCTGATTTTTCCCCATTTTTCTCCCAATTTAGTAGCCAATTGAACCCCTATTCTAATTCAATTTCCCCCGTGTAGCAACCGCTAGAGAACCACCGCTACACAACCCTGTCAGCCGGTATAGGAAGGAGGTCGCCACGTCCTCTACAGGGCGCGACTCCTCGAGCTCCTCACCGTGAATCCAGCTCGCCCAGGGCCGCTATGCGTGCAGCGATTCTCTCCGAGCCCCTCCCCCCACCCGGAAGCAGCCGCCGCCAATTGCTGCTCCCACAGGGCGCCAGCCATGCTCGGATCTGGCAGGACCGGGGCGCAAACCCCGATCCTCGGAGCACAACTGCACCGACTGAAAGTCGGCGCTCTTACCGTTGTGCCACGCGACGGCCCATTTCCAGGTACTCTTATGCGATACTATAATCTCTCTGCATTTCAATGGATCTCTATGGGAATTGGGGGGTGGGACTAGATTAAGCTGTAAATTATCAAAATTATGGATCACTTGTTTCTCCTGATTTATTTTTCCATAGAGTCCAATAGGAAAATGAGTCAGGAGAAACGACCCTTAAAGTGATCCATCTATATCGACTGCATATCTGGCAGCAGAGTGATGGTTTGAGGCTCATTTGATATCTCAGACCCTTGATGACTTACAGCCATTTAGCCAACCATGGGTTCCATACTATTCTCATGTAATTTACATCTTAATCTATTCCCACCCAATTCCCATAGAGATCCATTCAAATGCAGAGATTATAGTATCGCTTGTAGGAGTACCTAAAAATAAGATATGAAGAGTTTTGATATCCTTTTATACCCAGTCATGATAGCATCACCTGTTTACCTGTGGAATGTTCCAAAATTCAAAATTTGATGCCTGCAACACGTTCCAAAAAAGTTGTTTTTTTTTGGTTGTTTTAAAAACCAACTTTTTTGGAATGTGTTGCAGGCATCAAATTTTGAATTAGCGTACCTTTACAAAAAACAATCATTTCGATAAGGTAAAACATTAAATATCTTTTCTTTGTACCGTTTTCAATTAAGTATATGTATAGAAGACAATTTACAAATCACTGCTTTCTGCTTTTATGTGCATTTTACATACTATCCAAACTTTTTTGGAATTGGGGTTTGTATGTCTTAGGTTTTTTATGTATTGGACCCATTTGAGGGGTCACTGCAAATACTTTGCACACATTGTTTTTTTTTGTTTGTTTGTTTTGTTTTTTTTTAAACCATGGGTTTTAAGAAATGTCAACAAACATGACGGCGGTTTACTACAATGTGGACACATTTATTTGCATGTTTTCTTATGAAATGCAGTTTGTTTAACAAAAAGCATATTATACAAGTTAACATAAATGCAAAACTATACTGTAGTCATTTCCTTTAAGATGGCAAATTAGATATGCCTATGTATTAGGAATAACTTTTGAATAAAATGAGGTTAAACAATCTGGACAATTCAGATTCAGTGTCCTCTTTGATGGGCTCAAAGAGTTTCAAGTTTGACCAAATAGCCACCAGTTTCTCAACTATTTTGTTTGTCAGCCTGTTACATACTCTATGCCATGTGTTCCACCAAACAGAGACCAGTTCCGTTCTGATGCAGCTGATGCTGGGGGGGGATCTGGAGAATAACTGAAGCAACAGGCAACATGGCTTCATACTTCCTTCCACCAGGTTGCTGCCTTGATGCGCTTGGCTGCCTTCCAGATGGAATTAGTACTCCACAGCCTTCCTTGCTGGAATGTTTTGCCAAACTTATAAGAACTTTCCCCTGATCTAGATTAAGGTATTGTGCAATGGCAGTCATGGTACCATATGCAGCAGAAACCTGCTCTCCAGAAAGGACCTGAGCCTGTTCAGCACATTTTACTTGTTTATCATTTTCTTCAACTTGTGTTTTATTAGCCTTGTTTAACCTTCCTATTATTTTAGGGTCTATATGACCGGAAATTACTTTGTTTTTTATGATTTCAATTTGGTGATTTTCTTCAGCAAACGCCTTATGACATCGTAAAGAATTAGGAAATGTTTGGAACTTTTTATTTTTTATTTTTATATATATACACTACTCACAAAAAGTTAGGGATATTTGGCTTTCGGGTGAAATTTATGGAAAATGTAAGTTCACGCTACAGTGATATTATACGTATCATGAAAGTAGGGCATTTAAGTAGAAGCATGCAATGGTGATTTCCTCATCTCAAACAATTTATTGAAACAAAAGCCAACAACAGTGGTGGGTATACCACAACAAAAATGTCAATGTCTCAATAACTTGTCATGTGCCCTTGAGCATCAATTACAGCTTGACAACGACGTCTCATGCTGTTCACAAGTCGACTTATTGTCTGCTGAGGCATGGCATCCCACTCTTCTTGAAGGGCGGCCCTCAGGTCATTGAGGTTCTGGGGTACAGAGTTACGAGCCTCTACACGGTGAGTCAGCTGATCTCATAGGTTTTCTATGGGATTCAGGTCTGGAGAAAGTGCAGGCCACTCCATTTGAGGTACCCCAGTCTCCAGCAGCCTTTCCCTAATGATGCGACCTCGATGAGCTGGAGCATTGTCGTCCATGAAGATGAAATTAGGCCTGTGTTGTTCATGCAGGGGCACAATGACTGGATTAATGATGTTATTCAGGTAGTATGGGCTTGTCACTGTACCATTCACAAAGTGTAGGGCAGTTCTGTATTGACTAGACACACCTGCCCACACTGTAACACCGCCACCACCAAAGGGTCGTCTGGTGACAACAGTGGCTGATGCATAGCGCTCTCCTTGACGTCTCCAACATCGTTGGCGGCCATCATTTCTGCTCAACGTGAATCGACTTTCATCAGAGAACAGCACTGAGGCCCACTGGTCCCTCGTCCAGCGTAAATGCTCCCTGGCCCATGCAAGACGATGACGCCTGTGCCTGGTGGTGTGGTCAGGTACCCTTGCAGGTCGTCTAGCACGCAGACCACGCTGATGTAAACGGTTTCGAATGGTCTGACGTGACACTTGGGTGCCTCTCACCTCCCTTAAATGTGCCTGGAGTTGAGTGGCATTCATCATCCGGTTCCGCAGGGCACTGTTCACAATGAAGCGGTCATCAGTGTGGGATGTGGCCAAAGGACGTACACTTCTATGCCTTTCTGTGACTCTTCCAGTCTCTCTGTATCTCTGTTGCAACCTGCTGATGACACTCTGTGACACTCTAAGCTCAGTGGCCACTTCCCTCTGAGAACATCCTGTTTGAAGCCTCGCAATGGCGAGGTACTGTTGATCAATTGTTAGGTGTCGTCTTGGTCTCATGATGTCAAAATGTGAACAGCATGATGAAGAGGACTGTTTAAATACCAATTCTAATTGAACCAGGAAATTTATTAGTCGATTCATGGATCAAACACCTGTTGTGAATTTTGCCGTTCAGCTCCTTGTTAGAGAACAGCAAGTTGTGCAAAAAGTACTGAAACATTGAATAGTTGGACATGTACATTCAAAAGTTTAGAGAAGGTCAAATTAATTTCACCTGTAAAGGTTATAGTGCATTTTAGGTTCATCCTGAAATTTCACCCGAAAGCCGAATATCCCTAACTTTTTGTGAGTAGTGTATATATTGACCTGCAACATCACCTTAACACAAATGGCAGTAAAATTCTAACATAATAGGAAGGCTAGGCAGGAGATTGAAAACTCCCAAAATTACCAGAAGTTACCAGGAAAATACCCCTGCTTTGCAACCCTAGTTCTGACCCACTACTGCCCATTTCTGCAAACAATGAAGGTGCGCATAATGATTAGGTGCGCTGTTACAAATGCCAGGTTTTGGAAAACTCCCTGTTCTGGGTTCATGGCCTGTAGTGGGGCAAGATGACAATTTGTACTTATATATTTACTAGTGTTTCTACTAAAGTATCACAGAAACTAGATATATATAAAGAGGACTTGTAAAGTGACCTGCAGCAACAAAGTCAGTTATCAAACATTTGCCAGATAGAACTGCAGATACAGTTATTCTGCTGGTAGTTAGCCACATAGGCTATTGGATATAGTGAATATTGATAACCAGTGCTTTTTTTTTTTTGTCAAAATGATTCATCTTTTTTTCAGCAAGGAGAGTGAAGTCTCCCCATCTGCTGAAACAGCCCCCTCACCACTTCAACAGTCATCCCCTCTGCTTCAGCTGGTGCCCCATCTACTAGGAAGAGGAGATTCCTTCCCACCCCTCCCCCACCTCACACCTCAAGGTCTACAGCAAAACCTGTTTTGCGCAGGAAGGCCAGCACATCCACCCCTGCTGCTGCAGCCTCACATGTGTCTGCGTGCGATAGCCAAAGACAAGTTACTGTTGGTGAAAGACACAAGTTGCCTCACTTCACACTTCCCTGTGAATTTTCTTTGTAAGCTTTGATGACTAATAAGGGGTGCCGAGAACTGGTTGGCTATTATTATTATTATCATCATCATCAGTTGTTGTAGTACGTTTAGTACAGATTTTAAATACTCTCTAAAAGAGGACACCTTTGACTAAAGTACAGGGCTTAGCCAAAAAGAGAATGTATAAATAAAAATATGTGGTTTGTGGGGTACCGGAAGGTACTACACTTGAATTATAAGAATTTGCTTCTGTGTGTGGACTATGGCTGGGAAAAAAGATATACACAATGGACCTCATTCACTAATCACTCTAAGAACAATGTGTTCTTAAGACTTTCTTTAAAACGTTTTTTTTACAAACATTTCAAGAAGAAACTGGTGTTTGCGTTCTGAGCTTCTGTTCTACCCAAGAAAAAAGTCCAAAAAAGAAAACATTGGTGAATGCCAGAATGTTCATAAAAACATTTTAACATAGAATGGTTGGTGAATGGGCTCATCTTTGGGAAATCACATGTAAAATTTTACTGCCTTGTTCAAATCACTCCAAACATTTTTCCTGGTGTTGTAGACATCCTGGGGTGCTACTGGAAAACAAAATCTAGTTTAATCCAGAAATACATGTAATCACTACAGAATAAAGAAAATACAAAACGATTTTTGGATTTTTTTGTTTTTCAGAATATATAGCCTATTTCCTGTTTGTTTACAGAGTGAGACCCCCATAGGATCAGGGGATGTAGTCATTTTGGTACAAGGGTGAACCATTTGGCAAACGTTGAACCATTTCTGTATTGTATAGTTTTGGAGATGGGGTTTACTTAATTCAATGGAAAACAGGCAGACATTCTTACAGAAAGCCCTGGGATTTAAGGAGTTGATAATTATAATCACAGAAAATCAAGTCTTGTTCAGTCAATCGTATCAGTGTGTATATCAACACAGAACACACAATGCTGATCAGAATGGTTTAGGGGTAAGAACTTCCCTTGTCGTTAGAGATTTCATGGGCGAAACAACTGTAACCAAGTCATCTCTTTCGCCCATCGGGTCACCACCACCTCGGAAACGTGCACAAGTGAAAAAAATTATTCTTTATGAATAACGATGTTTCAATCGAAATGTAAAATAAAATTTAAACTCCAGCACGAAATCAGATTTGATTTGAAATATGAAATAGGTAAACCTGCTCACATAATGTTGGCCCATTTCTTGGCATGTAACACATGTGTACAATATCTAAGGTTAAGTTTGCTAAAATTAGTTAATCAAAGCAAGAAATACAAGACTAGGCAAGCCTAGCTCAGCCCAGACACCTGTATGCGGCCAGTGGGAAACATTTGACAAGACACGGTTCTGGAGCATGCAGGTTGGCCTACATACCAGGGCGACGGAGTGCATCTGATTCTCAAAGTTGTGTGTGTGTGTGTGTCAGAGTATGTGAGCGTAATTTAATTAGAGTGATGAGCACTATTAGGATGTTACCACTTTACAAGCTCCAGTTCGCTCGGGTTTATATATTGTGATAAAAATGGACATTGCAACTGGCTACATTTGGTTGAAAAGTGAAAGTTTTCTATAGCCGACTAGGATGTAGGTTATATCTGGGTAAAACCTGAGGTAACATTAACCAAGTCCGTCTATGTCAAAACGTCTTTCAGGATTTCCACTAGGGTTGTCACAATATTCCATTATCATATCGTCGATATGCCTTTAAGAAATATCGTGATATTCAATATTATCGTTCGTATATAATTATAGTTGATTAATGACAACGTAAACAGAAGTAATTACCACGTGTGGCAGCATTGAGTTCTAATTGCAGTAGCCTTAGCGTTGCTTCTGGATCCGTGTACTTTTTGGCCAATTGTTTCACGTTTCATAAACAGAAATTAAAAAACAAGAAACGAATGGTTATTTGTTCTGGATCCGTGTATAAATGAATATAATTTTTTTTTCGTAACTTAGTAGCTAGACACTTCATAGATCACTCCAAAATTAATGTGATGACAAACATGTGGCCGTATTACGTTTCGAACTATCCCAAAAAAAAACTAGTAAAAATGTTGCAATGCAATGTTTTCTGTTATGTCTGCATATGACAAATTATTTATTGCCATCTCCTGTCGGCTCTCATAGGCATAATGTTATAATTCACTCATAATGACTGTGTGGTTAGCGAAAATGTTTGTTGTATTCCCATCCTTAGTTGTGACGACTTTTTAATGCATTTACAACATGTTACCTTGTCGACATTCGCCGGTTCTCCGATATCACTGGGTTTGTAGCTGAAAAAATCCCAGATTGGTGAAGTGGTGTTTTTCCTTGAAACAAGATCAGCCATCTTCTCTCGCTTTCTCTTAACTAATGATGACGATCAGTCACGAGATAGGATAATACATTGACACCGTGGCTGTTACATCTATTGTTGTGAGGCATCAGAACTAAAATAGAAAATTGTGCGAGAACACTTAGATTTGTCGGGCAGGCCATGGCACATGCAGTAATGTAAATATTTTGAGTTATACAAATTTTGAAATATAAACTCAGTATTATTTCCGACCAATATTATTATTTAACAGTATATATGCATGTTTTGTCCTTAGAATAGCAATAATATATTTTTTTTTAAATATAGTAGCTACAGACAGTCATCTCTGCGATATTTTCAAATATCGCCATACCCGATATTATTGGATATCGTGACCACCCTAATTTCCACCCCTCTATACATTGTTTGTATTGACAGAATCCACTTCGTTCGCGTTCACATACGTGCTGAGTGTCACATTTGAGACTATAGCAGTGAATAGAGAGCGACAAATACCCTATTCTGGATTATCACCCCAAGGGAGCACAGAGCAACTAACGAACATATTTTGCTGCCATTTGGACTCATATTATGGCCAGGTAACTACCCAACCCAAAGTTCTACCAAAGTTCAGTTGTGCTTTAATCTCTTCTTGGTTTTAATCCTTTCCATTTTCCTGGGACCAACAACAACACAACTTATTCCTTTCTCTTCTCCCGCCTCTGCCCTTGCACAGTAGAGCAATAGATAAACAATACAACATTTCATGATAAAAGTATGTCATTAAATCAGAATTTAAACCTTCACAGAAAATACATTTCAAAGAAAACTAATTCGATCAAAATAAATCGCATATTACAGTAGTAAAAAGGGTAGACAGCAAACTTTTTACCGAAATTACTCAAATTTACGCATGCTCTTTACAAGTCTCCAAATTTGTGATGCGCTTTTCAACGCATCACACATCACGCATCACAACGCATTATTATTATTTTTTTAAGTCTTTTAGGCCCGCACGCTCTGCGTCCGGGCAAAAAAAAAACACGTTGTTAAGGTTAGTTGTAAGCTGTGGGCATGTTGTGAAAAAATAACACTAGCTGTCAAAATTAATCTACTGTCTGATGAATTATTCAATATACACCAAAAAACAGACATTACTATGAAATTGAAAATTGACCAACGTTAACTAGCTAGCTATCCTAAATGACTAGACCAAGTCGTAGGATAAATGAGCGATCTAAGTTATCTGTTATGAGAGCGTAAAACAAACGTCAAAGCCAGCGTGGTTAGTTGGCTAACATCATTAGCTTCATCGTGTTAAGATGGAATTTAATATGTAACTTATTAACAGTTTTTTCATTCACATCCACAGACTGTAGATAGCCAACGTATCCTGATGACAGAGATAAAATTAGAGACTAACAGATAGGCTACTGCATCTACTGCATCTTGATTTATTACAGCTCACTCACCAGCCACCCTTTTTTTCATTTAGCTTAACCAGCTAGCAATCATTCATGAAAATACATACAAGCCATCGTCGATGTAAAACAGGCGAAACATTTACACATGATCGCTTCCCATATCCAGGCGACTGCATATAACGTTACATCAACTTAAATTTAAGGTCAATAAAGCCAGCCAACTCACCGGCTAAAATGAACGTGCATCATGTTCTCTAACATAGATAGCAGTCTCCTTGCGTTAGATGACGTCCCCCATGTCATACATACATGGAGCCAACGTGTTAGATAAAAACAGAATAAAGTACGCGTTTACTTGCCGCTGTCTCGAGCACCGGCTTGCTTGTCAGCTACGGCGCAGAAAAAAAAACAACACAAGCGTACTATTTATGAAGCTGGTCACTATTTTGCAGGAAGGTGCAATGGAATCCCCGCAAGCGCAGTGTGCCAGTTTCATCGAAACTCACGTATGAAATACTGGGACACTTTGTCGCAAGCAATTAATATGGCCTTTTAACGCCCTGAAAGCACCAAGGGGAATCGCTTGCTTCTGTGCTGAACTCAACCGACGCAACAGTTTAGCCTCGTTTAATGTTATGTGTAAACCATAAGAAACAGCAGGAAGTTATAGCCACAATGTTGAAAAGGAAGCAGAAAAATTGCAAACATAACGAACTGCAATTTCATTAGCTGCCGGTGGAAACCACTAATAAGTTAGTTGTATTTTTTATTGCTATCAGACTCGTTACTTTGTTAAGGTATTAACAAGATTCTGAGCTTGCTGGTGAAACAAAGTCGTTGTGGTTAATACAATAAACAACAATTCTACAGAGATTCGTGATACTTTGCGCACAGTTCTGTAGCTAGCAACCTTGCATTAGCGAAGCAGTATAAACACACGACTAATGGCTGTTGCTAGCTGGCCAGCTGGGTTAGACTAGCCATAACGTTATTTGACGTACACCGTAGCCAACTATCGTATTAGCTAACGTTACATTAGCTAACATTATAGGCTACTGCACCATCGCTAGTTTAGTGTTTCCCTGAGAATCTGCGACATATTTTCACGAGATTACAGCAAATTCCCCACATAAAGCCCTCAGTTTACCCGTCGTTAGAATATTGCCTTGTGAAAGTGGTTCGCTTAAAGCTTTACCAAAAACATTTAAAGCGTAGGCAAACAGCCGCATCTCTTACCAGCTAGGTATCCCGCCCTTCTGACAGCGAATCCCTAGCCTGGGAGAGTTCCAAATGAGTGATCCGTAAGATTCCCTAGCTAGACAGATTACACATACTTGCCCTCAGATTGAAGGGCGGAAGTTCAGTGGTCGTCATTCTACGGGGTGTTCCAATTCTCCTTTGTAGGGTTTAGCTCTGATGTAGGCTCTAGGCTACAAACCCTATGGACTGGAATCTACAATAGGTTTCAGCGCATCGTTAGATAGCATGTTTCAATATGTGCAGTTGTTTACAGGCCCCACAATGCTTATTCCAAAAAAGTGTATAAAATGTAAATACAAACAGGAAGCAATGATTTGCAAATCCTTTTTGACCTGTATTCAATTGAAAAAAGTACAAAGACAAGATATTGAATGTTTTAACTAATCAATTTATTTTAGAAAATATATGCTCATTCTAAATTTGATGCCTGCAACACGTCCCAAAAAAGTATGTTTACCACGGTGTATGTTTGCCATCACCTTTCCTTCACCTTTCCTTTTAACAACACTCAGTAATTTTATGTGAACTGAGGACAATAGTTGTTGTAGTTTTGAAAGTGGATTTTTTTCCCATTCTTGCTTGATATAAGACTTCAGCTGCTCTGTTGTCTTGTTGTATTTTGCGCTTCATAATGCGCCACACGTTTTCAATGGGAGACAGGCCTGGACTTCAGACAGGCCAGTCTAGCGCCCGCACTCTCTGACTACGAAGCCACGCTGTTGTAACGTGCAGAATGTGGCTTGGCATTGTCTTGCTGAAATAAGCAGGGACGTCCCTGAAAAAGACATCTCTACTGTATACGTATATATACAGTCATGGACGAAAGTGTTGGCACCCCCTGTAAAGATGAGCAAAAAGGGTTATAAAAAATTCACCGTTTGGTGAATTAGCTTAATCTCACACTGAAAAAACAAGAAGAATCCAACCTTTAATTGACGTTAATTTATTATGAGAAAAAAAAAATCCCACATCAAGAAATAATGATTTTTAACAAAACCACGTTGGCCACAATTATTGGCACCCCTGCATTTATATATAGAATAAAGTAATAATTTTTAATATTTGGTCACATATCCTTTGCATGCCATGACTTCCTGATGTCTGTGACCCAACAACATCAAAAGACTCTTGATATCTTATTTTCTGGTACTCTTACAAGCGATACTATAACATCTCTGCATTTGAATGGATCTCTATGGGAATTGGGGGGTGGGACTAGATTTAGCTGTAAATTATGCTGGAACAGTATGGAATACATGGTTGGTAAAATGGCTGTAAGTCAACAAGGGTCTGAGGTATCAAACAAGCCTTAAACAATCACTCTGCTGCCAGATATGCAGTAGATATGGATGGATCACTTTAAGGGTTGTTTCTCCTGACTTATTTTTCCATAGAGTTCAATAGGAAAATTTGTCAGGAGAAACAACCCTTAAAGTGATCCATCCATATCTACTGCATATCTGGCAACAGAGTGATGGATTAAAGCTTGTTTGATACGTCAGACCCTTGATGACTTACAGCCATTTTGCCAACCATGTGTTCCATACTGTTCCAGTGTAATTTACAGCTAAATCTAGACCCACCCCCCAATTCCCATAGAGATCCATTCAAATGCAGAGATGTTATAGTATCGCTTGTAAGAGTACCAGAAAATAAGATATCAAGAGTCTTTTGATGTTGTTGGGTCACAGACATCAGGAAGTCATGGCATGCAAAGGATATGTGACCAAATATTAAAAATTATTACTTTATTCTATATATAAATGCAGGGGTGCCAATAATTGTGGCCAACGTGGTTTTGTTAAAAATCATTATTTCTTGATGTGGGATTTTTTTTTCTCATAATAAATTAACGTCAATTAAAGGTTGGATTCTTCTTGTTTTTTCAGTGTGAGATTAAGCTAATTCACCAAACGGTGAATTTTTTATAACCCTTTTTGCTCATCTTTACAGGGGGTGCCAACACTTTCGTCCATGACTGTATATATATATATATATATATATATATATATATATATATACAAAATATGGGAAACACCAGTTTACCAGAAAACATAAAACACCTGCCACATGTTTGCTATGCAAAACCTCAACCTCTGTTCCTAACCTGATTATCTATGCTGTTTTGTGAATCTTTTGTGCCATGTGTACATTTTATATGATAAATTGTTTTCTTTATAATTATGCCAATCAACCATAATTGCATGTTAGTCATATTTTTATGAAATGCTAATAAATCATAAATGACATGTCGCTGTTATATCAGTAATAAGTGACTACACTTCAACAAATGTATAAGAAGAAATCAGAAAACATTTTGGTCCCCAACAACTGAAGTTGATCTCCTCTATGTAGTACAGTGGAATGTGGTTAGTGAAAAACTTAACTGAAAAGGAATAATTAACAATTGGGCCATATTTGTGATTCATGATACGTGCAATTGTTGGATTCTAGATCAGTTTCAATGATCTTCTATTCTAAAATGTATACATGGCATGCCAGTCATAAAAGAGTGTAGAAAATATAGGTAAGAGAAATGGGAGCAAACATATAGCAGCTGTTTTATGTTTTATGAAAAACATTTTTTTCCGTTTCTGAGGCCACATGTATAAAACTCTGAGTTAAAGAATACGTAAAAGAATGCTCAGGGAGAAAGTTGGAAATTGGCTTATGCAAAGTTTTACATTTTCTCCCTCTGCCTTTTGATCATGGTGTCACCATATCACACTGACTCCAAACATTGCATATGTATGGTGTGGAGTGTGTGCCGAGGTACGCAGACTCTCTTATTTTATACATCTGAATTTCTGGGTGGAAACTCGCTTACGCAGCTTTCTGAGGGCATTTTTCTGCTCAGCACTGTTCATACATGTGGCCCCTGGTGTTTCTGATATTTTGTCCACCCCGTGTATATATATACACTACTCACAAAAAGTTAGGGATATTCGGCTTTCGGGTGAAATTTCAGGATGAACCTAAAATGCACTATAACCTTTACAGGTGAAATTAATTTGACCTTCTCTAAACTTTTGAATGCACATGTCCAACTATTCAATGTTTCAGTACTTTTTGCACAACTTGCTGTTCTCTAACAAGGAGCTGAACGGCAAAATTCACAACAGGTGTTTGATCCATGAATCGACCAATAAATTTCCTGGTTCAATTAGAATTGGTATTTAAACAGTCCTCTTCATCATGCTGTTCACATTTTGACATCATGAGACCAAGACGACACCTAACAATTGATCAACAGTACCTCGCCATTGCGAGGCTTCAAACAGGATGTTCTCAGAGGGAAGTGGCCACTGAGCTTAGAGTGTCACAGAGTGTCATCAGCAGGTTGCAACAGAGATACAGAGAGACTGGAAGAGTCACAGAAAGGCATAGAAGTGGACGTCCTTTGGCCACATCCCACACTGATGACCGCTTCATTGTGAACAGTGCCCTGCGGAACCGGATGATGAATGCCACTCAACTCCAGGCACATTTAAGGGAGGTGAGAGGCACCCAAGTGTCACGTCAGACCATTCGAAACCGTTTACATCAGCGTGGTCTGCGTGCTAGACGACCTGCAAGGGTACCTGACCACACCACCAGGCACAGGCGTCATCGTCTTGCATGGGCCAGGGAGCATTTACGCTGGACGAGGGACCAGTGGGCCTCAGTGCTGTTCTCTGATGAAAGTCGATTCACGTTGAGCAGAAATGATGGCCGCCAACGATGTTGGAGACGTCAAGGAGAGCGCTATGCATCAGCCACTGTTGTCACCAGACGACCCTTTGGTGGTGGCGGTGTTACAGTGTGGGCAGGTGTGTCTAGTCAATACAGAACTGCCCTACACTTTGTGAATGGTACAGTGACAAGCCCATACTACCTGAATAACATCATTAATCCAGTCATTGTGCCCCTGCATGAACAACACAGGCCTAATTTCATCTTCATGGACGACAATGCTCCAGCTCATCGAGGTCGCATCATTAGGGAAAGGCTGCTGGAGACTGGGGTACCTCAAATGGAGTGGCCTGCACTTTCTCCAGACCTGAATCCCATAGAAAACCTATGGGATCAGCTGACTCACCGTGTAGAGGCTCGTAACTCTGTACCCCAGAACCTCAATGACCTGAGGGCCGCCCTTCAAGAAGAGTGGGATGCCATGCCTCAGCAGACAATAAGTCGACTTGTGAACAGCATGAGACGTCGTTGTCAAGCTGTAATTGATGCTCAAGGGCACATGACAAGTTATTGAGACATTGACATTTTTGTTGTGGTATACCCACCACTGTTATTGGCTTTTGTTTCAATAAATTGTTTGAGATGAGGAAATCACCATTGCATGCTTCTACCTAAATGCCCTACTTTCATGATACGTATAATATCACTGTAGCGTGAACTTACATTTTCCATAAATTTCACCCGAAAGCCAAATATCCCTAACTTTTTGTGAGTAGTGTATATATATATATATATATTACAGAAAACTCTATCAATTTTAATTCCAATTAACACTTGAAACCTAGTTTGGAGATGATGAAAAGCTAAAAGAGATGGCTGAGACTCCATCATCTTCATATGGTCAGGTGTAGACATTGACCTATTGTCCTGAACTGCACTCATTAAAGCCCTGCCTATAGGGGCCCTCGGGTCTATTTATATCTATTAACATCAGCCATAAATGTTAATTATGAGCTACAGCTTTTCTTATATGCCCAGGCACACACACCAGAGCCAGGGATATTCCTTTGTGTTTGTGTAAACAGATTATTTGTGCAAATACAAAACATTAAATCTAAAAGATTTGTGCAGGTCTCCCCTTCCCTCTCCCCAATACACTCAGGTGCTGAGTACAGTTCTCGAGCCTCTACTTCATTCAGCTGTTCACATAGTTCAACCATGTTTGCCTACATATAGCAACCAAAATGTCCATGTGAGGAGGCACACTGTTCTGAAAGCAGAGGAACACTAGGATGGAGGTCACTTAACTGGCTGGCACAGGAATAATTGCAGGAGCTCGCTGTCTCAATCTGTTTCTGTTTGTCTACAATAGCAGGCTCTTGAATGTTGTAAGCAACACAATCTGATATAAACACTGATCTGTTTCTTGTGGTTTTTCAGCCACCAGGTTTTTAGGAAGATTGGCAAGATGGCGAATACTTGAATCCCAAATACAAAGCAATCATTCAAGATATCAATTTGCAATCAGTAGAGCATGGGATTTCTACATCCTTGGAAACTGTGTAGTAGTAAGTGTGCTCTAAAGTAAGTGTGCTCTAAATACACGTAGCTCAAAAGTAGAAAGTATTTGAGTATTTGAATAAAGTATTTGAAGTATGTTGAAGTTGTCTCATATATTTATTGACAAAGAGTAGTGAAGAAACCAACATGCAACATAAATCTGCATGTCAGATAAACAAGTAACATTTATAGGCTTTTTTAAAATAGATTATTCTCAGTTTTAAAAGTACGTTTGTCCACAAATGAAAGAAAATAACCATTTAAAAATAAAATACAAGAGTAATGTTCTATTTAATTCCACTATCAAAACTTACAATAATAGCTCTTTGGACAAAATATAATTTTGGACTGAAACAAAACACCTTCATCAAAACCATCTGAGAGTGCTTAAAAATTCACTTTATGATTATTAGTGTCAATATTATGAAAGTACACTTACACTATATCGGCAGACTTTTTTGTTGTTGTCATCTCCTGCCCCCCTGTGGTTTGTATTGAACCTTTGTTTTACCATGCTCACTTGGTATAGTGATGATATATAAAAGTGAAGGTAGATGAAAGATATACAGTGAGCACCATAATTCATTGGACAGTGACACATTTTTTGTTATTTTGGTTCTGTACACTAGCACTCTGAGTTTGAAAGGATACAATGACAATTCCCATAAAGATCCATTCAAATGCAGAGAGGTTATTGTATCGCTTATAGGAGTACCAGAAAACAAGATATCAAGAGTATTTTGATATTGTTGGGTCAAAGACATCAGGAAGTCATGGCATCCAAAGGATATGTGACCAAATATTAAAAATGATAACTTTATTCTACATTATGTTCAACTGTCCAATATTTTTTGATGCCCGAAAATGGGGGAGACAATGTACAAAAGGTTCTATAATTTCTAAATGGTTCATCCGATATGGATGAAAATAAAGCTGACAGTCTGCAATTCAACCTCATTATCATTGTATCCTTTCAAACTCAAAGTGCTAGCGTACAGAACCAAAATAACAAAAAGATGTGTCACTGTCCAATGAATTATGGTACTCATTGTATATAGAGACAAATGATTTCCAGGAAATTATAATGGGCGTGCCTAAACATCTGAATTAACCAAGTGTATACATTCAAATAATTTAGATACTGGCATTATAAATAAAGGACCAAAATAAACTAGTTAAACTTGAGGAATCTCTGTTTACTATTTATATCTATTAACATCAGCCATAAATGTTAATTATGAGCTACAGCTTTTCTTATATGCCCAGGCACACACACCAGAGCCAGGGATATTCCTTTGTGTTTGTGTAAACAGATTATTTGTGCAAATACAAAACATTAAATCTAAAAGATTTGTGCAGGTCTCCCCTTCCCTCTCCCCAATACACTCAGGTGCTGAGTACAGTTCTCGAGCCTCTACTTCATTCAGCTGTTCACATAGTTCAACCATGTTTGCCTACATATAGCAACCAAAATGTCCATGTGAGGAGGCACACTGTTCTGAAAGCAGAGGAACACTAGGATGGAGGTCACTTAACTGGCTGGCACAGGAATAATTGCAGGAGCTCGCTGTCTCAATCTGTTTCTGTTTGTCTACAATAGCAGGCTCTTGAATGTTGTAAGCAACACAATCTGATATAAACACTGGTCTGTTTCTTGTGGTTGTTCAGCCACCAGGTTTTTAGGAAGATTGGCAAGATGGCGAATACTTGAATCCGAAATACAAAGCAATCATCCAAGATATCAATTTGCAATCAGTAGAGCATGGGATTTCTACATCCTTGGAAACTGTGTAGTAGTAAGTGTACTCTAAAGTAAGTGTGCTCTAAATACACGTAGCTCAAAAGTAGAAAGTATTTGAGTATTTGAATAAAGTATTTGAAGTATGTTGAAGTTGTCTCATATATTTATTGACAAAGAGTAGTGAAGAAACCAACATGCAACATAAATCTGCATGTCAGATAAACAAGTAACATTTATAGTCTTTTTTTAAATAGATTATTCTCAGTTTTAAAAGTACGTTTGTCCACAAATGAAAGAAAATAACCATTTAAAAATAAAATACAAGAGTAATGTTCTATTTAATTCCACTATCAAAACTTACAATAATAGCTCTTTGGACAAAATACAATTTTGGACTGAAACAAAACACCTTCATCAAAACCATCTGAGAGTGCTTAAAAATTCACTTTATGATTATTAGTGTCAATATTATGAAAGTACACTTACACTATATCGGCAGACTTTTTTGTTGTTGTCATCTCCTGCCCCCCTGTGGTTTGTATTGAACCTTTGTTTTACCATGCTCACTTGGTATAGTGATGATATATAAAAGCGAAGGTAGATGAAAGATATACAGTGAGCTCCATAATTCATTGGACAGTGACACATTTTTTGTTATTTTGGTTCTGTACACTAGCACTCTGAGTTTGAAAGGATACAATGACAATTCCCATAAAGATCCATTCAAATGCAGAGAGGTTATTGTATCGCTTATAGGAGTACCAGAAAACAAGATATCAAGAGTATTTTGATATTGTTGGGTCAAAGACATCAGGAAGTCATGGCATCCAAAGGATATGTGACCAAATATTAAAAATGATAACTTTATTCTACATTATGTTCAGCTGTCCAATATTTTTTGATGCCCGAAAATGGGGGAGACAATGTACAAAAGGTTCTATAATTTCTAAATGGTTCATCCGATATGGATGAAAATAAAGCTGACAGTCTGCAATTCAACCTCATTGTCATTGTATCCTTTCAAACTCAAAGTGCTAGCGTACAGAACCAAAATAACAAAAAGATGTGTCACTGTCCAATGAATTATGGTACTCATTGTATATAGAGACAAATGATTTCCAGGAAATTATAATGGCCGTGCCTAAACATCTGAATTAACCAAGTGTATACATTCAAATAATTTAGATACTGGCATTATAAATAAAGGACCAAAATAAACTAGTTAAACTTGAGGAATCTCTGTTTACTTGTTGATTGTAGCAATAGTAGCAGCAGCTGTTGTGAAGCAATAACAGAAATGTTTGTGAAAAAAGTTAACAATGTGGCAAATACATTTCCAGCGGGTTTCATTGTCTGTGGGTTTTTGTAGTTTCCTTTCAATCAGGGGCAAATTAAGACCTTGAGAACAAGGTGTGTGGGTTCTTTAGCCAATCAATGATTAAAATGAACCAATGGTACCGAGAACACCCTGAAATCCACCAGACACTGCGGCCCTCCAGGACTGGAGTTTGACATACCAGTGGCGGCTCCTGAGCTGAAAATTGAGGAGGCAGAAAACTTCCCCTTAAACTGATTATTGGTCTCAATCATTTTTCAATCAGTTTCCTTGATTAACAATAGGCTACATCAGCGTTTAATTCACAAATTACTCATTGCCATCAAATGTAGCCAGTTCTCCTCAATTATGCTATTAGGCAAGTAATGAAATTCTTTTAACTTGCATTGCAAAATTGTGCACATTTTAATCAACATTATAATTGTGGATACATATGCTCTTCGTTCTCCGCACTCTAATTCCGAAAATATTTATGGAAATTAAATTATCTTAAAGCTCAGCTTTTGTTAGATTATTTTTATTGCAGGTTGTGCTTTTTTCGTAAAGTGTACTTTTCCGTTTAATCTCCCTAACATGATGTGAAGAATGAAGCTGTGTCTTCACCTGCAATTGGATTATTCAGATCATTGGCACACGTGTTAATCAAGGAAAATTATTGAAAAAAGATTAGGACCAATAATCAGTTTAAAGGGAAGTTTTCTGCCTCCTCAATTTTCAGCTCAGGAGCCGCCACTGTGACATACAGTATGTGCACTATAGTACCATTATACCTGTACAATACATTATCATTATACAGGTACAGCAGTACTGTATACTCATACCTATTGGGATGGCAGGTATGCCATCCGCCTTCTTCTTCTTCTTCGTTTGGGTGGGATCTTTTGTCCCACATCCCCAGGCTCGGGGCCGAGGGGCTATCCTTTTACCACCCCGAGCCTAGGGGGGGGTTCACCCGGACTATATTTCAGGGCACACCTCCAGTAGCCACGTCACCGTGTCATCATCCAGAACCGACAGACCATGCATCCCATTGGGTGCCCGATAAATCGGGCAGTCCAGGATGACATGGTCTGCGGTTTGTTCCTCCGCGCCACACTCGCAGGCTGCGCAAGAAGCCAAGCCCCATCTGTGCATCGATGAGCGGAAGCGCCCAACGCCGGTCCGGAGGCGGTTAAGCCTCACCCATGCCAGTCTAGGCAGGTCCACCCCAATAGGGGGAAAACCGACGTCTGGGATGAAGTCACGGAGTCTAGAGGTGTTCTCCTCCCACTCCGTGCTCCAGATGTAATCCGCCCACCGTGCCGCACTGATGTTAAGATCACTGCATTGCTGCAGGAATTCCTGTGCGGCAGGCACAAATGGGTGTCTCGACTTAAGGCGCCGGGGAGGCTCAGCAATTACAGCGAGCCTTTCGTGGAGCAGATGGTTTGGCTCCATGGCCCGGCACGCGAGACGTGCTGTGGCTCCCGCGCGGCGAAGCCCAGCGGGCTGGATGCCTGCAAGAATGGGAAGATTGTCCACAGGGGTGGGACGCAGGCATCCTGTCACGATGCGCAAGGCTTCGTTGATGGGCATATCGATGAGGCGGGTGTGGGCACTGCGACACCATACCGGTGCGCAGTACTCACTAGTCGAGTAAACAAGGGCCAGGGCTGCCGTACGCAATGTTCTTGCGTCGGCGCCCCAGCCTGACCCGACTAGTCGCCTCATCAATGCCACACGAGATGTTAACTTCTTGCGCAGTGACTCAAGGTGTCGGCGAAACGTGAGCGACCTGTCCAATGTCACGCCGAGGTAGATTGGCTCAGCGCAGCATGGCAGGGGTGTTCCGCCAATATATATTTGGAGCTCACGTTTAGCCTCCCTGTTGTTAAGATGGAAGGCCGCCGACACCGTCTTTGCCTCGCTGAGCTTCAACCTCCATTTCCAGAGGTATGCCACTAGTGTCTGCATGTCCTGGCTCAAAGTCCCCTCCAGTGACTGCCAGTCTCCAGCGGAGTACACCAACGCGAGGTCATCCGCGTAGGCATACTTCCGCGAGACTGTATCAGGCAAGTCATAAGTGTAGATATTATAAAGGAGGGGGGCCAGGACAGATCCCTGGGGGACGCCGTTCTTGAGGCGTCGTAACCTGCTTTGCTGTCCGCTACCGGTGGTAAGGTTAAAGCTGCGATTTCGGACAAGCTCCAGGATCATACTGACCATGTGCCTGTCCGGCAGCAGGCGGAGCAGCTTGCAGGTGAGGCCGCGGTGCCATACGGTATCATAGGCAGCCGTCAGATCGACAAAAACGGCTCCGGCCTTCTTCTTGAACGAAAAGCTGTCCTCGATGTCTTGAGTCATCAAAGTGACTTGGTCTACGGTCGATCTCCCGCGTCGGAACCCGGCCTGCTCCCGAGGGAGCAGTGGGTCGACGATCGGTTCGACGCGGGCATAGATAAGACGCTCGAGGATCTTGAAGGGGATGCAGAGCAAGGAGATGGGACGGTAGCTCTTAGGATCCCCTTCAGGCTTATTCGGCTTAGGGATCGCGACAACTAGGGCTCTTCTCCAGATTTTGGGGATCTTGAGTTGGCGCAAGCAGGAAGAGAGGAAAGCTCTTAACCAGGACTTCAGGGCAGGTGCGGCATGGAGTATAAGCTCCGGGCAGATGGAATCAGGGCCCGGAGCTTTTCCTGGCTTTAGGTGCTGGAGGGCGGCAGCGAACTCCTCCGGTGTGAATTCACCGGAGATGTTATCGCTGCTAGATGTTGGGGCCCTCCAGAGGTCAGACACTTCTTTTGCCACGAGTCGTGATGACACGCGGTCTTTACCCTCGTACACCCCATTTTTCACAAATTGTGATGCGATTTTATTTGCAGAAATGGGGCAGTGACGAGGGGAGTGTCTTGACCTGCCAGTGAGGTTGTTCAGGATACTCCATGCCTTGCGGCTGGAGTGCGAGAAGTCGATGGAATTGACAGCCTCCTCCCAGCGCTCTTGTCTCCTCCGGCCGAGTCTTGACAACAGGGCTGTAGCAGCCCTGTTTGACTCAGTTCCGGCAGGAGCCCGAAGGAAAACGCGGTAGAGGTTCTCGCACTCCGCATCCCAGCACGGTTTGTAGCTATTGCGACGTCCGCGTGGGATGGATTTCTTGGCCGCTTTCACTAACATGCCACAGAAGTCCCGGTATGCCTCATCCACGTTGTTGGTATTAGGCGATGGGAGACGCCACGTGGATTTGTTAGTGAAGAGGCGGAAGCGTTTCCAATTGGCCTTACGGAAATTCCATCGCTTCACCGGCTCACTCGGGATAGAGTCCACGAGTTTAGGCACGGTTATCAGCGATGGTCGATGTTGGGACCGCGGGAACTTTCCGAGCACACGTCTGTCCGGGAGCTGGTTGTCTGCACCGACACTCGCAAATGCCACGTCAGGATTCGTCCCAGTGTTCCAAGTTGCGGCTTGGCGAGGCATTGCACCATACCTGTACAGCACCGAGAGTTTGCCCATTTTCAGGGTTTCCTACAGAAATAACCACAATGACCACATACTCTCAGCCCTTAAAAACATGAACTTTGGCACATTCTGACCTCATGTTACCACACAGAATTAATGTACAATGCCACACATACACACAATAAAGCCCCAAACTTGGGTTATTTTTGCATTTCTTCTTCTTCTTTTTCCTGCCGAATTCATCATCAAAAGAATTCAGACCATCAAAGAATTCTCCCCATTGGATAACAACATCTCTGTAACATCCGCCGTTTCCCTCCAGTCCACCTCCGTTTTTGTTTCCTCCGTTTACCCGTTCCTTGTGCTTCATGTCGTGTTTTTCAGTTTACCCTGTTCGTCTCGTTTCTGTGTTCGTTGCAGGCTGGGCGTGGTCCCCGTTTAGTTCCTGGTTTCTCCCCTGATTAGTTAACCTATCACTCTCCCTCTCGCACACATTCCTCTCTCCTTTTAATTATTCAATTAGCCCTTTCACCTGTTCCCGTCTCTATTTAAGTTCCCCTCTTTCACAGTTTCGTTGCCAGTTTGTTTTCTCTGCTCCGGTTGAGATCACTCCCGGCCATTCTGTTTGTTACTCTGTTTGCTCTTAACCTGTTTGTTACTCTGTTTGCTCTTAACCTGTTTGTTCTGTTCCTTGTTCCAGCCTGCCCAGCCTGCCTCCGTTTCTGCCCTGACCAACCCGGTCTCCTCTCCTGCCCCGCTTTAGTTCGCCAACTCCGTATCCAGCCTGTCACCTTTAGTTTCCTTGCTTGCTTGCTTGCCTGCAACTTTGTCTTGCCTTAATAAATATACTCCCTGGTGGAGTTTTCATCAAGTCTTGCATTTGGGTCCAGTCCAGTACTCAGTCGTAACAGATTGCATGGCAGTTGCTATATAAAGCTGTGGATAAAGATAGTGGATAAAGTCATTGCCTTTGAAATGGAAGACCTGGGTTTGATCCACACCAGGCACCAAAGGGTGCTATGTTATGTGCACACGTTATGCTTTTCACATATAATATTCTTTTCACATTACAGAATGCCTTTTTATTGGAAAGGCTAGGAAATTGAACAATATTAAAAACCCCAAAGCCTAAAATCATTAAAATGTACGTATGATATCAAACTTGTGTGTTAAGCATCCACCAAAGTCTGAATAACATTTTTAAAAAAATAGAAATATGATAAAACACTGCTCAAAAACAGCTGAATTAGCTGATCAGTGTTACGACTCCGAGCAGGGACTGGACTCAAATGCAGGACTCACACACAAGGAATTCCAATAATCCAATAATTTATTGCTTCGACCAGAACTCCTGAAGCATATGGAGAGTTAGACAGACAAACAGAAAACAGTCATGGATCAGCAGTGGGAGAACGGGAGCGGGAGAGGCCAGGGACTGGATGGTGGCAGGAATTCGGGCAGGTTAAGCAGAGGGGGAGTGGGCACGAACAGCTGCAGATAGGTAGACTTGGAGCACAGCCAGGATATGCACGAACAGCTGCAGGCTGGTGGACTTGGAAGCAGACAAGAGTTAATTGACAGCAAGGCAAGACTGGATAAACGGCGTGTTAACGCAGTTTCTAGCAAGAGTTAATTTAAGCAAGGCAAGACAGAGTTAGATACAAAGTATCAGACGAGACAAGACCAGAGTATTACTACAACGAGACTTAACGAACTGGCACAGGAGAAAGAAAACCGGGTGAGTAAATACAAGAGTTAATAGGTATCAATAATGTGCAGCGTGCGAATGTATGCGTGAGTGATTAGCGGAGCAGAGAGTGTGCAGAATGCATGTCAATGTGTCTATTTTTTTTAAATCAGGTCATGAATGCAGAATGATATGAATACGCCTATTAGTTTTGGCAGTGAAATTACACTAGTGTTAGCATTTTCGTATGTTGAATAAGTTTTCTGTTGAGATACATAGTTTGTATACATAGTTAATCTACAAAATGATATTTTACAGTGCAATTCTGACCTCTCGGTAATAGGAGAGATTACTGTGTTCTCATTCTCGTCAGGAGACGACGTTATGGTTACGCTAATGTCTGATTAGTAGGACATTACATTAGTTTCTTTCTATCCGGTCCCCTGTTCTTATACAGTTATGTCTTCCTGATGCACAAATGCTATAGACTTTGCAGGCTTTCTAAGGGAAAGGGATGTTGAGGATTCACATAATCCAAGTTTTGATCAAGGAAAAAGTAACATCTAGGAAATGTGTTAAATTTGATTAGTATGTTCATTTAATGTTTTCAGTGTTTCAATGTAAATTTAAACTGCTTAATTCCTAGTCACCCTGACATGATTGCACTGTAGAATCATTAACTAGCTAACTTGGTAGCTAGCTGACAGCGTACAGCTTTTACAATCAGGCCATCGTTGAGCCAGGTTCATATTAGTTCAATAACTAACTAGCTGACAGCGTACAGCTTTTACAATCAGGCCATCGTCAAGTGAGCCAGGTTCATGTTAGTTCAATAACTAACTAGCTGACGTCACAGCATTTATGATCACGGCATTGTCAAGTGAGCCAGGTTCATATTAGTTCAATAGCTAGCTAGGCTGTGTTTCATACCAATATGCTCACAAACTTGCTAATTAGCTAGCTAACCAACTTTGTTACTTGCAAAAACTAGGCCTGCTGTTAAAAGTATTGATATCAAAATAAGGCCAAGTTACCACCAACAATATTGCGTATCGTAGATCACACTAACTGAACTAGTTCTATTCCTAAGCAATGCTAACCTATATTTCCTAACTTATTTAATGTAACTTGGCCCTGTGTTTTTTCATCTTACAATCTAAATGTGAAAGACAGAAATTCCCTCATGGAAGAACACATCATTTCAATAAATGTTTTAAACAGTTGAGACACCCCAGAAAGGATAGGTTTATAATTGGTTGTCAAATCCATTTTAGAAAATGTAATTTAGCGGCCAATGAATTAGTGATGGGCATTCCGGCTCTTTTCAGTGAGTCAGATCATTTGGCTCAGCTCACCAATAAGAGCCGGCTCTTTCGGCTCCCAAACGGCTCTTCATTCAGTAGCATTTCTGGTTTTTCAAAATCGGCCAAAGTTAGTGATATTTTGACCTATGATTGGTGTTTGTGCACATCTATCACTTAAATTGTTCAAAGGAATCTTACTCTACCTTCTAATTACCAAAATAACATTATTTTGACTCGTTCGCGAACGACACATCACTACAATGAATAGAGCCAGGGAAGGTGGAACTCCAAATATAGGAATAAACGTCACAGCCAAGGTGAAGCTACCCTCTTGCACTTTTGGTGAGGGTAGCTTGCATGAGTGAGGTAGGGAGAGAAAATTGCTACAAAAGTCTAAGTGGTTTACAATAGCATAGGACTATATATTATGTTGTAAAAGACATGGCACTAGTGTGTGAGATAATTTGCCTGGAAAAGCTCAAACAAGTGTAAATTTCATCTTCAAGTCGCGATGTTTCAACTGTAGTTGAGATACACTAGGGGCTGTGGCAAAGCATGCACATCAGGTACGTCACAGCCCAGCCACTAAAGGAGCCTGCCTGCTCTGTTCTCAGACACAGAGAAGAGTAGGGACCCTATCTTACACCTGGCTCTAAGCGGCGGTTACCCAAATGCAAGTGTCTTTGCTAGTTTCAGACCGACACAGGTGTAATTCTATCGCCCAGCGCTCACATTGTTGAAATACCAAATTAACTTGTGCCCATAGGAAGTGAACTGAGTGGGTTGGTCTTAAAGGGGACATGAAGCACTCGGTAAAATGGCTCTGGTTCGTTAGCTTTTTACCTTAAATTAGATATGACCGTGCGTTCAAATCTCAAACCGACCCGTATTTGCTGGAAAAAGAAGTTGAAATCCGCTTTTTTTCCACTAGGGCGCAGCCATCTTGGACCAATTGCGGTCGTGACGTCACTAGGTTGGTTGGTCTCAGCTGTTCAATGCATTACTATGGGAAAATAGCTGACTTTCAGTGAGCTCAACGATGTATCGTGAGGAAAAAATAAAACAAAAAATGCACAGACGGTCTTTTTGTATTGCCCCGAGATGCTCAAATGAGTATTACCTAACAAAACTTAACTTAAAACTTAATTTCCACGAACTGCTTCTGAGCATACTAATGCTGTGGGCTGACGAGCCGGCAACTGCAGCGCCGCTGCATTGCCTTGATAAACGGTTTGGGAGCTAAAGTCGTGTCTAGCTAATATTGCCTATAGAAAATAAGTGTTAGCTTCTGATGCTAGGTCGCGGTAGGTATATATTTGCAGGCTGTTAACTAATATGCAGAGGCGCTGCAGTTGCCGGCTCGTCAGGCCACAGCATTAGTATGGTCTAGGGCAGCGGGCATCTGCCTGAACCGCCACCTCTGGTGATACCACAAGCTCTGCGATGGCGGGCTCAACAGAAGGCATATAGTTCAGCCCATGGACCTCAGCGTCCTCCATGGACGCATACGTCCTACAATCTTTGGGTACCCGCTGCGAGTCAGGGCGTGCCCAACACCAGCCAGCTCTGTCAAAAGATCAGTAGATGCCGGCATGGCAAACAGCGCCCCCTGGGGGGCACGGCGGTGAAACCTAGACGTCTCCTTTGTACCAGCCTGAGGCACATCGCAGTTCATGCGTGCTAAGGCTGAGCGGAGAATTGTTTCTAGAGAGGCCGAGTAGTCCGTTGAATCCCCAGTGGACCCCGAACCTTCTACCGACCCTCTGTCAGATTGGTCAAATGTGCAGGACCGACTCTGAGAATATAGAGTGTTAGAAGCCACTGTGGAAAGTGCATCAAACCCCTCAAAGTTCAGATCCATGTTCTGATCCTCCTCCACTGGAGGCCCCTCAGGGGGCCCAGGCTGGGGAGCCGTCTCTACTTTAGTACAGTCTTTCAGCATCGCAGTCAGTTGCTGAACTGCAGAGCACAGCTGCGTGACTTCTGCAGAGAGGTTACTGCCCTTGCGAGCCTTGCCCTTTTTTCGTGAAGGGCCATCGGTGGCGGTAACACCCTTGCGTTTTAGGGGCAACCCCTAACGTGGGTGGCGTCCTACCAGAGGGGGGCATATGACACATAACGCATCCAATCTGGCCTGCTTGGTCTCCAAAGACATGCCCACGCAGCATGGGCAGGGGTCTGAAAATGCATCCTGCAGGTGCCCTAAACCAAGGCACAGGCAGCACCTGGTGTGACCATCAGCCATGGCTCCCCCATTTTCCGTGCACAAGGCGCTCATGCCTGGAGCAAAAGGAAGGACACACGATGACACAACTGTGGACGGGTGAACTTCAGTAGGGGGAAATGCAGGGGCAGAAAACGGAGTGACACACTCACAATCTGCCACACAAACGAATTAATGTAGCACACACGCTCACCAATTGGGGAAAGTCTCACTGGGGTACGACCACACCCAGGGTAGACTCAAAATTAGCAACACTCCTTGTAACATTTAATCAATCAACGGAGTGCACACGCTCACAGATTGTGACAAAAATCTCACTGGGGGATAACCACACCCAGGATTTAGACAAGAATTTTGCAAAACACAGAAAAGGATGCAAACATATTCACTGTATACAAACCAAAACGGAGCGACATGCTCACAGATTGGAAAATGTCTCACTGGGGTGCAACCACACCCAGGGTAGATTCAGACTCAGCAACCGCTTCTTGCATCACTTAAATCAATGAATCAACGAAGTGCACACGCTCACAGATTGTAAAAAAAAAATCTCCCTAGGGTACGACCACACCAGGATAGATTGGAATCAGCACTGGGGTAAAACTACTTCCCCAAGTACAAAATAATCAGAAAAAGGAATGCAAATATTCCTATAGCTGTAAGAAACGCGTCAGCACCAAGTGCCTAACCGCAGTATATGCTATACGAAAACAATAACCAAGTTTTGTGTTAGCAATAACAAACGAAAAAAACGATACCCAGTATCTTAGTAGCAATGCTACCAGCGGTTTACCGCATGCGAGTGCTATCACCGCCTTTGGAGGACGGCAAAGAACCGTAGCCCGGACCAAAGTCACAAGATGCATGGGATAGCACAGCAAACAAATTTCACGTCTCCATTCTAGCATCCGCGAGAAGAAGAAGACTTCCGCTTTGACGAGCCTCCCTTTATAGGGAGGAATTACGTTGTCACGCAGAGGTCATGTCCATAACAAATCGTTGGTATACTCAAATGACTACATCACACTGGTTTCGGAAGTAAATTCTCCATTCATTAAGAGCATAGACATGAACAAAAAATTACTTTTAAACCATTTCCAGTGATTATGTCTTACCGTCAATTTCCTGGATTGTTCAATATAATGCCCGCAAACTATGTCGTTTTTCTGGACCAGCTTTGAGTATATTTTACGTTTTAGTATTTTTTTGTGAATATACCAGTGCTGGCACTGTTTAAAAACTCAATGTCCCATAATTCCCTCCGGACGAGCAGCGTTGTCTCCAAACGTTGTCATATAGCTAACGTTAGCCAGCAGTAGCACACAGCTCCGTTTTTAAACACTTTTTTCTAAAGTTAGCTAGCTAGCTTGAAGGACTAAAAGATAGAATTGCTTTATGTGTTACGGTACAGGTACTGGAATAGACCCAAATGCAGGACTCGGAGACAAACTCAGGCAAAACCCAGACAGGAGTGAATTTATTACGAGCAGGCAAGCAAACAGACAGGGGAGCTAGGTGATGGGCTGGATGCAGGGTTGGCAAATTACAAGTGGGCAGGACGGATGACGGGGCAGGAATGAGCAGGAACAGGGAAGCAGGCAGGAGGGCTAGGTAACGGGCTGGAGGAGACGGGCTTGATTTGACTGACGTGGAAGGTCGGGTGAATCCTCAGAGAGGGTGGGAGCTTGAGTTTGACGGAGGAAGGGTTGATGATGGAACTGATGGGGTAGGGGCCGATGACGCGGGGCTGGAGTTTCTTTGAAGTGGCTTGAAGGGGAGTGGAGGAGGTGGAGAGCCAGACCTGCTGTCCCAGGACGTACTTAGGGGCTGCGGCTCAGTGGAGGTCGGCCTGGTGTCAGGTACGGGAGGTGGTGCGGAGGAGTGCAGTGTGTGCCAGTTTCCAGATCCTCTTGCATCTGAGGAGGTGGGCCTGGACGGATGGGACGGAAACCTCCTCTTCCTGGACCGGGAACAGGGGAGGTTGGTACTCCAGGGAGCATTCGAAGGGGGACATTCCCGTGACGGAGCTCTTCAGCGAGTTGTGTGGTACTCGACCCAGGGGAGAAGCTTGCTCCAGGAAGAAGGGTTGCAGGAGGTCACGCACCACAGGGCAGCTCCCAGGTCCTGGTTCGCCCGCACCGTCTGCCTGTTCGTTTGGGGGAGGCACGGGTATCCTCCTTCAGCGTGGGCCACCAGAAACTCCTCCTCACCAGGGTGATGGTGCGCTGGACACCCAGGTGGCAGGACAGACGGGAGGAGTGTTCCCACTGGAGGCCCTGGGAGCGGACGGAGTCGGGGACAAACAGACAGGAGTCAGGGTTATTGCGGGGGTCCGGGTGGGTTACCTTAGTGGCCTTAACGGTCTTCTCGATCCTCCACGAGACCACAGCCACCACACAGGAAGGGGGAATGACAGGATCGGGGTCAGCAGGACTGGCATCCGGGGAGTAGAGGCGGGACAGGGCGTCGGTTTTAATGTTGCATGAACCAGGTCTGAAGGTAATGGTAAAGTTAAACCGACCAAAAAACAGGGACCAGCGGGCTTAGCGGGAGGACAGGCATTTGGCAGACTGAATGTACTCGAGATTTTTGTGGTCGGTCCAAACGACAAAGGGAAACTCAGCCCCCTCCAGCCAGTATCTCTACTCTTCAAGGGTGAGCTTGACCGCTAGGAGCTCACGGTTACCCATGTCGTAATTACGCTCAGCCGGGGACAGCCAGCGGGAGAAGTAGGCACATGGATGTATTCTTTGATCCTTACGCGAGCATTGAGAGAGAATAGCCCCCACTCTGGAATCAGAGGCGTCCACCTCTACCACAAACTGGCGGCTGGGGTCAGGATGGGACAGGACAGGAGCAGAGGTAAACCTGGTTTTCAGGGTGAGGAAGGCAGAGTTAGCTTCAGTAGACCAGTCAAAGGGAACAGAGGGAGAGGTGAGATTGGTGAGGGGCATGGCGACCTGGCTGTAGCCGCGGATGAACCGCCTGTAGAAGTTTGCAAACCCAAGGAATTGCTGGAGGTGTTTGCGAGAAGTCAGACAGGGCCACTCCACCATGGCCTGGATCTTGGCAGAGTCAAGTTTAATGCTTCCGCTTTCAATGATAAAGCCCAGAAAGGACACGGACGGGACGTGGAACTCACATTTTTCGGCCTTGACATAGAGTTTGTTCTCCAGCAACCGTTGTAGGACCTGCCTCACATGCTGTACATGTTCTTCAGGGGTTTTGGAGAAAATTAATATGTCGTCGAGGTAGACGAACACTGACTGGTTAAGGAGGTCCCGGAGGACATCGTTTATTAGAGCCTGGAACACTGCCGGAGCGTTAGTAAGCCAGAACGGGATGACCAGGTATTCAAAGTGCCCCAGGGGTGTGTTGAATGCCGTCTTCCACTCATCCTCCTCCCAGATCCAGACAAGGTGGTAGGCCTAGTTTCGAGAACACAGTGGCGCCCTGGAGCGGCTCAAAAGCAGTTGCTTAATGGTAGAGGGTATTTGTTCTGAACAGTGATGGAGTTAAGCCCACGGTAGTCAATACAGGGGTGAAGGGTACCGTCTTTCTTGGACACGAAGAAGAATCCTGCTCCCACTGGAGATGAGGAACGGCGAATGATGCCTGCAGCTAACGAGTCGCGGATATACGTCTCCATGGACGCTCTCTCAGGAATGGAGAGGCTGTAGAGGCGGCCAGATGGCAGGGTAGCCCCAGGGAGCAGATCGATCCCGCAGTCGTACAGTCTGTGAGGGGGCAAGGACAGAGCAAGATATTTAGTGAATACCTCAGCGAGGTCATGATACTGGTCAGGAACACAAGACAGGTCAGGAGGTGGAGCACTAGGCACCGGCTTAGCGCCTCCAGACGAGGGCAGAGCAGAACAGAGACAGGTGGAGTGGCACTTAAGGCTCCAACTCTGGACTAGAGAGGTTTCCCAGTTGAGGTGAGGGTTGTGAAGCTCTAGCCAGGGCTGGCCGAGGACCATGGGCGCCTGAGACGAGTGGAGGACGAGGAATTGAATGGTCTCCCTATGATTACCGGACAGGATGAGCTGGAGTGGAACAGTGGAGTGGGTGACTCGAGCTAAGGGTTTGCCATCGAGTGAGTAGGCCTTGAGTGGGTTGGAGAGTGGTTCAATAGGAATCCCAGACTGGGCGATGAAGCTGGCGTCTAGGAAATTGGAGTTGGCCCCGGAGTTGATGAGGGCAGACAGCGAAACAGACTGGTGACTCCAGCAGAGAGTCGCTCTTAAAAGGAATCGGGACTGGGCGAGTGCAGGAGCAGTGATAGGGCTCGCCAGTACGCCCAGTTCTACTGGCGAGCCAGCTCTTTTAGGCAAACAGGACAGGAAGACAGTCGGTGGCCAAGTTTGCCACAGTAGAGGCAGGAGCCAGTGTGGAATCTTCGGCATTGCTCCTCAGGAGTGACTAGGGTTCTGCCTAACTGCATGGGTTTGTTTGCCGGCGGGTCAGGAACAGTCAAAGTGGAAGGACTGGTGGGTTGAGACATAGAATAGATGTGACAACTACAAGTCGAACTACAATCATTAATCCATTACTTTAAAAAATAAAAAATTGGAACACGCGATATATGGTCTATATCCTTATACCACACAGGCTAATCCAGGAACGTTTCGGCTCATTCTATAAATCAGATTTCAAGAAATAGTCGATAGTCTCCGAAGCCCGTTCTATCTGTCATAGGGAATTTACTTCCGAAACCAGACTCCCCCCACATCTGACGTACACACTTGAGTACTCTATAAGAGTCTCGATGCATCCCGCAACAAGAATATCATTCTTAAGTTGACGACCCTAATGGTCGAGGAACGAAATAAAACCTTATTTGTGTTATTAATCAATATTAGAATGCATGTACTATGAACCTTGGATGAAGCTTCGCTAGCTGAAATACTTTGCCTGTGATCTGACTGCTGTGAGAACAGCCTCATGGAATTGATGTTTGCCAATGCTTAATTGTATAATCAAACAAAATTAATTAAACAATCAGGCTAATTTGGCATTTTCTAAGGTGAGACGGAAACCATATTCTGTAGCTTATTCTCAGCTGTTGCAGGTGCTTTTAACAAAATGAAACCACATATATTTTCTAAAATAACAGCACTGGTCTAAGCTAATGGAAAATATTTTCCTGTTTTCCCATTATTATATTTGGGAAACGGGAAATTGTTTAGTTGGGAATTACCGGGAACTCTTGCCGGTGTTAAACCTTAATGTTTAAGATTATTATTGTGTATATGAAAACACGTTATAATGGTTAGTCCTAATAATATTGATCCTAATATTGATCCATATATTCCTTGCTCGCATACTTCAACCTTGCGCACAAGCAGGTTTCCCCAGCTGTAAATCGCAGTTCTGTGCATGGACATAAGGTTGAGTCACCTACAGTAGCCTAACTGCACCCTCCTTCACACAACACCAGAGGGTGATGGAGAGCTGAAATGCAAGCGCAAGTTAAAATGTTAACCTAGTGCTAATACAGTGTAGTTAGGCAATACTAATACTAGTAGGCCTACCACCACCACCACTACTACTACTACTACTGCTGATAATAACAATATTGTGGTTTTTCTACGGCTGTGTTATGCTCAAATACTTTTTGCACTTTCTATGGAATTAAACTAAAGCATGTGCTTATGGTTATTGAGATTAATCACACATTTTCTGTTTTCCTGATGAGAACAACCATCCTATCCACTGTTTGTAGGCTATTAGCATTCATAAATGTAGTTATCCAGACACCAAAAAGGGAAGAAGAAAGAAACAAAGGAAAAGGAAGGAAACATTTAAGAATGTAATTTATTGAAAGGGTAATTATAAAACAGTCATGCTAAAAAACACATAATAACATATTTTAACATTGCCATTGAGATAACGTGGGCTATAGGCTTAAAAGTTGAGTGTAACTTAGAAGCGACGGCATTAAACATCACCTCCAAGGCTTTGCTGCCACCTGGTTGTTGGTAATACACAGTAAAATTTTGGATGCAAATTATTCAAATAATTTCAAATAAATTCACTCTTATTAAATGCAGGTTGATGTTATAGTTATTGAAATGTCTTCTGAGGGTAGCATTGCAAACCTTACCGTAACCGTAACCCTAACAATAACCATAACCTTCTCGCTGCTTGGATGGCTGAGACAACCAATCACATGCAATGCTGCCCTCAGAAGACATTTCAATAAATATAATACCAACCTGCTTATTAAATAAGTATGCTATTAAAAAATATGCAAACAGTTTGCTACATGTCCGCCTACACTCCTCGCCTGATTTTACACCGTTGTAGCCTACAGTGAGGCTGTCAGTGACTGCACCAACTGACCCTGTGACACTGCGTGACTATGTATACTGTAAACATAGGGTTCAATTCGGGGGCTGAGATTGGAGCGGAAGAACAGGCCGTTCCTAGCTGACAGTGAACTTGCCCATCATCACCCAGCACTCCCCAAGCTGCCCCACACTCAGTCGCAGGGAAGGTGCGCAGACAGGACTGCTTCGGACTCCGCTCGAGATCATGGGACTCACAAGTGATCCAAACTACCAGAAGCTGGAACAATGGTTCAAGACCCATGCTGGAAGTCTCAATATGAGACAGATGTTTGATGCAGACAAGGAAAGATTCAGCAAATTTAGGTAAGGGCGTTCTTGTCCCAACGCAATTTAACTAAAATGTATCTATTCGCGTCTGCAGCTCTTACGAGTTAACGTTAAGTCTGGCTTCAAACTATTCTGCATTATTCGTGGCTAAATAGCCTGATTAACGCAACTGTAGTCTAATTCCTTTAGTGGTGAAATCGACCTATCCTAATTATAGGATGAATATTTAAAAACGACAATCAAAGAAGTCTGTAAATAAATGGGGCTGTTTATAGCTGTACGAAGCTAAATAAACTTTGGATGTGCTAGTCACACCGTGTCTTTGCCGCAGAAAGTTTCCTATTTCTGTAACATGGCTGGTTCTCAGTATAAAAAGCCAGAGAGCCTCGCTAATGGCACGAAGTAGTCAGTCAAATGGATGAATAAAGATAGTACAATTTCACGCGTTTAAACTGTAAATTTATGGTTCTTGAGAATTGAGTAATCACTTTTTAAATGGAATAAGTCGTATAACCTATTTAAAAATAATTTTAAACTGAATACTTGAACAGGCCATTGAATACTTGAACAGGTGAAGTTACCACACGGTTCAATTCATTCGGATTCCTCAGTCCATTTCAGAAAATTAAACTTTTTTTGTTCCAATGTAGGCTCTTTAATATAGCTTAATAGACTGATCAGTATCTGATCAGGTCTGCTGCATAACAGGTTTTGCATTTACTCAGATAGCCTAACTTTATAATACAGAAAAAAATATGTCCATTAATCTTTTGCATTGTCTACACAGTACCACTCTAAATACAGATGATGGAGACATCCTGCTCGATTATTCAAAGAATCTCATCAACGAGGAAGTCATGCACATGCTGGTGGATCTGGTAATAATACAATTATGCACTTTTTATTTTTTCTCCAATATGGAATGTCCAATCACGTTTCCATCACTGCAGCACCCCCTGTTGATTGAAACGGCCTGCACTACTAGCATGTGTCCTCAGAAAAAGTACAGTCAAGTACAGTAGTGCTGTCTGTGGGCTTCTCACCTTCAAATCATGAATACAAAAAATATCCACCTTCCAGGAGCTGCCCTCCTTCCTGCAGATATTGCATGAGGTCTTCTAATTCCTTATAGTCAGCATGGGTCTTATTCTTTAGAAATATCATTAGGACTACAGAAAGCATTCACTAAATTGTTAACCCACTGGCTTTAGCTAATCTCAGTTTTTTCTATGGTGGGGCACATCTTTTGGCCCTAGACATGCCAGAGATTTTCAGACTTATTGGGACATAGTAGTAATAGTAATTATCACTAGTAACCTATTATCTTCTCATGATTATAGCCTGGTTAATTTATTACTCCAATAAGCAATTATTGTTGAAATACGCAGGTTTCATAGTATTTGTCTTTGTATGGTAAATTAATAAAGAATGAGCAGCATAAATCATGCTGTTGTATACAATAGGTCACAAAGTTGCAGAATCATCTGTTTGAATTGTGCACTCACAGAGTTTGGTTTGGTCTTGCATAGGCAAAGTCGAGGGGCGTGGAGGCTGCCAGGGAAAGAATGTTCACGGGGGAAAAAATCAACTTCACTGAGGTATGCCATGAGATTGCTTGCCATGTTCATCACGCCCATTTTGCTCTGTGCACAGTAACACTAAAAGTACCTACTGAGCTCTATAACTCACACATTTAGTGTGATGTTAAAAAATCTCAATATGGGAGTCTCGGTGGCGTACCCGGTAAGAGCACCGTCCACATGATCATTGTGAGCCGCAACTTTCGCGGGTCAAATCTGGCCATGCTTGTCGCCATGTCTTCCTGTCTCTCTACACTGTGCTTTCTCATAAAACTCCTCATGCACTCGCCTGCAAGCCAGTGATTATTTAATACACTGCAGGCCATGCAATACTACTCATGGCAACTGGTGGCTTGTGGCTGGGAGGAAATAATGCCACAGTAACTTGAGGAGCCCTGGCCAACTTAAATGTACCCTACCCCTTGTGGGGATGGGGGAGGGGGATTTGTCCCAGCACTGTGCACTCCTGGATATAGTTTGGCTCATGTCATAGCCAAAGTTTCAACCTGTGTTAATAGGGCCCAGCCTGTGCCCAAGTTGCACACCTTTAGTGTCTGAGTCATTCAGGATCCCATGAGCACTTTTTCCTTTGAATGAATAAATACTACAGAAATCTGATGTACTCTTGCTATAAACTATGAAGTAAGAGCAGTCAGTTTTCCCATTTAAATTAGTCTCTTTGATGACAATTTTAATTTAGTGTCATATCCATCTGTATTTGTATTACTTTGCATAGGTAGCATGCAAGTCTAGGCATTTTTCCTTCTAAGCCAAAAATTGTACAAATGTGATGATATAACAGTCCTTGCGTTACACTGAATCTGGTTTTACAGAATGGATTACAAAATGGGTAATGTATGATGATTTATGCAATACTTTTCAGTTACTAATGTCTTACTGTAAAATGTAAAACTTTTTATCTCTGCATAAAATATTAAATGTCTTTTTATCTTTTATCTTGCCTTTTTCAAATGCTATGGATAATGTGAGACACTATCTTATATGCCTGTTTGTGATATATTTTTTGTTCACATCAGTGCTGAATACTAATGTGGACTTGAAACTGCTGTGTGTTTGATAGTCTCTTACCTTCACTGGAAAGGGCTGACTGTCTACTTTTACATCTGAATAGGGTCGTGCCGTGCTCCATGTTGCTCTAAGGAACCGCTCAAACACTCCCATCATGGTCGATGGAAAGGACGTCATGCCCGAGGTCAACAAGGTCCTGGAGAAGATGAAAGCGTTCTGTCATGTAGGTAGAAATTACATTACATTTACATTTTAGACATTTGGCAGACGCTCTTATCCAGAGCGACGTACATTAGTGCATTTTCCAACCTGAAACAAGTGCGTTAAAAACAACCCTACAAGGTAAATACGAATTCAAACACCGGGCGCAGTCAGTATGATTATATATATATATATATATATATTATTTTTTATTTTTTTTATTTTTTTGGGGGGGGGGGGGGGGTGGGGGACCACACGATATCAATCATTGGTGTGCACAACAGTAAGCCAATAAGTAACCTTACAAGTATTAAACTAGAAGCTACAACCACTTAAACAAGCATTTATAGAACACAATCAAGGGAGGTCACAAGGAGGTAGGGAGGGGTGGAGAGAGGTGCAGCTTAAAGAGGTGAGTCTTCAATCTGCGCTTGAAGGCGGTCAGACTTTCTGTTGTTCTGACCTCCACGGGGAGCTCATTCCACCACCGTGGGGCCAGGACAGACAGACGTCGAGACCGGGTGCTAGTATGAAGTGGGGGGGGGTACCAGTCGTCCTGAGGAGGCTGAACGCAGGGATCTGGTAGGTGTGTAGGGTCTGATGAGCTTTTTGAGGTATGGAGGGGCTGATCCTCGGACTGCCTGGAAGGCGAGCACCAATGTTTTGAATTTGATGCGAGCCATAACAGGTAGCCAGTGGAGGTCAATGAGCAGGGGGGGTGACATGGGAGAGTCGGGGGAGGTTGAAGACCAGGCGCGCTGCTGCGTTCTGGATAAGCTGAAGGGGTCTGATGGCCGATGCTGGCAGGCCAGCCAGGAGAGAGTTGCAGTAGTCTAGGCGGGACAGCACCATCGCTTGGACCAGGAGCTGGGTTGAGTGGGTGGTGAGGAAAGGGCGGATTCTCCTGATGTTGTACAGGAAGAACCTGCACGCCCGGGTTACCACTGCGATGTTCTCGGAGAGGGACAGTCTGTTGTCCATCACCACTCCGAGGTTCCTGGCACAGGGCGTTGGGGTGAGTGGAGTGTCCCCTAGGGAAATGGAGAGATTGAGAGGGGTAGAGGTTAGAGCAGGAATGTAAATGAGCTCAGTCTTGCCTGGATTGAGCTTCAGATGGTGGTTGTCCATCCAGCTCTGGATGTCTCTCAGGCAAGCGGAGATGCGGGCTGACACCTGAGTGTCAGAGGGTGAGAAGGAGAGAAAGAGTTGAGTATCGTCAGCATAGCAGTGGTAAGAAAGACCATGAGCAGTGATAACAGGAATTTTATCCAGAGCGACTTACACAACTTTTTTTTATCATGTTTTACATATTATCCATTTATACAGCTGGATATATACTGAAGCAATTCAGGTTAAGTACCTTGTTCAAGGGTACAACGGCAGTGTCCTATCTGGGAATCGAACCTGCAACCTTTCGGTTACAAGGCCAGTTCCTTAACCATTATACTACACTACACACACTTAACCTGTATGTTCACACCCTTTAGGATTAGTTTCTCCATTTTGCTGTGAGTTGTTGTTCTTGTGATGGTCACTATGTAATAGGTTGCATGGTGACCTTGCTGGGCTTTTATAGAGTTTAAGAATTTGTAGGCCCTGTAGACTTGTATCTTCCAGTATTCTTAAGAGTTCTGTGGCAGTCAGTGAATTTTTTTTTTTTTAGCAGCACAAGGCAATACCACATATCCAAAAATATTAGAACTGTCTTCATAATAGAAACCATGGCAGGATCGAAATGTGGACTCTGTCATAGAGGACTGTACCCCCTGCTAATTAGCAGAAAAGATACCAGTACTGCCCTGTACTTTAATGTTGATAACTTAATGTATATATCAAAAGACAGTGACAGTACGGTATATGTGCTCTGTTTTGTGCACAGAAAGTACGCAGTGGTGAATGGAAGGGCTACACAGGAAAGTCCATCACAGATGTTGTCAATGTTGGCATCGGTGGCTCTGACCTGGTGAGTAGACATCATTATTCTATAAAAATATTCTATAAAACTGTTAGTACAGTTTTAACATAAGATTTGTCCATGTATTGTCTGTATTATATGATGATGTCTTGGAGCTCAATATATAATTTTAAAAAGCATAGTTATAAAAAAGATCTTCCTGATATCATGGTCAGGCCTTGTAACAGCTTTGACCTACACTGTAATGTCAGCACCGTGTATCCAGGGGTTGTTTTAAGCACCTGTGTCCCCTAACTAGGGCCCACTGATGGTCACTGAAGCACTCAAGCCCTACTCCAAGGGTGGGCCCCGTGTCTGGTTCGTGTCCAACATCGACGGAACGCACATCGTTAAGACCTTGGCTGAGCTCAACGCTGAGACCACACTCTTTATTGTTGCCTCCAAGGTAAAACTCTTTATCACACAGCTTTTAGTGAACTAAACATATGCTTTTCATTGTAGGTTGACATGTTGGTAATGCTTTGCTCGAAGCAAGTCTTGTGCAGCATTCACAACGCCTTAGTAACTGCTACATTATGCATTGAACAATAGTAGTGTGAGTGAATAGGTATGTCTGCTACAGATAGTGATATTTAACATCAATTATGGTATTGATTTGTTTTTGAAATGTCAAACTAAAAAGTACATCACAGAGTTACATACTGTTTTTTGTGCTCAATGATATGAAAAGAGGCAACATGAGTTGGCTTTTGATCTTTTTTATATTACTATTCAGAGCTGATTTAACCATCCTGTTATGTTGACATTTTATGACACCTTTTATGTTTGGGGTCAAAGTGACAGTTTAAACTGACACAAAATTGTTGTAATAGAAACATTTTGACACTTTTTGGTGTTACCTTCTTAATGTCTCCCAATGATTAGCCTTTTATCCCTAAATGAAAAAATAAAATCTGTGATAAACTTCAAATTTTAGAGCTGGAGGTAATTGAATGTTTGTGGAGTTAAAAACTTGTATGGGAAAGTTCCCAGTATCACCCACAAACAAATCAGAGATAAAAAATGTAAGTTGTATATTTTCTTTGTTTTATACAGCCAGTCTAGGGTCAAAATGACCCCACAGAACACCTTTGTATACAAAGTTCGTAAAGGACTTTTGAAAACAGCATTATATTTGTTGCATGTTTACTGTTTAATCCCGTCAAATTAGGAAAAGTCATACAAGATGGAAAAATAAGGTTAAAGGTTGAGAGACGTCAAACACTGAATGGAGTCGAATTGACCCCGAACATAATAGGAGGGTTGAGAAATAATAGAACCCAGTAAGTAAATATTTTGAAACATTAACCACAATTGCATTTGACATTAAAAATTATTAAACTCAGCTGATACGACATATAGACAAAACACATATCTACAAAACAAAACAACAATTATATTTATAGTACATATGATACAAACTATAAACAAACATAAGATAGAAACAGAACAAACTAAACAAGAACAAACATTCACACATTAACTTACAAAAAAATAAATAATATCTAGCGGGTGATTAATGAACCAGTGGCTGTCATTACATAATTCCATCAATGCTAATGTGGTTCATGCCCTTGCTTGCAGTAGAGACTCCAATTAATATGCATGCAGCCACATTAGTGTTTACAGTTTTTGTTTTCATAGAGAATAATGTGCAATGTACATGGTGACAGTGTGGTTTCTAATTGTTTCCAAACAATAGTGCAGAATAATGCTACATTTCCACATTTGTACCGCAGTCAATATGACAAAACATGCTGCTCTAGGGGTTTGAACTTCATGACTGAATAATAATCTGAACATTCTGAAGGTAGTTTCTGAAACACTGAAATGTTTTATATACTATACAAATATCTTTAGATAAATCTTACCATCTGTCCTGCTGTTTCCCTGTGTTATGTTTTTGTTTTCAGACATTCACCACTCAAGAGACCATTACCAATGCAGAGTCAGCCAAGGAGTGGTTCCTGGAGGCAGCAAAAGATGTGAGTACCCCGGTCATCTCCGATTGCTCGGCAAAGCAGGGGGTCTCACCTCAAAGAAACAATGATGTTAGAATTAAACATACTTATACTTTTCTCTAATTCACAGCCATCTGCAGTGTCCAAACACTTTGTGGCTCTCTCTACCAATGCAGTGAGTTGACTTATTACGACATACAACCTTTAACTTTCTTTTGTATTCTACTGCATGTATGCATGTTTTTTTGGCTACAATATTATTCATCCCTGTGTATCCTCTTTTCTTTAGCCCAAAGTGAAGGACTTCGGGATTGACACTGAGAACATGTTCGGGTTCTGGGACGTGAGTCTGATGATGCCCTAACTCTACAAAAACTTGCGGCTAGCACCAGGCTCGAGGAAGCTGTAGGACATTACTATTAATAGTGCAATCTTTTGACCTGTGAAGTGCACAGAGACCGACAGCTGCTGGGTAACCGGAATCCCCTCTACCCAGGCCAGTCTACTCCATGCATGTTATTATTGGGTGTGACCTTCTCTCTTGCAGAGGATATAGCAAATGCTGGGTTTCACCAAAGGTCAGAGACCTACATTTAGCTACATTGTTGGTATTTAAAGGGTAACGGTCTTGAACTGTCCTTAATCTTATTTTTTAAATGGATATTTAATATTCATGAGATATTAAAGATGACTAGGAAGTGATTTTTTTTGGATGTCTAGACTGTATTTTTATAAATCCAGTGCAAGTCATGAACACAATAATTAATGTTTGTTTACATATAGATGTATACCATGATAAGAAGATGGTAGAAGACAAGCCTAGCCTTCCATTTTACTTATTCAGGAGAAAACATAAAAGTAATAGAAGTAAGAACATACAGTATGTACTGTATCACTGTCTTCTCCTATAAATAGAACAATGGAATTTCCCTCACAATTTAATAGTGGGAAATTGCGAATAAGGTCTATGGCCTGAATTCAGCCAATATTATCTTTGACTTACAATTAATTGCAAGGATTCATTCAATTCTTCACAGAGTTTGGCAAGTTTAGTAACCACCAAAATTAATTTGCCAAACTGTTTTTGTGAATAATGAAATGATCACTTAGATTTTATCACAAGCTAAAGTTAGTTAGGCTAGTGTTGATGGAATCCAGCCAATGTGTACAGAAATTGTTCTAATGAATATTCTCTGATGATACCATGGTTGCAGTTAGGTTGTTTGAGTGCATCTGCCTTCGTAATTTGATTTGTACTCAGCTGTTGACCAGCTGTTGGGTATACAGTACTCTCAGAGACATGGAGTTACAGTACTTAACAGCTTCCTGTGAGCATTACTGTGAGGTTCAATTGTGAGACTGAATTTAAATTCAACACACATCAGAAGCAAACCTTCATTCATTCACTAAAACAAAAGCACACAAGAGAAAAGGGGTAGTTATTGTAATAACAGAATGTACAACTTATATAGATGCATTTGTAAGTAATAATATTAATTAAATTGTACAATATTGTCCCCCATTTGATTCACTTTGGTAAGATCCATTGTTATAGCTCACAGAATACACATTGTGACTTCATATAAATACTCTGGATGCAAGAAGGTATGAGATGAATATTCATGGTTTCAATTACATAATTGTCTAAAGATTCCTCTGAGAAGACTGTAAAATATCTGCAGGTTAATTGTTAAAGCCTTATCTGCAGTGAGGCAGCCATGCACCTGGCCTTTTCTCTGTCACAAGCAGCTAAGTCCGACAAGCGATGCACCCATACCATCTTAAACGAGAGAGCAGGGGAAGTTAAAAAGTGGTCTCTGAGGTCAAAATGGTGAAATCCCTGCTTTATAGAGCTGTGGGGGACTGAGGGACAGTGCTTTTTCCTCAGCTGTTTTGTTCTTTTCGCTAGTGGGTCGGTGGACGTTTTTCCCTGTGGTCGGCCATTGGGATGTCCATTGCCCTGCACATTGGTACGTGTTATAGACTCATACACTTTTATTAGTAATTATGGATGTTATGATTTGGAGTGGTTGATGTCTGCAGTCCTAAAAGCCTTCCTCTGGAATAGAAAGTCGAATGGCTTGTCTGTATTTGATACTGATTATTCTGCCTTTGCCAGGCTCATTAGTTTTAAGTAGTTTGATTACTTATTTAATCTGGAGACAACGATAATGTATTGAAACTGAAGTTTGTACTTGCTTTTACTTGTTCCAAGCTAAGTGAAAACCTGCTAACACAATCACATAAATCAGAATGCAGTAGAATCACCGAATAGATAGTACCATTTTTGTTCTATTAAATATGACATTGATTAAATAGTGAATGCAGACTAGTGAGGAGGTCTGCTTCTCTCGTTTTCCTGCAGGTTTTGAGAATTTTGAGAAGCTGCTCAGTGGGGCGCACTGGATGGTAGGTACCTGTGCTACTGGAAAAGGTTCCAAGCATCAGTCATTCTTTACGATGCTACATGAACATCTTTGCTGAATTTTCTCGGCAAAATTTTAAATGCACTCTCCCCACTTCATTCATCTTCATTACCATCATTCAAATTTGACACAAACTAAGGGCCAGGAGCTCGGAAGAGCTCCTTCCTACGACTGGCTGACGGGGTTGTAGCGGCTAATTCTCAAGCGGTTGCTACGGGGAATTGAATTACATAGGGGTGCAATTGGCTACCAAATTGTGAGAAAATTGGAAAAATCTGAAACAAATAATTTTTAAAAAAAAATAATTTAAAACGGAATTTCACACAAACCACTGTGATCATGCAAACATGAAATTAATTAATAAAGAATGATATATAATATGTTAAATTATAATATAATAATATACAGTACAATAATATACAAGTTTGGACACACCTACTCATAGAAGGTTTTTTTCCGTTATTTTTACTGTTTTCCACATTTTGGAATAGTAAAGACATCAAAACTATGAGATAACACAAATTAAATTATGCAAAAACCAAAAAAGGGTTAAACAAATAAAAAAAAGTCTTATATTTTAGATTCTTCAAAGTAGCCACCCTTTGCCTTGATAACGGCTTTGCACATTCTTGCCATTCTCTCAAACAACTTCTGTGGTAAACAGGTATTCCACAGGTAAAAAGGTGATGCCATCATGACTGTATAAAAGGATATCAAAAGACTCCTGATATCTTATTTCCAGGTACTCTTAGAAGCGATACTATAACCTCTGCATTTGAATGGATCTCTATGGGAATTGGGGGGTGGGACTAGATTTAGCTTTAAATTACACTGGAACAGTGTGGAACACATGGTTGGCTAAATGGTTCTAAGTCATCAAGGGTCTGACGTATCAAACAAGCCTTAAACCATCACCCTGCTGCCAGAAATACAGTAGATATGGATGGATAACTTGAAGGGTTTCTTCTGACTTATTTTTCCATAGAGTTCAATAGGAAAATTTGTCAGGAGAAACAACCCTTCAAGTTATCCATCCATATCTACTGCATATCTGGCAGCAGAGTGATGGTTTAAGGCTTGTTCGATACGTCAGACCCTTGATGACTTAGAGCCATTTAGCCAACCATGTGTTCCACACTGTTCTAGTGTAATTTAAAGCTAAATCTAGTCCCACCCCCCAATTCCCATAGAGATCCATTCAAATGCAGAGGTTATAGTATCGCTTCTAAGAGTACCTGGAAATAAGATATCAGGAGTCTATTGATATCCTTTTATACAGTCATGATGGCATCACCTTTTTACCTGTGGAATACCTGTTTACCACAGAAGTTGTTTGAGAGAATGGCAAGAATGTGCAAAGCCGTTATCAAGGCAAAGGGTGGCTACTTTGAAGAATCTAAAATATAAGACTTTTTTTTATTTGTTTAACCCTTTTTTGATTTTTGCATAATTTAATTTGTGTTATCTCATAGTTTTGATGTCTTTACTATTCCAAAATGTGGAAAACAGTAAAAATAACGGAAAAAAACCTTCTATGAGTAGGTGTGTCCAAACTTTTGACTGGTACTGTATGTAATATAAATTATAGAATTATTAGATGTGGTACCACTGAAAAAAGGTTCAAAGCTAAGATTCAAAGTTACTTTTTGGACAAATAATCATTGTAAGAAATGTGCTATTACCTGTGATATTACACACTGCTGTTTCAATAGAGGTAATACTTTGAACAGCAGGACAATGTTGCTGTGTCTGTCCCAGTTATCATAAAACCGCATGATTATTGTGAGTGTACACACAATACATACACACCTGTACCAGAACTGTGCCCTTTTTAAAGATCTGAGCCATCTCAACTGTTCTCTGAAGAAGTATTTAACTGACCTGACACTGGCAGATCTTTCTCAACGTTTCTCCCATCTGTTCTCTCTCAGGACAACCACTTCCGCACCGCCCCATTGGAGAAGAACGCCCCCGTTCTGTTGGCCATGTTGGGCATCTGGTACATCAATTTCTTCCAGATGGAGACTCACACCATGCTGCCCTATGACCAGTATATGCACCGCTTCGCTGCTTACTTCCAGCAGGTGAGCATTCTCGGGTAGATTATTCCTGCTCGTGAGCTTGCTTAGTAGAGACGGCAGTCATGACTCATGACCTCTCTCTGTATGCCGAAGGCAATAGTGAGCCACGGTTGAGTGAAATTAATCCCTTTACGATATTGAATGGCTCATTATCGACAGGGAGACATGGAATCCAATGGAAAGTTCATCACCAATCACGGCACCCGTGTGAACTACCACACCGGGCCCATTGTTTGGGGGGAGCCAGGAACGAATGGACAGCATGCATTCTACCAGCTCATTCATCAAGGTACTGTACAGGCAGAGACACTTCGTAGCTGGACCTTACATGCTCCAGTCCAGTTTCCTTCTCAGTTCCCGCAAATACTTCCTGTGGCTATGAATGAAATAACTGAAGTCAAGAGGCTGGGATACTGGAACTTCCATTCCACAATACCAAACCACATTTTCAGTGTGAGGAAAAGAGCATTCAAAATTTTGGTTAATACAGAATCTCTGGCACACTGTTAAGTAGTGGCTCTCCATTCAACAATGTAGGAACATAACTTATAACTTATATGACATTCAGGAACAGTGAAAAAAAATTCAACTGGATTTACTCAATTGAATTCTGGACAGTGGTTCCACATACTTTACTTGCTTTAAATGTACCTGATATATTTGTGTTGCTCGCATGTTCACAGTTTAAACAATAAATGATTGCATTGAGTAAATACACTGCCTCGCCAAAAAAAAAAGTTGCCGTTGCACCCATCATGCATAGTGCCCACTGTACAAGCCTCTGGAGGCAGTGTTATGATCTGAGGTTGCTTCAATTGGTCAGGTCTAGGCTCAGCAACGTTATGCAGCAATAAAATGAAGTCAGCTGAGTAGGTGAATGTACTGAATGACCAGGTTATCCTATCAATGGGCATAATCCAGGATGACAATGCCAAGATTCATCGGGCTCAAATTGTGGTTTGAGTGGTTCAGGGAGCATGAGGAATCATTTTCACACATTAATTGGCCACCAGAGTCCTGACCTTAACCCCATTGAAAGTCTTTGGGATGTGCTGGAGAAGACTTTACGGAGTGGTTCGACTCTCCCGTCGTCAATACAAGATCTCGGCCAAAAATGAATGCACCTCTGGGCGGAAATAAATGTTGTGACGTTGCATAAGGTTGTTGAAACAATGCCACGACGAATGCGCGCCGTAATCAAAGTTAAAGGCGGTCCAACGAAATATTAGAGTGTGCAACTTTTTTTTTGGCCAGGCAGTGTATGATGTGGTAAGTACTTTTAATAGATGCTCCTTCTTATTTTCTCCCTTTTTCGCCGTACCACATATAGCAACTCTAGTACACTGGCAAGGGGCATGCAAGCAGAAGACTCTCATTTGTACTGTAGAAATTCACTGTAAATGGAATTCTCATTTGACAAAATTCTTATTGGCAAACCATAAAATATCTGTGAATGAGCCTATATAAATGTTTTTAAATTTATTCATTTTGGGATATTGACAAATAAATAAGGGAATTAGGGAAACTAGGAAAACATTTCTAAAATAAATGCAGCTATGTGTGGTATTCCAGTATTAAGAATTTGGGTTTGTGGCTGACTGAAGAAATTAGAGATTGAGCCCTTTGTCTCTCTCCATAGGTACACGCATGGTTCCTGCTGATTTCCTTATCCCTGTCCAGACACAACACCCGATAAGAAACAACCTGCACCACAAGGTAAATCTGTAATTTTCCAAATCGACAGCCTTTACCATAGCCACATTGTGCCAGTGCCAGCTATGTCCGGCAGCCCTGCAGGGCGACATGTAAGTGAACACAGTGTGGATGTGGATGTAGCGTTGCTCAGGGAGGGAGGGAGGGATTCAGTCGGCCAGGATCACTGTGTCAACACTCACCAGCTTCCTTGCTGGTTAATCGGGCACCCACAGTATGCTTGCTCAAAGCTGCCCATGAAGTATATTCCTCCGCAGGTGTGTGTGCAAACTGAACATGTAGACTGTGCTGTGGAAAGAAGCTGTGGCTTGATGCCACATGTTTTGGGGGACAGCACATGCCTGTCTCCACTCTACTGAATTGATAGCAGAGGTGGCAGTAATGAGCATGGCTGGTAAATATGACGGGGGTGGGGGTGGATAAATAAATAAATAATCTTGTCACTGCCTTCATTTCATTGGCTTTTGCAATTCCACACTACCAAGACACACATTTGTTTTAACTCTCAAATGCTTTACTCCACATACGATTCAATTAATACTGTTTATTCTGTCTAAATTGGTACTTCCTCCTGTATTTGTAGTTAATGTACCGTGGGATATAGGTAATCACTTATTTCAGAATTCTCCGAAAGGCTCATTCCACTGCAAGTTGCTCAACTGTTAAATGTCACTGTTGAACTATATCGGCTTGAAACAAGTTGGTAGGTCCATCTGTTCAATTATTATTTGTAGTTTGGCAAATAGAAGCACATGATTTTTGACTGGTAAAACATTTGCTTGTTTGTGTAGATCCTGATAGCCAACTTCCTGGCCCAGACTGAGGCTATGATGAAGGGAAAGACAACAGATGAGGCGAAGAAGGAGCTGGAGGCTGGAGGTCTGAGCGGGGAAGCCCTCGACAAACTGCTGCCTCACAAAGTGAGCACTGATTCTGTTTTCAATCATGAGATGGCAATGACTGAATGACTGAGAAAGAGAATGCTGCCCCCTTGTGTGTGTTTTATGTAATGCAAAAAGATGCAGTACATATCAGTATGGCATATTATGTTCAGTATGTGATCTGTTTTTTATCATTTCCATTCAAAGGCTTTTCCAGGAAACAAACCAACCAACTCTATTATCTTTAAGAAGCTGACACCGTTCATCCTTGGAGTGCTTATTGGTAGGTCAGAAACTAGAACTAATCAACCAATTATCACCCGTAATAATATAATTATACCCATTAGCCCAATTTTATGTTGTATGAAATTAGTATTCGAGTTTTTACTTGTCACTGTTGCCTTTGGCTTGCTCTTGTGGGGGTTTAGGTTGGGTTTTTCTGTGAAGCGTATTGTGACTGGTTGTGAAATGTGCTATATAAATAAATATTTTTTTGATTTGATTTATTGATTTTTATGATCTTATTATTCTTAGGAGCCCCCTCTTACTCTGGTGCTGTTCTGTTTTTTTTCCAGCCATGTATGAGCACAAGATCTTTTTACAGGGTACCATCTGGGAGATCAACAGTTTTGATCAATGGGGGTGAGTGCCAGTACTGGATAGAAAAATATTGCCTGCTACATTTCTCAGAAAAAGGATTCTTTGGCTTGTCTTCATAGGGGAACTGTTTAGTTATTTATGGAAACCTCTATGGTAGATTTGAGCAGGGTGAAAGCCTTGCAGATTTAACCATTTTGCCCAACAAAGAACCCTTGAACTAGATAGACTTTCTCTATGGAGACAGGTAATCTCTTATTTTGTCAGATTAAGGGGATAGTTCACTTTGAGGGTTTTTTAAATATTATAAAAATTTTAGTGTATGTTTGTGGATTGATGTGTATTGATTGGTCCTGACAGTTTGTGTACAATGAAGGATGTTTTAGATATTTATAGAAGTTTGATGAACTGCCAGCTTTACAATGGCTGCTTTCTGGGAGCATTCTGGAGTTCGTAGTCAAAAGCAAGAAAATATAGTTCAAGTAACTAGCAGCTTGTATAGTGACATCATGCCTCCAGAGGTTGTATGTGTTGTGTTGCACAGCTCAGGAAAAGATTGACTAAAAGATTATTGGTTTGCTGCCTTTTATTAGTTCTGAGAACTCAAAATCAGCAGAAATGCTTCATAAAACAGGAAAATCGAAAACTGGCAACCAAAAACTCCACATGAAGAGGCATGCAAAATGTCCACAACAGAAACCAATAATAGCCTTACCCACAGCCATCAAGGAAGAGTTCTCACCTTAGGCCTAAGAACATGATTTTAATAGGCCCAATGATGAGGTAATGGGCAGCAGCTGTAGTGATTGCAATGAGTCCCAGCTGCTGCCATACTTGTTATTCACATATAGTATTATATATATATAGTATATAGTAGTGTATATAGTAGTGTATAGATATAGATATGGATGGATAACTTGAAGGGTTTCTTCTCCTGACTTATTTTTCCATAGAGTTCAATAGGAAAATTTGTCAAGAGAAACAATCCTTAAAGTCATTCAAAATCACATTGAAGCTGTTCTGGCTGGCTGTACATATACAGTTGAAGTCAGAAGTTTACATGCACTTAGAACTCATTTTTAACCATTACACAAGTAATTTTTCCAACAGTTGTTTACAGACAGATTATTTCACTTTTAATTCACTATATCACAATTCCAGTAGGTCAGAAGTTTACATTACACTAAGTTGGCTGTGCCTTAAAAATTTTTATATTTGGTCGCATATCCTTTGGCTTTGCATGCCATGACTTCCTGATGTCTGTGACCCAACAACATCAAAAGACTCTTGATATCTTATTTTCTGGTACTCTTACAAGCGATACTATAACATCTCTGCAGTTGAATGGATCTCTGTCATCAAGGGTCTGACGTATCAAACAAGCTTTAAATCATCACTCTGCTGCCAGAAATGCAGTAGATATGGATGGATAACTTGAAGGATTTCTTCTCCTGACTTATTTTTCCATAGAGTTCAATAGGAAAATTTGTCAGAAGAAACAACCCTTAAGGTGATTCATCCATATCTACTGCATATCTGGCAGCAGAGTGATGGTTTGAGGCTTGTTCAATACCTCAGACCCTTGAGGACTTACAGCCATTTTACCAATCATGTGTTCCATACTGTACCAGCGTAATTTACAGCTAAATCTAGTCCCACCCCCCAATTCCCAAAGGATATGCGACCAAATATAAAAAATTTAAAGGCACAGCCAACTTAGTGTAATGTAAACTTCTGAATCACTGGAATTGTGATATAGTGAATTAAAAGTGAAATAATCTGTCTGTAAACAATTGTTGGAAAAATTACTTGTGTCATGCACAAAGTAGATGTCCTAACTGACTTGCCAACACTATAGTTTGCCAACATAAAATCTGTGGAGTGGTTAAAAATGAGTTTTAATGACTTCAACCTAAGTGTATGCAAACATCCGACATCAACTGTATATACTAACCCCAATTCCAAAACGCTGTGATTTGCAAATTCTCTTTTACATATATTTAATTGAAAACAGTACAAAGAAAAGATATTTAATGTTTTACCTTATCAACTGTATTGATTTTTGTAAATATACGCTAATTCCGAATTTGATGCCTGCAACATGTTCCAAAAAAAGTTGTTTTTTAAACTTCCCAGTCTTTTTTTCCCCCCTGTCCCAAGTTGATAAGGTAAAACATTAAATATCTTTTCTTTGTACTGTTTTCAATTATGTATATGTAAAAGACAATTTACAAATCACTGCTTTCTGATTTTATGTGGATTTTACATACTGTCCCAACTTTTTTGGAATTGGGGTTTGCATATACAGTATATATTGTAATAAAAAATGTGTAATCCTCCATCACAGTGTGTTTATTTGCATTTGTACATACATAATGTTATTTCTAGCATGTTTATTATTGGCAAAGGTGTTCTGATGTGTATCTACATTATATTTAAACAGAGTGGAACTGGGGAAACAGCTCGCCAAAAAAATCGAGCCTGAACTTCAGGACACCAACGAGGTTCATTCCCACGACTCCTCCACAAACGGCCTCATCAACTTCATGAAGAAGAACTTTGCCTGAGCCTCCTGACCCTATCCTGTGCCCCACTGCGCCATGCAAATTATTGGCGCAAAGACAATCCCACGCATTGGCTGTTGGTGCCCCTACTGTGGGAAGAGAAGCACTTTACACCTGCAGTCATCTTTCTCTGCACTGAGTGTCGACAAGTTGTAAGACTTGTGTAAGTCTGCAACTGATAAAGGAAATGCCATGTGGAAGTGTTTTGACATTTTTACTTCAATATCGTGTCTTGCCAAGAATAAATGTCAAATACTTACATTATTCTTAAGATGTGTCTTTTTCATGATACTACAGCTATTCTGTGACTGACACTGAAGCTGGTGTAGATTAGCCGTTGATTAGGTGGATTCACTGTGACTTTTTGTGTGTGCGTAGGAAAGCATTTAAGAGGTACAAGCAACAGCTGAAATATGGTATGTTGGTTGTAATTTTGGATTCCACCACTAGATGGGGTTTAATACAAAGCCATGACAGAAAATACATCCATCTTTAAATAGAAGGAGAAACATCGGGGAGGAGAAACCATTTTTGTCTAATATCTGCATCATGGTCACACAGAAGTAACTGTTAAAAAAAATATTTAAGTGACAGTATTTATGGCCAAAACCTATTATCAACAAGAACCTTTCCAAAGGTATAATTGTGCTGTCAGTCTACAGTTTATGCTGGGATAACTGGAGAGCACTGTGACCTGACCGATTTATGAGCATCAGCCGGTCGTTTGTCGTACTTTTCCCGCGTCCGAGGTAAATTGGGGCCATGTGTGGCCTTTGGCGGACCCTGGGCCTGTTTGTGCTGAGGGTCCCGGAGGAGGGGGAAGGAACTGTGTTTCCACTTCTCCTGCGAGGGGGACTGTGTCCAAGGCACTGCAGGGCTTTCCCACGAACCTCTAATGGACATCACAAGACCAAAAACATCCCCGCTCTGACCGCCTAAGCCACCAATGCTATATGGAGATCTGTGCGTCATAACGATATAACGAGATTAAAAATACAATTGCCTTTCATTTCAGAACCTCATTTCTCATAACTGAGATTCAGAACCAAGCACACTGTAAAATTTAAAAGCAATTTCACTTAAATGCATTAAGTAGTCTCAACATAAAAAATGGGTAAGTCGTTACAGCTCCATGAAAGAGTTAAAGTTAAAGACCCGGGAATACCTGAACAGATTAAGTGTCCCTACTCAAATGGTTCAAGGCAATTGGTTTCCTCAAACCATTTGAGTAAACTGAACTTTTTGTTTTACAGTGCAGTTGAGAGAACTTTGGCTGAAATGGGCTTTGTGGGGGAGGTAGAGAACATTTCATCACCACATGCATGTACAGAGCATAGTGAACAAAATGTGTGTTGTAGCCATATTCTGTACCTGGCATAGGATAACAACAAACATTTTGCCTAGAACTATATAAAATGGGTAAAATATTGACCTTCAAACTGTAGTTTTTACATAAAAAATAGAACTTTATTATTATTATTTTTTTATTAATAAAAACTGTATTTGGTCAAATTTGGTGTTTACCTAAACAAATCTCCACAAACAACCACTCAAATGTAATGAATGTGTTCTATGTGCCACTAGATGACACTAATGCCTTAAATCTGACAGTGAACCCCCCCACCCAAAAAAGAAATCTCCAGAGTATCTTTCTGGAACAAAAGGGCAAAGGTTGAATGACTGCAATCTAATGCTTCAGTTGTTACAAATTACAAACTGTACATCTAGGCATATGTGCAATGCTCAAAGTGTGTGCAGCATAATACATTTGGAAAGCATTGCTTTATCAATTTGTAATATAAAACAGCAGAAACACAAGCAAAAGGATCATGATGTACTTCAGAAGAAAAGAAGGTCTTTAGTTTGTCCCACAGGACTGCTTAGATCATCATACATTTTTCTTGTTAGCAAAGGTAAATATTGAATTTGTTACTAGGTAGTTTTATCAGTCCATATGTGCTTGTGTATAACATAATTTTTTCTACAGCGTCCATATTGCACTAACTTTATTATAATTTCTGTCTCACAGACATCTTTTTAGCTTTTTAGAAATTCCTCAGCCATGTCTACATCCTACAGCGTAGGAACAGACCAAGGACCTCAGAGTCTGGTGCTGGGCTAGGAAGTCTTGTTGCCAGGCAACGCCACATGAGTTCAGATACAAGTTGTTCTTTGTCATTCCAAATTCAGACCCAGGAAACATTTTTTTTTTAAATGTTGATTGTATATTGAAGAAAGAGTGAGTATTTTTTGAGGGAAAAAACACATCCCAGAGGACTTATAGACAAACACACTGCAGCTGCCAGGTCTATAAAAGGGGCAAGTTTTGACTAGTGCAGCGGGGAATTCTTGAAAACAAGGCCTAAAATTGCAGTGTTTTATATCATGTAGATATGTCTTAGTTCAAAATTTGGGGCAAAATTCAACACATCATAAAACACTATTCTCATTACACACCTTGTTAGACAGTGAGTTATTATTGATTGTCTTTCGGGGGGCAGTTAGATGAGTAACTCATTTTAATATGCCTTGAGCTCCTTTTAAACCTCATATTATGTTGACATTTTATGTTTGGGGTCAAATTGACCCCAAAGGTTTTAACTGACACAAAACTATTGTAATAGAAAAATTATACTTTCTGTGTCACCTTTTGTATGTCTCCCAATTGACTAGCCTTTATCCCTAAATATTAGAAATCTGTGATGAAACATCTCATTTTAGAGCCTGAGGTAAGTGAAAGTTTGTGAAGTTTAAAACCTATATTGGAATGTGCCACCTGAATCGCCAACAAATCAGAGATAAAAATAAAAATGTCTTATATTTTATATAAAAATGTTGTATAGTTTCTTACATTTTATACAGCTACCCCACAAATTACCCCATACAACACCTTTGTATACAAAGTTGGTACAGGACTTAACATTATGTTTATTGCATTTTTACAATTTAATCCCATCAAAGTAGGAAAGGTCATATGGTATGAACAGGAAAAATAAGGCTAACTGGTATGAAATGTCAAAGACTGAATCAACATTGACACCGAGGGTTAAATCCACTATAAATCAATAATGATCATCATTATTATTATCATTGCACTGCTGAAGTAACCTATTTGATATATTATCAGGTTGGATGGAAAAGGAGAGGGCTGAATCCACAGAATACACAGAGAGGTGCTTTTGTGTGTTGTTGCAATATAAAATGAGGATAATTCTAAACATCTCATTAAAAAAATATATCTCTTCAACTCCCGGGACACACAAGTCCAGTGATGCCCTGACATTTTTTTCTTTTTTGGGATTGTTCTAGAACAATCCCATTGAAGGCACATAAATTCTAATTTCTTGCTATATTCGTCTAGCTGTCAATCTGTTGTATGTAAGCCCATCTTCGGGAATGCCCATTATAGCCAAATGTCTGCACATCCCTGTCACTGTGCTTGCAATGCTATGGATTGCTATGGATTCTGTTTTGTGAGCTGAGGAGCTGGGTTTCGCCACCGTGGCACTTCCTAAAGGGTCTCCAAGTTCACAGAGGTGTCCAACAGGAGGGAGGGTGCCTTTGTTCTCTGAACACTGAGTGGCCATGGTGTGTTCACAGTCCACTGTTTATCTTTAGCAGACAAATACTTTAAATTCCATCAGTGCCCCTAAGACTGTGCTTGCTCTCATTGACAACTGGGACAGCCTCATGCTATCTCATTTAAAGGCCAATTTAGTGTTAGATATTTTACAAAAGGTGTCTATTATATGTAAAAGGCCTCCCTTCTTGTCATTCAATCATTTGTGTTATTAATTTGTTCTGCTGATCATCCACATATTTACACACTTAATCTGGTAATATATGGTAGGACCTGAAGCTACAGGAATCAAATTTTAAATTAAACAAAATCATTTTACTCAAGATAACTGCCAAGGAATCTAACTTATTGTGATACAATGTCTGAGCATAAGTCCTCAGTGTTCACAGTTTTGGACCAGCAGACCCATGAACACACATGTTTATTTTACAGCCATGTCTACCCTTTAAAATTAATTTTATTTGTAATAATTAGAAAATAATCAACAGGATTACACCAGCTGAATGTGACCTGACAGGCTAAGGGTAATCTCCTTCAAAGGTTATGGCAGAATCATGCATTACATCTCACAATGTCTAAAGTGTGTGTAGGTGTGAAAAGCCTAAATCTTTTTTTTTTTTTTTTTAAATGAGAAGGTCAGAGACTACCCAGTGGACTATAAATTGTTTGTGCTGAATTCTATAACAGGTATTAAGGTATGGGCCAAATAAATACCAAAATATACTGTGTATATATTGTGAAATTTAGCATATTGCCATGCTTATTTGCTCAGTCACAAATAATTACTTGACAAAATGGAGAATTCAAGGGTAACATGCTAAATAATATTGCTTGCATGTACAGACCTAGAAGTTGTCTATGTTTACATTTATATAAAGACTACCATGAAGGGCCTTAGACTAACAGTAGCAGATGCTAAGTTGTTTAACTGCCTAGGTTGAATAATAAATGCACACCCTCTTACTCCACCCCAAACTTCCATATAGCTCAAAACACACAATGTCAACTGTCCTAGCTATAAGGATGCAAAAGCAAACATAACCTCTCACAGAGCCTCACATCATCAGAGCTATTTTTCATCTATGTACTTTAAAATTTCACTTATGCATAATATGGGGGATCCACTGCGTTGCAGAGAGGAAGCCATTGAGTCATTTCCAACTTTGGTTTCCCACGACTACTCAAGTTATATATGAGGTTAGTTTAAGTTGGTGGGTGGGAGTAATCATACAGCTATTAAAACTGCCCCCTAGGGAACTATAATTCTGGGTGGTCCCTGGCTCTGCGTCTGTTGGCCTGCCAGGGGTGGCTATGACATTGTCAGGCATGCTGGCTTCTGGAGAAGGTTGGGCCTTTTTGACCTTCTTGATAATCAGCTCTTTTTTCCAGCGAGGGCTCGTTTCTGAAAGCCCACTGGACAGCTGCAGGCCTCTATTGGTCCTTTGGTTTTGGCACGTCCAAGTTTACAAGCAACTCCATGTTTATTCAGCTGCATACCCCGTGTTCTTTTTGCCAACATCTCTGTAGAATGGCCGACCCTGAACTCCTCCCTTTATTCCCTTTTAGCTCCTCCTCTTAAGTGTACTGGTCTGGAAGAACACACATGAGGTTGTGTTGTTGAGAATGCCCTTTTTTTCACGTCCGGTCCTCCGTTGGCTTAAGTATTGAGAAGGATGCCTCAACACATTCATCCATCTCCAGGCACCTTCTTTCACCTGGAAGCTGGGATTCATCACTTAATGGCTTAGACTAGAGTAACATTCACTTCACTTAATGGCTTAGACTAGAGTAACATTCACTTCACTTAATGGTCATGTTATTTACAAGGGCTAAAACAATAGTTTCAATGTCAGATGTAAAAGTGTATGGGTAGGTCTGTATGGGGATTTCATCCACCACCACTGTACCTGGGGTTGCAGCAGAATTCTCAGATGACAAGGGTTGCTGTGTGGTGACGAGGATTCAAGAGCACAAGGGGTCAAGAGCACAGCAGACAAGACTGAACATACAGTGTCCCCACTAGAGAACTATTTTGGCTACAGAGTGATCTCGCTTTTAGGTTCAAGAGAGTTTGTGAGGCATTTGGGGAATGCATTACACAACAGACATCTCTGTTGAATCAAAGCTGAAAAAGTCAGGTTTTATCTTTGCAGCTGTGGGTAGAGGCAACTCAGTACCCTTAGACCATGACATTTGTACGGGAAGCTCTTTTCCCCAGTTTCTACCCCAATTGTCAGTTGGAAATGGTTGTAATTGGCATGTTCCGATTTATTAATTCTAAAAATACTCTGGACTTTAATACTGTGGTGGTTAGCTGTCAAAAATGACAAATTCCATTTTGTTCTTTCCCTAGACCAGTACTGCCCATGAACCAGTGACTATTTCCCACACAGCACTGCATAAGAGCCTTAGCACTGATAGGAGGAGAGTCAAACTGTATTGCCACTGATGACAACCGGCTATCTGTTGGTGCCGGACATGTTGCTGGGAAAAGCTAAGAGGGGTATCATCTGGTTTGTAGTTAAGAACTAGCAGTTTACAAGCAATACAAAAATTATGATTACAAATATTAAACTAATTAGTAAACGGGTATCACTGTGTGTGTGTGTGTGGACACACGTGAATGTGTGTAAAAAAAAAAGCCCTAAAGAGAATGAGTGATGTGGAAAATCTACATGTCTCTCAAAGCCTGTGGCTAATCAAATTATCCAAGCCTGTCACTCTTCAGGCCTGGTAAAAGGCAGATTTTTTATTAACTTAATGGGTTTTCTCAAATAGTTCAAATGTCTTCAGGCGTACACAATATTGAGGTGCACTTATTTTTTGAAAGAGCAGAATATTTCAGGGGGCGAGGGGGATATTTTAAGTGAACTTGTCAAAGTGATTCCATAAAAATGATCTGAGGGTACCTTCTTGCTGAACAGTCAGGTACTCATAACTGTATATCATGGATGCTATGCCAAATGTTTAATGCCCTTTTTTTTGTCCTTCTACACATATTTGAAAGCTCTTATCCAGCTGTTTTTAAATGTCCCTTTGCTCAACAACCAATTAATCCTTTAGGACTAAACCATCATATAGTTTCTTTGGTTTAGGGAACTCCACTTTTTTGTAGTAAGACACCAATAATCTACAGATATTTTACTAATCACAAATAAATGTACTCAATTCCTTTTTTTAGTACATCATTGCATATGTAGTATTAGTTCATTTCTGTTGGTGTTATGACCTGGTATTCACAATTGATGACTTCTTGGGCCCGATCTTACACCCGACGCAAAGCGGCGCTAACCCAAACGCAAGTGTCTCTGCTATCTTACACCCGGCACTAGGTTCATTATAACGCCTAACGCTTACGTCCTTTAACTAGCATGTATTCTTGCGCCCATTGCAAGTGAACTGGGCGTGTTGGTCTTAAGATGAGGAGTGGCCAGGATTCTTTTTGGCGTATTGCTATCTTGAGCCAGCAGAAAGCGCTTGCGCTAGAACCACCACAAACCTGGTCTAAAGTCATGTCGCAGTTGTTTACATGTTATTTTAACGGCGCATATAAGTGCGTCTACATAGGCGTGTGCACAATGCGCGTACCCTCCTGTCTGTTACACACAGGGGCGCACACAAGCATGACTAAAATATCAAGATTACAATGTGAAATATTACTGTGTAGGCTATATAAAAAAATGCATAATAATAAAGGGGTCCATAGGTCCACATAGCTTACCTTTCCCTCAGCGAAGGGGAATTCCTTAAATTGCTTTCAGCCCACTCCATCAACATCCAGGCGATGTGCGATGGTACGGGACAATGGCTATCAATTAAAAAGGAGCTGATAACACCTATATCAAGCCTAATGCGCGAATTGTCATTTACACCTAATGCGTGAATTGTCATTCAATGGAAAATTCGCGCACGGCAATAGACGGACATTTGAGTTCTGAAAATGCGCTTCAGATGTCATTACAATACAGCTGTTTATCTAGGAATACAGCCTGTAAGTAAATAGAATGGTTTGTGACTGAAAAAAGTTCAAAACCTTGTCCCAGTGAATATTGCATTTATTGTTTTTCAAATAGCCTAGGCTACAGCGGATTCGCTGTGCATAAGGTTTTTTTCGATAGCCTATGGTTAAAAAACGGAGATAAATGTCACCATGTTAACTAAATTGTAACCTTAGCTATTCTTCGTATCCTTCATATTTTTTAAATTACAGTGACCAGGTTTCCATACTCTCAGCTTATTAAAACCCAGCTGATTTCACCTGTTATTCCATAACTGAACAAAATGATTTTAAAGAGAACTAAGCACGTCGTTTGCAGCACGTTACATAATTAATTCACAATTCATTTTAATGCCATTCTCTGCATGTGCGCTGCATGTTCTCTGTTTCCCCTGCTGTAAGTCGCACATTTCACGGTCTTAAAGTGGATTGTTTTAAAGCATTACGCTACGAGTAAAACAGGTTGCTCACATTTCCATAAACAGGACATTATTAAACAAGGGGAAATATGCGTGAACATATGGGTTGCCAACCGGACAGCTTTATTGTATTTAGTGTCATCATTAAGGCAAAATAACGGTATTTATGTTATTAATCAATATTACTATGCAGGTAGCCTAATGAACTTCGAGAACTCCATGAGAACAGCCTCATGGAATTGATGTTTGACACTTTCATTGCATAATCAACGAAATTCGCTGAACAAGCAGGCTAATTTGGCGTTTTCTAAGGTGAGACTGAAGCCATTGATAGCTTATTCTCAGCTGTTGCAGGTCCTTTTAACGAAATTTAACGCATATATTCTGTAAAATAACAGCCCTGTCGTGAATTACCGGGAACTCATAGGCTAATGGTTAGTCCGAATAATATTGTCCATTTAGCCTATTCCTTGATCGCACTAAACATGCACGAGCATGTCTGTTTCGCCATCATATAAGCAATCCGCCAAGGTGGAAAAGCAGGCTTTTAAAGGGAATGGGATATGACATTTTGATTGGTTTATTGCATGTCACGCCCAAGACACACCTATAATTAATGAAGCGATTAGGTTCAGCCCAGTTGCACCTTGTGCCGTGCTTAGCGCCAAAAAAACACGCCGTTAAAATAGCAAAAGTGGACTTGGACACGCCCAAAATGGACTTTACGCCATGCGCTTAGACTAAGCGCCAAGATCGCCAAGATAGGGCCCAGGGTGTTTTTTCAACATCAAAATAAGATGAAACGGTCATTTAAAATACTAAGACAACAGGTGTTTATTTTCTTTATTTTCAGTTGTGAGCTCTGACCTGGTTCTTGAAACCAAAAAAAAAAACAAAAACAAATATTTTTTAAAAACCCAGCAGGTCACATACATGACTGACAACACATCATGCATCACGCATCCTTGACCAGTAATGACAGAATCACCTGGCTTAAGTTAACTACAAGACCACGTTACTGAAAAAATGTAGAATATATCATCTAAGGTTAAATGACATGTCTGACTTTTAATACATTAAATAACTTTTCATATTTGGATAAATAAATCTACATAACCTGTCTTTTCACAAACCACCTAAGGAATCAAACTGAATGATAGACACCTCTTGCATTCACTTTCAAACTTTAATTGAGAATTACTTGCAGGAGAAAAAGAGCTAGTTTTTGTTTGGGTTTATGACAGAATGCGAATTTATACTAGCATGTTTATTTTGTGCAGGTAACCTAATTAGGTGGCATAAAACAGGAAGTAAGAATATTACTATACAAAGAATTAATTATCCTGGAATGTAAAATTTTCTATTTGGAGTTTTTTTCTCTCTCTCAGACAAACCAGTAGGTAGTATACCATTTCTTTATTGTACTTAAGTAAACCCAACTTTAAGAATCACATACATTGGGAATGTTGCAAACATAACAGAAATTAGAGTCTCTCACCATAAAAAGACTAAAAGCAGAGAGAGTGAGAGGGTTCTTTGGAAATGTAGAATTTACAGTAGAAAGACACTGTGCTTCCCACTTGCAAGTGGCAGCATATTACTTGTGCTGATTAGGCATCTGGTTTGAAATGGGCCACTTTTATATATAAAGTTTAAGTACATTCTGTACATTCTCACCCATGTTCTCTTTTCCAATAGCTTCAGTCTCTGTTCAGTTCAGTAGTACTAAGAAACACCACCACCCCTCCCTTTTCTGAGCAGGCTTGAGATTCAGAGCAGCAGGTCAGTGAGCGTTTATCGTGGTTGAGAACGGAGAGCGCTTCTGAGCTTTAACAGCTGGGGTGCAAGCAGTGCATGGGGTTGGTCCAGGGGGAACATGTAGAATGACAGAATTGATATGTTAAACCAGTATGAGATTGAATACTGAAGAGCCCTAGGCCCATGCTGTTTTCAGGGTGGAATTAAGTGCTGTTGGGTTCTCCAAAAACTCCCCGTTCACGCTGCGCTAAACACGACTGTCTATGCGTCACCATCTCTCTGACACATTGTGCCATGCAGTCCACTCAAGCCTAAAGTTACTGCCACACAGCAGCACTGCGTTTCGCTATTAGATGTGTGTGTTTAAGGTTGAGGGGACATCCAGCTATGGTCACGTGCTCTTGCTGTTCACTACTTTACAATTCGGTGGCTTGAAAACATTAAAAACAAACACAAGACGTCTCAGAGGTCTAGGGGTCATTTGAAATGGCCAAACGACCAATGACATCTCCTGGACCACCATCAAAGGACGAAGACTGGATTGGCCCAGGACCAATACTGTACAGCAGATTAAGACTAGGAGTCACATGAATATCCCGCCTTGTCCTCTGATTCCATGTGCAACCAAAAACAAAACAAGACAAAACGCTACATCTCTAGTATCTTAAAGTGGAAAAGTTGAAATTCCTGTAAAAGATTCTGCAAAATATATATATATATATATATATTTTATATAAAAAGGACAATCTATGTACATCTAAATCTTGTTATAATTATTAAGACACTGCTTGTGAAATCACATTGAACTAATATTGATGCTGGTTGAGATATTATGTGTGGAATTAATGCCAGCAATGCATTTTTAAGCAGTTATGTGCTAGGTCACAAACTGCTGTAAGTCCTTGGAAAGTCACACAGGGGGCTGTGTGTCACTTTTGGGTGTGCAGTTCCCTTGCATAGCCAATAGGAATGTAGTTGGACTGCCGTGTCCCAACAAGGGAGCGAATAGGACAACAGTTCTCTTTAAGTGCGAGATTCCTGAAGGGCGGCTACTTCGGAGCTACGCTGTAGCAGTTCCTCTGTGTGAGAGCGGTAAGATGGTAATTTGTACATGGCTAACCAGAGCCACGGTGCACATTGTTTACAGTGAGTTACACAGGAAAGCAGTAAACACCTTGTAGGTGCACATCTTCAGTCGAAGGAACCAATAGGATGGAGGGAATATTCCTTCTGCCCTGGCCTTGTGGGTAGGTACTGCCAGGCTCGGTGTGTGTAGCACATGAGTTGCCCTGGTCACGCCCGTGGGGTTAAGATTGGGCCTCTCTGACTCTGAGAGCTCGGAGGCTGAAATGTGATGAAAAGAATGGAGAGACATCCGCCCTTTCCCTGCTCTGCTGCACACTGGACTAGCAGCATGCGCTATCGCAAGTCAATTCAACGGCCTCCCTGGCTCCGGAGGTTAGCAGCCTCTCATTGGCCAGAGAGGGTTCCCAGGAGCCTCTCTCCGTTTCCCTGTCTGCTGCTTTTTCTCAGTCCCACTGTACCCGCTGCGCCCGCTCACTCCTTTCACAGCTCCGTGACGTGCAGGGGGTACCCGGCGGGCGGGTGCACGGGCGCCTGCGCCTTCAGCCTGCGGATGTGGCAGCCGTGGCAGAGCAGGTGGCCCTCCAGTGGGTAGCAGCGGTGGCCCTCCTCGTCGTTCAGCTGCAGCTCGCAGTCCTGGGGAACGGGGCAGAGAGTGGAGCACAGACTAAATCCTACACTGCAAGTCACTCTGGATGAGAGCGTCTACTAAGTCAGTGTAATGTAATGAAAGGTTGGATCCCACCATTCAGCGCCTACTGCACACAGCCAGGAGAATGCTATTGGTTGGAAATGATAGCAAGAGCCCCCCCCCCCCCACACACACACGCGCACACACACACAACACCCACAAACACAACACCCACAAACACAACTGGAAGAGGAACAAATGTTAGGAAAGCATGAGTGTCCGAGGGAAAGGCATGTCTGTTCCCGCAACAGGAATACCCATGAAATCATATTCTACTGTGACCAACAGCTTATGGTGTTCACTGTATGCGTGTGCAACAAATTTCCTTTACTTTTACACTGAGAGTTGACCTGATGTTATTAAACCTGTGTTGAAAATACAATATTACCGTAACATATTCAACATCCAACCCATTTTATCCTCGAGAGGTACGTATAAACATTAATGGTTTGTAGTGAATAATGGACTAAAGCGAACAACAGATGAGCAACATTCAAAATGCATCCAAAACGAGCTATAAAATGGTCTTAATGCAAATGAGAACAAATGAAGAATGAAATTTGCTTCGCCATGGCTAAGGTTAAGGGAGATCAACCTGATCCGACTGGAGGCTTAACAGTCAACAATGCCGGAATCCAGCCTTGTGTCTCAAAAACAAGGGGCTCAGTACAGGAATGTGCCAGGTCAATGATTAATGCCATTTCTGTACCACCGTAGAGGGTTTTAAGAGCAACAGACAGACAGATACACAGAAAGCACTTGGGCTTATAGAGATGACATGGTGGCTCAGTGAGCTTTGGGCAGAGGCGGTGTGGAAGGCCGTGACTGATTATCCTGCCTGTGTGAAACAGGGACAGCAGAGACAGACATGGAGACCGGCCGTGTTGCCTCACCTGACAGTGATAGCACTCCACATGGTAGTCCTTGTCCATGGACACCACCCTAATAGTCTCTTCAGAGCCCTGCAAAGAGACACACACTCACAATTACACCATCTGGGGACCCCTATTGAGAGGAACGCCCTCCTGTGGTTACAGTACTAATGTCAGCCAAGAGGCACGGTGCAAATTACCTGGGCGGGAAGGATTGGCTGGTTGCAGGAGGCACATTTGGGAGCAAATACCCTGTGAGACAAAACGGATGCGTTAGGACAAGCTTGTCTCAGTCAACACGTAAAGTGCCTTTAGCTGAGCTGGCTTATCGGCCTTCACAGGGGCAGCACTGAAGTAACGCTTTGCGGTAATCACGGCTTCTCAAGGGCCTATTCATCCACATAAACACGCATTAGCTCTAATTCTGCCTGCATTGTAACCTGGGGAGACGCCCACCCATGCCAGTTAGCGCATCTATTCGGTTTCTGAACATCAACGCGCACCGCGGTCGCAGCTTTGCGGCATGCTGGGCTCTGCGGCTTGCAGAAGGCAGCTGTTCAGAGCCCTTTCCTTTGCCTGTAGGGTTATAGGATGTTCAGTATAGGTTGCCCTATCAAATAGGGGTGGGAGAGGGATAAACCCTTGGCCGTACGTGTGGTAGTCTTTCACGCAGTAGATGTTGTTCTCCATGTCCACGGTGAAAGGCACCCCGTCCAGCCCCTCATTGCAGACCACGCAGCGGAAGCAGCCGGGGTGGTAGGACTTGCCCAACGCCTGCAGTATCTGCACACAGTTAGAGAGAGACAATCAGATGAACAGGCAGAGTCAGACGCTAAAGAAAGGGCCTTTCAAGAAGCCAAGCAAAGCAAGGGGTAAAATTCAACACACCAGGGATACGCTCAGCCAACAAGTAGGAATTAACTAACGAGATAAAGTTTATAAAATTCTTACCATTTCCATGATGAGGTGGCCACACACGAAACACTTTTCTGCTGTTTGCTGGAACCCGGAATACTGCGAAAAAGAAACATGGCAATGATTTTTTAAGTTTGTGTTTTTTTTTTGTTTGTTGTAAAGTTACCATTTCAATAAGGGTAATTCTGCTAACTGCAGTCTAAGCATGCGGAACAGAAAAAAATACACATATTTGGGACCAATGACAAGTCCAATTGCACCATCTGATCTATAGGGGGCGCAAGTGTTCCCTTTACAATCAGGAGAATTCAAATTTTTTCCCCGCTATATGATAAAGCGGAGAATTGAATCTTCTTCAGTGTCAGACACACAGGAACTGAACACATTTGCTTCCTGCTGTGTGCAGACATGGGAAATTTAAAAAAGTCTTCATGATTCCACAGAGGAAACAAAAGAAGATCTTTGGTGTCTCATCCTCGAGGGTCCCCAAGGCGTACACCTCGGACGAAGGCCATCTGTGGTGCATGACCTTAGGGTCAGGGGGGACCAGCTGGACGTTAGCTGCGTTGGTTGATTAGATGCACACCATCTGCCTGCCTCTTGGCGACAGTGGACTCGGGGAGACAGGGGGAAGGTCCATCATGCCAATGGCAAGATGATCAAAGTCTTCAGCAGGCAATAAGCAGTCATCTCCAATTTTTAAATTTTTGGCTATCTTCTCTACAAATAAACAGTATATCTTCAGTCAAGGGTGCCAAAACCTGGAAAACCATAGGGTTAGCCAGTCTCCTTGTTCCTCAGCAGCAGGTTACACAGTTAACTCGCCTGCATTCTTGGGTCTAAATTGGTTGCAAATTTTAAGGCGGAAAAGAAAAACCAGCAACCCCTTTGGCTCTCCGGTATCAGGATTTGTAACCCCTGTCTTAGACATTAAAGGAAACCTTTTCCTCTAATACTTTTGACACCTATCATTTGGAGCAATCTATTGAATACTGACCTATGTCGATACCAAGGGTTTCTGAAAAAATTTTCATTCATCACATTCAAAATTGTACCTCTCAAATTAAAAATTTTTTGGGAGGCCATGTTGACAAGAAACCTGGGCATTTAACAAATTATATCAGAGCTCTTTTATTCCAATATACAATTTAAATAATTTATCATTCTGCAATTGATATTTAAGGTTATTTAACAATTTGACAGTCTCAAAACTGCCTCAATCTCAGAGTACATGTCAATTACAAAAGGATTCCATGGACCTGCTGAGTAAAACATGACATTTATTACACGGATAAAAAAAAAAACACTGGTCATCATGTTAATTGCGAAATTTCAAAATAGTTCACACAGGCATGATGAACTTGAAGCCAGCAGGTCAAATGCAACACCTATGCCACTAACAGGGTCTGCATTGGCAGGCAGCTGACAAATGTTACACGGTCATGCTGAACATTCCAGAAGCGCTTTGAGATGCATCCTCTTCAGGGCATGGAAGAACACAGACTGCATACTAGACATTCAGCATGATACTTTTTTTTTTGTCTTCAAGATAACGGCCATATATGTCCTCATCAACGGTCCTACTGAAATAGTAAAACCAGTTGATCAAAGAAAAGCCCAGCAAATGCTGTACTTGTGTGGTGAGTGCTGTGATGTTCAGTATATTTTGAAGGGAAAGTAATAGAATAGATTAGAATAGAATAACGTCTATTTTCCTGTGAGGGAACTTCAGTTGTAGTTGCCAGCAATAAAAAAGACAGACAGTGGGGCAGACCAACAAAACACAAACAAACATGTTAAATAAAGATATTCAATTGAATCAGAAGGTATGAGTGGAGTGGAATACATTATGATTATGATTAAAATTACTATGATTATTAGTATTACAATCAAAATTATACAAACCCCAATTCCAAAAAAGTTGGGACAGTATGTAAAATGCACATAAAAGCAGAAAGCAGTGATTTATAAATTCTCTTTTACATATATTTAATTTAAAGCAGTACAAGGAAAATATATTTAATGTTTTAGCTTATCAACTTTATTAATATTTGTAAATATACGCTAATTCCGAATTTGATGCCTGCAACACGTTCCAAAAACGTTTGGGACGTGTAAACAGGTGATGCTATCATCACTGGGTATAAAAAGATATCAAAAAACTCTTGATATCTTATTTTCAGGTACTCTTACAAGTGATACTATAACCTCTCTGCATTTGAATAGATCTCTATGGGAATTGGGGGGTGGTACTAGATTAAGCTGTAAATTACATGGGAATAGTATGGAACCCATGGTCGACTAAATGGCTGTAAGTCATCAAGGGTATAAGGTATCAAACGAGCCTCAAACCAACACTCTGCTGCCAGATATGCAGTAGATATGGATGGATCACTTGAAGGGTTGTTTCTCCTGACTTATTTTTCCATAGAGTTCAATAGGAAAATAAGTTTCCTATTGAACCCCAATTCCCATAGAGATCCATTCAAATGCAGAGAGGTTGTAGTATTGCTTCTAAGAGTACCTGAAAATAAGATAGTCTTTTGACATCCTTTTATACCCAGTCATGATAGCATCACCTGCTTACCTGTGGAATGTTCCAAGCAGGTGTTTTTTGAAATTCCCAGTCTTTTAAAAAAAAATTTTTTTGCCCCGTCCCAACTTTTTTGGAACGTGTTGCAGGCATGAAATTCGGAATTAGCATACAGTCAAGCCGGAAAGTCTGCACACCCCTTTCACCTTCTCCATGTTTTATTATGTTACAGACTTATACTACAATAGATTGAGTTCATTTTTTGCCTCAAACATCTACACACAATAGCCAATAATGACGAAGTGAAAACAGGTTTTTAGAAAATACGCTATTTTATTTTACTGACAAAAATAGGTTATTTAGGGGTTACATATCTGTACACACCCTTAGCCTAATACTTGGTTGCTGCACCTTTGGCAGCGATTACAGCTTCAAGGTGTCTTGGGAAAGAAGCTACGAGCTTGGCACACTTGTTTCTGGACATTTTTGCCCATTCCTCTTGGCATATCCTTGCAAGCTCCGTCAGGTTGGATGGGGAGCGTCGGTACACAGCCATTTTCAGCTCTTTCCACAGATGTTCAATTGGATTCAGGTCTGGGCTCTGGCTGGGCCACTCAAGGACATGCACAGACTTTCTCCGAAGTCACTCCTTTGTTCTCTTGGCTGTGTGCTTCGGGTCGTTGTCATGTTGGAAGGTAAACCTTCGCCCCAGTCTGAGGTCCAGAGTGCTCTGGAGCAGTTTTCTTCAAGGATCTCGGTGTACTTAGCTGCATTCATCTTTCCCTCTATCAGGACTAGTCGCCCCGTTCCCACTGCTGAAAAACATCCCCACATCATGATGCTGCCACCGCCATGCTTCACTCTAGGGATGGTATTAGCCAGGTGATGAGCGGTGCCTGGTTTCCTCCAGACGTGACGCTTGGTATTCAGGCCCAAAAGTTCAATTTTGGTTTCATCAGACCAGAGAATCTTGATTCTCATGGTTTGAGAGTTCTCTAGGTGCCTTTTGGCAAACTCCAAGCGGGCTGTGATGTGCCTTTTACTAAGGAGGGGCTTCCGTCTGGCCACTCTACCATAAAGGCCTGATTGGTGGAGTGCTGCCTGGATGGTTGATCTTCTGAAAGGTTCTCCCATCTCCACAAGGATACGCTGGAGCTCTGTCAGAGTGACCCTCGGGTTCCTGCTCACCTCCCTGGCCAAGGCCCGTCTTCCCCGATTGCTCAGTTTGGCCGGGCGGCCAGGTCTAGGAAGATTCTTGGTGGTTCCAAACTTCTTCCATTTACGAATGATGGTGGCCACTGTGCTCTTTGGGACCTGTAAAACTGCAGAGATGTTTACGTACCCTTCTCCAGATCTATGCCTTGACACAATCCTGTTTCTGAGGTCTGCAGATAATTCCTTTGACCCCATGGCTTGGAGTTTGCTCTGACATGCACTGTCAACTGTGGGACCTTATATAGGCAGGTGTTGGCAATCCCCAATCATGTCCAATCAATTGAATTTATCACAGGTGGACTCCAATTAATTTGTAGAAACATCTCAAGCAGTATCAATGGAAACAAAATGCACCTCAGCTCACTTTTGGGTGTCATATCAACATATGATATTTTACATTTTGATTTTTAATAAATTAGCACAAATGTCTAAAAACCTGTTTTCACTCATTATGGGCTCATTCACTCATTATGGGCTATTTTGTGTAGAATTTTGAGACAAAAAATGAACTCAATCTATTGTAGAATATGTCTGTAACGTAATAAAACGTGGAGAAGGTGAAAGGGATGTGCAGACTTTCCGGCTTGACTGTATATTAACAAAAATCAATGAAGTTGATCAGGTAAAACATTAAATATATTTTCTTTGTACTGTTTTCAATAAAATATATGTAAAAGAGAATTTACAAATCACTGCTTTCTGCTTTTATGCGCATTTTACATAGTTTCCCAACTATTTTGGAATTGGGGTTTGTATTATATTAAATTAATTAATTATGATGAAAAAATGAGCATCAAAAACAATAACAGTTCTTCATCTGCCTTTACTGTCTGGAGATATCCAGTGTCATTAAGCAGTCTAACGGCTGTAGGGACAAAGCTGTTTCGGGCTGTCTTGGTTTTAAGGGGCAAGGACCTTAATCTTCAACCTGATGGAAGAGTCTCACAGAGAGAGTTGACGCAAGGAAGCAGGTGTAAAATGCTTGCAGTACTGACTGGCTCACGAATATGGTAAGTGATTTTCAACCCCTACACAGAGTGGCCAGTACTCCCTGTAACTTTACAGTGTTCATGTTTAAACAGCACTGTCAATGGGCACTGATGACCTTGGACCCTGTCCGTGTTCCAGTGTGGGAGAATTTCATAACAGAGACAGTTACATAACAGCTTGCTGAGGAAATCCCAATGATGGACTACACTGCAATTTCTCCAACTCTCAGAATCACACTCAGAGAAAGCTCATTCTAAATGAACTGAACAAGAAAGAAGGAGCTTTCTTAAATGAATTCCTTTTCTCACAGAAGCAGACACATACACAGACACACACAATGGTGTTTAAAAACACAATTTTTCTTCACAAAATGCGTTAATTCATCAAGAAATCTTCTTCACTGACTCATTTCTTGTGAACATCACCTTTTGATGTGGAAGGCACGTTGTGTGTCAACTAATTTGAACGTTCTGGCAGAATAAAAAAAAAACAGCTATGCTATTCACAGGAGACTAATGCAAGATATACTCAGTGAGAGATTTGCTTTGAACTTTGTGTTTATAAATAACAAGGACACAGCACCACCTTGCATTTTAAAATCTCAAGACTAAATTTTTTAATTTAGATTTTTTTGGCTGCCAACTAGGACTGCTGTGAAGAATAATGATAAATAACAGTTGGTGCACATTAAGGCCTTTTGCGATAGCTTGGGGGGTAAAATAGCTGTGTCCTTGATGTGCGGAAGCATACTGGCTGTATGTGAAATCCTTAGCAGAGCTCGGCACTGCCTGTGCCTGCTTCTTGATTAATTCTAGTTCCCTTTCCCACTGTGCGATATGGCAGCGGAGGGAAACGTGTCTGAGACCTGCTGCTGCCCAGACCTCTCTCCCAGAGGGGTCTCATCATTAGCACTCCTCAAGAGTAATGAGGTCGTTTCGCTCCTTAGGGGAGTCGAGAGTTTAAAGGGTTGGCGCTCGGCTCCGATTAATATTCAGTAGCGGTGCGTGAACATCTGTTTCTGTTCGTGACATCCGTGTAGCTTCGGAGGAAGGGCCACGGCGGGCTAAAGACGTCTGTAGGCTTGATAGCTGCTGCTTTGTCCCATCTGCCATGGTCCTCCACCCAGACTTTCACACCATTTATGCTGAATAATTAGTGGACTTACCAAAAAATCTTCTTCGCAGTAGACCTTGCCGTTGACATTGTAGAATGCTTTCCCTCTCAGCCTTCTCCCTGACGGAAGACGGAAGGAAATGTGACAGGTCGATAAGACACAAGGCGACACATCGGGTTACAGCTAGGGTGACGTGACAGTGAACAAGAGACGTCATAGGATGAAGAGGATCACTTTGATTTGTGGGAAAACTATTAAACTCCCCAGATATACAATGTTGGGGACTGACTGAACGAAAATGAAATGCAAAATTTGCATTTGCAAATGAAATACACATTTTTTCCAAATTACATCAGAAACAAGGAAACCAAAGGACAATGAGAATAATCTTTTCATATACTTTAATAATCTTAAAGTAGTATACTGGGTTTAAAACATCAGAGGCATGTTATTAATAAAAAGGTACAGAGTAATCTTACAGTTCTGACTGCAGAGTGAAGCCATTTATTAGTACTATGTGGGGAAGAAGAACCAGCTTGAAACCGGTCGTGCTTTTGCAACTTGTTTATCCATTCCATTTTGTCCTGTCCTATCACATGGTTTTTCTGTTACACAAAGACAGCCCTACAAAGTTAAATTTCACAATGTAAGATGGCTCCTTTATCACATTTGGTTTGGAAATTACATAGGCCTACGGTACATATACAGTAACCAAGACTAATGGCTTGACAAATCGAGCACTGCTGACTTTGCGACTTTGCAAAGTCAGCAATGACAGTGTTGTGTGGATCTCTGTTCAAAAGGGTCATAACGATCCATGGCTGAACTAATGACCTTTGCACCACCCAGTTTCCCAATGCACAACAGCCTGTAAGTAAGAGTATCCGATGGGATGTGCCAGCAGGCAAATCCCTTTCCCGGCAATCTGCCACCAAACCTCTGCAGAACGAAAAGGGTGTCACTTTAACTGCAACACGTTTAATTACACATCTTATGGATCCAGACAGAATCAAGTGAAAAGCTTCCAGGAATCGATACACCCACCGAACGCTGCCTCCATTTCCCCTGGAGCAGAGCTTACACGGCAACACATTTTAGCCATAAGGAGTTTTTTTCTAGTGATGCGATCTGAATGTTATCCTCATTTTTTTTTAAAAACATCCGATGGGAGTTATGTGAATGCATAGACCAGGCTGGGCTGCATGGAGTGCAATTGGAATTAATCAGGGAATTGCTATGAATACAGTAAATATAGTAAGGCTGAGTCTGTTAAGAAAGTACAATGAGATCTTTTTTGCTACCAGTGGTTTTAGACTCATGAACCCTTTGGGAGGATGCTGTGTACCCATATAAATTTAAAACAAAATACATCTGCAAAAGGCATCACGTAGAACACTGTACTTCCCACACTTACAGTTTCAACACAGGTAAAACTATTTCTAGAACGAAAAAATGTATGGATTCTTTTTTTTAAATTACCACCATTGGTGATAATAACTGATCCATAATGAGGAAAATATAATTTATAATATCTTCTCAACCAATGTCCCTATTTTTTTCTTTTGTCGCAATTGAATGGCAAAACATGAGCATGAGACAAGCATAAAAGCCTTGTGAAGCGCATGCTACCAGTGTTATTTTCATCCTGTAGTCATGGAATGGGGACAATCTGGCCACCTGAAAGGCTCCCTCCGTATTATATGGCCATTTGATGAGCCCACAGCACGCATCATTACTGAAAACCAGAGGTTTTGGAGGACACGCCACTTAATGGTATTTCAATTTCTATGCAGGTCCCGCTTCTAAAGAATTGTGACATTGTTTGAAATAGGTGTTACATGCGGCAACAGCTATGCTAACATGCCAATTTGGTGTACATGCTGGCTGACAAAGAGGAGGGACAATACAAAGTGTATCAAATAAGTTCTTCTCTACAAATGAAGTTAAATTGCAACAAAAATGGCACCTATTAACAATACCATAAAACACATTAATCCTAAGGATTCAAATCCAATGTTTACCAATTAATATGGATTTAAATGCATATCATGCAGCATGATGGCATGACACCAGCTTTACAGAATTACAGTCCACGCACATCCCAAAAAATCTTCAGCGTCATACTTAACCACCAGTTATGACAGGATATTAGCTTGGAAAATACTTGTTTTCACTCATTAACTTTCACCCTCTCTTGTTCTCTAATTAATATACTTTAATTTCACACAAGTCATTTCTAATCTGTGAAGCCAGAAGACCTTTTAACCCTCATATTATGTTCACATTTTTGACACCTTTTATGTTTGGGGTCAAATTGACCCCAAAAGATTCAACTGACACAAAACTAATGTAATAACCTCCTGTGTCACCTTGTATGTGTCTCCCAATTGACTAGCCTTTTATCCCTAAATATAAAAAATCTGTGAGGAAACATCTCATTTTTGAGCCTAAGATAAGTGAAAGTTTGGGAAGTTTAAAACCTATATGGGAAAGTACCACCAGAATTATCCACAAAATATCAGAGATAAATAATAAAAAAAGGTTGTATATTTTCTTAAATTTTATACAGCTACCCCACAAATGACCCCATACAACACCTTTGTGTAGTCGGGACAGGACTTAAAATGATAGCATTATGTTTATTGTCTGTTTACCATTTAATCCCGACAAATTAGGAAAAATAATATAGTGTCAAAATGAAAAAATAAGGTTAACTGGTTTTTAGGAGTCAAACATTGAATCGGGTCAAATTGACCCAGAACAAAAATATGATGGCTAAACAGGGGTTTTCAACTTTTTCAGATAAAGGGACCCCCCCCCCCCCCCCACTCAGGCTCAAAGGCATCCAGGGAACCCCCATTATAATTTAAAAAGAGTTATATTTTAAAAGAAGGTTTTATATTTTGAAATATTTTCCCAAATATCTATATATGTTTAGCCAGGGACCCCTACAGTACCTTCAAGGATCCCCAGGGGTCCGCGGACCCCCTGTTGAAAACCCAGGCTTTAAAACTAAAATTTTCTGTGCTGGAAAATGCTACTCGCATCTTTAAAAGACAAGGAAGTGGAAAGCACTTGCCTTTTGAGTCGTGTGCTGCAGGCAATACATTATGAAGCATTAAAGGACCAGTCACCTGCTATTTACACTCACTACAGACGATATCCGCAATCTCACAAAGTACTACTTGTACATTGTGCATTCCATGCGTTAGACCCACCTATAATGGCCAGAGTGTACGTGCTGTGGAGATGGAAGGTAAACACAAAGCAGGTCTCAGTCAACCCCCCCGCTCTGACTGTGGTCTGTTCCTAAAGGACCAGGAGGCCTGTGCAAACAGGGACATTCTTTCTGCCTGAGGTCACTGGCTTGTCCTATTCATCCCCCCCCGCCCAGGAGCTCGGCTCAGAGAGGGGAGGGGCCTGGCTCCACAGTAGGCGTCTCTCCCTCCTCTTTGTCCCAAAGAGAGAGCAGCACCGAGCCCCGACTCAGGACCTCTGCATTTCTGACTACCTGAACGCTGGCTACTTTACCTGGACTTCCTAATAGGGCTAACGTTACCAATATCGTGTCATGCCACAGTGCCAGCAGCTGTCTACTCATTTCTGTATGATTAACTGCAATTTCCTTTTCTGCTACTTACAATTGCTGTCCCTCTGTTTGTGTATCTACTACTGTTTTTTTGTCCATTTTATTGGAATTTTTATTTACTCATGTATTCTGCTGTAGTTTATGTTGTTTTCATCGACTACTCAATTTTTATTCTCAACTCCTGTTATTATTTTACTGTCTCGCTGTATAATCCTACCGTTTTTGCGGTCATAAAAAAGGCAGTGCCTTAATCTTTTCACATTAAAAACAGAGTCTCTGGAATTTACTCCCATTTTGTGCTTTGCAACATTCTTTGAGGATCCCACTCTGCCTGCTTCATAATTGAATGAAATTAAACTGGTTGGTTATCTCCTGCGCTAATTTTACAATTAGAGTCATTCAGAAATGGTCTGTTTTCTTGTTTTGATGCTTCTCCTGAAATGCTTTTATTTTATTCTGAAATTGCTACAATTCTAAAATATCCTCTGACAAGTTTCAGAAAAAATGTTATATAAACACAAACGGAGTCCGAGGGGAAGGTTTGTTACAGTTGCATAATACTCAAGAGACAGTGATGTTTATTTCCCCATTAATCTCTTGATCCTTTGTAAAAAAAAAAAAAAAAACATGAAATGTTAAGTGTTACCTACCTATCTACATACATAGTGGGGACCTACATACATTTACTGCCACGGCTTAAGAACTATGAGCTTCCTCGGCCAACTTAATAAACGCAAATTCACTGTATGTCAATACTCCGCCACACTTCTGAGGTGAGGATATTTCCTTGAAAACACACTACCCCCCAAATTATCTGCAATGAGCAATGTCAGCATGAATTACATACTCACTCCACTGCTCTTATAATACCTGTTCAATAGCTTTTGATAAGACAACAAATATTGAAGTGTTAGGCATATGCTATTCGTTTAAGCCATCATCTCTCTGTTGTTAAACTGCAGTTTTGAGTGCTATAAAGTGAGACACTCTGCACCATTCAGAAACACTATAAATAACCGTCTTTATTGCAGAGAAAACTGCTGCCTTATTTCTCCAAGGACACAAATTCCAGACTTTCAGATCACACAGTCTGTGGACATGGATGAGGTGCTACTGTAGCTAAAAGTCCCTGAACTAATTACGCGTCAAGAAAAATGGTGTTCTTTTTCACGTGGATGCAGCCCCAAGAGCCTGTGACTAAATCTTTCCATTGAGAACCCCATAGAATGACTGCAGTGGAAGCTACACTGCCTGGCCAAAAAAAAGTCGCCGTTGCACCCGTCATGCATAGTGCCCACTGTACAAGCCTCTGGAGGCAGTGTTATGATCTGGGGTTGCTTCAATTGGTCAGGTCTAAGCTCAGAAACGTTATGCAGCAATAAAATGAAGTCAGCTGAGTACCGGAATGTACTGAATGACCAGGTTATCCCATCAATGGGCATATTCCAGGACGACAATGCCAAGATTCATCGGGCTCAAATTGTGAAAGAGTGGTTCAGGGAGCATGAGAAATCATTTTCACACATGAATTGGCCACCAGAGTCCTGACCTTAACCCCATTGAAAGTCTTTGGGGTGTGCTGGAGAAGACGTTACGGAGTGGTTTGACTCTCCCGTCGTCAATACAAGATCTCGGCCAAAAATTAATGCAACTCTGGACGGAAATAAATGTTGTGACGTTGCATAAGGTTGTCGAAACAATGCCATGACAAATCCGCGCCGTAATCAAAGCTAAAGGTGGTCCAATGAAATATTAGTGTGCAACTTTTTTTTTGGCCAGGCAGTGTACAACCAGGTCTTTTCAGGCTGAACTCCATTGATAGGCTCAAGCAAAATGCAGCAACCAGGCCATTCCAAGCAGATCAATTTGTAGGCTGAGGTAGAAAACTAAAACCAAGCCCGTTCCATGCATTCTTTGACCTGAACATGTTGCCTGCAGAATGTTTCCTGGTGGAACGTGAAGATTTTAACAGTGCTTCTTGTAAACTTCTTTAAAATAACGAAACTTTTTCTGTTAAAGGAAACACTTTGCTGCCAGCAAAGTTTAATACATTTTCTGCATTACAAAAATGCTTCCATTCTTTGTATCAAAATGTAAGCTTCGGCTATCTAACTAGCTACCTACCAACATACATTTTAGCAGAGATTCTAGATAGTTATAACTAGCTTGCTAACAACAGGTTCAGGTAATTATTAGGTTCTGTCAGCACACACAAAATACCAGTATAGTAGGTAGGCTACCCAGCAAGCCCAAGTTGTTGCTATTCAGTTGTTGTGCACACGCTGCCACAATGTACGGTTGTCATTGGTTTCTTGTGTGTAGAATCTTCCCATTTGCATTTGAGGACAGCAATTAGAGTACATTGCATCTTATAATGGCCATCTCTGACAGCGCCCTAGCGATCTCCAAAGATAGTGGCAACAAAAATGCACCTCAAAATATTTATTTAGGATACACTTTGAAGATAGGATTACATGAGAGCATCGCACCTGAGTACCACACGTCGTATATTATTGCTATTGGCCAGTTTTCAGTTTTTGTTTGAAAAATGACAGGTCAGAATGTATCAATGAGCTACTTTAAAGGGCATTGTTCCATTGCATCTGCTGTGTGTGTGTGAGAGAGACAGAGAGAGAGGGAAAGAGAGAGAGAGATGTTCCTGTTCCAGGTCACAATTAAATTCTTAACTTTTAAAGTGGAACTCATGATTTCTCATATTGCAGTGTAATGTGTTGACGATGGTAACACATACATCTAAGTTAAATAACCCTTATTTAACCAATATCTGGTATGTCTTCTAATAGCCAAGTAAGGAATAAGGAAGAATCAGATTCTGACACCGAATCTAAACAGACCCAATGCACAATGGTTAAAGACTTGAGACTTAACTGGGACAAATGACTTGTGAATATCTCTGGAACATCTGAATTTTTTCTGGAGAATCCACATGGAGAAGTGGGTATGGTTCATAACCACTGAATTATGATTAACGTCCATCATAGTTTCATGACAGGCTGAGTTAACACAAAAAAAGATCAAATTTTTGCTACCAGAATAAAAATACTTGTGAGCATATAGAAAGGATCAAACACTGCAGACATACTTCAAAGGATGCATGTACTTACTGCCTGACAACCCTTGGAAGTCAAATCTAGGCTAGTTTCTGGAGAGACTGAGCCAAACGCAAGAGCCAAAACCATCATGAGATAACCGTAATACTATACAACTGCAAATTATATAAATCATACCATTTTGCAGGATCCATCTGGCTCTAAGCTTTATTACCAGTAAATATTCTCCAGCCACACTGTGGTTTGATCTCAGACCTGTAGAGACCAAAGGCTACATTTTAGTCTTAGATGGTTATATTCCTGCACAGGATGCTGGATGACCAATCCCCACTGACTATATCCCTCACACCATGTAAACAAACACAAATTTGCCCTCAGCAAGACAGAATGGCCCAGAAACAGGAGGAATAAATAAATCAAAACGTTGACCGAAAGTCAAATTACGCTGATCCAATCTTAAGTTCCCAGAATTCATGCGACCCTTTTGCTTCCCACAATAAACATGCTGATAATCATGGTTTCTCGGAAATTATTTTTGGCAAACCCCTCGGGAAAACAGTAAAATCTCTTCTCCAATTAAAAAAAGGAACCATATACAGTACACAGCAACTGCATTAGCCTGCATTTTTGAAAATGTATCCATTCATACAGCCAAATATTTAATGCAGAAATGCATCCGAAATACATTGAGCAAGCAAACAACAGCAGTACATATTGTTCCCTAGACCCAGTTGCCCCAAAACATCATTGAAATTGAAAAGTTCCATTCTGTGAAGACGGACCAAAACAACGACCAAAATCCCAATTACATTCTGAAGCTCCCTCGATGCAAATATGACAGAATTGAGACCAGGAGGCATGCAGCCGGCCATAATTTCTTTTCACCCTGCGTTACATTATCTGGTGTTTGTCTTTGTCACTGTGATGGAGGCCTGAACGCCTTGCACGGCTGGAGTAGGTGGATCACATGCACCTGATGAAGGAGTCGCTTGCGTTCAATGAAGTGAGGTTAACCCAGGCAGCTGAAACCGCCCCACTGGACTACTGGTCACAGTTGGCTTTGGCACAGTAAAGATTCAGTTCTGGAACAGACATTCATCGCTACACTAATGCTTTGTCCCAGGAGGCCTAACAGCAAGTACATTCTAAGCCTGTGATAAACAATTATAAAGATCCACTAATAAGGAACAGAGCTCAATGAAGGGCCCGCCGCTCGACGATACGTTGAGGCTAGTCTAACCTTAGTGGCTGGCTTTGTTGCCATGGCACCAGTGACAACGTACCTTGGAAAGCTGCCAGGCAAAACGGTTGGCAAAGAGACCGCTCTGTGGAATCTGAGGTGCACGTAAGAGAAACGAAAAACATTTTAACAATGAAAATCGACTGTGCGTCACAATATGAGGACTGTTAAGAGGACTGTTAATGAAGCCTCAGAATATGTCGAAAAACACTTACTCAAATGCACGGACACCTACTCAAACAGTGCAGAAGCACTTCCATATATTTTTGAAAGCATGCCAACACCATGCAAACTGGGAAATTAAAGGAAGTTTAAAAAAAACAAAAAAACATTGACTCTAATGTGTGCTTGCTGTTACTCCCACAGAAGAGCTAGAAGTGAGGAGGTGGGAGGAGGCAGTGGGATGAGCTCAGGTGAGACAGGGACAATCCCATTGGTTGTTCTCCTGCAGGACACTGGGACAGGCCTCCAGTAAACAAAGCTCCACTGTCTCACCCCCAGATGTTAATGAGGGCCCTGTGTTTACCCGACAGTAAATTGACGGGGGGAAATCTAGAACCCCCTAAGGGGGGGGGAGGGGCATTGGTCTAATGATGGAAATAAGGTTTAGGTAGCCCAAAGGGGGTTTCTTTTAAATGAATACAGTTTTGGGAGTTTTCTGTAAATCACTTTGTTCTGTTTACAGTTTCAGTGATGCATGCTACTGTCACCATGACTGTCAACGTTCATAAATCAGTGAGATGTTTTTATGAGGTGACCTCACTTAAGAAACCCAAAGGAGAGAACTTCCCTTAGGAAAAACAGGGAGAGAAAAAAAAAATCCCTTTCCAGGTTTGAATCCACCCTCTTCTGTCTGAACAAACAGGCCTTTATCACCTGCAGACACTGTGGTCGGGATGCTGAGGATGAGTCACTGACTTTGGTTCCGTGAAGCAGGGAATTTCCCCGCCATATTCTGAACGAGTGCAGGCCTGCTCCCTCCGTGTGTCCCGTGTAAACACCCCCCCTCACCTCCTTCAGGTGGGCAGTCCGAGTGCCAGGTGTAGTTGGTGAAGTAAACAGTGTCCTAAACAACCTTTATAAAATACAAGCCCTTGGTTATTTTTTATTAAATAGCGTCTGGCGTGTGAAATGAGTCATGTAACTGTCTACTGAATCATTACAGAGGGTCAGACAGAAGGCTATTATCTAAATGACTTTGTGGTTGGCACTCGCTAGTGGTTTACAGTATGATCCAGTTCAGGTCAGGTCATGGAGGCGGAGTCAGTCAGGTGGTTGAGATGGTCTCACTGTGTTGGTCGGTAAAACACAAAGCGTGCGTGCGTGTGTATTTCTGTGCGTGTGAAAATGCAGCCACCTTCAGAATCTATATTTTACTTGCTTCAGGCATATGTGAGAACTGTACTGGGCTCAGCACAGCTGGCTTGCCAATACTCAGTCACACTGAACCATGCATGGTTTAGATTTTGCCTTTTAACTTTGCAGTCAAGACCAGTTACCATTAACCCATTTCAGGAAATGTGAAACCTCATTATGCCATTGGTTAAAATCCTATAAGTATTTGGTAATGAATTATTAAAAATAAAAATAACAATTTAAATAACACAAAATACAAGCATGTGCACGTATGGAGACATGGACTCTCAAGAGTCTACAAACCCCAATTCCAAAAAAGTTGGGACAGTATGTAAAATGCACATAAAAGCAGAAAGCAGTAGGACAAATTATCCTTTACATATATTTAATTGAAAACAGATATTTAATGTTTTACCAAAAATCAATTCTGAATTTGATGCCTGCAACAAAAAAGTTGGGACAGGGTCAAAAAAAACAAAAACAAAAAAAACACCTGTTTGGAACAATCCACAGGTAAACAGGTGATGACTGGGTATAAAAGGATATCAAAAAACTCTTGATATTTTATTTTCAGGTACTCTTACAAGTGATACTATAACCTCTCTGCATTTGAATGGATCTGTATGGGAATTGGGGGGTGGGACTAGATCAAGCTGTAAATTACACAAGAATAGTATGGAACCCATGGTTGGCTAAATGGCTGTAAGTCATCAAGGGTCTGCGGTATCAAACAAGCCTCAAACCATCACTCTGCTGCCAGATATGCAGTAGATAAGGATGAATCACTTTAAGGGTTGTTTCTCCTGACTTATTTTTCCGTAGAGTTCAATAGGAAAATGAACGTGTTGCAGGCATCAAATTCGGAATAACGTTGATAAGGTAAAACATTAAATATCTTTTCTTTGTACTGTTTTCAAATAAATATCTAAAAGAGAATTTACAAATCACTGCTTTCTGCTTTTATGTGCATTTTACATCCTGTCCAAACTTTTTTGGAATTGTGGTTTGTAATTTAGTACATCGAATAGATCAGAAGATCACTGAAGGCAGTGGACACTGAACCCTGCAAAATGAACAAGTTCAAAATTTTAGCTTTATTTCACAAAGTACATAGCCAATAAGTTCCTATCTTTTTGGCCAAATATTACAATGTGCACTTTCCACTGACTTTCAGTCAAAGTACAATGTTCACCAGCATATCTTTTCTGGACGAACACAGTTTGAACGGAACTGCACCAGTGAATATCACAGCTACCCACAACTGTGAACAGTGGCTTGATTAGGAGAAGATTATAAACCTCTTTACCAGTTCAGTGATTAGAGAATTACACTCTCACTATTTTAGTGGGTACATAAAGTTATATGAAGGCAATTCCATGATCATTAATTTGATTGTACACATCATTAAAAACATTAAACATTATAGGTATAAGGACAAGGTCTCTTGTCTCACTCAGCCACAGAATTTTGTATTTATACTGAATATTGGAAGAGTACATAAATACTTCAGAATTTCTGCACAAGGTCAATTCCATAAACTGTAGAAAAAATATGGACAAAGTGACTGTGACGTCACCCATCGACTGTCCATAGGCTTGTGAAAAGCGTTTTGAAACCAAGTTGTACAACAACTGGAGCCAGAGACTGCGCATTAGGGAGCAGGGGGACGCTTATATGGTGATTAAGTCTGGGCCGGGTCCAGTTTGTCCACTAAGCACACAAGATATTAGTGACACACATTAACTAGGAAGTGCCACAGGCTGTCCCGGAGTGGTCCACAAAATGTTAAAATATTGTCCAAACGACACAATAACTAAACAAATCGGCACATGGGGAGACATTAGACAAAGAAAAAGCAGCTATTGCGACTACATGTTCTTGTGGGAAAAATGTATTGACTTCGTATTTATTTATTTCTGATTTTTCCCCATTTTGTAGCCAATTGAACCCCTATTCTAATTTAATTCCCCCTGTAACAACCGCTAGAGAATCACCGCTGCACAACCCTGTCAGCCGGCAGTAGGACGGAGATCGACACGTCCTCTTCAGGGCGCGACTCCTCCTAGGGTTCCTGACCGTGATTCCAACTCGCCCAGGGCCGTTCTATGCGCAGCGATTCTCTCCGAGCTCCTCCCCCCACCTGGAAGCAGCCGCCAATTGCTGCTTCCACAGGGCGCCAGCCATGCTCGGATCTGGCAGGACCGGGGCGCGAACCCCGATCCTCGGAGCACAACCGCACTTGACTGAAAGTCGGCGCTTTTACCGCTGTACTACCGCGACGGCTTGACTTCGTATTTTGACCGCATTTGTTACCATTGACTTGAAAAACGGATCTGAAAAACCTACAGTATACCAAGTGGAGCCAACTGTACTGGCACCAGAAAGCAATGCTCTCAACAAGACCAGGAAGTGAGCTTCAACAGCAAAGCCTGGTTTTGGCCCCCTGGTCAACTCCCTGTACATTTTGACTGGTCACATGGCAGCTTTTTAAAGGGCTTTGGGGCTCAAGTGATTTGGGACCAGCTTAGAGGCTGTAACTCATAAAATACTTATCAAAGTCTGAGTTTATAACTGACATGCAGCCATTCAAAACATATTCCTCATCCCTGAGGAATTACTTTCCTTCTGCTATAAATCTGTAACACTGACCCAGTAATTTCTAGCAGAAGCTGACAAAAAATACAAATGATATCTGTCTGCATAGAATCTCAATAGAACTCAATTTGGTTTCAGTTGACGCAGTCCAGCTTAAAACTTGACAGTTTGGTTGTCTTTTGACCTCTGATGCTGATTTCCTTCCACCCTGTTTTACCAGCTAAAGGAGAGTGGTAGAATGAGACCTTGTCATGGGAACCCAAGAGCGCTTATGAAATTAAAGGGGGTGGGAGGGGTTGGAGGGAGGAGGAAATGAATCTATGAAAGATAAGCCAAGCCCTCCCCAGAAAGTGACACCCAATTCCTGCTCCTGTAAGAAGTGTGAAGCGGTTGAATTCTGGTTCAGTGCCACACTGGGAACAGAAGCCGACCACTATACTTCCAGCAACCCCATCCCCACACAATCCCTCAGATAGCAGTCAGCAGCTTATTAAGAGTGTAAACACATACGCCAGCTGGGTGTCTTACACGTGGCCCCTAGGTGGACTTTGGTGTGCTTGTGAGGACTTTTAAAAAGCTCTCACAGGAATGGTCCCGACCAGTTAGTGAATTCTCTGGCCTGCCTCAACTGCTCTGGAATTGATGTGATGGAAAAATCCACGAACATGCAATAAGATTGTTGGTGTCAATAAGAAAACACTGCATCCGAACCACTAAAGCTCTCACATCAACAAGGCATGCCTGGTCTTAATCATAAGACCAAAATCTTTTGTTATGCATTTGCTTAAACGGAGATCATATTGCCAAGTTGTAATTTTTGGTACATTATACTTATCTAATTGACACCTGTATTTTCAGTGCTTATATATTTAAGTATAATTGCCAAGCTTTAACATTTCTCATGGAAACTTAACTACCTTAAGCAGTCATTACTGGTACAACTAAGTTAAAGACACATTAAAGGCTAGGATGCTTAAGATATAGAAAAAATCAGGTAAGTTATCAAAATTACTTGATTCCGCTAAGCAGCTACACTCGGTTTACTCATAAGGTGAAAGGTGTGTGGACCACAATCCCTGACAAATCCCTGAAATTGTGGCCAAAAGAATCTGAGTGATCATTTTCTATCAACACAATATGAAGCAATAAAATCTCACATAAAATCTCACATTATTTTCCCTACAGACCAGAATTACTAAAAAATTATAGAACATCTCACAGATCTGTGTCATATTCTGGTAAATCACAGGCACACCTTTAGCTTTTTCCCCACTCTTTTAAATACCAACCAGTTTTGTAGAGTAGCAGACTGACAAGACTGAGACAGACTTACCACATGAGCAGCAGGTAAAACAGTTGGTGTGGTAGAGGTTGCCCATGGCTTGGCAAGCTTGGCTGGCTCCATACACGCCCTTACCACATTTGATACAGATTCCTGAGAAAGAGAGGAGGCATGGAGTGAGTGACACTAAGAACATAATCATATAGGCTTTCTATTACTGCATATAATACCAAAGGCCTTCAGGTAAGATATCTACCATACCTTCAAGATTTTCAGTAGAGGTGCAAAACATTATGTAAAATAGAGATTGCATAGATAATAGTGACATAATTAAGAAAAAGGAATGGGATTTAATGTACGATAAGATGAGGACATTAATCCCTATTACTTTGAGCTGAAGTACATTGACAGGGGACTGTGAGAGGCAGTCACAACACACAGCTGCTACCGTCTTCACTGACACCATGGTGTCTGTGGAAAATGTGAAGCTATGACAGAACAGTGAGTGTGCTTCCACATGAGGACTATGGTTAGTGTCCAAAGTAGAATCAGAAAGTGTACCATGCATCACAATATTTTGGCGGGTTTCTAACAAGTAGATAGCGATATCATTGCGCAGCTAGCTAGCCTGACAGACGAAAGACTCACTGAGGAAGGGCAGATTTTTCGGAACATTAGAGAGCTCTGAAAATGACTTGAAGCATCGAATGTTACACGTTGTCAGCGGTTTTTTAACGTGCAGTTCGCTTGATTCCTGTGCGTTAATGGACACTGGACCTAAGTTGTGGCGCTATGGGTGGCGTGAGTCAGGGTTAATCACTGACTGTCCTACGGCATACACACCCAAGCCTGCTGGGGTCACAGAGATTCCTGTTTCATACTGGAACATTCCTGTGGGCATGGCCTGTGTTAGTGGGGCGTGGCTCTGAACAGGACCTGGCAGGTAAGAGGACCACCATGCCTATGGGATACCAGAACCTCAACAATGGATGAGCCAGACCTGGCATGCTTTCCCCAATCATAAATAAAGGTAGGTTTATGCTCAAACTGCTGAGAGAAGACGCTGCCATGAAAACAATGATCGGGGGGAATGTTGACGAAGGCTAGCAAAGGCTTCCGAGAGGGCTGAACAATCAGGTTTTAAGCTCAATAAAGGACTGTACTAGTGTCACACCTCTCCTGACGTTCCCAAACCTTTTCTCACATGGCAAAAGACTTGAGGGGATTTCAAAACTTATCCAGGAACAGCTTGGTAGGCAAGAAATTACTGGCACTCAAATGGCACAACAAACTACATATCTTAAGGCTTTAAGTATTTCAGTGTGCACATTGCAAGCTCTACAAACACTCATGGTAAACTCTGGAGGGAAAATAGAGGGCTAGTTCCAGGCTAAAACTGTGGAGTATGTACCAGACAACTGTGGAGTGTACACAATCAATTTTTTTTTCTGTGTCTAATCCAAAGTTGTTTTTTTTTTATCTCAAGATAAAGCTCTCTGACGACAGGGCAAAACATTTAGCCCATGATGTCAACATTTTAAAAGACCAACACTGATGAGACAACATATGTGAACAATCATTACTGTGCAATTGCTTCATTATAAAAATCTCCCCATCAGTCACAGCCACAAAAAAGCAGGTAATAAACTGAGTCGCTCCTCCAAAAGATTTCTAGCTGAGAGTTTCTTTTAGAGGGTAGATGACATCATCCACCACCAATTATGAGTTACTCATGGGACAGCAGTGACATTGTTAAGGATATGATTCTAGAGTGTGGCTGCTAAACGTGCAAGCAGCTTTTCAGTTACTGATGTTTTCACAGGAAAGATCAGCACAGGATGTGTAATTTTTGAGGTGACATATGAACATATTCTGCTTAATAAACTTCGGCTGATATATTTGTTTCAGGATGAACTGCTGATTGTTGTCAGCTGATTGGTTGAAGTGAAATGATTTTAGCAAAACCTGACCTGCATGGGCTTGCAGATGAAAATCAACAGGCTGGTTATAAACTATGAGAGATCCAGTTCGGTAGGGTACTAGGGATGCACCGATATGAAAATCTCTGGCCGATACCGATTTCCAACAATTTAGGCAAACCATCGGCCAATGCCGATATCGGTACCAATATTTTTCTGCTTCCATAAGTTTTATGGTCAACTGGTTAAAAACTTTCCATTCTAAAAAACACAATTTTAATTGCAATTTTAACTTTAAAGTAATGCAACAAAGTTACACATAAATGTTTTTATGACATTTCTTCACATTCATCCAACTTAAAATGTATTACTCCAACTGAAAGTGTATTTCTGAAATGTGGAAAATAAAGTGCATTCCTCCAATTTAAAGTTTCCCTGAGAATTTTCAGGCCTGGTGGTACGCACTGATAAACCCCCTAAAGTGACGTGGCACGCGGGTTGGCGTATTGGCGTGGTCAGACAGTGCAGCAGGCGTTCTGCAATTTATATTTGTGTTCAGATTTCTATTCGGCCTGTATATTCAAGACTTAAAGCAAAATGATCACAAGGAGAGGATGACTTAATACGCTGCATTTATTGCTTAAAAACAAGCTGTGTAATCTATGCCACATCTAAGACTACATGATTGCATACAGAGCATTTTTAACAATGTTTAAACTTCAGTGACAAAGATTTTTTATAACATTCAATAAAAATATATGAAAAATTTAAATATCAAATTAACTTACATTAGATTAAAGTACTGGGGAGTTGTTGGGCTCATTTATTTCTTAAGAGTTGTTATGGAGGAAAGAATAGGGACACAGCTGGCATTACTTTTTCCAAGGTTTTACGCAACCTTGTGCATTAATGTTAACAATCCTCTGACCTTTGCAAAATATTCGCACATCATGAACATGGGAGAAAAACTTTAATAGGCCTATTTGGTTGTCAGTCCCCCGCGTTAGAGCTGTTTCTCGTTTTAGGTGGTGCCATGCTTCCGTTACCTATCCATTGTAGTAACTGGCCGTAAATTGCATAACGGGGAAATCGTCTCAGAGCACGCAAACTTGTTCAAACTGATCAATCACAACATTTGACAGCTAATGTTCGCTAGCTATCTAGAGGCAATTTACGCTCGTTTATTATTTGAATATAGTTGATGCAATAATATAATGTTGGATTACAGAGGTAACGTTCAACCATAAACATTATAGGCTACCTCAGTGTTGCCCCTATAATATATACGAGAACCAACACCAGGCCACCAAAATCATTTTTTTAATGCTGAAAATAACGCAAATATCTATTAGCTAACACAGGAATCAATAATCATTTGCGCATCGGAGCCTCTGCTTTGGAATTCTGAGCGAGAGAGTGACAAAACGTGGAGTGGACATGAACACACAGTAACGTTAGGTTACACTATTTAGAGTGCAAACAAGAGACGTACAGTGACATTGCGGTTCCACCAGAAAATATTAAATGTCAAAAACTTACTTTCACTTCGAGAAGCCTTGGAGAAGAATCAATCAACATAAAGAAAGTCTCATGTCCACTCCACTTTTTGCTAAGCTCTCGCACAGATTTCCCAGACAAATGATTTCCCAGGCAAATGATTATTGATTTCCGAATGAATAAATATTTGCGTTATTGTCGGCATAAAAAAAAGGATTTTGTTGGCCTGGTGTAGGTTCTCGTATACAAGGGAAACACTGAATATGGAAAACAAAGTGCAAATATAGCTGCAAAGCAGCAACTATACGGGGTCCAAGCATAAGGTTTGTAATTTTGTTGTAATCATGTTACATTGGTTTCCTTTACGATCGAGTCTCGGAAGGTATACGTGAGACACATGTAGCTGCATGACGTAAGTGTCTAAACATGAATATGTATAAAAGGTCAAACTGTTTTCAGACCACCACCTTCAGTTAATTCTGGGTAAACTGAATAATTTGAGAAGACATTCATGAAAGAGACCTTCAATCTGAGGCAATGCCTAGATATTAACTCAAAAAATTTATTTTAGTGTTTCCTACCCTATTAATGTGAAAATAAGATTTGTAGATGTGAAAAGCATAAGAAAGCGCATGTCGTGTTGTTGAAAATAAACACGACCTTCGGTACCCGGTGGGATTTGAACCCCGGTCTCCCGCATCGAAGGCAATCGCTCTAACCACAAAGCCATCGCAGATGTTGTATGGCATAAGGAGAATTATTGGAGGGTATGGAGCATTTTTGATGAAGAATTTGGCAGGAAAAAGAATAACTTTATTAAAACTTTATTTGTTTCACTCACTTAAGTACTAGTGAAACGGTGGCTGCCCATTGATTGATCACGACACATAATTTTCAATGTTTAAAACACAACAATGATTTTTCATGAAGGGAAATGGTAATAGCATTTCCAAAAAGATGGCAGCGACATATATGGGACATACATATGTTCCAGATGAGGAAATTGATCACTACAGCAAGTTTTAAATGCTAACAAATAATGGTGATTTTTTATGAATTTATGCATTTAAAAACATATATTATGCTCTATAGCGCCACCATTTGATTCTATTGAGCCAATACTTTAGAGTTTGGCTCAGAAGGTCAGTGCAAAAAGGCGCTGCGGTAGTACAACGGTAAGAGTGCTGACTTTCAGTCGGTGCAGCTGTGCTCCGAGGATCGGGGTTCGCGCATGGCCGGCGCCCTGTGGGAGCAGCAATTGGCGGCTGCTTCCGGGTGGGGGGAGGGGCTCGGAGAGAATCGCTGCACGCATAGCGGCCCTGGGCGGGCTGGAATCACGGTCAGGAGCTAGGAGGAGTCGCGCCCTGAAGAGGACGTGGCACCCTCCCGTCCTACCGCCGGCTGACGGGGTTGCGTTGCGGTGATTCTCTAGCGGTTGCTACATGGGCAATTGAATTAGAATAGGGTTCAATTGGCTACTAAAATGGGGAAAAATCAAGAAAAAAAAAAAGAAGGTCAGTGCAAATACAGAAACCAAATTTTATTAATATCCATTGAAGAATTGAAGAGTTATTAGCGTTTTTGTGACTAGCCACGCACACAACAGTTTTTATTGGCTTACTGCGATCAGGATATTTGGAAAATCAGGAAAATCGCTTCGTGATTCTTTAGAGAATCGTCCCCTGAACAAATGGGTGTGAGTTGCATGTTGATATGTCAAATGGTCTCGGAGGAGTTCGATTTTATAGGTTTTTCACAAAATGCTAATTTGCATTTAGCGATGCGGGTTGATTCCCTTGAACAGGTTTGGTGCAAATTGGTCATATTCTGTAGGAGGAGTAGCATTTTAAGTGTTTTACAAAAAATGCTAATTAGCGGAAACTTGAAGATGGCAGACTTCGTGGTTTCTTGAGGCAAATTTGTTGGGCAGGAGTAGCGGGATGTATCCACCAAATTTTGTGACTGTAGATCAAACGGGGCGTCGGCAGTGGGCGTCTCAATGATTTTTAGTGAATTTCTAAATATTTTCTTATATTTGGATCTCTATAGCGCCACCACGTGGCTCGATTGGGTTGAAACTGGAGAGCTCAGGTCCAGATGTTACTCTTAAAAGACCTTCGAAGTTTCATAACGTTCTGTGAAATGGTTTTGGAATTATTAGCATTTTTGTGATAAGCCATGCCCACTGGATATTTATTAGCTCGTCATTCGGCCATCTTTTAAAATATCAAAATTCTGTATATAGGTTTTATGATCCATGGTGTAAGGAGTGTGTTTACCAGGTTTCATGTAAATTGGTCAAATTATATAGGAGGAGTAGTATTTACAAGTAATGCTAATTAGCGGAAAATCCAATAGGGCTAACTTGATGGTTCCTTGAGGCAAATTTGTTCAGTATGAGCAGAAGGACCTCTATCCCACATTTTGTGACTCTAGATAAAATTGGGCGTATGCAGTGGGCGTGTCAATGATTTTTAGTGAATTTTTAAATATTTTCTTATATTTGGATCTATATAGCACCACCATGTGGCTCGATTGGGTTGAAACTGTAGAGGTCCATTCCTCATGTTACTCTTAATAGATCTACCAGGTTTCATAACTTTCTGTCAAATGATTTTGGAATTATCAGCATTTTTGTGATAAGCCACGCCCATTGAAAATGAATTGGCTCATCATTCGGCCATCTTTGAAAATATCAACATTCTGTATATAGCTTTTATGATACATGGTCTCAGGAGTGTGTATACCAAGTTTCATCTCAATTGGTCAAATTTTGTAGGAGGAGTAGCATTTTAAGCGTTTTACAAAAAATGCTAATTAGCAAAAAATCCAATATGGCGGACTTTATGGGTCCTTGAGGCAAATTTGTTCAGAATGAGCAAATGGACATGTACACCACATTTTGTGACTCTAGGTGAAACGGGGCGTCGGCAGTGGGCGTGTCAATGTCAAAATTTTGTCACGTGCACTACAGCGCCACCAGGTGTTCAATCTGCGTCATAATATAGAGGATCCAAGAGTTTGGGAATCCCAACAAGCGTGCCAAGTGTGGTGATTCTAGGACAAACCAGCTCACGGGAATTTTAGGTGAAAGGGGAGAAAAACAATTTAAAAAAAATAAATAAATAAAAAATAAAAATAAAAAAATAAAAAGAATCTGAACAGATACAATAGGGTACCAGCAGCTTTGCTGCTCGGTCCCCTAATAATAAAACCAGCAATAACAATAGGGTTCCAGCACTACGTGCTTGGACCCCTAATTAGGCTACTTTTTTTATCTGACAGGCAAATGAAAACCAGTTCTTGGATTACAAATAAACCATAGGCCTATACTTTTTTATCTTTTTGATTGACAGGACATTAATTATCAAAGCTGACAATCGGTTGTTTTTAATATTGCATTATCGGCCGATACCGATCGTTGGGAGATACTGTATATCGGTGCATCTGTAACATTTATCTTAAATGTAGAGATTAAGAAAAAATGGGCAGCACTCATCTAACTATGTATTTAGCAAGTAAATACATTTATTCTGAATAACAGTCCACGAAACACATGGATGTTTTGGCTATGCCTATGTAGGGTAGGTCAGACTGTCATGACCCCAGTCTTGAATACAGGTGAGGGTACAGGCCACAGGCAAAGGAACATCTGCCAGCTTCCTGTCCAACCCCCACACAGGCAGCAGAGTTACGGCTCTCATTTTAGATTAAGAGCGTTTCCCTGGAGGAGGCTCAGCCATGGGCCCCTTTATCAGCAGGAAGTAACCTGGCACACGCTGGTGCTGTTCCTCATGTGGCCAATCAAAGGCAATTTTTCTTTTGCCCGCTGATAAAGGCTGTAATGTAGCAATTTGCCAGACCAGACTTGGTCAGCGCTCCCTCTGTGATTAAAGCAAGGTCAGCCAGTTGCGCTATCGCACAGGAGCCAATAAACTACGAGAGGCTGATTAGTAGGCCTAACGCGCAGTCTTTAGGGGTAGGGAGCTGCTTACACTGTGGGGATTGGGCTTGGGTCTAGAGGAGCTTTACCAACAGACATTTACACAGTAAAGTTGCAAAGTGGACAAACTAAACAGCCCCTTGGCAGAGTTTATTGTTTGCCTCGGCCCAAGGACACCTCCGACCCATTATCTCCACACCGACCCATTATCTCCACACCGACCCATTATCTCCACACCGACCCATTATCTCCACACCGACCCATTATCTCCACACCGACCCATTATCTCCACACCGACCCATTGCATTCCAGCCTACATATCCATCTAAAACAACTTATGAACAATTCAGAACTTGCTACCAGACAGATTTCACTATTTCAATGCTATATGTGTATGCTGCCACCAAAATATCCTAGAATGCCTCTTCCATTGGCAAGAACCTGTAAAATCGTTATCTTACTCTGAGCTGACAGCACTACCTAAATATTAACAATAGTTTCACTGCAAAACCCAAAAAGACAGTCCGTCTTAACAATTGTTTTAGCTTTTTTAATTAGACTTAAAATCTTATTTTTATGACTTCTTTTTTTCTCTCAAGTACAAATTATTAGCTTTTTTAGTTACTTTTTGCTTGACAACTGAAATTGTCTTACCATTGGCAAATCTTGAAAAGAGTCAAACTGTCTCACCTCATTGGCAATCTTTTTGTCTAATTTAAGAAAAAGTCATATGAATAAGATAAATAAATATAGATATAAGAGTAAAATACTTGATTTGTTTTTTTTGGTTTATGCAGTGTTGGCACCTGCAAAGCCAGCTTTTCCTCCTTCACACAACCAGCCAATTACAGAGACGCTGCACTGTCACCTGGCAACCTCCCTACAGTCTAACGAACCGGATTCCATTCACAGCTTTCATTTGCTTTCTGCTATATGCAAGTCCTGAATCGCACCACACAGCACACATACCACTGCATCGTCACACACCTGCCACATATTTGTGACAACAGGAGCAGAGGAAGGGGTTGAACGTCTGTAATTCAAAATGCATATACAGCTTCTAGAGAAGAACCTTTTATGGTTAAAGAATTATTACTCCTTATATTTGAAGTACAAGGAACAGTACTTCAGAATCTCTACTACTGTACAAGTTCAAAGCATATACAGTTACACATACAGGCCACATATAGTGCATGTACTGTACACCATGAGAATATAACCTCAATGTTCTTGTTGTTGTTACCCTTTGTGACCATCATATGGGACACCATTTCCCATCACACTTTGACCTGGGAAAAAATGCTTTTAAATGTTATGCCCTTCAAACACTGAATGTACTAGCCTACATAAGCCACTGAAACATGACTGTTTTAATTCTTGGTAATTTTAAGACCTTGATCTCAACATTAATCTCAACATTAATTACATTTGAGTACATAATACCCTTTTTGAACTTTTATTATTTTAGTTATTATTTTATATGTATTTACTACTAGCATTATTACTATTAATGTATTATTATTTTTTCCAATTATATTATTTAAAATTGCTTTTATTTATTAATTTTATAAATGTTTTTTTTATAATATTGTTGTTTTTATGTCTTCTGTAATCTTGGCACCATTGCAAATGAGGGCTCATTCCCTCAATGAGTCTTCCGAGAATTAAAATAAATTGATTGATTGATTGATTGATTGATTGAACAATCCAAACATCTTATTTCCCACTGTAATCATACCCCAGTATGGTCATGCATTAGGGCACTGAAATGACACCATACAACCATAAACTATGCCAATCATGGTAGTAATGTAGGCAGTGTTTTAAACTGACTTTGTACGACGAAAATGCAAATGAGTTTTAATCACATTTAGTCCATTTTATCTTTCATAGTTTTAGTTTATTTTAGTTAACAAAAACATTTAGTGGACATTTTAATCCCTTTTTAGTAATCAATAACTATGGACATAGGGTCTAGTTTTAGTCCACAAAAATTCTGTGGACATTTTATTCTAGTTTTAGTCAACAACAACTATGGACATGTTGTTCTAATTTTAGTCAACAAAAACTCTTTTAGTCTCGTTTTGGTCAACAATAACTGAACGTTTGAGTAAAAAAAAAATTATATTTCTGAGTGTTTACTACTTTCTCCATACAACAAATAGTTAGCCCTGCCCCCTGGCCTGTGATGTCGTCGACATGTGCTGAAGTTAACACACATCTGTGTAGTTCACTGTGTAGGACAAAGTGCTAGATGTTCAAAGGTTGTAAGTTCAAATCCTGCCGGGGCCACCCAGTGAAGACTGAAACTAATTTACTCAATTTGTATTTGTATTTCATATAAAGACAGAAACTAGTGGACCTAGGGCTTTACGGAAGAATTTTAGAGATGGACACTTCAAGGCCAAATTACCTGACACATTACAGTTCCTAACAATCTATTGTGAAAGTCTGACATCTTAGTGAGATAATGATATAGAATAATAAACATTAATTTGTAGGGCACGTTTAGAGTTTGAAGCATGCCTAGACTAATAGAAGAGAAGCATTGCTCTAAAACAACACCCAGTGTTAGCACAGTGTGTAAGGAAACCTACAGCAAAGGCAGTATTTTTTTAACCAAATAGGCTGGGGTTCAAATCCCAGCTCAGGCATTATGATTCCTCTAAAATGAGCTGATTGTTGTAGCCAATGTGATCTCACTGTGAATGGTATACATGTATTTCCATTAGGGTCTCACATAAGCCTATTCCTCTTACTTTCAAGGGAGGGTGTGGGGAGAACGGTGAAATGTGAAAGGAGGCAGAGATTTGCTGACCAGAACATTTCTGTCGACTCGACAATAAACAATGACACACAAAATACTTCACAAAACAATTAATAAATATGCCTAATATAAGACGTAGAACCTGGCCCTAAACTTTGGCCATCGGCTTGGGGAATCAGGCTAAAAGCAGTCCATCTCCAACTCCATCCCGTGAGTAACGGAGCTGAACTCCTGTTTACCTCACAACTCCAGACTCGACTCCACATTAGGAAACTTTACCATGGCATATGAAGGATGATTTAACTTCTTAAGGCCATATTAAAAATATGTTAAAAATACATGTTAGAAATAGCGTTGCATGCCAAGAAGAATTAAACGTCCCACATTCACATGCAAGGAATTTTAATGAATCAGATAATGATTTAATCTTCTGTAATACAGATCCTTTCCAAAAAATTAGAATATCATGGAAAAGTTTTTTTTTTTTCCATAATTCCATTCAAAAAGTGAAACTTTCATAGATTATAGATTCATTACAGACAAAGTGAAATATTTCTAGCCTTTATTTGTTTCATTTTTCATAATTTTGCCTTACAGCTCCAGAAAACCCCCAAAACAGTATTTCAAGAAATTAGAATAGTGTGTTGAAAATCAGCATTTACTTCAGTTATTTCAGAGAATTAATGTTTTAGACTGAGTGTCACACTCTAATCATCTAATTTACTCAAAACACCTACAAAGTTTTTCTACAGGTGTGTCATTAAATTGGACAGGTATCTCAGTTTGGTTCAGTATGGGGAAGACTGCAGACTTGACAATTGGCCAGAAGACCATCATTGACACCCTCCAGAAGATGGGTAAGCCACAAAAGGTCATCGCTAAGGAGGCTGGCTGTTCACAGAGTGCAGTGTCCAAGCATATCAATAGAACGTTTAGTGGAAGGGAAAAATGTGGCAGGAGAAGGTGCACAAGCAAAAGAGATGACCGTAGGCTTCAGTGGATTGTCAAGCAAAGACGATTCCAAAATTTGGCGGAGATGCAGAGGGAGTGGACTGAGGCTGGAGTCAGTGCTTCAAAAACCACCACGTACAGAGTGTGACACTCAGTCTAAAACATTAATTCTCTGAAATAACTGAAGTAAATGCTGATTTTCGACACACTATTCTAATTTCTTGAAATACTGTTTTGGGAGTTTTCTGGAGCTGTAAGCCAAAATTATGAAAAATGAAACAAATAAAGGCTAGAAATATTTCACTTTGTGTGTAATGAATCTATAATCTATGAAATTCACTTTTTTTTTTTTAAGAGGTTAAGGCTACAAAAATGGCAATAAGCCAAAGGTTTTCATCAAAAATAAGTTTAAAGAAGAAATTACAGCAGAACTTTCTTTCTACAAACATACTTTCTACAACCTTAACTAATCAAGTGATCAGCTACAACAAAACCCAGCATACACAGAAGCCAGTTGGGCACCACAGACAGAACAAATGTGATGCATATCCTTTATCATACTGCTAAATAGCTGGTGTAAGTATCTTTAAATAAGAACAAAGGGTCAAGAGTGATCAAAGTTAGGATATAGCTATCTTGTTTACCTTTCGATTTCATGGCTGCACAGTTCAAAGAGTCCTCTGTTGACAGTGTCAAAGTGACGCAAATCAAAATGACCACCTGAAAACTTTCATCATCACACTGACAAAGTAGTCATTTCAAAGTTTCAGCAGTGTTTCAAAGAGCAATGTACTTGGCAGTAGACATCATTATGTTTGATCCTCTTTGCTGGGGAAAAATTGAAGAAAACAAATCAAATGGTTGCTTCTTCAAACTTCATTAGGAAAGCTATAAAATATATTTCCGAAGATTTTTTTTTTTAATTGGCAGTGTTTTGACTTCAATATCTGAGCATTTGTAATTGTCAATTAATGTCAAGAATGCGTTTAATTTTCATGTTATGTTTTCTTACGGTCAATGTCCGCCATGAATCACTGCGATTAGGTTTCATAATAAAAAAGGATTTTCCTGTGGCTGGACACTGATCAAAGTTTACAAAAAAAGAGACTGGAAAAAACCCCCCAAGAGACTGGAATTTGGCAGTGAACCAAAGCTCTACCACACAGTAAGGTTTCAAAGGCACTATCTATCTCAGATCCTACTACTTTCTCCAAAAACAGGCTTCTTAGAAAAACGGTCAATATTACCAGGAGGAGAGGCGGGTGAACTGGAAACTTTTAATTTGGGCTTAATTTAAACCAGACCACGAATACGCTGTGCTTGAGTGAGTGCAGGGAAAGTGCATTTTTTGAACAGGGCCAAAAGGGATTAACTTTTTCTTTTTTTGGGGGAGGGGGCAGATTCACAGTCAAATCTTTGATCCACCAAACAGGTGAGCATGGATACACTGCAATACATGAATAATGCTTTCCTTTTTTAAAAGATCTTTTAACAAGTCCTGTTGAAATGCTCAAGCCACCAGCGCTGTGCTATTTTTCCTCTCAGAGAAAGAGAAAGATGGGGTGAGATATGGTCAAAATCATTAAGAGTGAAACCTCACAAATATTGAGTTTCAATGGAAAGAGTACACTCATATCAGCATTGATTTTGTTTAATCTTACCAGTACTAAAATCCAGGGTTGCATTTCCTATTCTTTTTTTCACACAAGGACAGAATGTTCTGGCATCTACTAAAAATAACAGCACCCAAAAAAAATGTTGGTTCAGCACACAGTTATAGACACACAGGTACACTGAAAATATCATTCTCAGGGATGCGAAAACAGAGCTCAGTTAAGCCAATAAAAAGGTTCTTTCCACAGTACATATTATTCTAGCTATGAACAGTCACAGACAGAAATAATGGGTTTGGTGAAGAAAGAAAAAAAAAAAAAAACAGTGCAGGTGGAGTTGGCCAACCAAATTCCTCATCTGTGACAGTGTGTGTGTGTGTGTGTGGGGGTGTGTGTGCTGCTGCTGATGCCTTGATTATTATTCCAAGCAGGTGACCAGACTTGACCCCCACCAATTCTGTCTGGCACATGAGCCAAGATCCCATGCCAAGTGTCTGGTGCAGCCCAAATACCCCACTGGCTGGCTAATGAAGGGGCTCATGGAGGAGGCAGGGTGGGGCTCTCCCTCTCCCCCAGCCTTGGTTTTGCCTGTCCGGGGCCAGCTGTTGATTCACGACTCTTTCGAAACAACAACAAACAGAAGCCACACAAGGACTGCGAGCGAACAGCAGACAGTTTAACAACCCCAGGCTTCAATGCCTAGCTGATTGGTTGCTGTGCTGTCGCCACGGAAACAGAGTAGGCTTTCTTGGCCTGGTGTGAGAAGCTTCTGTCTGCTCCCTTAGCTCTCACCTGCTCCGCTATAATAAATGCACAGTAGTTTCAATACTGCTAAGACACCAGAGCAGTATTGCAAATCTTAGTGCTGTTCTCAGAGCATTTCCACTGCCAATCACTGATATTTACCAGCACAGCCAGCAAGAGGGGAGCATCAAAGTAGTTGTTTTTTTGTGTGTATTTTCATAGAAAAGCTACATTTTTGTGATATATACTCTTATAAAAGATAAAAGAAATGTATCAGTGCAAAAGAATAAATCATTTTGGTGCCTTTTATTAAGAGTAAAACAATAGGCACATTTTCAAGTCTGCATGGTCTGTCTGTTCAGTTGTACATTTAAGTGAAAACCCAACAGACTATATGTAATTGGTATGGAAAAAAAACACACAGAAGTTGCTTCCAGCAGCCATTTACAACAAACAAAGAAACCACTGAATCATTGATAGACTTCCACACAACCAGAGGCCCAGTTTGGCTCCATTGTTTGCTTACTGAAACATTTGCACAACTTTAACAGTCTACACTTAGATTCCCCCAAGAGCACTCATTTATCATATACAGAAATGTTGTTGTTGTTGGCACCGCAAAGCAGCTAGATCAAAATAGGAGAACAAGGCTTACATGCATAACTTGTATGGACAGCAAGCCATCCTACTACATGACTGATGTCCCTCCCAAATACAACGGATCTAAAGGAAAAAGAATTCCAGATAAGATTTTTACAAACTCAAAATATATAATGAAAGTAAACCCCACGTGAACATGCCAAATAAAAACATTTTAAAAAGCAAAATTTACTGGTAAAATTTAATCAGTTTTTACGGTTCCTAATACTCACATTTTGCAATACTGTGGAAAATTCAATACGAAAATTTACGATTTACCTTATTGTCCCCATGGGGATGTCCATCTTGGACACAATGCTACTGCTTAAATACCACATTTAAATACTCCTGGCGCAACGCTGCCATTTCAGGTTGTTTGCACAACACAAATGTTATGTTTGAAACTTGCTTGCTTTAACAGGGGAGTGGATCCTCTTTAATGACCTAGCTAGGAAAGGAGCCTAATAAGAGAGCCAGATGCTTACAAAAGACAAGATGTGCATATTTATTCATTAGTTCACTTCATCCTTCCATAGGTTCTGTTATGTGCCATCACTTTATAGCTACAAAGAATGAGGCACAATAATCAACAATTGCATATTTTCAATGTTCTTCCATAATAAAAAAAGAAACATCTTGAAACAACAGTGTTGAGATCAAAAATCTAAACTGGCCCAGTAAGGCGTTTAACCCCCCATTAAAAGCCTACTTGGCAGGCAGTTCTGGAGGGAAAAATAATGGCTTGTGGTATAGCAGTAAGTTTCCTTACAATGCAGTTAAAAAAGGCGGCGACACAGAGCACACTCATAAATTAGCCTCAGCATCTCCTAACATCACTGTGTTTGGCTTGTTCAGTTCTACACAGACTGCATAGCTGGCTGGTGGGAGATCCCTCAAACTACAACTCCCAACCTCTATCAACTCCTCTGCAGGCAATCCTGCTCTAGGTTTTTATGAATGAGTGAAGCAACCATGATCTCATCATCTGCTTTCACACAACTGACACAAATGTTTCATCTGAAACAAATGGAAACCCATTGCAATAAAGGCAATAAAAAAGACAGCCTTTTCATTCAAAACAGCATGGTGTTTTGGCCAACAGTCAACAAACAAACTAGATGTACAGTAACAGTTGTAATGTAACAGCCTCCAGAATGCATTTAGTTTAGTGACCCTCTTTAGTTTATGCTGCTTAAACCTTTTGTAATCCTCTTTTACACCAGCCTAGTTTGCATAAGCAGGCTCATCCAATATTGTCGCACTGTAAAAAGGCTGCATCCACCAACATGAGCCGTATAATCAGCCTGATGAGACTATTTGTTGTGATCCTTCTCTCCGTCCCCCTCCCCACCCTTTCTAAACACTTTGCTTGCAATGGGTAGTTGCTGGACTGGTGTGGCCCGGTGCTCCCAATCTGTGGTCGGCTGTTCGGGCGAACAAAGCGGCCGAGAAGACCGAGTTAATGCTCCAGTTAGCCGAGGCTCACAGCCAGGGAATTGGCATCGTCTCGCTGAACGTCCAACAAACCAAACACTTTCCTACTGACGCATATGGTGAGAAGGGTGTTACATTCTCTCATTCTCTGGCTTGGAGGTTAAGGTTTTAGCCTCTAGGGTGGGTTTCCTTCTGTATTATGCTTTCTTGACTATGAAAGATGCAACTGCACCTGAAATCCTGAGATCAGGGTTCCATTCCAAATGATGACAAGAATTAGCCTTTCACCAGAGATCTCTGTACCCTGCTCCACCCAAAATGAGGAAAAACAGAGAAGGTTGTTACACCAGGCTACCAGTTGTCATCAGAGAGATACAGCTCTCCTCCAACTGGCATTAACTGTCCTGTGGTACTGTGTGGCTGTAATGTGCAAAATAGAGCAGGCTTGAAGGAAAATACATCAGATGGGTACACACACTTTGACTGCACTGCTCCAAGTGCAGGTCAATGTGGCTCAACAGTGACACACAATTATTGACACACACACACACACACACACACACACACACACACACACACACACACACACACACACACACACACACACACACACACACACACACACACACACACACACACACACACACACCCATATATCTATAGGTATATCTGGGTGTGTGTGTGTCAATAATATATGTATACATAAATATATTTGTGTGTGTTTTGAGCGTGAGAAAACATAATAGTAGCTTTGTTTTTGCAAACCTAATACGCCACATATAAAAATCGAACTCGCTGTACCAATGGCTTAGTCTGCACTAAGGTCTCATTCTTCTATTTTGAGTGTCTGGTTTCTGGTTTACGAAAGGTCACTAAATATAGTTGCCTCTTACATTTTTTTATTAATTTCTTGCTGTCACCAGCACCTCATACAAAGAAATGTGTTGTGCTAAAGGTTTTTCCCCATTCAATTTTAAATATATTAAAATTATTCAGCCATCAACCTCATTAATCAATCACTGTACAACTGTACCACTGTTTACCTCTCTTATACGTAGTAGGGTAGACTACAAAACACTACTGTACTTTCACTAGCTCACAGCTGAAGAGTTCCAGGCCAATGCATAAAAGACTAATAAAAACTAACAGGAATGGGTAAAATAGCCTACCTCCGGGGGTTCCCTGCTGTGTAACCTGCTAGAGAAAGTTGAGAAAGCTTACATCCCCGGCCTGCCAGATAAAAGACATAAATCAAGACCGCCAAAGACTTTCCAGTAATCCCTGTATAATAATCCTCTACGCCTATGATGCCTGCAAGTTAATCAGATGGATATCAAGCTACAAGGCTAATTGCTACAGCATTGGTAATAAAAAACAGCTAGGAGTGACCGAGTGGGGTGCACGCTTTGAATTTTTGACCCTCCAATATTTTAATGAACGCATGTTTTCTGTCTAGTGAACAGGGATCTCCAGCACAACTGTTCAAGGTTCCCTTTTTTCTTCCAGTTTGATCAATTCTACCATGGCTTACTATATTTCTTAGTGGTACCTTCCATACAAAATCACTTTTTTATGCATGACTAACCTCTTGCACCACCTGTAGTCAAATCACTTAAGCAAGAATGGCAATGAGTAGTTTCAGAATCTGGTAATAACAAGGCCGAATATGATGTACAGTCAATGAGTTTAAGAAAGGTTTTTGTGATTTTGAAAGACAAAAGATTTCCAATAAGCGGTTTCATCATGAATTACCTTTAATGAATATATCCTTATTATAACCTTAATTTTACCATAACAATTCTATGAACAGACGATGTTATTTTGTACCTAAATATGTAGTGGGTCTGTCCAGGGCCTGAGGTTAAGTTACTGGGAAAAAAAGCAGTTGCTTCCCTCCATATCAAATTCAAATGAATGGGGAGGCAGTGTAATATTATGGTTAAGGAACTGGGCTTGTAACTCAGAAGTTGCATGTTTGATTCCTGTTGTGCAAGCTACTTCAGAAAATAAATAATTTAAAAAATGGATAAAAATGTGAAGAGAGTATGTTTTGCAAATCACTCTGGACAAGAGTATCTGGTAAATGCAATGTAATGTGAAAGGTTAGAATGAAAATGGTGTGGGAGGCTGGTAAGTCAGTTGTCGAGGTAACCACAGGTTCATTGTGAAAACTCTGGGAGGGTACATAACCTTGCAAAGTTCCTGAAAAAAACACAATTTAGCGACAAGTAAGACCCTGATATCAGACCCTGTTTCAGTTCATTTAAAATATTTCATCCATTACCTTGGAAAGTGTTGGGGGAGGATGTGTATAAACGCAACCAAGTGCAAAAATTATTTACTAATTTTAATTGCCCATTGAGTAAGTGTTATATGGATGGTGACTGACTGCTGTGCTTCTTTATAGATCAACCTAAACAAATGGCACTCACAGAACAAATGATAAACCATTAATATACTTAGAAGTACGTGGAGGATTCACGTTGTTTACTCACTGCTAAAAATACAATACCGCCGTGTATACTCTTGTTAAATATAGTAGATTTAAAAATGAGATCATTACAGTAAATTAACTACACAAACCTGCCTACAGGACACCGTGCTCTCGAGCTTCATAAGCGAGGGACATAAATAACGCCTCCCCAATTCAGTCTACACCAGATATATAAGTGTAGTTTTTATGTTATTTTAAAATCCCATCGGGTTTCGTAGCTACTCAAATTCATACTCAGCAGTTTTACGTTGATATTTGTTCATTGCACTTACCAAAATACTCTTTTTTAATGTGCATCTCTAGTTCCTTCTCCAGCTCTAGGGTGAGCGCCTCTAGTCGTTTTTCGGCTTGACTGGGGCCATTTTCCCGGCACGGGGTGACTTGATAAGGTAACTTAAACTTCTGAGCCAGGGCTGAACTTTTCGCGGGGCTACCGTAATTAAAAGCTGCTGGTAGGCCCGGCGTTGGTTCTGGGTTTAATCCAGGTTGAGTCGCCTGCTGTAGTTGCTGTGTCTCTTGCATCACAGGGAACGACTGGAGATCAATCATATTGTGAATGCAGCTCGTGTCTCCAAAATCTTGAATTACCGTACTTTCTTGTAAACCAGGTCCCAACATTGACGACCTAGGCGATGGTAACTGCATCTCCGGGTATGTGCTCATGGATCCCCGTGAACTGCGGGAACTCCTGGAACTGTGGCTAGAAATACTAGAGCGCGGACTCAACACGCAACTAGCCGGTCTAGCGCTGCCGTCCTGGCTGCCCATGCCGGACTGGGGATTGAGCACTGGTAAGCCATGTACCACTGCGCCCTCGAGCTCATGATTTCCACTCGGCATGTACCGCGAATCCGAGTAGCTAGACCGAGGACTTGTGGTACAAGAGTACTGGCTAGCCGTACTAGACCTCGGACTGATGTGCCGTTGGTCATAGCCCATACTGATGCCACTGGTACGGTTACTGCTGGGCTTGCTACCGCAGTCATAGCTGTTTAAACTGGTCCTTGGACTGGAATGTTTACTGGTATCGCTGGCTGTGCTTGCGTAACTGGACCTCGGGCTAAGTATAATGTTCCCGTCGTACTGCACTAAACTGGATCTTGGACTGTTAAATTTTTCTTGACCGGGAACCACCAGACTTGTCCGCGGGCTGCTGATACTAGATCGCGGGCTTGGGTGCATGCTAGGCTCCGGCGAGAACAAGGAAGACGCTAGACTCGACCGGGGGCTTGTTGCATTGTACCTGCCGTCTTGATTAGTTGTAATGCAGACACTGTTGCTTCTATTGCCGGGGAAGGGAGGAAAAGCTCCTTGTTTCACCGCCACTCCATCATATGCGCTACCGGTGCTGTACCTATGCGCATGCACCTCCATTGAGTACCTCTTGTGCCGTTCTGAAGATCCGCTGTAGCACGGCAAGGCAATCTCGGATTTGGTGCAATGCCCATCTTCACAATACATAGAATCTCTTGGAGGGTTGCAAAAATCTTCGTGAATTGGTCGGTTTCCATTCACCGGGCGCACAGGAGCCGCAGTGTAAACTTTACTCCCAGACGAGTAGTTTTCAAAGGTATGTGGCTGTTGGTGAGGCACAGAACTACCATTCATTCTTTTTGCTTTTTGCTCAGGAATTATCTGAGTCGAAAAATCCAGATCTGGGCTAATGACCATGTCTCTTCTTGAATTGTAAATCCCATCTTTGTACGTTTCATACATTGAGAGATCCTCTATTAATTTACTCGCCCGGATACCCACATCCTCTTCATACTTATCCATGTTTTTCGCTCCAGGGAAACAAGAGTTACCAAGAGAACTAGCCAGCGAGCAGCAATTTCACTTCACATGGAAATCACAACAAAATATCCAAATCCAAACATATGCGCTATTTAGCCTTAAAAATGCCCTTTCGCATTATATTAGCAGACTGCACGACCTCACCACTCGGATGAAAAAAATGTTATGCATAGATTTTTTTTCCCACAGACATAGAAGACGTTTGTCAATTTCAGTCTTTGATAAGTTGAAAGGTCTTTACAGTCAATGGCGCGCTGCGCGGAGGAATTTCCCCTTGTATGCTACTCGTTCTATTACAGATAGTTATTGTATTATGTTCTAATTCGCAGGGAGAAAAAAAAAATTATGACCGGCGAGAGCAGTGCAGATGCTACAGAAAGCCCCGTCTTCGGCATGGAGCTTTTGTTGTACAATACACGACTCGGGACTCCTTTCTGTGTGGAAGGAATGCGAGGAAGGAGACACGGTGTGCTGCGTCTCTCTGGAATGTAGTTAATGCTGAAGCGAAACAATGATTGCAACCAACTCAGCAAGGGGTGCAGGAGTTTTGAACAAGAGTTCCGAAGGAGGATACGGTCCTGTGTTCCGCAAAGCAGTAGGCTATATTGATGCAGACTTTGCGAAATGAATCACACAGTTACGCTTCTATGACGAAATTGATACATTGAATTAGTTACGGTGTTGTTCGGAGAATAAAACAAGAGCCCAGGGAAACTGCCAGGGACAGCACGGTTTCCCAGGCCCCGTGTCAGTCTCATAAAAACTAGCCAGCGCATTCCAGTATGCTCCCAAAAATCCGATTATCAAGGGGTCAAATCATGAACACAACATAGAAACACAATAAATACAACTGTTGATATTGGAGAGTATTTGTCGTATTTCACTTATCTTATCACCTTCCACTGTGTAGCCTATAGGACAAAGTGGTCATTTTCAATTTAAAGTAGCCTAAATAAAAATGTGTGGATACTCTGACGAAACCTCGTTTTAATGAAAGTTATATTCAGTTTCTACGACAATATGTATACAATCAGTTTTATATTCCATAATACATTACTGAAAACATACACTAATTGAATCTTTGCATTGATTGTGTGTGGTAAAAACCGAATACGTTCGATTTGTAACAGAATGTTATTTTAGCTGTGTTATGCCATCTGGTGGTAATCTAAGATATTGCATGAAGCCTACAGTGGATTTTTTATTTTGCTGTTGATAAACCACAATTACAATCGACCAGTTGTTTTAAATGGGAAATACGAATAAACCCTTTATGGTACCTTTATAATAAACAGAATTGTCCTCCAATACACAGCATGTTATGACAATGGTCATATTCATTAATTTTTGACGGTGTCGTGTGCATGTCGGTACGAGAGGCAACAAATTTAGTGTTGGATTAATTTTTTAAAGAAGGTCACGAAAGGATATATTTTTATGCAGGAGACATCAACAACTAAGGAACCCCATATTGATAAAAGTCTGTTAGCCAAAATGTCTATACCATTGTTCCTCTCATAGAGAAGCAAACATTTTAAAAAGAAAAAAAATCTTTTATGCTTCAGTGCATATGTATTTGCCTTTACACACATTTTAATGAATGCATTAGTGCAATGTGTATTTTCCCTTGCTGCTGTTACTTGTTCAGCAGAGTCATGCTGAGACCTTAGCTGTCATTGTGTGAATGTTGTATGTTGCTGTAGGCTATCCATCAATATTGAGATTGATTTCAACATCCACATTCTGATACTCACCTCAGAATTTTGCATAAGAACAAGTAGTTTGTGGCTGCTGGGTGGCTTGTCCAGCAGCTCTGCAGGGTGGTGCACACTTAAACCTTGCCTGCAAAAACTTCACATTAAGGATCGATTGCAGCATCGTTTTGTAGGTTTGTGTATGGTTTATAGTATACTGTGTAAGACCTGTCTGTGTGTGTGCCAATTTAGCCAGGGATTGACTAACTGGGGTGTCTGTCAAGTCCGCAGGCGGCGTAAAAAAAGTAGTTGGGAGCCACGGTTCTAGGCCAGTCTGTTCTATCCTGTTGAATTGTAACCTTCTACTCTGCACTAATTAAACACCATGGAAATCGACACATCTCTATCTGGCTCGTCTGTTTCGCCCTCACTACACTGGTGTCAGAAACGTGTCTTCGTGTTGAAGAGGAACTCTCATGCTTACGAGGAAGACAGCCAGACGGACCGAGCATTTGGGCGGGGTTGAGTCTGAGGTACTGCAACTGTGGAGTGCGGGGTGAGGAACCCAGCTGTTATCCCCTGTGGGGCTAGCGAATCCTGTGGTCTTGGTGCTGGGGACTACCCTTCGCTAGGCCCCACAAACCCGGCTAGCAAGTCTGGCCCAACTGCTAGCTGCGGGAGTTCTGGTGGAGCCCACGTCCCACCTACCATTCCCTTCCAGGGGGCAGGTGAAGCCACTGGCAGTGACATTGGAGGCCTGGGGAACCCTCCGCTAGCTCCTGGGGAATGGAATGATTCCCTGCCGACCGGTACAGGAATAACTAGTGAGCTTGGGCCACAGGGCCAGACTGCTAGTTTGGCAAGCACTTCCAGAGCCCCTGATAATAGCTTCACAGACAAGGGGAACTCTCCGCACACCCCTACTGCTTGGGGAAAGGCGGCAATGGCTGCAAAGTTGCCACAATTTGACGGGAAGAGCTGCTGGCAAGCTAACCTGGCACAGTTCAACTTCATTGCGGAAGCGGCAGGATGGAGCTGGCAGGAGAAGGGCATCAACCTGGCGGCGTCAATGAAAGGGGATGCACTTCAAGCACTTATGGATATCAGCGGGACCGGTCCCCCAACATTCAACCTTCTTTGTGCTGACCAGGCTAGACGATTCAGCGAAGGAAGGACGGTTCCTTTATCACTTTAAAGGAACAGCTGCATTCCAAGGAGAGGCGGGCAGAAGAAAGACTGGGCTTCCATGCTGTGTGCATGCAGCGGCTGATGCAATGGGCCCTCAGCTAAACAACGCAGTCAAGAGCAGTTGAGCGCTGGATGCGCTTGTTAGAGGGCTTCATCCAGTGCACCTATGGCAGCAGGTTCGAATTGCCTGTCCAGGCATCTTAAGTGAGGTGTTGGCTCATGCCAACTTGGAAGTGATTCTCAATGACCAGCGAGTGGGCAGCACAATGCAGCAGGTAAACAGGAACAGGCTGGCGTAGACGGGGCACCACCAGTCTGTGGGCAGGAGCACCTCGACGGAAAGAGGGTGGGCTGCCTGGGCCGCAATGACAACAGCATTTACGTGCATTGTGAGGTGGCTGGCACCCCAGTGTCTGCTTTGATTGACACAGGCTCTAACATTAGCCTGGTTCAAAGGGGACTGTTAGCGGGTAGCACTCCATGGCTAGCCACAGCCCGCACAGCTGCAGTAGGTGCAGAGAGGTCCCGGAATTGGGTCCTGTCCTTCAATGGGTGCGGGAGGGGGAAAGTCCTGTGGGAGCTGTGCTATCTGCTTGTTCTACTGGCGTGAAGGCACTGGTGAGACAGAGGGACTGTGTAGCACTGCATCAAGGCCTGCTGTATAGACGGTGAAGGGATTCTAGAGTGGACACTGACCGCCTGCAGGTAATGATACCCCTGAGTTTACAGTTCAAAGTGCTGCAGTCCATGGCGTGCCAGGGGTCAGGCACTTTGGGGTCAACAAGAGGACCCTGCACCAGCTCCACCAGCAGTTTTACTGGGGCCGGTACAGGAGGGATGTGGAGAGCTAAGAAGGGACAGCTAAGAAGGGACCAGGAGGCCAGTCCAGAGCGCCGTTGCAGAAGGCAGGCAGCGGGGCAGCTATGGTGAGGGTGGCAGTGGACATCCTGGGTCCATTTCCCATCACTGATGGAGGGAATCGCTAAGTACTCGTGGCCATGGACTACGTCACAGAGTGGTCAGAGGTTTACGTGGTTCCCTAATAGGAAGCATCAGTGGTGGCCTGATCGCTGGCATTTTCATGTTCGGCGCACCACAGGAGCTGCACAGCGATCAGTTCCAGTAGTCAGCCAGCACTCGCTAGTTCCACTCGTCAGCCAGCGCTCCTCAGTTCCACTCGACAGCCAGCGCTCCCCGGTTCTGGTCCGTGGCCAGCGCCCACCAATTCCAGCTGTCAGCCAGTGCTCGCCAACCTCAGTCAGCAGCCTACGCTCAAAAGTTTCCGGTCGCAAGCATGAGCTCAGTAGTTCGTCAGGAGACAGAGTTCGCCAGCTCCAATCCACAATCACCGCCCCCCCCCCCCACCCCCAGATCTGGCATGCAGTGGTTTCTGGGTTCCAGTAGAGAATCGCTGCTCGCTAGTTCCTGTTTGTCCCTGCCTGCATTGGGATTCGAGCCTGAATAACCGGCCGCACCCCCATTGGAGAGACGAGTGCTTCTGGCGGGAGTCACTTTGAGAGAGCAAGAACTGTTGTTAAGGCGTGCAACGAGGTCTTTGCTCGTTTGCATGGGGGGGGGGGGGGTAGTGTGACGACAGATAACCGGTTGGCTAGCCGCCAGTTGAGGTATGTTCTGTTTGTGTAAGTGTCTATCTAGCTATGGATTGATCTGTTGTATGTGTGGGGCGTGAGCAGCCGCGGTTCTGGGCTAGTCTTTTCAATTACCACTTGAATGTAACCTTCTGTTCTACATTTAATAAACGCTATGGATGTTGGCAAAGTTCTGCCTGGCTTGTCCGTCACTGCCCTCGCTACAATATTAAATACAATAGGCTGTATTTACTTTTTTAAAGTGATAGAAAGTAAAATTCTACTTGAACATTTCATTTAGAAAAACATATTCATTATAGATAAGTGATAGAAATGGATAAATTACAAGGACCTGAAAAGTCCTTGTAATTCATCCATTTATATAGTTCTCATCCACAAAACTATATAAAACCTTCTTAGCAGCAGGTTTAGGTACGGATAATTTGTAAGTTTAGTATCCTATAGCGTTTCAAGCATATGGCAATCGTGGGGAACAGGAGACTAGATTAATGAGCTGATGAGCACGCTGCAATTGTGAATAAGGCAATTTTGTTGTGAACTTGTTCTAGATCCAGGAAATATGGAAAGTCTTTAATTTCATAATAATTAAATAATATGTTTAATCATTTTTTATTTTAAATTTGTGCAAATTTGTATTATTTTGGTATAATTCTATTTTGTATAGTATTTACCTGCAGTTGTTTTATTTTGATTTTAGTATTTACTATTAAATGTAGCTAGTACAGGCTATGAACTTTTCTACATGTAATGTTGGTTCTGGATAACATGATGGATGGCCAGCAGCCATACCACCATGCACTCTGCTCCTGCTGAATGGCTGAAGCTAAGCAGGTGTGGGCTTGGTTAGTACTTGGATGGGAGACCTCCTGGGAAAACTAAGTTTCTGCTGGAAGTGGTGTTGGTGGACCAGTAGGGGGCATATAAAACCCCAATGCACCAGTGCAGTGATGGGGACACTGTGCTGTAGGAGATGCCGTCTTTCGGATGAGACGTTAAACCGAGGTCCTGACTCACTGTGGTCATTAAAGATCCCATGACACTTATAAAGAGTAGGACTCTTTCAATCTGCCATCTAATCATCCCCAGTTTAATTGGCAAAAAAAAATCATTCTCTCCCTCTCCACCTCAGCTGATGTGTGGTGAGCATTCTGGCGCAAAATGGCTGCCGTTGCAACACCCAGGTGGGTGCTACACATTGGTGGTGGTAGAGGTGAGTTTCCCACTCATCATTGTAAGCGCTTTGAGTGACCAGTTGGTGAGAAAGGCGCTATATAAATTATTATTATTATTAAAGAGGAGCAATTGAAAGTGTAGTGGTTATTATGGAGTTGTTATTTGTGGATCTAAGAGAGGGATAACTCTTAAACAACTGATATCATCATTTATTAAGTGTGTGTTGTGTGAATATGGGATAAAAATGAAACTACAAAATTAGGTCTTATACTATAGGCCAGTGGTCCCCAACCCCGGAGATCTACCATCCCTGAAGGTTTTGATTTCAACCCTAATTTGGTAGACATTATTATACTAATTAGCAGCTCAACGAGATTTTTAGCTGTTGAATGAGGTGTGCTTTGCTATAGTTGGAGTGAAAACCTACAGGACATTAGATCTCCAGGAACAGCGTTGGGGACCACTGCTATAAGCAAATGCCAAGACCCACTACAAAAGGAAGTTTGAAGACAACATCAAGTTGGCTTGAGAAAACAAAACTTAGAGAACACTATGTTTTTGGAACAGAAATGAGACATTACACAACAGACAATAGCCATTGTTAGCATGGGATGCACTAGTTGTGAGGGCGAGTAGGGTTTGGAGGACCAGACGCGACAGAGAGGGAATCTGAAAGTTATTTCCTATAAAGGAAAATAATCAGCGAAAAGGGAGGAACAAAATAAAGGAAGGGACAAAAACACCCGGCATAAAGCCAAACAAAAAAATAGCCCAGAGAAGGTGGGTGACGGCTCAAGCAGAGCAAGGACAGGGAAAAAGAGGAAAGTACCTCTCACTCTCACTAAGAGAGCGCTCAGATGGAGGTAACAGAAAACAGGAGAAATAATAGCAACCCAGATAATAATGGGCGAAAAACTCGTAGGCTTGAGTGTAAATGGAAAAAAAAGAAAAGAAAGACCTCTCACTCTCAATACCAGAGAGCAGTAACATAGAGAGGTAGAAAAGAAACGGTAAAGCAGGAAACTGTCTCAGAGAGACCAGCACAGGTGAACCAGAACATCATTTATGATGAAGAAACTAAACAAACAAAACATAGATCAAACATTTAATAATTAGACTATATAGATGTAATAATCAGAAACTAATAACATTTAATAGAAATTTAATAATTAGAATAAATAAACTCAAATTAACTATTATATATTGCGGGCATTGTATTCAATTGAGCTGATATTAACCATGACAACGAGTCTTTCCCTGACACTGTTGCCTTTGGCTTGCTCTTGTGGGGGCTGAAAAGTTTTGAAAGTTTAATATGAAATTTAACTGACTAATATGAGCAAGGAATTAAGTAGGAGTGAATGGAACTGAACTAATACAAGTAGGGAACTGTTTTAATTTAATTGAAATTAACTAATATGAACAGAGCATTGCATTTAATTGGACTAATCAAATTGACTTGAAGAGAATCTGAATTTAAGTTAAAATAAGTAATATAAGCATGGAATGTTTCACATGCACAAACTAGATTTAGAGTTAGAACAAACTCTGAGTTTTGCATGTGATTGCACTTTTCACTGTATAATGTGATGTATATTTATGCATTTTCCTGTGTGGTACTGTATGATAAGGTGTAAAATGGGTCTTCCTTATAGAAAGACAAATGATAATGACTATGATCACCATGGTGACCTGGGTGTAAGTCTTGTCCGGGTTAATTTATTGCAAAGCTATGGGTGAGCATGGATAAGCAGGATAAATCATGTAAAGGTTTATTATTATTATTATTATTATTATTATTATTATTACTGTTATTTGCTGTTACTAGTAGTAGGTATTTGTATTATTGATGTACTGTGATTACATAATTATTGATGTATTATTATTCTTCATCATACTCTTCTGTAATAATAATAATAAAAGGGTTACATTTGCTGAAGTTGAAAGTTGAAAGTACTGAAGTATTGTTGTGTAAACAGTAGAAGGAGTGGGAAAGTATTAAGTATAAAGTTGAATGGAAGTTCTATTAAAAACCGTAGAGTAGAAAATGTACAAGATTTACCTGGTCAATTATTGCATTGACTTCAATACAGTACATACATACAACTATACATTCCCTGGATCATAGACTTATTGTCCACGTGTGCAAAATCTGAGGGTGATATGCAGCTACTAATGATCTATGACACAAAATGTAAGCAGTGTAGTCCTTTAGCACTTCAAAATCTATCCAAAATGGCTAAATTGTGCACAATATCTATGGGTCCAATTACTTTTGTCCATTATAAAGCATACTGTAGTCTATATATTTGCCCCTTATGATGGTTTAAGATCATCGGTTCAAGAACATTGATATCAGACTGGTACACACACCTAAATCCTAATCATTCACTCTTGTATCTCAGTAAAAAAAACAAAAACTTTTTTCTAGATTCTACAGTATGTAATCATTTGCTGCATGCCCTGGGATGACATTTCTCTGTAGTTTGTTTTCAAAAATATTACCATTCATAATCACTCCAAGGATATTTTTACATTCATCTAGCACATATCAGCACACAGTAAATTGGAATGAGTATTTTCCATGCCCTAAGTGACAAGTATAGCTCAGAGAGATACTAATACGCCATAGTCTATATTATGTATGATAAGATTACAATAAAGTAATACTCCACCATCAGGAAAATGCTGGCAAATGTTCTAGCTTCACAGCAAATCAAACATAAAACATGACTGAGCCACCTATGAATGCTTACACTACAGTATGTGAAATGCAGTCAAAATTAGAAAATAGCAATATCAAAGATATGGCACAAGACAGTGGTGGAGTGGAAAAACTAACATACATATTTGAAATATTACAAGCAATACTTAAATATCGAGGAGGAAAATCTTTGTCATGTTCGTAGGCATATTCTCCGATAGAATCAATACTATGGTATCTTCTTCTGACCCACACGCCAAATGCATGTAAGCAAGGGGAGGATTTTCTCTAGCCATGCTGACGAGTTGGCCAAATTTGTAAAATCTTGAGAAAATAGCAGGAAAATAACAATTACGTCTCTGCAAGTGAATGTACATTCTTGCGTTTTCTTTAGTTCTTTGCGCAAAACGAAACAAATAAAACTATAAACGCTGTTACGCCCGGCTGTAATTTATTGTTCAAGGCATTCAATAAGACATCGCAAACAACGTTACAGAGGTTATAATGTACTCTATCGGATAAAAGAGTTGTCAATCACACCAGAATGAACTACAATACATAACAGCTGGACGGACAGCTGGTTTTCAGAAGGCATACTAGTGTTATAAAGGGGAGTGTATTTCTCAAACGGATTGTCCAATACAATAAATGTCCACTGACATCTCTATGCATTAAAACAATGATAGGATTGTATGTTTATTTCATATTTAGTATAGTAGAATGACTTGGTATAATTACACATTAATTGAACTTGTTTATTTTGCTATTGAATGAGCAGGGCTTTTCACGGCTGTATTGCATAGGTTCTGACTATTGTTGGCTTTATATTTTTGCTATGACTGAATGCAAATTTTTGGTGGTGAAAAAATATTTTTGAGAACACACAGACAGACGCTATTGTCCACTGGTCACGTATGGGTTGATATAGTTGCAGGTGAGACTGGGTGGGGGGTTGCTTGATAAATGGAATAGCGCTTTGAATCTCCGTATTCTGTATATTTGTCAGGAATCGTGTAGTAATAAAGAATGTGGAGTTTGTTGTTTCCACTCAGTTTGGTTGCAGAGGCACTGAATAACCAGGGATGCCCTGAGATTTGAAAATAATAATAATAATAATAATAATAATCAGACCAAAAACAATAATAGAAAATAACTTAAATATAATATAGAAATAACAGTATATAACAGAAAAGAACATATATAACAGAAAGAACAGTAAATTGGCTTTTTCAAGCCAACTTAATTAATCTGGTTTCCATAGTCTCACCAGGAGAGGGCAGCACTATATCAACAGTGGCGAACAGAACTCACATCCACACACACAGAGATTACATCATCGAGGGTCAGCAAACACACTCATAGCTACCTTTATTGATCGTTCAATCAGCACAGATTCAGATTTTAACCATTTTTATCAATATTGTTGTGTCTAGAGCTTCAGTTAGGTAATATTTGCTAATACACTGCCTGGCCAAAAGAAAAGTCGCACACTCTAATATTTCGTTGGACAACCTTTAGCTTTGATTACGGCGCGCATTTGTCGTGGCATTGTTTCGACAACCTTATGCAACATCACATTTATTTCCGTCCAGAGTTGTATTCATTTTTGGCCAAAATCTTGTATTGACAACGGGAGAGTCAAACCACTCCGTAAAGTCTTCTCCGGCACATCCCAAAGACTTTCAATGGGGTTAAGGTCAGGACTCATGTTAAAATGAATCCTCATGCTCCATGAACCACTCTTTCACAATTTGAGCCCGATGAATCTTGGCATTGTCGTCCTGGAATAATACATTGAATATGCCCAAGCTGGTCATTCAGTACATTCAGGTACTCAGCTGACTTCATTTTATTGCTGCATAACATTGCGGAGCCTAGACCTGACCAATTGAAGCAACCCCAGATCATAGCACTGCCTCCAGAGGCTTGTACTTGTGGGCACTATGCATGACGGGTGCAACGGCAACTTTGTTTTGGCCAGGCAGTGTATTTTGTGCAGCCTAGTTTCACCAGAGGTTGTGTTCAGAACTTTCCAATAATAGTAGATTGCATAGAGTTCAAAAAAGCTGTTAATATAGTTTACAAGCAAAGTACCCTTTAATAAGTTGTAACCACAACTAGCAATACAATAGTAGAATAATCTTTTATTTTTAATTATACATTTTATTGATTTGTTTACTACACTTGCACATGAATAGAGTAGGACAGTTTAATTGAATTCCCCTCTTGATAAAGATACAGAATCATCAAAATCCATGCACCTTGGCAGAGGCTCATTTCAAAAGTGGTTTGGAACATAGTTGGGAAAATGGCCTCAGTTCAGTCATAATTTATGACTATTGCAAAGTGCTCTGCCTCGCTAAGAGCCCAATTGTTAAAGTGGGTCTGAATTATGCCTGTTTTGTACTGTGGATGTACCAGACATTGTCGGAAAACTAATTACCCCCCTCAAAGTGGCATGGGTGAATGAAGTTTATGTTTCCAAATCAAAACGACTGGCTGTGCATCCTCAGCACAAACAAAATGTGCGCAGTCACTGTGTACTGCAGCGCACCCAAGAAAATAGTCTTAAAACTGTTTTGTATATACATGGGTGATTGAGTGGGCTGAATTCTAAGCAAGAGCCTGGCTTAAACTAATACATGTCATTAAGTAAAGCATAGACAGCTTCAACTTTCTGCCAGGCTCTTTGCACTGACCACAGGAATACCAAGCAGTCTGCATACCGAGATAAACCCCCCCCCCCCCCCCATGCCTTTAATGAAATCTCTTAGACAACAGACCTTACAGAAACTGAATGAAATGGTATACATAAGGGGAGTGAGAGTTGGCAGCCCATTTGAAATCAGACCTCAGTAGTGTGGCAACTGTCTGTAAGGTATCTGTATCTGTGCTGCATGTCACAGTGCATTAAAAATTGAAGATAAGGTAAGACAAAGTTGTAAAACTGCTTATTTCCATCCCAGTTTGACTGCGTAATACCTTAAAGCCACCTTTTTGCTCTTTTAGCGTAACACAGAAACTGTACTGCCTGTGATACAATGGAACTATTCACTCTGTTTGGTCGGTTGAGGCACCTAAGAGACACCACTCCATTTTCTGAAATTCATGGTGCTGCTTACCCATTGCTGCAGAACAAAGTTAAGCGTATAATGGCACGCTGCGGTGGATTCGGTGATGGGGGAAATGCACATGTGTAGCAACGCAAAGGCATGTAAAAGCTTTGATTCCAGATGAGGAAGCAGCACGTGCATCCCCCTCTGGTGTGAGCAGGCTGCCTTATATAACCCAGCAGGGACCACAGCGACTGCGGCGGAAATTAGATACCCTGGGCTGCAATGTTTGATGGGCCATTGATCGCAGTGCACAAAGCTGTCGGCTAGAAAGCGGGAAAGATCCCTGGAACTGCTGTTCAGCACACAGGCGGCAAATGCAGTACAGTCTGGGCTCTACTGAATTAACTCCTTTCCTTCTCAGTACCTTTTGGTTCACAACATGATCCATCCAGTCAAATGATGCTAAGAGCTTGGTGAGGGGAGGCAGGCAAACTGGGAAGGAGACATCGAAAGTGTTGAGTCTATAGTGCCTTTATCAGCTCTAAAGTCCATAACCCATGTCCGCAAACACTGACCAGGTTATGTGCCGGACACCTGAATGACTTGTTGGAGAATGATTGATCCCTCCATCACTTATCTTATTCATTCTCCTGCAGTTGACAGACAGACAGATATATATATATCTTTATTGTTTATTGTACACAAAAATCTCAATAGTCAAAACTGAAAACAAAAACAACAAACAATATAATAAAAGACAAGGGGGCTCTATCTTGACAATCTTAGCGCTTGGTCTAAACGCATTGCGCAAGTGCATTTAGGGCGTGTCCCAGTCCACTTTTGCTAGTTAGACAGCGTGTTATTTGAGCGCTAAGTACGGCGCAGGGTGCAAGTGGGCTGAACTTAGTCTCTTCATTAATTATAGGCGTGTCTTGGACGTAGGATTCAATAAACCAATCGAAATGTCATATCCCATTCCCTTTAAAAGCCTTCTTTTCCACCTTGGCGGATTGCTTATATGATTGCGAAACAGACATGCTTGTGCGTGTGTAGTGCAAGCAAGGAATAGGATATATGGATCAATAGTATGATCAATATTATTCCGACTAATCATTATGACACGTTTTGATATACACAATAATAATCTTTAACATTAGGGTTTAACACCGGCACGGTTCCTGGTAATTCCCGACAGTGCTGTTATTTTAGAAAATATATGCGGTTAAATTTTGTTAAAGCACCTGCAACAGCTGAGAATAAGGTAACAGAATATGGCTTCCGTCTCACCTTAGAAAACGCCAAATTAGCCTGCTTGTTTAACAAATTTCGTTTGATTATGCAATGAAGTATTGTCAAACATCAATTCCATTTGGCTGTTCTCATGGAGTTCTCGAAGTTCAAGCTTCATCCGAAGTTCATTACCTGCATTCTAATATTGATTAATAACATAAATATCGTTATTTTGCCTTAATGATGACACTAAATACAATAAAGCTGCCAGGTTGGCAACCCATAAGTTCACGCATATTTTCCCTTGTTTTATAATGTCCTGCTTATGGAAATGTGACCAACGCTTTAAAACAAGTCCACTATCCCGGGAAAGTGGACTTTAACTTCATGCTTCTGCATGCAGAGAATGGCATTAACTTAATTGTGAATTAATTGTGTAATGTGCTGCAAATTTGTTTTTGTTTCTAATTAGACTCTTAGTTGTCTTTAAAATAGTTTTGTTCAGTTTTGGTATAACAGGTGAAATCAGCGGGGTTTTAATAAGATGAGAGTATGGAAACCTGGTCATTGTAATTAAAAAATATGAAGGATGAAGAATAAGGTTAAAATTCGTGTGTGGAGCCTCATACGTACATTCCCTGTAAACATAAGGGGGTGGAGAGCTGGCATGCTGGTTCACTGAATGGAGAATGTGTTCTGTCAACTCTAGTTTTTTCTTTTTAGACGGATTGGTACTATGCAAAGTACAGGAGATCATTTCATTCTGTAGATATGCCTTTAATGCCTCCCAGTGGTTTCCATGGCCACAGGGTGTTAATATTTAACTTAAAAAAAAAAAAAAAAAAAGTTTAATCCATTCATGGACAAATTTCGTAAAGTCCTCATCAGACAATAACAAAATATTAAACTGCCAGTATGCCCTGGGTATTTCCAAAGTGAGTGGGACATGATATGTGAACTTAATGTTATCTAATACTGGATGCACACCAGCGACGTGTCCAGAAAATCTTGACTGGGGTGGCCAAGGTGGGACACATGCTCACGTTGGGGTGGCCATGGCATTTCAGGTGCGCCTACCACACATCACCCCCCTACCAAGTTGAAGTTCTGAATGACATCTACCCCACGCAGCCCTGGACTCAATACAATTGCCATCATCAAAAGAATCACTGGAACATAGTAACAATGTTAAGGTGATGCTTGGCCACATCTTTTTCTAATGGCCATTTGCCTATATGGAAAACATCTATATCAGTTAGATTAGGGTTGCTACATTCTGTTTTCAAAGAGACTACACAACGTCTATAGTCATGAATAATGACAAATGCCAATCTGATGCAATTAACTCTTTTATTATACATAAAACAACGTTTATATTTACAATAAAGAATATCAGAAAATGCCTTGGTAAACATGGTCATTTTCAAATTAATGCCCTCAAATAATAATAATAATAATACATATATATAATTAAAAATAAATAATAAATAAATAGTCAATGGGAGCTAAATATACCCCACAAATGGAAAAAAAACCCAAAACAAATGCTGATAAAGATGTGCAAAAAAAAAACACCGTCTAAAATAAACACAGGTAATGAGAAACATTTCATGCTCAAAAAATTTCTGAGAATATTTTCTAACAAGTAACATTTTTTTCTAAATATCCCTGGAGAGATATTAATTCCACTTAATATCATGGTTAATTCACTCCATTTATATTACTATGCATAGCTACCACAATGTACATGATCATTGTAATTAATGAGTTAATTAGAAGACATAAAATGCTAGCTAATTAACTGGGTTTGCTGACAAGGCACATGGCGAACTAGCCACATGAGCTAACGTTCAAATCAACTTTCTTCTTACCGTGAAAAATCCATGACTTGTTTACATTCTCGCACATATATTCTTGTTTAGCCTACATTCTCGGACAAGATTCGACCATACGACACCGCGGCTGGCAGAGCAGGCTAGCTACTCCAAGTTAGCTTACTTTTGAGTTTTATGAACGAAAAAGTGGCCTGTTTAGTAGCAAGGTTATCATAGCCGTAGACTATAGGTTTTTTTATTGAATTTTTTAAAGGGTTTCCGCGCTGCTATGGTCTTGAAAGCTCCGCGCTATGATGGCTATGATGCAGCTTTGGCAAAAACTGGTATGCAGTAACAGCATAGCCTTTTTCTTTTATTCTTTTTTTGTTTTCAAAGAGGGCATTTCCCGACATAATTGCTGACTTGTGGCGAAAGTGCCGCCGTGGTGACAGATTTCCCTAACATCTGTCCGAGAATGTAAAAGAAGTTGGGATTTTATGTTATGACAACGTTAGTTAACTTTGCTAGCCAGCTGAGGTGAGGTACACCGTGTCATGTAAGCCAAACTTACACTAAACGAAACAAAGACTTTTCCAGCTAAGCTATATATAATAATAATAACACATGCACATCACTGTCTATCATGCATATAAAAAACATGCCAAGCATGTACCACGTCACCTCTTCAGTCTTTGGTCTTCTGAAGTTCTGTGCATCCAGGAACGGTAACTAAGGCAGCACTCTGTTTTGAACATTGTTTAAACCAGCGCGGAAGATGGTCCCGCCTCATTAAGTTGATGAACATGGCCATTGGCCTATCATAACTCTGCATCTGAGGTGGCCTAGACATGCCACGGATGCACACAGCAGTTAAAATCTCCTCCAAGTATAAGTTGAAAATGATTTAAGCTGGGGAGAGAATAAATAAAACAACAGAAAAATTGAGCATCATCAAAATTAGGACATGGCTAAAACTACCGGTGTATTAAAAAAGACTACCTGTGACAATAACAAAATGTCCACTTTATCTTCGATAATATTAAAAGGCACACTTTTCACTTAGGCCTATTGGCACTCCTTGTATCTCTGCATAGAAATCAGAATGGAAAAGATTCCCCACCCTGCCCTGAGGCATGTGAAAGCACTCAATTTTTCAGAAGTATGCAAGGCTGACTTTTGGTTCTCTGATGAGCATAAGTACCTTATTCCTCTTAACTGGATGATTATGCCCCTTGACATTCCAACTGCCAAGACTCTTATTTGGTATTATGTCTGTACATGTGCAATTAAGTAATTAAGTAGTCCGTTGCATAGTCAATGTGATAAAGATCTTTTCGAGTGTGGTGTATGAAAAAATCCACCAAAGACCACAGCATTTTTAAGTTTGTTTCATGCAGTAGGCTAGGTCAGTGGTTCTCAACTCTGGTCCTGGGGACCCCCTGTGTATGCTGGTTTTCGTTCCAACCACAATTGCAATACTTGAATTTTAACAAGCTGTTAATTGCAATTGTGGTTGGAATGAAAACCAGCATACACAGGGGGTCCCCAGGACCAGGGTTGAGAACCACTGGGCTAGGTAAGACTTATAACTATTCTGGAGTAGAGGAGACTAGAAACTTGATTTTCAGGTTGGTACCACTATTTTAACTTAACTGTTTGCCTGCCTCCCTTACAATTTTAAGCTTTCATAAATAGCTTGACACAAGCTAACTAATGTTGAAGTTCAAACTTTTTTGTAGTTATGTTTGTTATGGAACCCTGTCTTTCTTGGTTGTGACCAAAATGCAATGAAAATCATATTCCAATATTAATAGACTGTCAGGACAATGCATTCAAACAGCTGGATTTATTTACTTTTTGGTGAGACCTATTCATTTTTCAGTAGCCCTAATGTTACACTACCAATTCTCACCTAGCAATGACATTAATGTGGATAGAGCACACTACTTATCGTAGAGCTATCAACTGTTGAGATTATCTCGGCTGCTCTCAGAATAAGCAGACACAAACTCATGGAATGGAAGACTGTGTAGAACCAACACCAGAACTCTACAGAACGTCAGCGCCATATAATACAAAGTATCAGCGCTGTATGACTATGTATGATTATTCAGGAGATTATCTGGACAAATGAAACCCACGTGAACCTTCATTATAACAAACAAATGATATGAATATAAATAGCAAATAGCTCTGGGCTAGGAAGGCCGACATCTCTTACTGCAAAGCAACTGTTGTCCATGTGCTGTAGGGCTAGGAGGAGAACACAGGCTGCAAGGTTGGCATTTCACCTGATAATGCTGCGGTTTTGAACCTAATCTCTTAGCTTGATCACTCAAACTAAATTATTTAATGGTGTATATCAACACACACCCTAAAAGGCACGTTAAATTATTTAACAACAATGATGTACACATGCATAATGGGTACCCCATTTGGAAGACAGGTAGGCTATATATCATAAATTCACATTAAATAATTTATCACTGTATTTATCTCAATACCTCATGGACATCTACAATTAAATCAAAAATGAAAACATTGTATGCAAAACCATACTTTACATCAGGTCATTTACATAAATGGCAAAAATATATTTATGTATTTTCTTTGTATGGTCCTTTAATCCAAACAAGCTTTTAAATGATTTGCTACTACTGATATAAAGAATGGTTTTGCTGACTGAATGAGACTGCAGTTTATATGTTTAGTTTGGATCTGTTCCACAGTCTAATTTAATTAAGGCAATAAAAAGGATATGAAACGTCATGTTTTGGGCAGGCCCTCTGTCCGACAGGAGTGGAGAGGAGCAGTGAGATTCAAACAGTATATCACATATGGCTTATGGACCCTACACTGTTCAAAGAAACTGCAGTTAAGGCTTTAATCTCACACTGGTTTACATTTGATTAACAAGGTTAAAGTTAATCACAGCTGCCTAGGAGCTCATCTTTCTGGCTCACATAGTCTGTGCTTTCTGACTGTGTTAAAGCTCCATAATTAGGAGATGAAATCTTATTAAACACATTAATTATCACTCTCCATGTGCTTAAAGCAACATTTCATTTTGAAGGGTGGTGGGCCAGTGGGTGTTCACCATGGCTGATCATTTTCAATGGCCTTGAAATCTTTGCCCAGTTTACTAAAATATATGTTCAACCCATTATACAATCATTAGCCCTTTTCTTTTCTCATGTAAAACATAAGTGTGTGCTCTCTAAGTGCCAAGTGTAGCACAATACATTTGTGGGTGTAGCCCTCCCTGTATGTAGAACACCAATCTGCTCCCCTATTTGGTATTATAAGTAATTTGAATCAAGGAGATGTGTCTGTTGGGAATACTGTCCTTGGATAAAAACCAAGCATTTAAAACAAACCCTGCTATTATCTTGTGGCAAACAATCCTCCTCAATGATTAGCCTATGTTTGCCAGTAATTTCAGTGCTCTACAGCCCTTTGGTATAGGCACATCTGCATTTAGCCAGTTCCTCTGGGTCTAAAAAGGGTTTGAATCTAACCCGGGTCCTGTGAAACACACACAGTCTGACTTTCTGTTAAAATGGACGCTGGTGATAAAATGTGTGATGAAGCCTACATCTTCTTTTCATGCTTATTTGTATGATGTTGCAAGGCAGCAGTTGAGTAATGCGATTACTCAACATCATGGTCTATATCTTACAATATATATCCATGGTAAATATATATTCCATGTCCATGTTCAGACAGGGGTTTTTAATAAATTTTCTAACAAAAAAAAAATTTGTTTACACAACTCATAACTTATTAGACATTAGACATAAATAAATAAGAAGTAACTGCATACTGTAAAAGTAATGAAAGTACCATGAATATCTTGAAAGTCTACAAATTCTTTATTTCTCTATTTAATTTAAGTATACATTTTGACCATTGAATATACCACACAAACGCTACAATTACAATAAATAAATATAGCTGCGAGCAGCAATTCCCGGGGACCGAGCAGCATAAGCAGCATTTGTCAAACACAGAGGGCCGGATTTACTAAGGGAAACAGTCGCAGCGCAAAACATTCGCTATATTGCGGCTCTGTTGTGGTCGCAGATACCGAGACATTAACGACCGATTTACTATAACTGGTCCTGGTTACGCAATCAAAGAAATTAAATGCCCTCATTTGCCATTTTTTGCAGTAGGAGACACCTATACATATGTGGTAGGAGCCATCTAGAACAATGATCATTCCAGATTACAAGGCGTTAATAAATGGATACGGAGCAACCAGGCTCAAGTCGCGAGATAACCACAAGAAAAATACACAACACAACACTGTATCTTAAAGGTACACAACACTGTATTACAGCATATACAACACCAATGGAGAGGAAAACATTTCGGAATGACATCACATACAAAATGTATTTATGAACAGTAGAGGATGTAAAGAAAAGATGCCGTGATTTTAGAAAAACTTTCCTACAACGTAATGCAAGAAAATGACACAGGTGGTGGTCCAACTAAGGAAAGAATATTAACACAAATAGAATAACAGGTGGGAAAATCCCTGCAAAATGAGAAAGTCGTGGGGGTGGGATGAACTTGTGATGGGAGAAGGCCACAGAGAGTCTGAAAGTACAATTGTATTCATTATACCTACTGACCGCACAAGCACAACAATTGTCTACATTGTTTAAATTCAGACGTGCGTTTTTATACTGCTAGCTGATGACTGCAATAGAAGTCTTGCAACCTTTCAATAAAACAAATAATAATTTCATATTATATCTGAAAATAAATGAGAAGTGATTAGTAGAAGTAAATTCAGTCTCCTTTCGAGTGCTATACATTAGAGGATTTATTTGTTCTGCCGAGGACGTGCGTATACAGCCCGACACCTTTCTCCAGCATCCTGTGTGTGAGCTATGGGCTATATCAGTGCAGGAAAATTACTGCCAGGTTTCAGGAGTTCTAAAAATTCCCATGCAAAGAGGAGAGTTGCAATTACTGCATGCTTTAGTAAATCAGACGGAATACTTAATTGGCCTGGTTTTCATAATCTCCACCCTGTTTAAGAGTGACATAATCCCCGCAAATGACATCCCAATAGCGATTTTACCCATTGAGAGCGTTTAGTACATCTGATGTAGATATTGTGACCTTTTAATAACTGCTTTAGCGTCGGAAAAGCAGTCGCAATCCTTTAGTAAATCTGGCCCAGAGACTCCAAAATGGTGGACAATTCAAGACAGAATTGACCCAAAAAGCAAATATCTATGTTTCTAATCAGGGCTTTTGTCATTGTTGCAAGTTTGAAATCTCTACAAGGTGAAACAGTGAATTTTTGGATCTCTATAGCACCACCATGTGGTTTGATTGGGCTAAGCCTTTGTAACTGGAGTCTTCACCTAACTCTCAATCACCCCACCAAGTTTCAGAACTTTATGTCAAACAGTTTTTGAATTATTAGCATTCATGCGATAAGCCATGCCCACTGCAAATCGTCAGTCGGCCATTTTTTGACATAGGCCATATGAAGGCACATGAGATGGGTCAGCCTACCAGGTTTTGTGCAAATTGGCCAAATTTTGTAGGAGGAGTAGCATTATAAGTGTTTTTAAGAATATTCAAAATTTCTGAAAATTCAATATATTGGTCCATGTTTCCTCGATGGACATTTCTTCAGTGTGAGGAGCCACATCTACTGATATTAGTTTCAACTCTCTAGGTCAAACAGCGCAGGAGCTATGATTGTTTAATTATTGAAAATTCAACTGACTAGGCCTATTGCCACCAAATGTGGTGAGGGCTTGTGGGGTGATACCTTCTAACTATATGCCAAGCGGTTAAGGAAGAATGAGAAAAGTAATAGATGAGTACATTTTAAACAAAATGGCGGCAAATTCAAGATGGCGCCGACCCATGTAGTACATATCTGTGATCCGATGCCGACTTTGAATACGTGTCACAACCCACTATTGTGCAGGAGAGGCAAAAGACGTAATAAAATCACTATCCGTTCAGAATTGCATTCCTGAATATCAAATCAACCATTCACCTGAATTTCTAAATTCAAATAGTTGTGTAAATATGTGAAATTTGGTTAAATATAGGGACTAGGTAGAACTCCAGAGCCCGCCACATATAAGAAATAACTTTGACTCACTGCAAATGTTCAAGTTCAAAAAAACACTTTTGCGTGTTCAAACATGTCCGTTATTGATATGGTTTTAAAGATGGAGATCATACTTTATCGATCTCTGTGATAACAAGTAAATAAAACGTAATACTGATGCTCTAGTGTTCTAGTGCTCTAGTATTCTTTTTTAATGACAGAAAACACCGTTCTTTTCTTCTTCTGTTGTCTGAAATGAGCCTTTTTTCTTCTTCTGTGGAGTGGAAACGATGTACAATTGCTGAGAATCATGGATACTGTAGAACTTGAAATACCAAACTAACAAAAAAAAAACATGATTTATCCTAAACAAAGTTGAAACATTCGTAACCAAGGGTCATAACATGGTTGAGATATGTCTGTACAGCCGTGTTTACGTATAAACAAACGATATATCCCCTGATAAAATCTACGATAACTCACTTTAATTTATTTAGTTTTTACAATAGAAAAGCTACGATAGGTAGGCTACTCACTGGAGAAATGTCAACTGTAGGCCTACTGGACATTGGCAAAATGGAATAAGACTCTTCAGGGTTCATCAGAAACTGTTGTAACTTCATGCAGCTAGGATATTTGGTTTCTTAAAACGTATTTATAGTCTATAAGAGATTTTGTCGAAAAAGAATTTGGTGTCTCGAAACCGAAAGTAGGCTACATTGGGTACTGTACATAATAGCATACAGTAAGCAAGGAAAAAATGCAGCGTCTATTTAAACAACTTTTTAATAATAAATTATTGTTCCTGCTGTTTTATTGGTGAGTAAATAATTTGGTTTTGTACCATTCTTAGTAAATCGACCCCTAAGTGGCAGTTTGAGAAGAAGGCTCTGCAAAACTATTGCTTCAAGTTTCATGTAACCTATGTGAATACAGCTATTTTTTCCCTTAACTTATTCAAGACTTTCGTCTCTATTTTCCGGCAAGTGCATGGCGTGTGGTCGAGCCATCATAGTCAATGGCGTAGTGTATGGCGCACTGGGCGTGGCTACTGAAATTCGCTATTTTCGGACCAGAGGCGAGGACCGCACAGCTCACAGCACGCTGTGCAGGTTTAAAATGGGCTGGATTATGCTGAATATGTATCAGTGGGTGTGCCTCAGCTGCACCATAACTAATCAAATTAACTCTTTTCAGTCCTTTTTAAGAGTAAGTACACCCACTGTCTCAGCCTGACTCCGCATACTACACAATTTTGAAAAATACTTTGTGGGGTCAGTGAGGGAGAGGGGTGGGGGCGGAGGAGCTGTGTCCATCGTCATTTGCATAAATGAACGCACAATGTACAAATTATTTTGTATAACTTGGATCAAACTGTCAAACTAGACGTTGCAGATCAAATATGAATCAAGATTCAACAACTGCATGCATGGCCCATTTCTCACCTCAAATATTTTCAGAAACATATTTTAGTGGATTATTTAGGTGGAATGAGAGAGTTTATGAACAGGACACCACGTTGGAGACGAAACAAAATAAAGGTAGTGGGTCTAACCAATCAGGTGCCGGCTGTTTTCCGTTGTGGGCGACAACAATTATTCATATGACGTAGAGGTACCTCCAAAGAGGTACTCTGACATCTCGATTGGAGCGGGGGCAGTGTGGGGAGCAGAAAGGGAATTTCAACCGTAAGAGGGCAGCACAAAGACGCTTTTCTACCAGTTTCTTATGATATACATTATTATTTCAGAATTATTGAAATGACGGAATGGATGAATAGGTTTCATTGTAAGGTAGGCATACAAACACATTTACAGCGGAAATGATCTAGGCTGTACTTACCATTTAAGAGCCGTGTGCATTGGACTCGTTTTGACCATGTCAGGGTATCCCGCATCATGTGGTTCAGTGAAAAACGATAGCAGAACACGCCCATTCAGTCATGGTCAGGAGGCCTCCCGAGTCCACCCACTGTCAATTTCTGACAACTGGAATCCTAAAGGCGACAAAAGTCACTAATAGGTTATTTGGACTGTGAAAAATTAAAAGCTTTTAATCATTTCCTTATTTTACTCTCCCATTTATCATTTACTGGCTCTTTTTATTTTTCAATTCCTCTCTTTTTCTATTTTTTCAGTCCTAGCATGCGTTTAATCATTTATCTATTTCCAATTTTCCCCATGCAACATATCCCATTTTTTCTCGCCACGTTTATTAGCGACTTTTGTCGCCTTTAGGATTCTGCATTGGAAGACGATAGGCTATTTTGGATTGATTTAATTGAGTTAACAGGTACGTTTTTATCGCTATGCTGTACGTGCAATAACAGTGAATGTATGCAAGTTTGTCATTATGCAGTACCCTTGGGACCACAGTGCAGTATAATAACAGCCATAAACAATTAAAAACAACAAAAAAAAAATACAATAATTAACATTATAAAAAAGACAATGAGCAATAAATGCAAAATATAATTATTTCCTGCTTGGGGGGATTTAGTTCAGTCAAATTGGACCGCATATGATCCACGAAAACAGTTGATTGGCTTTTGAATAGGTTATGATCATACACGCATTGGGGAAAGCACCGAAATTAGCAACTCGCCATAGGCTGTGGTGCGATTTGCGCCGTAAATGTGATCTCATCTGGCGGGTAGTGCAATCGCGAATCGCAGTCTACTCTTATCCCAAAATTGCATTCCGCTCCAGTAAAATTGACCTGGGCTGCTCCCTCTTGGGCTCCTCCCACTTCAGCGCACGACGAGTCACCAAATTACCAAACGGGGCTGAGACGCGTGCAAATCCATGACGAAATTGCAACCTCGCCAGTGATGGCTCGCCACCGGCCGGAAAATAGAGCCCCAAATCTGGACTGACACACCCAGCGACTCTCCTTCCACTTCCGTCGCACGGCGAGTCAAAACAGGAGCATGAAAATACATGCCGAAAATGTCACTTCACCAATGCACCGCCACCCGCCATACACTAGACCAGGGGTTCCCAAACCGGTCCTGGGGACCCCCTGTGTATGCTGATTTTCGTTGCAACCACAGTTACAATCCCAGAATGTTAACAAGCTGTAAATTTTTCTTAATTAGGTGCTTTTCATGTTTGGAGGAATTATTCACCCTCTTAAGCCACATTATGTCAGAAATAGCTATGCGTGCCATGTAGAATAAACTCCCCATGTTCACGTTGTGCTTATTGTGCTATATTGCAACAATTACATAAAACGAGGTTAAAAAAGTATGTATTTTCACTCAAATTAAAGAGTGAAGTGAATCAATAGGCTCCTAATTAGGTATTAACACAATGCAGGTTTGGCTCGTTATCATTTGCTTTGTGTTAGAATTTTTCATTATCTACCAAATGGTTAGTTTTAGTGGCCATGTGTCCACACTTTCACCAATTAGGAGCCTATTTATTCAAATCAATCAGTCTTTAAATTAATCTGTTAAATAATTCTTTTTTTATCTTTTTTTAAATAATATAGCACAATGTGAACATGGGGTGTTTATTCTACATGGCATCCATAGCTATTTCTGATATAATGTGGCTTAAGAGGGTAAATAATTCCTCTTAACATGACAAGCACCTAATTAAGAAAAATTTACAGCTTGATAAAATTCTGGGATTGCAACTGTGGTTGCAACGAAAACCAGCATACACAGGGGGTCCCCAGGACCGGTTTGGGAACCCCTGCACTAGACGGCAAATAGAGCCCTAAAACCATTCATATCGGGCAAAATATGAAGTTTCTACGTGCTACCGTTCTTCCGTATTTCATAAAAGTATATCGACCACTCTACAGTGTGATCTACATGAGAACGAATTGGGTTGAAGATACTGGACATTTAAATATATACATTAAAATATATTTAGGAGTTGGTTATACAACCACCAAATATCACAGCAACAATAAAAACACATAAGGTCCTGGATATAGGTAAATTAAACTGTTATTTTGCCTGCTCACTTAGAGTGAATTTCTGTCATCATCACTTAATTTCCTTCTGCTATGAAAATCTCTCATAAAGTATAAATAAAGTCATAACTTTACCTGCATTATTAAAGCCAGATACGTCCTTTCTAAGATTATGTAGTTATTTTCTGCCTATATGTGGTGTACAGTGTTTCAAAAAAATTGGTCTGCAGAACATTACGCAATTGAAATTGGGAGTAGTAATATCTTGGAACTAATTGTAATTGATTCACAGCCTTAATATCCAAAAAGAATGCATTCTAAGCTTTTCAAAGAGGTATAATCATTAGTCATTAGACCGTTGACAGCGATTGTCAGGGCTGTGCGTCTCACGTGAATTTCAAAACAACACGCGCATTTAAGGGTCTGCGTCTCCGTGGTTTTGCGTAAGAGAGCGTATAGGCAACACTAGTGAATTCCGGTGGGAAATCGTTTTCTCCGGTGAGAACTTCGTTCAATGGCGAAGTGACAAAAATGTTTTCAGTGATTGAAACTGCTGGATGCTATAGTCATCCTCTGGATTCAGATGAGAAGATTTCCATGACCATCCAACCATCCATGACTCTTCATCTGAAGCAGACAGCATGGATTCCATAGCTAAGTGTTGCCTTGTGTACAAGGTGTGTTTTATAGGCTCAAGGTGTGTTTTTACAAGGCTCTGTCTCTGCACCTCATCCACTTTTTACAGGAGTCCCGCAGGGATCTGTACTGGGTCCTCTGCTGTTCTCCATTTATACTAAGTCTCTTGGTTTGGTTATTAATTCACATGGCTTCTCTTACCAGTTATGCTGATGACACTCAACTCTTCCTCTTTCCCTCCCTCTACCCCACAGGTAAAGGAAAGGATATCTGCTTGCCTGGCTGACATCTCTGAGTGGATGTCTAGCCATCACCTGAAGCTCAACCTCGACAAGACTGAGCTGCTCTTCATGCCATACAAGACCTCCCCACTCCTAGACCTGTCCATCACCGTCGACGGAACCATGGTGACCGCCTCCCGCTCTGCAAGGAACCTGGGGGTGGTCCTGGACGATCAGCTGGACTTCAAAGAACACATCAGGGCAACGGCACGGTCCTGCAGGTTCCTCCTGTACAACATCAGGAGAATTCGGCCGTACCTGACCACTTACTCCGCCCAGCTTCTTGTCCAGCCTGCGCCATTCTGCCCCTACAACTGGCCCAGAATGCGGCTGCTCGGCTTGTGTTCAACCTCCCGAAGTTTTCGCACGTCACCCCCCCTGCTGAGGTCACTCCACTGGCTGCCGGTCGTGGCCAGGATCAGGTTCAAAGTTCTGACCCTGGCCTACACTGCAGCCAAAAAGGTCAGGCCCCTCCTACCTACAGGACTTAATCCAGCACTACGCTCCTGCTCGACCCGCTTCGCTCTGCTCTGCAGGGCGACTTGCACTTCCCTCCCTCCGTGTTAAAGGCTCCCGCTTGTCCCGACTGCAGAGCTTTTTCCACCCTAGCTCCCCAGTGGTGAACAAACTCCCCACTCTGCTGCGCTCAGCTGAAACACTGTCTGTTTTTCGTCGTGGTCTGAAGACACACCTCTTCAGACTCCACCTTGACTGATATTCTAACCTAGGAATATCAGTTCCCTGTGTTTACTAGTTCCCTGTGTTTTCCTGTCTGTTTGTTATAGTTTATAATAGTATTTAGAATAGAAGTGTAGTATAGCTGATTTACCCACAGCTTACTGTGAACTACAGTCAACGTTCATTACTAGGGATAGCTGCTACATTATGGGAAGATGTGCTTTGTCTTGTCTGATCTGTAGTGATCTTGATGATGTCTCTGTATGCACTTACTGTACGTCGCTTTGGATAAAAGCGTCTGCTAAATGAATGTAATGTAATGTAATTATAAAAGAAGATAAATCCTATTGAGATTAAATCCCATTTATGTCGCCACCATCAAATATATAAAACGCCATCACTTTACAGCAGGTTTAAATAGTTCATGATTACAATATCTGGATAAGCTGTGCTTGTAAGATAAAAAAGTAAGCAAGATGAAGATATAATAAATACATGAGAATAATAATATACTTTGGTGTCCAACGCAAAGGCATTTATTACCAGTGTTAGTAAAATACGGGCCACATTACAAAGTCACCATAAAAATAATCTACATGTAATTCAGATGTGCATGCAAACAGCCCGGATATAACCTCTGACATTCAGACAAGGAGACAGATGAGATTACAAAAAAAATACACACAAGTTAGTTTCACTCTCTTGTTCACAAAACTCTCTTTAAAAAGAAGACATACAGGCATAAACCAAATAGCCAAATATCACATATAAGGTACTGGACGACAGTGGTACAAATAGTAAGTTAATACGCAACTGAAAATATAAAAATATCTAGCCATTCACAGAAAAGTGAAAAGAAACAGTGTCAAACTGGGAGTAGCTTTCTTCAACCTGCCTAAAATCATATCGGTAGCCTTCATTCATATTCATATTCCACAGTACAAAAAGATTTTAGCCCCAAAAGGCATACTGTGCTATTACATTTGGATAATTACATTCTCCGACAGGCGTCAACATTATTTCAATGTGCTTTCTCTTTTCAGCCCTCACATTCTGTATCCATTACCCCCCGAAATCATTGGGCAGGGTCCAGAGTCTGGTGGTTATCCCAGGATAATGAAGGTTATCCTTGCAGTGATCAAATGGTACACTGACCTCAACTTAACTGAGGGACAGATTCAATCACAAAAAGTGCTTTGGCCTTTGTTCATTGATACAATGACGGAGGCCACATTTGACTCCTGCAGACACACAGCTCTCTGGTTAAACTAAAATAGTGATTCAATAAAAGACAAACCAGTGTAGCTGTAGGCCTAACTTTCTTTCAAAACAGGTGTTTTCAACCTTAATTCTGGTGACCCATTGTGTCTGCTGTTCTTTCAGCCAATCTGAAACACAATGCAGGTTTACTTGTTGCCACCTGCTTTGCCTTTGAACGCTTCCCTTTCCACAAATGGTTTAGTTTCAGTGAACACTTATAGGGGTCCAAACTTTCAGCAATTATGATCCCACTGATTTATAATTCAATGGGATCAGTCTATAATTTCATCAATTAAAAATGCAACCTCTTTCTAAAAGAATCCATACAGTAGCTAAATAACAGAACAGAAGTGAAAGCATTAATTCATCAATGTCTTCTTCACGCATGAATGGCCATTTCTAATATTGTGACCAAGAAAGTAAATCCTTCAATTCATATTAAAAGTGCTTAATGAAGAACAATTAAAACCTTCTTCTTCTTGAAAAACACTTTAAAATATATCATGTACGATAAGGAAGTTTCACGTTTTTTGTTGTTTCTTTTGTACTGAAATAAAGTGAAATTGGTCAAGGTGGCAAGAAGATCACGATCATAAATGTGTCATCCAAAGTCCAAACCAGTTCTCACAACCATCAGTTCAAATATACCATGATAAAATATATAATTTCACTAATTTAAGGTTGAGATCAATTTCTTGGCTGAACAATCAGAGAAATGGAAAGACTTTGAGAATGGATATTTTAGTCAATAGAAAAGCTATACACCCCATCTGTGGCGACATTTTGCTTTCTGGCCTCTACATTTAAAATATTTCTGAATCTATTTTCTATTGTTTTACACAGAAGGGGTTGTTTCTGTGAGCCAATCGCAGGATAATCTAGCTATCCTTCCATAAGGTTAAGCACACAATATAAAGAGAAGGCCTGTCTTTTTAAACCATGCTAACATTCAAAAAGAAGCCCTCCAACTCAAATGGTCAGAATTAGAACTATGGTACCATCAGTATCCCAAAACAAAAACGTTTCCTAATTAAATACACTTTATAATATACAGTGAGCACCATAATTCATTGGACAGTGACACATTTTTTGTTATTTTGGTTCTGTACTCTAGCACAAGGATACAATGACAATGAGGTTGAAGTGCAGACTGTCAGCTTTTATTTGAGGGTATTTTCATCCATAGCGGATGAACCGTTTAGAAATGATAGAACCCTTTGTACATAGTCCCCCCCCATTTTCAGGCATCAAAAAATATTGGACAGTTTCACATAATGTAGAATAAAGTAATAATTTTTAATATTTGGTTGCATGTCCTTTGCATGCCATGACTTCCTGATGTCTGTGACCCAACAATATCAAAAGACTCTTGATATCTTATTTTCTGGTACTCTTACAAGCGATACCATAACTTCTCTGCATTCGAAAGGATCTCTATGGGAATGGGGGGTGGGACTAGATTTAGCTATAAATTATGCTGGAACAGTATGGAATACATGATTGGCGAAATGGCTGTAAGTCATCAAGGGTCTGACCTATCAAACAAGCCTTAAACCACCACTCTGCTGCCAGATATGCAGTAGAAATGGATGGATCACTTTAAGGTTGTTTCTCCTGACAAATTTTCCTATTGAACTCTATGGAAAAATAAGTCAGGAGAAGAAACCCTTCAAGTTATCCATCCATATCTACTGCATATCTGGCAGCAGAGTGATGGTTTAAGGCTTGTTTGATAGGTCAGACCCCAGTGTAATTTACAGCTAAATCTAGTCCCACCCCCCAATTCCCATAGAGATCCATTCAAATGCAGAGAGGTTATAGTATCGCTTGTAGGAGCACCAGAAAATAAGATATCAAGAGTCTTTTGATATTGTTGGGTCACAGACATCAGGAGGTCATGCAAAGGATATGCAACCAAATATTAAAAATGATTACTTTATTCTACATTATGTTAAACTTTCCCAATAGTTTTTGATGCCCAAAATGGGGGGGACTATGTACAAAAGGTTCTATAATTTCTAAATGGCTCTCACACTAAAGCTGACAGTGTGCACTTCAACCTCATTGTTATTGTATCCTTTCAAACTCAGTGCTAGAGTACAGAACCAAAATAACAAAAAATGTGTCACTGTCCAATTAATTATGGTGCTCACTGTATATCCTTGGCATCATCCAAACTCAAACATGTATGCAGCAATTAACTTAAGACGTACTTTGAAAAGTGAATACAATGAAACACAGAATTGGTGATAGCTGTAACTGTAAGCATGTGAGAAACCAAATCAATCATTGAAAAAACCCAACTTTTTTTTTTTTTTTTTTACAGATATGAAATGGTCACCACTGCATGAATTAGGAAGACTCATAGGGGCAGGATATAAGTATAATTTGCATAATACAATTATTGATACAAGCACCTTGGTAAAGTAATCTAATCGATGTTGAATGAATAAAGAACAAATGAAACATGGTGATTCTTCAGCAAATTCTGGACTTGAAACTACATGTATCGTATTAAAATACACAGAGCACATTGTGTATAGTACTTGTGATCCAATAGGGCTGCAATTCTGAATTATTCACTAGTTAAAGCCCACAGTCACAGTAGTTGAGCACATTTGACTTCTAATCCTGGTAATAAGAAGAGAGACCCCAGAATCTGCTTAACCTTGAACACCCAGGGCCCTATCTTGGCGCTTAGTCTAAGCGCATGGCGTAAAGTCCATTTTGGGCGTGTCCAAGTCCACTTTTGCTATTTAAACGGCGTGTTTTTTTGGCGCTAAGCACGGCGCAAGGTGCAACTGGGCTGAACCTAGTCGCTTCATTAATTATAGGTGTGTCTTGGGCGTGACATGCAATAAACCAATCAAAATGTCATATCCCATTCCCTTTAAAAGCCTGCTTTTCCACCTTGGCGGATTGCTTGATGGCGAAACAGACATGCTCGTGCGTGTTTAGTGTGATCAAGGAATAGGCTAAATGGAGTATGATCAATATTATTTGGACTAACCATTAGCCTATGAGTTCCCGGTAATTCCAGACAGGGCTGTTATTTTTCAAAATATATGCGGTTAAATTTCGTTAAAAGGACCTGCAACAGCTGAGAATAAGCTATCAATGGCTTCAGTCTCACCTTAGAAAACGCCAAATTAGCCTGCTTGTTCAGCGAATTTCGTTTGATTATGCAAAGTGTCAAACATCAATTCCAAGAGGCTGTTCTCATGGAGTTCTCGAAGTTCAAGCTTCATCCAAAGTTCATTAGGCTACCTCCATACATACCATTATTTTGCCTTAATGATGACAATAAATAGCCTACAATAAAGCTGTCAGGTTTGCAACCCATACAGTGTTTCCCCTAGATTTTTTTTCAGGCCGGGCGGTGAAAGTGCGCCATTTTGCGTAGAGGCGGAAACTATAATTACACCCTCATAATAGCGCTGCCATTGAAAATTTGAAATAGGCCTAAGGGGAAACCGAAGCTGTTTTGGCAAATTGGCAAGGGTTTTTCCCGATGCTATTTTGATCATTCCCGCATTCTGCGGTAAGGAAATATTGCAGCTACATAAAAAAAAAAAGAATAATACAAAAAAAAATTTTTTTTTCATTAAAATTACTTATTTTCCCTCTTGTTCAAGCCGGGCGGCACGTGAGTTTGGCCGGGCGGGCCGCCCGGCCAAGATAACGGTAGGGGAAACACTGCCATATGTTCATGCATATTTCCCCTTGTTTAATAATGTCCTGTTTATGGAAATGTGACCAACCTGTTTTACTCGTAGCGTAATCCTTTAAAACAATCCACTTTCCCAGGAAGACCGTGAAACGTGCGACTTACAGCAGGGGAAACAGAGAACATGCAGCGCACGTGCAGAGAATGGCATTAAAATTAATTGTGAATTAATTGTGTAACGTGCTGCAAATTTGTTTTAGTTTCTAATTAGACGCTTAGTTCTCTTTAAAATAGTTTTGTTCAGTTATGGAATAATGGGTGAAATCAGCTGGGTTTTAAATGGTGAGAGTATGGAAACCTGGTCACTGTGATTTAAAAAATATGAAGGACGAAGAATAGCTAAGGTTACAATTTAGTTAACATGGTGACATCTCCGTTTTTTAACCATAGGCTATCAAAAAAAACCTTATGCACAGCGAATCCGCTGTAGCCTAGGCTATTTGAAAAACAATAAATGCAATATTCACTGGACAAGGTTTTGAACTTTTTTCAGTCACAAACCATTCTATTTACTTACAGGCTGTATTCATAGATAAACAGAGCTGTATTGTATTGACATCTGAAGCGCATTTTCAGAACTTGCGCGAGTTTTCCATTGAATGACAATTCACGCATTAGGTGTAAATGACAATTCGCGCATTAGGCTTGATATAGGTGTTATCAGCTGCTTTTTAATGGATAGCCATTGTCCCGTACCATCGCACATCGCCTGGATGTTGATGGAGTGGGCTGAAAGCAATTTAATGTGCATGGCATTCCCCTTCGCTGAGGGAAAGGTAGGCTATGGACCCTTTTATTATTATGTATTTTTTGATATGGGCTACACAATAATACTATTTCACATTGTAATCTTGATATTTTAATCATGCTTGTGCGCACCCCTGTGTGTAACAGACAGGAGGGTACGCGCATTGTGCACACGCCTTTGTAGACGCACTTATATGCGCCGTTAAAATAACATGTATATAACTGCGACATGACTTTAGACCAGGTTAGTGGTGGTTCTAGCGCAAGCGCTTTCTGCTGGCTCAAGATAGCAATACGCCAAAAAGAATCCTGGCCACTCCTCATCTTAAGACCAACAGGCCCAAACGGCGCAAGAGTACATGCTAGTTAAACGGCGTGAGCGTTAGGCGTTATAATGAACCTACCGCCGGGTGTAAGATAGCAAAGACACTTGCGTTTGGGTTAGCGCCGCTTTGCGCCGGGTGTAAGATAGGGCCCCCAGACTGTTCCTTCACTGAGCACTGTGATAAGAAAATTCCAACATCTCCTTCAATGCAAAAGCCTTTTTGATCTATCATACTCCACTTTTCAATCAGCATGTTTATTACTGAGGCTAATGTCACTGAACAGAAGTAGTTATGATGGGATGTCATCTTCGGGTCTTCTAAGCCTATAGTCTATATTTTTTGTAGAAATCATGACAAAGTATTATGCAAAGTAGCACCTACTGAATGATCAATACTAACAATCATACATCAATAGGCTAATTGCATTCTGTTATGAGTGTTAGGCTAATATATGGATGATTTTATATAATTCCTGGTCATGTTATTTTCCCAAGTAGTAAACTAATAAATGTTATATTCCCAAACTAATAAATAACCTATATAATTTTTCAAAAGCCTGTCTTTACCTGAAGATTAGGTTTATGCTATAATTGTGGCTTAATCTGTCTGAGATTTTTGCATCCTTACAACACAACAATTGTTATGCCAGACTTCATATGTCTACTCATAACTCTACCCATAAAACATTATGCCCATTACACACAACTTTAAGGCAGGAGAAACAGACTGCAGCCTGGCCATCATATTGTGCATAATCATGAATACCCAGTATTCCTATAAGCAGTAACAATAATTATCACCTTTACAGAGAAATTACAGCACATACAACCACCATCATATAGCGAGAACCTCATTCACATCGGGTAATTTCCTCTCTGACTATACTTAAAGACCTAAAAATATATATATTTTCATTTTGTGATGATGAATTGGATAAATAGATGCTTTCACAGTATTAGTATTACTACTACTTTGGCAGTATTCTGCTCCAGCAGCGATTTCAGTAGTCTAGTCAGGATGTCAACAGAGGAGTTCAATCCGATACCAAAACATTAACCCTTTTAACATTCTACGGGTAAGACCTTCAATGCTTTATGGACATTTAAGGCGATGTCTTTCTGACAAAACTGAGGAAAATATTTAATGGCAGTAAGTAAAAAAAATTACATTTCTCCAATTCTGGAATAGCTACAAACATTAAATTTATGTCTTAAGTAACCTTGTTTAAATAAAACAGCCTAAACATAATTCATCCTGCCAGGGATTTTAAGAACATTTTCTCCCTCAAGTGAAAGTGATTTGTACTCTTGCATGGTCCCTTTCTATTACAGTAAGCTGTAGTTTTAAATGTAGTCTGCTGCACACAAAATGTGTCCCATATATGGCAAACTGTTATGAAGCTAAATTAATCGATAGATTGTCGGATACATAGAAGGTAGTGATTCACAGGAGAATCAGAAAGACAGATTGCACGGTCTCCATTGCTATAGCCTACACATTTAAAAGTTAGGTTACATCGGCCTGAATTCTGTGGACAACAGGTAAAATATAACTACATAGCTAACGTTATGACATACATGAGTGTATTAGCCAACTGCATATTTATATATGTTAAAACCGTGGCACCTATTGTCCTATTACATAAGACCCTGACCTTGGCCGTGGCAAAGAGAGCACGGGCCCACGCAAAACCTGAAAAGGCGAATTAGGCTATAGGCTACACTGCTTTCAAGTTTCTCACATACAGCTAGGCCTACAAGTACAAGCTATCCACCTCAAGTCGACAAAGACATTTCATCCATAGCCTACATAAAGTGTGAAAGCCCACAACAGCATGAGCAAAAATAAACTAGCCTATAGTGCTGCCCCAACACGGGGATATGGCTGGCGCTCAAAATACAACTGAATTACTTTTGTAATGCTGCGATATCTACAGTGCGCAATGAAATGACGCACAAACAGTCGCAGTCGCTATCTCAGCAAATGGAGAAAAAATTTTTACAAATTAAAAACGCATGCTATATGAAGTGAATCCAGCCATTCTCCCAATCCCTTGGAGGCGATATTTTAAATCTGTGGCGTCCAACTTTATAATTATTTCCGTTATTGTTATCCCAAAACTCTTCGCCAGCCACACAGTACTTTATGGCAAACTGTAGAGAGTTTCCAGTCTCAAGAAATATCGGGGTAATCATCTTGAAGGAGAATGTGTCAGTTAGTCCGTCGCTGGATTCGGGAACGTACAATGCAACGATATCTAAATATGTCACCCAATTATTGAGAGAATACCTCAAAATAACCGTCTTCTCGAAAGCCAAGTTTAACACCCGGATCAAACCCGTCAGACTGAACTCGTCCGTTTCAACAGATTCTAACAACACTTTCATTCTCTTCACTTTTTCGAGGAATCCTGGTAATTGACCAGGATTACTGAAGTGGGTCTCCATGAAAATCGATTGCGAAGGGATTCTTGGGAATTTTTCAAAGATATTTAAATGAAGATTATTTCCTTTCTTGAAATTGTCTAGCACCCGCTGCGGTACCTCTGGCATGTCGGCGTCGCAAAAGTGCTTGACAGAAGTAAGCTCCAAACCCAAAGAATCGGCAAATCTGACCTTTTTCTGGCTAGACGGGCTCCGTCTCCTTGCGATTTCAAGCTTGCCTCTCTCAGTCGGGGTCGGTACTGATTTGCACCTTCTTCGCAAGGTCGGACTTTGTGGAGGTTTTAAAAAACATTCCCTGCCTCTTGGCCTCTCGTCCACCACATGATTTTCCAGAGTTTCACAATGATCATCATCAACATCTTCTTCTTCCCCATCTTCTTTCCCCTGGCTAGCCGCAGCCAAGCTACCGAATAGCCCAGCCATACAGCTGTAATTCCTCGGGATGCAATTCTTTGGAGGCAGCATTACCACAACAGCATGCACGGTTTCAATTTCCATATAACGAAATAAGCCTGCAAAATTAGCCTGCTTTCAAAGTCGGGGATGAAAGCCGTCAGGTGTCTCGGCTAACACATGGCAGATTCTATGGTCGTCTGTGACACTGCGGATTTCTACACCAATCTGCGTGGAGCTGTTGCGAGTGTAGCTGACGCACCACAAAAAGGTTCCCTTCCACTTCAGGCACATTCGTAAATGTCAGTCCTGCAGACCGAAACGTAATATGGAATTCCTTAAATTAGGCTACTAGCCTACAATAAGCCTCGTCAAGCCCCACAAGTGACTAACGGTAACGCGTTTCTAATTCATTTGAACAAAAGTACAATAGCCTAGGCTGGCAAAACATGATAGGACAACACCGCCTGACGTTACCTAATCATGGGAAACAAGTGATACGTGCAGAATTGCTCGTCTTCATCCTGGACAGTTGCCATATACGTAGGTATAGCTACAGCATCATGTGGTTTCAAAATAATTGCAATTAACTTACAACCAGCATTTCATTGGCTAATAGCCTACTACCCTAATATAAAATGTGACTCTTAATCTTATTATCTTAGTCGACATTCTCCCAAGTTTTGAAGAGTGGAGAGGCTATGATATAACGTAAGGTAAGTTAGCCCAAGTAACCATAGCCTAATGCTAGCCTACATATACTACAATATTCGCATAGCATTCATTCAGTCATAATGAATAGAAATGTTACTAATTAGCCTATAATATTTAGGCTAAGCTAATAATCACCATCCAGCTGACAGGTTTTTGAAGAAAAGACGAACGTTAGCTAGGCTAGAGGCTGAGCTGAGGCTCCTTTATAGCTAACGTTAGGCTAGCCGGAGCGAAAAGCATTGACACGGAAATCAAATTCAGCCGCCAATAAGTTGCAAATATTTTTGCTGGAAATTAAAATATAGGCTACTGGTTATAGCCTAGTTAACAAAAGTTACCGGCGGTTCACGATGACCAGTTTAAAGTAGCCTAACGCTAGACATGCGCTGCTCGACTGCTCTGAACAGACGTCGGTGAATATATTTTTTCTGAGGGGAACTGCCATGAATGCTACACGCTGCAGCTATGCGGCAAGCCTCTCCATCAAAAATATGAACGAAAACAAAATTAAATTACTGTTTTACAAATCACGCTAGCGAAATGAAATATTCAAAATTGATCATAAATGTGTTCACTCGTGCACGCCCTAGTCCAACGTTCTTTTTCCGTAGCGTCAGCACCCCTGGGCTTCATTCGTCCCGTATGGTTGTCACGGCAACGTGGTTACGTCCTCAGTCCGCAAAAGATGTGCCTGCATCCTTGTTTTGGGTTATTTTTAGAAAGCTAGTGACATTTGCTAAAATATTAGGCTTAGCCTAATAACGTTATTTAATTGAACGCGCACTGTTTAGTCTCTTTTAGCTAGTAACCCGGACCCACAACTTTTCTTTTCTGCTGCCATGCCAGACAGGAGTAACGTTAACAGTTAGCACTAAGCTCTAGTTAAGCGTCTGCACCCGTTGGGGTAAGTTCTAGTGTTATCGACTAACGTTAGGCGGCTATAACGTTACTCGCTACGTCTTATAAGCTTAATTAGCTAAACGATGCTTAAAAGGACCATTGCAAGTGGTTTGTAATTGATGGCTTGTGTGTGGTATGTTAATATTATGTGTGGTAAGCTAAGGAATTCGCTTTCCTTTGATCCCATTCGTCTAACGTTATTGAATTATCTCATTTGCGGCAAGTTAGCCAAGCCTTTATGTATGAATTCGGCATTTCGTATTTGACATTATCTTGGATACCTTTTCAAAACCAACGACGAATAATAAGCCTAATAAGTCTAATAATAATAATGAAGTTCCCTAACAGGAAAATGGAAGTTATTCTATTCTCTAATCTAACAATAATAATACATTAAGAACAACAATAATAATAGGCTAATGTGATCGTTTTTGTTATTTTTAAAGGCTTCTCCCATAATGGATATCACAAGAGAGAGTGGTAACTGGTATCAAGCTGGTGCTGCAATGACGGAGGAGAATACAGAATATAAAACGGACGACAGATGCCATGTCGATTCACTTTTGAACATCAGTGAGGAAAGCTTTGCAAAAGAAACTCTGCACGGAATGCATGTTCAATCGGCATGGGAACAGGTGGTGAGTGACAATTGTCTGTCCACAGTTCGGTAGCCTGTCCCTGTCCACCCATTTATTTTACGTCCAAGATGTTAGCGATGCTGCAGAAGATCTTTAAATTGTTTCTATATAACGTTAGGCTAAATCTACTACAGTTAGGCACACCATTTGCACATACACAGTTTATAAAGAAAGGTCTATAGGCTATCTCCAAAACAAGTCTCTTCAAAAAAAAGTTTTTGCAGTTTTTCAAAATAATTTTTAACCCTAATATTATGTTACGGGTCAATTTGACACGTCTCAGTGTTTGACGTCTGTTAACCAGTTAACCTTATTTTTTCATCTCGACACTGTTTTCAAAAGTCCTGTACCAACTTTGTATACAAAGGTGTTGTGTGGGGGTAATTGTGGGGTAGCTGTATAAAATGTTTAGATATATACAACCTTTTTTAGTTTTTATCTCATTTTAATAGGTAGCCTAATTCTGGTGGAACTTTCCTATACGGGGTTTAAAGTTCACAAACTTTCACTTGCCTCAGGCTATAAAATGAGATGTTTCGTTACAGATTTTTAATATTTAGGGATAAAAGGCTAGTTAATTGGGAGATGCACAAAAGTGTAAGGGGGGGGTGTAAGGTTCGGAGAACCAAACGCCACAACCAAGGAATCTGAAAGCCACTAAGCGGACAGCTCCGCAGTAACAGGGGAAATGAAACAAAATAATGGGAATAAAAACCTCCCGGCGTAAGCCAACACAAAACAACCCCAAAAGAGGGCAAACTCGGCGATCGTGAGTAGTAAACAACAAAGGAACCTCACGCACTCACACAAGAGGCGTATAACTAGAGGTCAGAAAAAAACAAAAGAAAGCCTGTGTAACAAGGGCGAAAGAAACGGAATAGAAAAATAACCTGTTACCTACAGCTCTAGGGGTGAACGAGCTGAAAAAAAGGTAACAGGTAGAGGAATATCAAAGGATAAAGAGAGAAGGAAACAAAAATACTAAATAAATCTTTACCTTAACTCTTAAACCGGACTACCTACGTTTCTGACGAGTAACAACCAGAAACGTAGAGACCGCTATCCTTTACCTTACCGACTCCGATAGTCAAAAGCAAAGACAATATCGAAGCATCGGAAATGCGGAAGTCCTGGGCTATTTATAACCGGCAGGAAATCCAAAACAGATGAAAGGAATAATTACCGGACGAGAATCAAACACCGAAACGGAGGCGGGAAAATCCGATAGATTGCCCCGATGTCGTCAAACAAAAGAAAGACTGCAGAAACAACAACAGGCTGCCAGAAACCATGACACAAAAGGTGACACAGAAAGTGTCAATTTTTCTATTACAATAGTTTTGTGTCAGTTGAAACCTTTGCGGTCAATTTGACCCCAAACATAAAAGGCATCAGAAAATGTGAACATAATGAGGGTTAAATGAACTTCAGTTTTACTTCAACAAATGAGCGTAGGTAGTGTAGGCCTACTGTAATTTACCTTTCACTTTTCCCCCCAATTCACAAGTTAGCCTGTTAGCTTAGTTTTTTAGCCAAGAACATTTATTTAAATACAAATGTTAACAGGTATCAATTAGGTGCCGCGTGCGAATGTATGCGTGAGTGATTAACGGAGTAGGGAGTGTGCGGAATGCATGCGGAAAGGAGGGAAGGGATAGGCGGAAATAGAGTGGTGAATAGAGTGACACGAAAGGGAAAACCACGCCCAGTCTGCAGCACGGGGGAAACGAACAGGAATACAAACACGATACGAGAGGGAACAGGTAAAACACGGGACACAAAAAGGACGGGAGTGAGAGCATAACAGAATGACTGTATTACACCCGCATTATTGCATTGCAATTATCTCATAAGTAAATCATGATATTGAGTTTTTAGAATTCAGTTATGGGGTACATCAATATTTTAAAAAATAAAATAAAAAAAGAACTAAAAACATTTAGTGTCTTATATTTTAGGAAAATCACAAAAAAGGCCTCCTAATGGACCTAAATATTCTTTTCACAGTGTTGCTTACTTCATTCATTGTTTCATATATTGACAGGTGAAGGGCTGGAATGAGTGTCCTCCATTGGCTTGCCTATTGCAGTTGCAGAATAAATATAAGCCAGCCAAAATTGGAGAACATGAATTCCATTGTCTCCTCTGCATTGATGCAACGCTTTCACAGAAGCCTGAAGAGGACCATTGTGCTAATTCTGAATCATCTGAAACCAACTGCAGTTTGGCTGAAGATCATAAAGTCAAAAACAGTCTATTCCCTACAATACACCTGGAAACACCACCAATCTCCCCATCAGAAAACTCCGGTTCAGACACAGGATGGAACAGTTTTAAATATGAAACAAAAGCAACAATTCAAGCTGAATCTTGCAAAGTAACAGAAAGGGCTAAACTACATAGACTTCAAGACACTTTACCCACGTTGGTTTACATTAAATTGGCTATGCAGTGTCCAATGATGAAAAAAAAAGGAATTATCAAAAAGTTCTCTGTATTGCCACCTGTGAAGGGTTCTGGATATCCAAGGGGCACCAGATTAAGAAGGGTGGCAGCCTCCACACTATGTTTGTCAGACAGTCTGACAGCAGAGACCAGATCATGTGGCCTCCCTTTAACAGGGGAGGGGCATGTTGAGGGAGAAGATGGCTCACCAGGTGCTAATTCAGGTACTGAGATATTTGAGGACAGCCACAGATCACTTACAGCCAAGTGCTATCAGTCTCCACCCAGCAAACAACTACTGTCCACTTTCAGTATCCGCTTACCCAAGAGATGTGGCTCCTCATTAAAATCATTTGAGGATACACTATCACGGGCAGCAGACCTTGTCGGTAGAAAAATCAAGAATGACAGCCCTATTAGGGCAGCCGTGAACAACAACCAGGGCCATAACCAGAAACAAACACAGAACGAGCTACCTGCACTTTTGGGGACCAGAGTTCCAATGCAAGCAATGTCTCATCGCATAGCATATACTTCTAATGCTTAAAGCCCTGATTGATAGCCACCAGCTACCTCCAGGGCCTTTTCCAAGTCAGTAATCCTACCTGTGCTCCTCACTGCTCTGATCCTATCTCTCCTGCTACCAGGCTCTAAACTTGCGATCAGTTATCAGTATGTTTACTTTATAAATTTGACAGACAGGTTTTGGTATAGATGTGTCTTTCATGGTTGCCTTAATCGGTAAAATAAAAAATGCAGTGTACTGGAAAGATGCTATAGAAAGTATTTTTAATCTGTTCGTTTAGACTGGTGCTACTCCTGTAAAACTGCCTCATTAAAAATGTTTATGCAGTATTACATCTTGAATGTTAAACACCTTTACACCATTATATGAAAGTAATTCAATTTAAAAATACATTTTGAATAAAAGCCTTCCTGTAATAATTTATTTTTCTTTGGAATACTAGCTTCATGAGAAACAGTGATAAAGTGTCTGTCCATTGGGAGTTCCATGAGCGTGTGAAAGTTTCACATCTTAGACATTGTCTTGAGAGATCTACTGAAAACTGCTCAATTTTATGGGATTGGTTTCCTTAATCTTAGTTCTTATGTTAGATTTGGTTGGGTTGGGTAGCTTTTTCATTTCATTCACCCACCCATGAGACTCTGCTGGCCCTCCCCCCTGAAGTGTACTTTTGTATTGGTCATTTCCATCTGGCCCACAGGACTGGCATTTGTGGATGATAATCTTGTGCTTTGCTAATACAGAGATTCCAGAAGTTGTTTTTGAGTTTACTATTGCACGTGTTTTCAATATTAATTTTATTTATAATTAAAGAGCAGCATCATTTTTTTTAAAACTGAAGTTGTGAACCTTGTCTACCAGCAGATAAGATATGGTCAAGTTTCATATATCAAGTCTGGTATAGGGTATGCAGTTTGTTATCAAATAATTATCCAACAATGCCAAGGGAATGTAATCATTTTGGTTATATGCTCTTTATTTTCTATTATGAAGGAATAAGTCAAATGTTTGAGGGAAAGGTTTATCAGCTGCATATGCCAGTTAAAATTGTAACAAAGAATAAGATATTGCTGTTGGACAGTTTTACATTGTTTTGAGTCACCAATGAAAAATAACAAACAAAGTGTTGGAGATTCCAGTTTTGCCAAAGTTCATAGCATGGTTCAGCAGTAAGTCTCATTTGATTAAATGGTGAGGTGTCAGTTTTAATTCTTTGGAAGTTAAGCAAACGTAGCTTTTTATGGATAATATTTCCGGCTTTGAATTGCCGATCACAATTGGAATCCTACCTACATAATTGCTAATGAGAACATTCACTATGTGAACGAATTTTGGGATATTCACACATCCATAGTGACGGTAGACTAAGTGAAAAAATGCCTTTTAGTGTGTGAGATTTTAGTAAGAGCTACTGCATTTCTGCAGTATCTTGTCGGATATTTAGTTTTAGATTACGGCCTTTGTGAGAGACAATAAAATTTGAAATTACAAACTTTTTCATGGTTCTGTTGCATATGTTGTTCTTAAATGATGGACTTCGGGAGAGCGAGAGACAACATAATTGGTATGGCAAACTTGTTCATTCTCCATACAATATCACATTGTTATGAAGAAATTTGGCCAAATTTGAAGATTACACTTAATTCCCGAACTCAACGATTGCACTACAACTACAATCACGACCCCGGCTCTTAGGGCCGCAACACAAAGGATCTCAAACACAAAAAGAGAACGTTTGCAAAATGAGTTTATTAAAATATGAAAATAAACTGACATGAAAAAGGGGAAAAAAGGTGCTGGTGAAGTATGAGCAAACAAGAAACGAGACAAACAAGCGATTGGGAATCCAAATAGACTATTAGACGTGAGACACAATGGCCGGTGGTTTTGTACTAAGAAGTGTTGGAACCACTGTAACCAACCTCCCCGAAATGAGAACAATACCAAAGTCTCCACAAAACAAAACCCCGGTCAACTTCCCTCCAATGTCCTCTGCCTCTGGATCTCCCCTCACTTGTCGCGAGTCTCCACGTTTACACACACCTCCAGGTATCGCAAGCGCATTATCACGCAAGCACAGACAAAAGTACAAAAACACAAGTAGCTTACACAAATGACAGCCCACAATACAGCAAAGTAGCTACAAACCCACAAACAGTTTACTACCGAAATGATCCTTTTGGAAACTAATAGTTTGTCAACTATTTCCATAAACAAAAGAGGCATATAAAAGACACAGATATGCTCGTGCAAAGCAAAGTCAAAACCGGCTTTTAAAAAGGGGAATCACGTGGGAGTACAATTAGAAAATGCGCACCCCTGCAGCACGGCAACAACTACAACAAACTAGAAAATATAGCAAGCACTGCATAGGCTACAACCTGAAACAAACGCCACGGTAATAGTTAAAGATAAACTTCAGCAAGACAGCAAAGCTGGCAACATACATGAAGTTAGCCAAAGGGAAAGCGAAACCATCAAAAGGCCAACCTCGAGATCAAGACTCACGTGAGCCGAAGGAAACAAGTTAGCAAAGGAAACAATCAGAAGGGCACACTCATGGGGCAACACAGGGACGTAACAACTTCTTAGCAATTATTGCCTACAACCATCACCTCTTGTTAAAAGCAGGAGTAAGTGTGGAGCTATTAAATAGCTGAGCTGAATTACCTCCTAACATACTCATGTTTGTCCTTGTTAAAAAGAGGCTAAAACCATGAATCTTGTGATAATGTCATGGTTTTAGCACTGTTTACAACAACATAAGATCACTTTAATAAGTACATTTTTTAAAGAAGCCAGTCCTTGTCATAAATGGGCCCCCGCTACACACACACACACACTAAAAAATTTCCCTGTTAAATTACAGTAAAATACTGGCAGCTACAGTTGCCAGCATGAAACTGTTATTCTACAGTGTACCTACTGTAATCTACAACAACAGTTTATTACTGTAAAAAATATTACAGTACCGTGCTGTATAGAATATAAGCTTTACAGTATAATACTGTCAGCTGTTTGGTTGCCATTATACTGTTATTTTAGTGTTTAGTTACTGTAATCTCCATAAACAGTTTATTACTGTAAAATTTATTAAAGTAGGCTACTGTAGAATGTGATCTTTACAGTATAACACTCATTAATTTCAAAATAAAAACCCCTGAAAATTGCTAGCATAGAAATTACTCGGACAAGAGATGGCCTTACAACATTTATTAAAATGTTTAAAGCCAATGCAGTATCAAACACATTCAGTAACTGACAAATTTAAAGTAATTAACATTTTGTAAAATACAATCCATAAAAACACCATTCCTCATGCTGAACAGGTTCTCAATCTGCATGTCCTAGTCCAGGGGTCTTCAACCTTATCCCGCAAGGGCCGCTGTGGGTGTGGGCTTTTGTTCCAACCAAGCAGTTACACACCTGATTCTACTAATCAAGGTCCTTAGCAAAGACTCTAGTGATTGATTAGTAGAATCAGGTGTGTAACTGCTTGGTTGGAACAAAAGCCCGCACCCACACTGGCCCTTGCGGGATAAGGTTGAATACCCCTGTCCTAGTCCATGTACCCTGAATTCAGTTTCCTTTTTTTTTTAAACTATGACAAGAGATGGCCATATACACTTGCACTCAAAATTATTCAACCCCCTTTTTTTTTTGCACACTTTATTGTGTTGTAGATTTAATTATAAATGGATAAAATTGCCATTTTTGCCCATCAATCTACACTCAATAACCCACAATGACAAAGTGAAAACATGTTTTTAGAAATGTTTGCAAATGTATTAAAAATCAAAAACTGAAATCTCTCATGTGCATATGTAATCATACCGCTTACGCAGTATGCATCATTCATACAGCTTACTGTGAACTACAGTCGACGTTCATTGCTAGGGATAGCTGCTACATTATGCGAAGGATGTGCTTTGCCTTGTCTGTTCTGTAGTGATCTTGATGATGTCTCTGTACGCACTTACTGTACGTCGCTTTGGATAAAAGTGTCTGCTAAATAAATGTAATGTAATGTATACCCTTTGCTTTAATGTATTTTTAAAGTATCATATTTCATATTCGGTTGCATATCCTTTGCATGCTGTCACTTCCTGAAGTCTGTGACCCATCAACATCAAAAGACTCTCGATATCTTATTTTCAGGTACTGTTGAAAGCAATACTATAACCTCTCTGCATTTGAATGGATCTCTATGGGAATTGAGCGGTGAGACTAGATTCAACTGTAAATTACACTGGTACAGTATGGAACACATGACTGACAAAATGGCTGTAAGTCATCAAGGGTCTAAGGTATCAAACGAGCCCCAAACCTTCACTCTACGGCCAGAAATGGAGTAGATGTGGATGGATCACTTTAAGGGTTTCTTCTCCTGACTTTTTTCCCCATAGAGTTCTATAGTTGAGTTGTATAGTTCAGTTGAGTATTCAGTATAGACTGAACTGAACAGAACACAATGCTGAGACTTGTTACCTTAAAATGGCAATCTGGTTGCAGTGTGGGTTATTCCTTTGTGAAAGTGAGGTCCTGTGTGGAGATGTGTTGAGGGCTAGATAAAACCCCACTCAAAGTCCATGAGGTTTTTTATAAGGGTGGCCACATGGGGATTCACAGTTGCTGCCTTTTTCTGGACCAGCTTCCCTGTCTTCTTGGACACCACTTTCCCCTCTCGGGGTTGATACCCATGAAGCGCCTAAAAATGTAATAACAGAAAGCATATAAGATATTAGGTGTGGGAAGTAAAGATTATGTGGACTTAATACGGAACCCCATCGCATTCACCAAATAAAAATTCTAAGATGTTTTCTCATGATAATGACCTCTGTGTCTCATAATTATGAGAGAATGATCTCATTTTGAGAAACTATTTTATCATTATGAGAAACTAAACATGATTACAACTGACCAGTTGTTGCCATTATGACAGTATCTGAGTCGTCTTTATTTCAACTTCGGTTTGAGGCATTAGGAGACATTGGTATCTTTGAGTAATGTAAACAGCATTAGATTACTTTGTCAGCAGTGTTAAGCAGACAGATTTTTAGGACTTCGGTCTGCAAACTTCAAGATAAAAATACCAATTACAATGCTATCCTTAACCCCTTGGCGCGGATGGCAAATTTCACCTATTTAGGGGTGCTCTGTTTAAGGCTTTATAACTCCAGGTGTGAGCATCACATAAACTTGGTAAATGGCTTAAATGAAAGAAGACAGGTGTACCATTTACAATACAAACTTAGATTTGTTTATTTTCATAATTTAAGTCAAAATAAAGTGCCACAAATGCAAAGAAACTTAGGGGGAAAAAATTTTTAAATAGTTTTTTTTTATTTTGCTGAGAGCTACATAAGTGAAATCGGTAATATATATATACATTTCCTGGATCATAAACTCCATGTCCACAAGTTTTGCAAAATCTGAGGATGATATGCAGAACTACTAAAGGTCTATGATGCAAAATATAGCCGTGTATCCTGTTGTCCATTAGTGTCTCCAAATCTATCCAAATGGCTAAATTGTGCACTGCTGCAAATAAAATAAATTTATGAAATATTTAACTACAAATCAACAGTTTGGGCTCATAAAACTCACTTGTGCATAATTTCCAAGTGAGAATTATATATTTTCAGCAGTATAGGGGGGTAGATATCTATGGGTCCAAAACCCCTATGCAAAACATGTCATAAAATATTATATTATATTATACATTATAACGCATACACATTTGCTCCCTCTGGTGGCTTAAGATAAAAAACATTGATATCACAGTGTTACATACACCTAAATATGTTGCCTAATCATTCACTCTTGTACCTCAATAAAACATCATTTGTCCCTGTACTCTACAGTATGTATACTTTTGTCCTGGGATTGCATTTTTCTGTATTCTTTTAATCTTTTAAGTTTTCCTATTCATAATAACTCCAAGGAAATTTTTACCTTAATCTACCACATATCAGCGCAACAGTAAATTGGAATGAGCACTTGTCATGCCATAAGAGACTCGTATACATCATAGCCTATACTATGTATGATAACATGAACATAAAATAGTTTTCCACCATCTGTAAAATGCTGCCAAATATTCTATCTTCCATGAACATCGGTAGCCTAGTTCAAAAATACATTTAGCTAACGATTGCACTACAGTATGTGAAATGCACTCAAAATGCGAAAATAACAACAGGGCTATCAAACTTGGAAAGACAGTGCTCGAGTGGAAACACGAACGTACGTATGTAGCCAGCGAGACCAACGGTATTTTAGACGCAAAAATACTTACATATCGCAAAAGGGGAATTCCCCTGCATAATGCGTATTGTATATCGCTTGCGTAATACTAGACAGTTAAAACGAAAACTGCCGTTACGCTGGGCTGTAGTAAATTGCTCAAAGCACCCAAAAAGACTTGGCATATACCGTTGCGACGGTTATAATGTACTCTATTGGATAAAAAAGCCGACAATTAAACCAGAGTGAACTGTAATGCATGAGACAGCCTAACAGAGCATGGGGCTATTACGCGGCGACGTTTCAGATAGTGTAATAGCGGTATAAAGTGTTGTATATTTCTCAAACCGATTGTACCAGACAATAAATGACAACTGAATTTTGAAAGGAACATCTCGATGTGTAAAACCAATGGTAGGATTGTATATTTATTTCATATTTAGTAGCATATATTGCTAGTAGAATACATGGTAGAATGAGATAGTACTTTCACAGTTTATTTTGCATTTGAGTGAGCAGGGCTTTTCACGGCTTTTCTGGCATACGATCAGGCTATTGTTGGATTTATCTCGTTGCTATGACGTTATTCTAATTTTATATGATGAATAAATATATGTATGAACTCAAACATAGACGCTATTGTCCACTATGTCACGCATAGGTAGGTATAGACTAGGTGGGGTTTGCTTGATAAATGGACTTGCTACAGGGAAATAGTGGCACTTAGAAACTACGTATTCGGCAGAAATCGTCATGAACCGTCTTCCAATAAATTTAAAACACAGAGTTTGTGATTTCCAATAATAGTTCGGCTGCAGTAGCAACGAATGTCTCAGTTGAGCAAAAAAGGTTCCGCCGGCGGGAAGTAGGCCTATGCGCGAAGGTGTTAAATGATTTCATGTCTGTGACCCAAGAACATCAAAAGACTCTTGATATCTTATTTTCTGGTACTCTTACAAGCGATACTATAACGTCTCTGGAGGATGGAGGATTAATGGAGGATCACATCTTACCTCGCACATTTGATGTGATTGCAAATTAACATAAATTAATGTGAACGACCAAGCTAGCTAACTTAACTTCGTTTGTTGATTTGATTGCTTAAAAACTCAATCCCGTGGCTATGAAAATCAAATAAATCGACACATTACTGATAACGTGGTTCAACAGAAAGATATAAACTTTTGTCCACTCAGCAGCTAAAGGGGAGTAACGTTATGCTAGCTAACGTTAACTGAAAACATTAGCATGCAAGATGCGGTTAACACCAAGTAACGTCAAGCATTATTGACTTAGTCATTTCGGCAAAAAAAACAGTCAATACAATGTAAATTCAACACAAAATGACATAACAGGGTAAAGCTGACTTTGATAAGATCGCAATTACCTTGTTAAGTAAACCACAGGAGCTTGTAGGCGAGGAGGAAAGCAGCAGGTCAGAGTCGGGCTGAAAATCATCTTCTTCAATTCTTCCTCTTCTTATTATTCTTCCTTCTATCTTGAATAAAATCACTGATCTATAATATTTTACGCCTATTTTGTAATTTCTTTACGTTGACTGTGTGCTAAATGAGGTGGTGGGACTTGATGCAACATGATTTTGATCAGATTAGTTATGAGTCAGACTCAAGTCTGATTTAACTGAAAAAGAAAAAAATACTGTATTATACCGTAAGATTGTACAGTAGCTTGCTGTTAATATTTTGTTCCTCAAAGGCATCAACATTTACAGTATTCAACTGTATTTATGAAGAACAGTAGATTACTGTACAAAATTTCCTGTATTTTTACAGTGCACTTTAACCCCTTCATGCAGACCCCCTCGTGCCGGCGGCAAGATTTTGCTCAACCAACTCAGATATTAATTTCTCTTGCAACCAAACTATGAGTGGAAACAATTAACTCCATGTTTTTGCTTTATTAGTACATGATTCGTGACAACTCTGCCGAATACGGAGTTTCTAAGTGTCATTATTGTCCCATAGCAAGTCCCATTTAACAAGCAACCTCCCACCCAGTCGCGCCTGCAACTATACCTACCTATACGTGACACCGTGGACAATAGTGTCTATGAGTTCATAAACATATTTCTTCACCACCATAATTTGTATTCCGTCATAGCAACAAGATAATCCCAACAATAGCCCGATCGTACACCAAAAAAGCTGTGAAAATCCCTTCTCACTCAAATGCAAAATAAACATGCTACATTCTCGTGTAATTATACCACGTCATTCTACTACCAATATCTGCTACTAAATATGAAAAAACCTATCCTACCATTGGTTTTACACAGAGATGTCTCAAAATTCAGTGGTCATTTATTGTCTGGGTCTGGGACAATACCTTTATTGGTATTTCAAATTAACATCTGGTCTTGTTTATGTAAATTACAAATAGTGAGCCTACATTCATTAATGAATGTATGAATTTGAACTATTGTTCAGATTTAAATTGGGATTATCTTTTTAAATTATAATTAATAACTTTGTGTAATATTTTAATACATGCATTTAGGAGTCTTCTGTTTCTTGTTCCCTTAGGCTATCTTTCAGAGGAGTAACCTGTTAAGAGGGGATAATTCAGAGTAGACAGAGCTGGATTCAGAGCTGCCACACCCTAAACAGTGATAAAATCCTAATTGCCTGACAATGTTAATGAGCTAAATTAGTGTTGAAAAAAAAGTATACTTTGTATATATACAGATGTATGTATGTGTAATACATACAAGATATTAAATTCAGATTAGAAATTCAAGATATTATATTTATATATTTCAAAATGGGAAAGGTTGGAAATGAAAGAAAGCAAGATGCTCCTTTTTTTAACAGATTTATTTTGTGTAACTACTGCATTTGACAGCTGAACATATGATAACTTAAATACGCCATTTTGACATCTGGGCAACTTAAAAATAAATGTGCAAACCCAAGGAAGTTTCCTGGAACAGATAAGTCTGCATGCAGTCTCTAAAGAAAAAAACTAAAGTTTTGTCAGTCTATGAAGATGACATTTTCAGGTATATGTACACATTCAGCTTTACCCAAATCACACCAATCAAATCAGCAATAAATTGGAAGTGTTCTCATAACTACATTTCCATATTATATACAAACAATGCCCATCATTTATTTAGTTAAGTAAAGAGGACTATTCCATGTGTCTGATGCACACTTGCAGTAAACAGACAGTACTACAAAGCCAAAGAACAGGACAAGGAATGGTTCCATGATATTACAGTCCTGCATAACATTCTGGGACACCAGAAAAAAAACACTGTGCTTTACAAACCAAATTTATAATAAGAATACTCATATTTTTACATTAGACATGGAAACAAAAGTACATAACCACCAAAAATGCTGGAATATTAATCTACTGAGAAACAAAAACAGGCTATTAATATACTTGCCCAATAGGTATACAACATACTGTACATATTTGACATAATTAAGGAATTAAGGATCTTTTCAGTCTGGATCCCTTCCTTTAGAAGCAGCACAGTGTTTAAATTTGTTGGAAAGCAACAACAAACATAAATAGTCATTCAGTACCATACATTGTACAGTACCCACAAAAAATACATAAATAGATGCAGTACTGTACAGCATATGCAAATTCATATAATATCAAATGACTTGCAAACATTTTAGCATCAAGTATGAATTTTCCAGTAAGAAACCTCTTTCATGAAAGCTCATAATATAAAACATGCAGTCATGTCAGAGCATTATCAGAGTGGCTACATTGGAACTAGAAGAACACTGCTTAGGTCCCCTATATGGGATATTGGGACCCTGCAAGGACCTATTGTATTTTATTCTGCTTCCTTTTTCACAGGATTTGGATTGGCCTTAAAAATATAGAACACAAATCGGTGAAGTATTTTCTGGCTCTATATTTCGTTCAAAAGGGCAAAGAATCTTTTGAATCATGCGTCACAAAAATGGAAGGCATGCTAAAATGAAATGACCAATTACAGTGAGCCAACAAGCAGCACAGGAAGTGATGGGACTTTGTGTGTCTTCTGCAGCAGTCAGCCTCAATGCCTTAAAAATCACGTTATTACAAAGCGGTCCATCAGTGGAAACGGTCACCCTGCTATCAATGAATAAAGCATGGCAAATGTCTATAGCTGGACCTGCAACAAACAGTCTTAATAGGTGCTGTTCTGTAACAATAGTTTGACGACACAATATAAGCACTTCAAAAATGCTGATTTAGGAGCACCCTGTGATTCTGTTAATCTTGTGGCAATTTAGCCTGAATCTGAAAATACACGTATACGGTATTCTCAGGAGGTATGCATTTCCACTCAAAAGCTGGTCCAATCATATTATGTTCAGGTTGGAATAAATAGATACTTCACAGTAAAATACTTATTTTGTTTTTGTGTAAATTAAACACAAAATGGGGTATAGGTAAAAAGCAGTGTATAAAATGATAAAGTGCTTTAGATGTAAATAATCTTGAAATGTCAAAATGTTACCTACGAGAACAAAATAGCTAGTAACCTCTGCTGTTCTGACCATATTACCCATGAGGTCTCAATGTAAAGCCTCAGTGGGATGAAAGATCCCCCCCATCTCAACCAGCTCAGAAACTGCCCTTTCAGAGAGTGACACCAGGAATACTCAGCTGTTGGGTTTCTCAAAGTGTTGAAAGAGAGAAGAACTCATCACTAGTCTGGGTTTCCACAGAACTGAAATGAGACTCCATGTTCCAGGCGAGGTCGGCAGTCAGAAAGTCGTCCATTACCGTCTGGGTCTCATTACTGGTCAGAAACAGGCTGCCTAGGCTCTCAAAGGAGCTGGCCATTGTTTGTGTCTCTGCGCTGCTAAGCTTCACCAGGCTGCTGTCAGCTACAGGCTGGAACATGGGGTGGATGTCAGTTTGGGTCTCATTGTCTGTGGACTCGGTGCTCACGGAGAAGCTTGATTGCTTGAGGAAGTTCCCCAGGGGTATGTGGCTAGTCGTATCCAAGAGGAAGTTGAGATCGGTTTGTGTCTGTGTGTCAAACGTCTCCAGGCCAAGGTCGTTGGAATGGGCCCTTACATTCTCATCACTGTCTGGTACGTGGTTGAAGATCAGGAAGTCTGTCTGAGTTTCAATGTCAAGTGACTCCAAGGGAGTCTCAGAGCTCAAGGTGACAAGCTTGCTCTCCTCTGTCTGGGTCTGAATATGCACAGTGCTTAAAAACTCTTCAAAGTCAAAGTCGATACCAGGCGTTTGTTCTTGGTCAGATGCTAGTTCCACTTCACAGCTAGCTGTGGCATCTGACAGTGTGCTGTGGTTATCCAGTGCACTGCTGTCCAAGCTATCAGACAGCATTTTCTCAAAGTCACTGAACAATGTCATAGTCTGCGTCTGGTTGTCTGCTACAGGGTTGTGATGAAGCAGGTCAGTCTGGGCACTGAAGCACATCATCCCAGTTGACTTACTGTCATACGGACAGGAGTCACTGCCATTCAGAGGTTCCTCCACAGCGTCGTCAGTTCTGAAAAATCCTTCCTTTGAGACAGTTTGGGTCGAAACACTGAGGGCCTCACTACTGAATATTTCTGTGCATATTACAGCTTGGTCTATCTGCCCTCCATCTTCCGGGATGGCCAGGCTGTAATTTGTTTGCGTTTCCCTAGTGACATGGTATGAGGAGGAGTATGTCTGGCCTAAAGTGTCTGTCTGTGCACTGATGGAGGAGGTGATTTTGGACTGTGATGGAAAGGTCTGCGTCTCTACACTGACAGGAAGTTGGACCTGAGCACCAACACTAATGTCTGTCTGAGAGCAAGATGAAACAGAGGCCTCGCCAAGAGAACACAATGGTGCTGGTTGGTGGCCCTTTGAGAGAAAAGTTATATCTGTCTGGATGTCAGTAGATGTGCTCTTTCCCCTGTGTCCCATGTCACTTGCCAGGTTATGGTCATAGATGGCGCCCTCCAGGTTTACCTGGACTCCAACACTCAAAACATCCATTCCAAGGCTAGAAACAGGCATGGTGTCTCTGGAACTCAAAGTCCTCGTACCCAGTGCTGGTATTACTGCTCCTGCAGACTGAGGAAGAAGGTGAATGGCACTCATTACAGAGCCTTGGCTGTCCACGGTCAGGAGGACCAATCTCATGGAATTACTATCTGATGAGGAGAGGAGAACTGGTACATGGGCAATCTGCATCACAGGAACATTCACCAGGGCAATCTTTGGTTTAGGCAGCAGAAGCTTTGGGATGTTTTTTGTAGAATTGGAGTTTTGGCTCCCAGGCTTTGAGTGACAGGCTCCATCAGCTGAAATCAACATGTCAGAAAGAAGCTCTTTTTCCCTATTCACTGTCTGATACACATGCTCATTGGGCCTGGCTTTTGCGGCACCACTTAGCGATTCCTCCATCTTCCTTTTTTTGACAGGGGGATATCTGTAATGAGGAGAATAAGTACTTGTCAACTGACATTGGAAGCACTGAGGAAACTACATGAAATGGAAGGCATTAAGCACACCGCGGTTTCTTGAAATTTATTGAAGGATAGCCCCTTGAGATGAATCATCTCGTTTTCAAGGGGGTCCAGGAATACAAATACACATAAGTACATCAAACACAAGCACATACAACACACATAAAGGCTCTCAATTACCCACCCACCCACACATCCCATCTGACCAGTCCACATCACCCATACAAAATAAATACTTAATAAATGGGTAAATAAATGTGTAAATAAATACAAATAAGTAAATAACTAAAGGCCCTACAAACCATAAAAATAGATAAATAAATGATAATTAACAAATAATGATGAAAAACACACACAAGAAAATGTATAATAAATAAATAACAAATAACTAATAACAGCCACTATAAAACTACAACAAATAGGCATTACAATTAAAAACAACAACAAGATGTTTTAAGCAGAGATAATAATGAAGTTTTAAATAGACTTATGTAAGTGATTGTTCTAATAGATTTGGGTAGGATGGTCCAATCAGAAGGAGCTTTAAATTTAAAGGCACGTCTACCAATTTCTTTAGAAATTTTAGGGACACAGAAGAAAAGTTGATGAGTGTGTCTAAGTGAGTATGATGATCTGTATGGCACTAGGTATTGTTTTAAATAAGAAGGATAATTAAAGTTTCTACAGACTAACCAGTTCATCAGCTCTGTATTCGTAACCTTGAATGGTTTATCTATCTACTGTTGAATCTGAAATGTTCCAATTTTATGCATCTTACGAATATTTATGAAGAAACATTACCAAAGGCATTACTTGTGGCAATGGATGGTCTCTTTCTTAGTCATAGCCCTTCAAGAATATTCATGAACTATAAATAAATATAACACTGGAAACTTCCATTACTAAATGGAATCTCCTAGAATCAGGTGGAAAGTTCAGGTTCAGAAAGTAAAAGTCCTCTCCAGTATTTTGTTCCAATCACCTGGATTTACCAATTAGCACAATTAGTAGAGTTCATGGGTGGAAGAAACACATGGCTGGACTTTTACTTTCTTACCCCTGGACTTTCCACCTCTGGAATAAAGGTTTATAAAACAGGGTTAGAACAGACTATGACCTAGCAATGCACAGGGCCCTCTGCAGCTTGCTTGTTCATGTGGCTAGATTACTTCCAATTTGCCAACAATAAATGGATGTGTCAGTTTGTCTGAAGCCTTTTTTTAAGAACCCTGCCTAGAATAAGGAAGTAGCTGATCATCTGGTTACAATAGAGAATCTGTGGTCTTACAATATCTAGCTTTTGAGCAGTAAGGTATAAACAAGGATACACAAGGCAATAGAAATTGGAGAGTACCTGTGCTCTGTAGGAACCTCATGGCCTGTCCTATAAATGTGAGACAGCAATGCAGCTCTGCTGGCATAAGGGCAGCCGCAGGTGCAGTCAAAGGTCTTCCCACAATCCTCAGCGTGCCTCCTCAGGTCCCACTCAGTACTGTAACAGTTGCTGCACGTGGTGCACTTGTGCTTCTTTTCCGCATGCATCTTCATGAAGTGCTACAGAAGGAAAAAATGGAAAAAATACCACATTTGCTCAATAAAAGAAAAACTATTAGAAACTGGACCTTTTAACTATATTTAAAAACATTGGTCACAGTTTGTTATGCCCCTCTGTTTTGTCTTTTGTACTGCTTTGTGTTTTGCTTGGCTTTGGGCTGCTGTGTTTGTTTGTGTCTCCCATACAAGTGGAGATGCAGACGTCAAGCCTATCCGGAGATCGTGGGAGCTGTGCTGGAGGGAAGACGCACGAGATGTGTGGAGACGAGGTGTAACATAGCCACCGGATTGAGAAGATGCCTGTAATTGGGGATGCTGAGGACCGTCGCGGAGCAGCATGGTTGAAAGATGCGGGACCATATATAGCTTGTCTCCATCTGCGTCAGGGAGTTCAATCAACCTGATGCTAGCAACCACTACGACCTTCACGATGCTGCCTAGCTTCTGAGATTACCGTTGAGTTAGCCAACTAACTGGTTGAGAGCACAGGTTACAACAGGTTACAACAGGTAGCCCGTGAATGTACTGATTGCTGTTTTAACAACAGCAAAGCAGACTTCTCTCTAGACCAGAAGGAGAAGACCCCTTGTCACCTCAACATGGGTCTGGACCTGAACACTGGCTGCCCGGTGAGACCTTGCAGCCTGTGTTCCTGTTAAAATTGCGTTTAGAGAATAGAAAGTACCGTAAGCATTTATGTTATTAAACCTCTGACTTTTTACATCACTTTGCACTTGACTGGATTTTTTTGGTGGTTGTGGTTATTATGGAAGTGGCTTACTGTTACGTCCATTACCGTACACCTGGTTACTGGAACGCAGGTGGATTCGGGGACGTAACAGATTGGGGGCTCGTCCGTGTCAGTACCACAGATTTGCTCAGATTTGATGTTACTTTGCTACCTTGGGGTCTAACTGGTGCCAACTTTGTGATTCGTAGCACGGTTACTGTGTTGCTTAGTATTACTTTGTGCAGAGTTTGTAGTACTAGCTTTGTGGTTTGTAACCTTGTTGCTTGACACTACATTGGGTCCCACCTGTAGTAATAGCTTTGTATGTCACATTGAGTTGGCTACTTTGGTCAATTTGTAGCGCTTGTATTGACACTTCGACACACACTCGTTAGCTACCAGTAAGTGTAGCGATTTTGTTGTTTCTTTGCCATGGGCAGCAGTTGGTAGAACTCTGTTCCCTTTTTCTTTTTTTTTTACTCAGCATTTCAGTGTTGACACATTACCATGGAGTTCGATCTATAACGGTTTGTTAATGACCCAACAATCAAACAGCTGTAGAGCTGGCGGAAAGCTGACCTTCTGTTAATCGTGAAATACTTTAAAATTGATGTGTCTGCTCTGAGATGGTACGGATTATTAAAGCCAAGGTAATGGTGGGGTCGCTCGAAAAGCAGATACTCTTTGAGGGTGCTGACCCAGGGGAAGACAGAGAGCCCTGAAACTACAGCTCAGACTAGACAATTTGAGCTGGAGATGAAATGTTTAGAGCTGAGAGAGGAGTTGAAGTTGGATACAAAGGTGTGTCTAAGGGTGTTAGAGGTGGAAGCTATGCGGGCTCTTAGCAGAGTGCAATTGCCCGAATTTGCTGTCAGCAGAAATATTTAAATGGTTCCCCCCTTACGTGAGGCTTACGAAGATAACTATTTCTTTCCATCATGCTAAAGTGGCCCAGGGACACCTGGTCGCTGTTGCTGCAGTGCGTGCTGGTGAGTAAAGCACAGGATGCTTATTTGTCACTGTCCATAGAGCAGAGCCTTGACTACAAGGTGGTGAAAGCTGCAGTGTTGAGGGCATACAAATGGGTGCCAGGGGCTTATTACTAGACGTTTATTGCTATAAGATATCGGAAAGCCGATAGCCAAACGTTTGTCGGGTTTGCCTGCGAGAAGGAGAACTTATTTGATCGCTGGTGTGCTGCACAAGGAGTTAAGCAGTTGAACCAACTCTGTGATTAGATTATCATGAAGGAATTTAAAAACTGGGTACCGGAGTATGTTGCCACCTATTTGAATGAACAGAAAGCAATTCAGTTCACACAGGCTGCGGTGTTAGCTGACTAGTATGCCCTCACGCATAAAGGCTTGTTTTATCACTTTCATAATGATGTCACTGCACGGAGGGAATGCCCTAAAGTCTCAGCCAGTCCATCAAAAACCAATGTTCCGGCTTCTGGTGGAAAGCAAGAGGACTGGGGAGCAAAAGGGAAAGTGTGTAATTATTGTAAGGAACTTGGTCACATCATGGCTGATTGTTGGGTCCTGAAGAGAAAGGATAAATCCTTAAAAGGGGTTTCTCTTGAAAAAACGTCCTTGCCGGAGCTACCCCTTGAAGAGAAATGTGCTCTGCAGGATTACGCACCATTCCTTATAAATGGTTTTGTATCATTGACTGATGATCCAGCACGGAAAATACTAGTTATATCTGCTGGTTAACAAATCTGATGGCACTTTAGTTCTGCACAGAATACAGGAAGGTGAATACAGTCATGAAACCTGACTGCTACCCTCTCCCTAGAATGGACGATTGTGTGGATTGTGTGGGTTCTACCGCTTTTGTTAGCACATTCAACTGGTTAAAGGCTACTGGCAAGTTCTCCATTCTGAGCGTGCAAAGGAGATCTCAGCATTTGTTATGCTGGATACTTCCTACAGTACACGGTCATACCTTTTGGGTTGACAAATGTGCCCGCCACCTTCCAGGGGCTGGTGAATCTTGTTGTATCTGGCTTGCCAGGTTGTGAAGCCTACTTGGATGACCTGGTGATTTACAGTGGCACTTGGTCCCAGCATGTAAAGCAGATTGAAGCTCTTATCGATCGCTTGTCAGCTGCTAATTTAACAGTGAATCTGGCAAAGTGTGACTTCAGCCAGGCCACCGTCACCTATTTGGGGAAGGTCGTGGGACAGGGGCAAATACGACCAGTGGGCGCTAAAGTGGAGACCATTACACAATTTCCGGTCAAAGACCAGGCGCAATCTGTGGAGATACCTCACCATGGTAGGTTAATATCCCAGTTTTTGAAATTTCTCTGCAGTTGCCTCTCCATTGACAGACCTTCTCAGCACCAAGATTGCCCTTTTCTGGATGGAGAAATGTCAACAATCTTTTGATAACGTTAAAGCCCTGCTGGTTAGCACGCCTGTTCTCTCTGCACCTGACTTTACACACCAGTTAAAAGATGCAAGTGATTGCAGTGCCAGAGCCATCCTCCTTCAAAAAGACGCATGGTATTGATGTGCTACTTCTCAAAGAAGTTTAACCGACATCAGTGGTTATATTCTACTATTGAGAAGGAGGCAATAGCTCTGGTTCTTGCATTACAGCACCTGGGGCCGGTTGCACCAACAGGGCTTAACTAAGACGGTCTTAACTGCTAAATAGGTCGTAGCTAAGACCCATGTTTAGAGAGGACTTTACACCCGTTGCACCAACCAAAGTTACGCCTAGGCGCAACTAAGACCAGTCGTAGTAGTGCGCGTCCATGTGAAGACATAACAGTTGCTAAGTAGCGTCCGTTGCTAAGCAAAATTGTTTGCGTTGCTATGCGCGGGTAAAATATTGCCGGCTAATCTGCTAACGTTAACCTGCTAACCTCAAATTTGCAACAATGGACCAAAAAAAAAGAAAAAGCAACTTTACTGATAGTGAAATTAGAAAATTAATTGAAATGTATAGCCAGCATAAAACGACACTGACGGCTAAACATAGCAATGTTATTACAAATTTTTAAAAACTGTCAACGTGGAAAACAATAACAGATGCAATAAACCAACTTACGGATTCGGGGGGACAGCGAACTATAGAGGACGTCAGAAAAAAAAGTGGAAGGACCTTGTTAGTAAGGCGAGAAAGGACGTGTCAGCCCGTAAAAGTCATCCAACGGGCGGGGGTCCCCCACCGAAAATATCCATCTACAGTGACATCATTGTTGATGTGTTTGGCGAGGATTCCCCAACTTTCACTGGCCTGGTTGGAGTGGACAGCAGTGACTGCCAACAGCCTGCAGAGGGGGATGTTTATGCCACATCTACTCCGAGCGATGACACTTTCATTGAAAGCGATATGATAGACCAGGCGCTCCATTGCGATGAACTATGTTATTATTTACATCCGTAACCATAGAAACGTTCTAAAATTAGATTTACGCCTGCTCTCGGGTAGGCGTAGAATTTACGCCCGGTCTTAGTGAAAATAGTGTTTACGACCAGTTGGTGCAACGGTCTTAAAGTTACGCCCAGAAAGTTACGACCGATTTAACTTAAGACCAGGCTTACGCCCTGTTGGTGCAACCGGCTCCTGGAGGTCTATGTAGGTTCTGCTTTTTGCCCCATCGTGGTGATGACCAACCATAACCCCAAAAAGATATGTAGCATGTATTTTCAGCAAAATAACCATGCACTTCTATCTTACACCATAACAAAGCTAAAACTAGACATTTCAAAATAACAAGGCTAGGCAATAAGACACCTGTATGCAGCCAGTGGCAATAAGAGCCAGCTGCAGGGTTGGATAAGCCTCACACGTGAGCAAGGAAACGTGCGCATGAGCGCGAATTTAGCCAAATCCCAGAGGCAAGCCACATGAGAGCAAAGCCACACGTTGTCTACGTGTTGACAACACGTAGACAACACATAGACAACGCGTAATTCCAGGCATCAATTTCACATGTTTTTTTTAACCTGTTTGGCCATGTGAGTGCCATAATATCCTATTGGCTGCTCAGCACTTGGGTTAAAACATATTTAAAACATATTTCGGTAGCCTACGTGTCACGAGTTGAATGGCGATATCTTTGACTTCATTATAGATAGCCTAGCCTTTTTAAAATTTTTTTACTATAGTTAGATATCTTGAATTATACCGCTATTAGTCAGATTATAATTGCAGATATCTTGAATTATTATTGAATTATCATTCTGACTAATTGTAATTATGATTTGTCAAAATGCATTTGTAGATAGGCTATCTAAAATGTAGCCTAATTATAAGCCATGGAATATCAAGCGAAACTCTGGGTGCGTCCCAATACTTGAAAAATGCACCCTCCTGGCTCCTTTCCTCCACTCTCACCTCCTCTCCTCCGTGCGCCGGAAACGGATCTTTGTGTTTTAATCTAATGTTACATATTAATTGATGTCTCGACGCAAACTGCAATGTCAGGTAGGCTACATTGTATACTGTATATGCAAATACTTGTAACTTGAAACGTACAGGCTATTTTGCATACTTCCTTGTAGGAGACAAGTGGAGGAGAGGAGTGAAGAATATTGGGACGCACCCTATCATAGCCTATGTAAAAAGGCTTTGCCTTGCACACTCTTCTCTGGCTGTGTCCCAATATTCTTCACTCCCCACCTCCTTTCCTCCACTCCTCTCCACCCAAAATATACAAAACTGTCTGTAGCCTACGTGTACAAGTAGGCCTAGTTGCAGGTAGCCTACAGTATACACCTAACATTGCGGTTTGCTAAATTATAGGCCATAGCCTATGTAGCCTAGCTACCAACTTTTTAAATACTTTACATTTAAAATAGCCAGAAATGATAGGCTACACAATTAGGCTACACATGAATCCAAATAAAATTTTCTATATAAATAATGAAACAACATTAAATAGCCTAACTATAGTTGGCTACAAAGTAACAACCAAAACAAGTTTTTTATTTGCCGAAAACCAATAAAATATTGATTGTTAATACATTACCTACTAAGCATTCCATGGTAATTGGCAAGGTATGAAAACGAAGTATGTCATTCATTCAATGAATAGGACATTTAAAAGTATCACCCCTCCCGCTTGTGAAACAATAGGCCTCACGCCTACGAGAAAGATTATATTTCAGCCAATTGACCTGTATCTTTAAACATATCCACAGGTGTCCACAAACATTGCTTTTACATAATTTTTCCTTTTAAAGCACTTCAACTTTCATTTTTCCATCATGAAATGCTTTTGTATCGGCCAACATACTGATACTGAATGATAAACATATACAATTAAAAGTTAAAATGTTATGGTTGTAGTTAGCAGCTGTTTTAGCAAAGCCAAAACTTTCCTGCGAAGTGTCCCCAGGCCCCAGTTGTGCACCTCGAACGCTGCGTTTACCACCACCGAAATGTGACCTCCCACCATAAACTCACAGAGTTAGATACCCTAACGACTTGAAATTAGAATTTTGTGCATTCGCTTTTCAACTTTTCACCGCAAAATTAGAATTTTGCGCATGCGTTTTCACCACTCGCAATTCGGACATGCGCTTTTCAACAACAGGGGTCAGTCACAGAGCCAGTCAGTTACATACTCCACTCTGCGTCCGGGCAAAAAGCACATAATTCCAGAGGGAAGTATACATTTCTTTTATCCCTCTCAAATTTTTCCCCATCCTTCTTAATATTTTTCAAATGTTCCATTTCAATGTTCTTGGTTCTTAAACGTCATGATACCTGTTTCACTAGGGAAAACTGGGAGAAAGGTCTGTTGGGTCCTCTTGGACAGCCTTCTACTGGACAACAGTAAAGCTTCTGTGACCCCTTCATGCCCTTCCTCACTGTGGGGTTTACAAGACCATCCTGAAACAAATAAAACAATGAAAACATGAGTTCTCCCATTGACTATCCAAATAAACAGATGCGCCAAATGCTCCCCAAAACTAATACAATCTAAACTTTTAAAACAACATATTCCACAATCTTTGACCAGTAAATCCAGAAACAAGGGTTGCCAGTTGGCCCCAGTTCTTTAATCTTCCTGACTGCACTCAACAAGTCAATAAATATTACATTAACCCTACTCTTGGGACATGAGCACAATGTATTTTGGCAAGCCATCTCAGTAATCCCTTCATGGTTTATATTCAGCCCAGTGTAGAGGGGAAAAGAACATGCCCCTTCTTATATCCTACCTCATCCCTACACTTCATTAAAAATGGCTAATAAGCCATTATATAATAAGTGATGGCAATTTTGTGGAAGAGGCAGCACAAACACATAGTGATGCAGACAAATACCAATTTACATTGCTGCTAATTGTTGTTGTTATGGCAGCCTTAGGCAATTATCCCATTGACCAAAATAGGTGCATAAAAGAGGCATCTGAACAATAATGTAATTAGAAAGGAGCATGCAGTTTCTAAAGCATATATCCACCTAATCTGGAAAACTACTGCTTAGCAGTGATCAACTACATTCACTCAATAACTTAATAGTTAGCATGATACTAACATACAGTCAAGCCGGAAAGTCTGCACACTCCTTTCACCTTCTCCACGTTTTATTATGTTACAGACATATTCTACAATAGATTGAGTTCATTTTTTGTCTCAAAATTCTACACAAAATAGCCGATAATGACAAAGTGAAAACAGGTTTTTAGACATTTGTGCTAATTTATTAAAAATCAAAATGTAAAATATCATATGTACACAAGTGTGTAATATGACACCCAAAAGTGAGCTGAGGTGCATTTTGTTTCCACTGATACTGCTTGAGATGTTTCTACAACTTAATTGGAGTCCACCTGTGATAAATTCAATTGATTGGACATGATTGGGGATTGCCAACACCTGCCTATATAAGGTCCCACAGTTGACAGTGCATGTCAGAGCAAACTCCAAGCCATGGGGTCAAAGGAATTATCTGCAGACCTCAGAAACAGGATTGGGTCAAGGCATAGATCTGGAGAAGGGTATGGAAAAATCTCTGCAGCTTTACAGGTCCCAAAGAGCACAATGGCCACCATCATTCGTAAATGGAAGAAGTTTGGAACCACCAAGAATCTTCCTAGACCTGGCCGCCCGGCCAAACTGAGCAATCGGGGAAGACGGACCTTGGCCAGGGAGGTGAGCAGGAACCCGAGGGTCACTCTGACAGAGCTCCAGCGTATCCTTGTGGAGATGGGAGAACCTTTCAGAAGATCAACCATCCAGGCAGCACTCCACCAATCAGGCCTTTATGGTAGAGTGGCCAGACGGAAGCCCCTTCTTAGTAAAAGGCACATCACAGCCCACTTGGAGTTTGCCAAAAGGCACCTAGAGGACTCTCAAACCATGAGAATCAAGATTCTCTAGTCTGATGAAACCAAAATTTAACTTTTTGGCCTGAATACCAAGCGTCACGTCTGGAGGAAACCAGGCACCGCTCATCACCTGGCTAATACCATCCCTACAGTGAAGCATGGCGGTGGCAGCATCATGATGTGGGGATGTTTTTCAGCAGCGGGAACGGGGCGACTAGTCCTGATAGAGGGAAAGATGAATGCAGCTAAGTACACCGAGATCCTTGAAGAAAACCTGCTCCAGAGCGCTCTGGACCTCAGACTGGGGCGAAGGTTTATCTTCCAACATGACAACAACCCGAAGCACACAGCCAAGAGAACAAAGGAGTGGCTTCGGAGAAGGTCTGTGCATGTCCTTGAGTGGCCCAGCCAGAGCCCAGACCTGAATCCAATTGAACATCTGTGGAAAGAGCTGAAAATGGCTGTGTACCGACGCTCACCATCCGACCTGACGGAGCTTGCAAGGATATGCCAAGAGGAATGGGCAAAAATGTCCAGAAACAAGTGTGCCAAGCTCGTAGCTTCTTTCCCAAGACGCCTTGAAGCTGTAATCACTGCCAAAGGTGCAGCAACCAAGTATTAGGCTAAGGGTGTGTACAGATATGTAACCCCTAAATAACCTATTTTTGTCAGTAAAATAAAATTGCATATTTTCTAAAAACCTGTTTTCACTTCATCATTATTGGCTATTGTGTGTAGATGTTTAAGGCAAAAAATTAACTCAATCTATTGTAGTATAAGTCTGTAACGTAATAAAACGTGGAGAAGGTGAAAGGAGTGTGCAGACTTTCCGGCTTGACTGTAATTTCACAGTACTGCACTGTAGGTAAGTGCATATTCCAGGGAGGCCCAGCAAAAGTTTAGCACAAATTCAAACTGGACTGGCTAAGAGGATACATTAAAATTTTCTATTATAGAGACACCACAAGACTAATCACACAAAATTAGTTTAGAATCATGTCCTACAGAGTCAAGAAATGAAGGAGTGGTGGGGGTGTTGCCTCATCGCTACTCACTAGACACATTCTTTCTGTTGTAAACTTGCACTTTGACTTGCACAGATATTTTTATACATTGCAAAACAGAAAATACCTGTGTACAATTGAAATCAATGAGAAAAATGACACTGCAGCAGGCAAGCAAGAGCAGTTAATATTCAGGCCTCATTGTCAATATAGCGTTCACAAAAACCATTCTATTTCACAGTCACTTACTCCTCTGTCAGGGGAAAAAAGTGATACATCTATGTGCTATCCAGCAGCTCTGATTGGCCAGGAGACCACTGAATAAGGCAAGCTCAATACAGTCAGGTTTGTGTGGGTGTAAAACCTTGAAATGGGATTCTGCTGAACAGAAGCACTGTGCAGTCACCACTCCATTGTTGGAGACAACTGCACTTCATGTTATACTGAAATTACATCTAATTCCACATTAATTAATAGTGAACCAAACCTTTCTTCTCTACTGACTTGGATAGTATTACTTCAGCTGTCAGATATTAAAGCAAACATTAACATCTCAACAGCCATTGGTCAAGACCACTGCTTCTAGGCCAGGGGTAGACAACCCTGGGTTGCCTACCCCTGTTCTGGGCTGACAGTCTGTACAACCTCCGCAGACTGCAATGTGCTTTCTCCTTCCACTCCACAATTTTTGTGTTAAAAATTTTTTTGAAAGCCAATTTCAACCTTTAAAGCAGTCTTCCATCTAGGGTTTTCCTCAGAAAAGCATGATTTTCTAATTTGTTATTCTGAACATAAACCAAAACAACTTTTTACTGAATGTTTCAGAAATAGTACTAACAAATGGAATGTTATTCTCTGAATAGATTTTACCACAAATTCTACATTCAGTGTTTGAATCATTCATTGTTATGAGCTGTAGAAGCGACAATTAGTTGTATTGTGAATATACTCAGATCTCTGAAAAGGCACAACTTACAGGTAATACATACAGCTGTAATTATTCTTCATTATGCAACAACAACAAAAAAGATTATGAAATGGGGTGGATCATTTCTTTATTATGCTATGTTGTTGTTATGCAATATCTGGTAACGCAACCTAATTGGACATCCCACCAGTGACATCAGCAGCGATACGGTTATACAGTAGGCTATACGTACAAAAGTCATGAGAGAAAAGTACTGCTCATAAGGACAACCTGAAACTACGTGGAAATAAGTCTGAAGAAAACCAGGAACAATGGATATAACATGGTGTTGATATTGACTTTTATATGCAATAAATGTTAGATAGCCTGCCAGCGACACACCATTAAACTACGGTTCAATGATTTGTCCATCACTCCATGCAATTATCTTGCAAGCTTCAGTTGCAAAGCGACGACACTTGATAGCAAGCCAATTATCGCAACACGTTTAGACCAAAAAAAGCACTTTGAGTACCCAAATAAATAAAACTTAAAATATCTACCTTAACCCTGTGTGATTTGACCAAATGCATGTTCAGAGCTGGAGTGTTCGGGAGAATCTTGCCACATCCTTTCACGGTGCAGAGTATATTCGTCCGCGTCTCTTTGGTTAGCTCCATGATGGAGGGCTTTATGATTTCTCTCGGCTGTGAAGTCTCATCTTTGTTGTTTTTTAGGCTGTCGGTGAGGTATGGATGTGCTGTGCTCTCTGAGGCGGCAGCCATGTTCTGTTGTCAGAGCAGTCAGCCCAAGAACATAACAGCGCGGGGCACACACTGGAGAGAACTCGCCCACTTCCGGGAAAAAGTATCACTCAACGTGTGAGGCGTCTTGTCAGAAATTCGCGATGTTGTACGACAACGGTGTCGTACAAATCTCGTCTCCAAATTCAAGCATAATAAACACTACCAAACTGTAAAATAAAAATGATTGTACGTCTATTTTACCAGCAAATATCCTGAGGCTTTGTAGCCTACTGTAGTTACTTATGACCAATTATCTGACTCCTCCGTTCGAGTTGTGCACATCTGTTGTACCCACAGAACTATGTTCTAATCGAGTTCAGTGGTTGTACCCCTTGTCAAAAGGGCATGACGTGGTTTACTGTAGAATTTTGGTTGAATGACGCAAGGTTACTTCATCCATATCCCAAACAGTAGGCTACATTTTCAGGAAAACGTGAACTTTATGTCCCCATGCTTTTCCTTTTCCTTTAAATATTTGTGAGTGAATATGGAGAAAACCACCAAACTGCTTCTTAATCATACGTCAAGATATTGTGTAATTTCAATTATTTTAAATTTCAATAAAATAATGGCTGTTTTTCATTAGAATGCACTCATTCCTGCATGTCTCCAGTGACCATAATTGCATTGCATATTAAAGGTAGGCCTACACAATGTTCACTTTTCTTTTTTTACTTGTCAAGCTCAATTATTAAACTTTGTTACAGGAAAGAATTATATTAAACTATTTCTAAACTAATTATAATTATTAAAAAATTATATTTTATATATATATATATACATTTTAAAATTATTTCTAAAAGTTGCCTTGTGGTGCTACGGTTTATTCTAAATAGCCGAGCTATAGCCGTTACTGGACATTACCTTCAACGCCGTCATACTTTTGAATTGTTACGGGGTTGAACATCTGGCACTTATCAATTTTCTTTGGAAATTTTTTTATCATACATGTTAAAGTAGCCACCTTATTAAATATATAATCTCATATAAAGGAATAAATGTTTTCTTTGCAATGGTATTCATTACCTGAGATTAATTACCTCCTACCATATTTATGTCTCTTTAAAGAGGCTAAAACCACTGTTAACTATTAAAGATCACTTTAATAAGTAAATTGCCAGCTTTCAGATAAGGCAGTCCTTGTCATAAATGAGCCTTCCACACATTAACTCAGCATCACCCAATCAGGGCATGCATCCTCAATGCCTGGAGAAGAAAGGGATTTATGGGGGAGCGAAGGATAAGGTTCAGTTGGTTTTGGAGAATAAGTTTTATTTTTGGTGGTGGTTCCTGCTGCACTGAAACTGGAAGCGGATAATACTTTGGCAAATTCTGGCTTATTGGTCTCTCTTTAATCGTAACTTCAAATTAACATCCGGTTTAATGTCTTCCTTTTTGTAAATTATAGGTAGTGAGCCTAAATTCATTAGTGAATGTATGCTTTCAATTCTAATTGACTGCTTTTTCCACTTGTGTTCAGTATTCAGAGTGCTGAACATTTTAACAAGGACATTGACTGTTGGAACTGCTAGATTCAGGAAACACATTTTACTTAATCCTCACTTCCCCGACAGGTATCAACCGATGAACTAAGATTATGGTCGAAGACGTGACATATACCAGAGAGGTGGCACATTTGATGTGCCGCTGATTGTGTAAATCAGTGGTTCCCAAACTCGGTCCTCGGGGACCACTGTGTATGCTGGTTTTCGTTCCAACCACAATTGCAATCCCAGAATTTTAACAAGATGTCAATTGTTCTTAATTAGGTGTTTGTCATATTTAGAGGGATTATTTACCCTCTTAAACCACATTATGTTAGCAATAGCTATGCATGTCATGAATTATAAAAGTACAATATTCTCATTGTGCTATATTGCAAATAATTACAAAAAGGGGCAAAATATTTTTTTTTTTTTAACTGACCAAATTTATTTTATTTTATTAAATTAAAGACTGAGGTGAATCAATAGGCTCCTAATTGGTGAAATTGTGGATATATGGCCACTAAAACTAACCATTTGATAAATAATGAAAAAAAGACAAAGAAAATGATAACGAGCCAAACTTGCAGTGTTAATACATTTAAGAAAAACTTGGAGGGAACTTAAAAACTCACGTTTTCAACTACCTAATTAGGAGTCAATTGATTCACCCCAGTCTTTAATTTGATCAGTTTAAAAAAAATGTCACCTATTTGCAAAACAGCCCAATAAGCACAGTAGGAACATGGGAATTTTTATTCTTCATGGCATGCATAGCTATTTCTGACATGATGTGGCTTAAGAGGGTAAATAATCCCTCTAAACATGAAAAGCACCTAATTAAGAAAAATGAACAGCTTGTTAGGATTGCAATTGTGGTTGGAACGAAAACCAGCATACACAGTGGTCCCAGAGGACCGAGTTTGGGAACCACTGGTGTAAATCATGTGAAAATGTTATGCCAAGTCAGTCATCCTAACCTTGTATTTATTCAATTAGATTTTTTTTTAACCTTTCTAGAACTTTAGAACATCGCCTATATGAGTTTGTCACTACTATGTACTGTACATTCCAGGATTAAAACACCACACAATCACTTTATACTGCAAATTATTTAGAGGAAAAAAATATTTTTGACATTAAAATGCAAAAACCCAGAGGATTTCATACAAACTAAACCTGAAAGCTTGTTAGTAATGAATACATGGTAGGGAAAGTTGAATGGTCTTAAAAAAAAAAACACCAAAATGTAATTAATTCATGATTTTGCATTCTTAATCCTGTTTAGAGGCAAACTACGCATTGGCAGCAGTGGAAAAAAAGAAAGAAACCTGCACTTTTTATAGTGCTAGAGTAATATATATACACAAGAATTTCTTATAAAACGAAGATATACAATGGTCAAATCAGCATCCAAAAAAAGGTAAAGAGGGCCATAGCCTTACATAAATAACAAAACTCAAAAAAGGTGCTTTCGGGTTCCATATGGAAAAACATATCAACTGAATAGTCTCTGAACTTCAGATGTTTGGACCTGGTGTATGGGAGGCTCCAGGTCCTTTGTCCGTGATTACAAAGTAATTCCTTCCTTTTTGGGTGATGGATGAAAGCAGTGGAGTCACTGGGGCGGATGCCATCCCTGACACACAAGATGATTGTTAGCTTCTGTCATAACTAAGCAGACTTGAATGTTAGCCAAAGATTTCTCAAAGTACTCCTTAAGTCAAAGATCTACACTTGTTTTTTAAAATAAGTGTAAAAATAATAATAAATGATAAATTCAACTTATGTTAAGCACATCATTTTTAAACAAGAGAGCTGCACATCTGACGTGGCGTGTCTGTTCTGTATGGACAATCACTTCTCATTGGCCGCCTACTTAAATGAGAACATCACTGATTGGTTAAAATGTAAATAATTGCTACTTATGCAATCAACAGTCTCCAAAAGACCAATCCCAAATCCTCCTGTTGTGGCGGTATAAGAAACTTGTTGCTTTTAGGACAGAAAATCTTAGTTTAATGAAATTGGTTCTTTATGTATGACATAACTATTAAAACATGATTTCTATTGCACTCGGCCTTTAAAAAATGCAAGAATGCTTTGTGCATGTGCCCCCTTGTGGTTAAAGCATGCCAGGAGGCAGGAATAGAAAGAAATAACTGGACTGTACCCTGATAAAATTCTACAATCATTGTCCTAAAAAAAAAGAGCAATAAATCTCCAACAACCGTTTACCGTTTATAATGTCGCTTTGGATAAAAGCGTCTGCTAAATGACTGTAATGTAATGCAATAATAAATACACAATATTGGTCAGTGCACATTTTACACATCAATCATGAGAAAAAAGGTATTGACAGTCTGCGAATGGCGATGTGGCAGAAGCCACATACATTTCCCTGAATGATAAAAGTACAAACCCTCTAATACTATGGAGGATTATTCAGTCCAAAATGAAAATTAAAAAGGAAAGTCGAAAAAGAGGATTATTCAACCTAAAATTAAATTTGAAATTGAAAACTTTTGATATAAGTCTTCCTTTTTCATTTTCTACCTGTACGTAAATGAGGGGGTGTGGCCCTCCCATCAATCAAAGCAAGCAGGGTGGGTCTCATACAGAAACTTTACAAACACCATAGCACGAGGGGATTGTTGCAGTTGGGGGAATGGGTAACTTGACAGAGGACTCCAAAATATCCTTAGGGCATTTCTAGGTTTTAATCACAGAACAGTTCTGTGGTTTTAATGGATAAGAAGAAGAATCTGAGCATTTCAAGTTCAGCTACATCGGTCTGTTAGTCTTTAATTACAAATGTAAAAGAAAAGAGTATATGTTACACTCAAAAGGAAATGGCAGTCGCAATAAATCAATGGAATACAACAAAAATCGGTGAAAAGGACATATTATTGCTGAATTTAGCCGGTGATTGCAAAAGTTGTCACCTAGCATGCTAACTAGCTAACTTTAGCTAGTTAACAACACCTCTGATTAAGAATCTATTGCTTGCTTTCTAGCCAATGGGGATAATGCTGCAAAATTATTCTGCCTGTTCATAAACTCTCTTATTCCACCTAAACAGTCCACAAAAAAACATTTCTGAAGATATTTGAGGTGAAAAATAGGCCATGCAGTTGCTGAATCTTTATTCATATTTGATCTGCAATGTCTAGTTTGACAGTTTGATCTGAGTTGTACAAAATCATTTGTACATTGTACGTTAATTTATGCAAATGAGGATGGACACACCTCCCCCTCACTCAAGAGTATTTTTCCAAATTGTGTAGTAGGCGGAGACAGGCTGGGACAGTGAGCGCAGTTACTCTTTAACCTTTTATTCATTATTCAGCTGCCGATTGCCACATTAGACACTTAGCACGCTAACTAGCTATCATTAGCAAGTTCAGAACACCACTGATTAAGAACCTATTGCTTGCTAGCTAGGTAGCAGGATAATGCCACTGGCCATCACTCCTGGTTTATGAGCTGTCTTCAGGAACACTGACAGAAGCTAGGAAGCTAGTTTTAACTACCTTAACGACCTTTTGTGTGAATAAAGAACAAATAATCAAAATTAAATAATTTTAGTAAGCTTGCTTGTATATTATCCATTCTCAACACAGAAGGTCTCAATCATTAATCAGTGGAATGAAAGACCAAAATGCTCAGATTCTTCATCCCATCCATTAAAATCCATTCCCTCAGACTAATTCCCCTTGAGCGCTATGGGTCCCCCTGGTGCTCGTAAAGTGCCACTGCAAGCAACTGTATGAAACCCACCCTGCTTGCTTTGATAGGAGGGCCACACCCCCTCATTTACATACAGCTTGAAAATTTAAAAGGGAAATAAAAAATTTTAATGGAAAATGAAGTTTTCAATTTTCAATTTCAGGCTGAACAATCCTCCATTTACATTTTACTTTTTCATTTTCCATTTTAATTTTGGGCTGAATAATTCTCCAATCTAAAACTAGTCAGTATAAGAAAAGGAAAAAGAAGAAATTGCTGAATGAATAATGAATCATACCGGATGAAACACAGTATTTTAATGACTCCAGTAGATTGCTGCTGGCAAACTTCACCACACCTCTGAAGGGCTCTTCTCTTCTGCCCAGCATCCCATTACCATTCTCTCTGAATCTTGTTTCCAGCTGACAAAAAATTAAATAAATAAATAAGAGGTGGAGACTGGGAGGATCACGCACGCACGCACGCACAAACCATCCCAATTTTATATCCACTGCATCATTTTGTCTCATCAGTTATCTCACTCACCAGCTGTCAAAGGAAATGGATAAAATGAAAAGAATATAACCATGCTAGTCCATATACCTTATAAACAGCCGTTTCCAATTTTGGCAGAATTCCCTCACCAAATGCCTCCGCAGCCATCTGCAGTCGGTTTTCAGCATGTTTTGCATGCTCCATTTGTATATTTGGATCTTAGATAAAACAAGAAATTACCAACCAGCTTTAATAAATGCATAAATAATCAATAAGTGACATTTTTTAAACAATGAAAAACAACTTGGCATTGATTATTACTGGAAATAATGACAAATAATAATTAAAAAATAAAAAATAAAAAAACCCTAAAAGATTTATTCTTTCTCACTAATTTCTTCCCAATTTAATTACAGCATATATTCCGTACATAAATCATATTTTTGTCAAAATCACCATCACATACTTGATGGTAGGGGACTTCTCTCCAGCAAGAGCCTTGGATGTTTTACAGGAAATACCTGGGAATTGAAATGAATGTAATTTTTCAGCATTTTGTCCTTTGGTGTTACTTCATATTAACACCTATCTCTTGAAAAGGATAAACCTACCTGCTTGTACTGTCTCATTAAGAGATCTCTTAAAGCAGTCAAGCACCGTCCACTGAGGTGAACATCCTTGATGCCGCCATAATGAGCAGACAGGACCAAAGCCTGGTGGTCAAAACAGATGACATTACACCACACTCAGCAGGACAACAACACACACACAATGCATAATAGGCTTTAAAAATAAAAATATATATAAATAATTCTGTTGACTAGGATTTAACAATGCATAAAATGATACAAAGACAACGGAGGGAGCACAAACATATGGAAAAAAGGATGAAAAGATGAAATATATACAGTATATATATATATTTTTTTTTTTTTTACACTAATGCAAATATTTCACCACAAATCCCAATTGACTTCGATTCAGTCAACCTAAAACAACTCTAAACAAATGCAATAAATGGATTCCATATTTTATTGAATTTGCCTAGTGATGTCCAATTGTATGACACCTTATGACTTGACAATGTTTTCCCCGAGACCTGAAGCCTTTCAGTCTAAGGAACGATGCCATTTTGCCTGATGTCTGAAAACTGATGCTAAGGTCTCAGGATGTCCTAAAATGTACACTGTAGTGGTGACAAGCCATTTTACAGTAAACTTATTAAATTGAATCAATAAAGGACGACGTATGAAGTTAATTTGGAGTATAACCACAACATGAGGTATAGTGAATCCGATTTGCATCTGTCACACATAGGGCTGCACAATTAATCAAATTTTAATTGTGATATCAATATTGGCTTTCCACGATTACTGAACAAGTATAATCGAGAATGACGATTTTGAAGGCAGTCTGAACTCTCACTTCACTGGACTGTCTGTGGTGTTCTATATCAAATAAAGCACTCCTATTTTCCTCCATCACAGTAGAGGGTTAGGGTTAGAAAATATAAGCATTATTCTGTCTAATCGTGATTACAATTTTGCCATAATCGTGCAGCCCTAGTCACACGTGTGACCGTTTATCACCTTCAAGCCCAAGCCCTGAGTACATAGTGGAGGAATATACCTTAGCCAGAGACACATTACAATATTCATTTAACATAGAAACTCAAAAATCATTCTTCTGATCTTTGATACATGACAGTGAGTGTTGGTTGATTGATTTGATCAGCAGATTATTTCTCGCCTAATCGCATAATAGCAACTCTTCTGCCTGATGGGGTGTCAACGCGTATGAACGTGTATCTGTGTAGGAAGCTTTGTCCAGCTAATGACTAATTCAGCTGGTTAGCTAGAGTGAAAAGAAGGTCAGAGGACACTCCCAAAACAATGGAAAATCTTACAAGGATATAACAGGTTTACAGCTGGGATTGGCTAATCTCCAAATTAGAGAATAAGAGGGGAAAAAAATATCCATGCCAATTTTTTTACAAAATTGTTTGATGCGTGAAACTGAGCAACCAGTTTGATTGGGGGGGGGGGTCAAGTCATTACATTACCTGGTGTAACAAAGGCTTGTGCTTCATAGTCAAGCCAGACACAAACACATAAGGTGTCTGAAGATGATGCACAACATATGTTGGTTTGAGGTGGTTAGGTTGGGTGAAATTGTCACCCCAAGCAATGCGAATCCATATGGCGCCATCCTCATGCTTCTTTGTTTTTACAGAAACCTGTATGACAAATACAGGTTCAATTTATTTACAGAGCCTTGTTGCACGTACCATCATAAAAGAACACAAATCTCAAATAATTCTCATCTAATAACAAGCAGAATGTCTGCGATTAAGAGCTGATAATTACATGACTGATGAGACCCCTCAGGTGTGCTTTGAACAACTGCTTGAAATGCAGCAGGTCTGCAGTCACAGCCTCTTCTGTGGACAGAGTACATGACGAGTTACAGTATGACCAAAAGTCTTGCCATAAGAACAGTAAAATGTGGCCAGAAATACAGATACACACCATCGTTTAGAGATCAACATTACCTTCAGGGTCAATCAGCTGGCATACGTTCCAACTTCCCTGCGCAGGATGGTCGATACGGTCTAAATTAAAACAAAATTGAGACTTCAGTACGTGGCTTTTTTAATTTTTTTATTACTACCACCGGCCAATGAATCCAGAAAGACTTGGGCTGTGACCGAATATGATCCCTGCCCCCTGTCCACTCTTTGCAAGCAGTGTGCAAAATAAATTCAGCAAAACTCTTTACAAATGAGTAATATGACCGCTCTTGTACCATAGACATGCATATACGCTATATGTCTTCTACTAAAAGTTGCAGTTTTTACTTCTGGTTTACTTCTTGAAATTGTCAGATGAGAGTGCTCCTGAATCCCCTCAACAAAACCCCAGAAATAAGGGTTTCATCCAGGAATTTTGCCCCCGTTTGTGAGAAGTCGCCCACTCAAAAGCTTTTTGACAAAGTTGACTCAAATATGCGCCCTCAAAGGGGTGAAGGGATCATATTTGGTCACTGCCATAGCTTTCACATCGTTTCTCATACACAATGAAGCGCATCATTCAGACATTAAAATGGCTTGTCATTTAAAAAATTATTAACAACCTTGCTGAACTCCCAGAAATATGTGGAGCTACAGTTTTATTTTTTAAGGAACAAATTTCCCAAATGTACCCTGAAAGTACAATAATGTTCCATTTGGGTACTAATTTCAAGCAAAAAAGGTACAAATTAACTACCCCAGTGACAAACATTTGTACCTTTCTTCAGAATGTGTAACGTTACTGTAAACACAGTAACTTACTGAAATTGAGTGGTGATCATTTTGCTAGATTAGCTACTTACAAATAATTTCCAGTTCTGTCACGTGTTTCATGGATAAATCATTTTCCTGGAGAAAATAAAACAAGATTGTCATCGGGACAGTCATAGCCACTCACATCTCATTTCATCCTATAACAAAGCTGGAAAACATTGGCCTAAAGGACAGTATTGCCAGAGGATAGTCAACGAAGATTGCCTGCTACTAAAAGTTAAATTAACGTTATAGCAAGCAAACACGTTGCCAACAACAACTTGCTAGACACCAGCTAGCTAAACATTAAACCGATAGCTAAACACAACGTTAATTAAGACGATACACATACAATTAAAGTTAGACAGCTTCAGTTACGTATCTACAGTTACATGGACGGCATTAAAAAGACAGTACACTTCGCTAATTAATTTTATAAAAGGTTACGTTAGCTTGAGTTAACGTTAACGTACCTCACAGATAGAAAGGAGATTGTCACAGAGCAGCCATTTCGGCTGCGTAAACTCCAGTGATCGGAGCTGCTTCTTTGACAGATGCTCCCATTTGCTCAGCATATTCTGTAGTTTATTCAATGGTATTCTACGGATAATCTGTCGTAAAACTTGTTTTGTAGAATCATCCATTTTCAGAGACAAACCTTTGCAACATGCTTTAGCTAGCTAGGTAGTAAGAATATCACTCATTGAAAAGTGTTGCTAACAAACCGCCAACAAAGCGATACTTGAATGAGCCAATCGGCGAACTTGAATTTCTAAGGAACTTCCGTTGATACGTTACATTGCTTTCTGGGATACGTAGTCTCAAATATAAGACTATATGTTTGTCAGGAGAAACAACCCTTAACGTGATCCATCCATATCTACTGCATATCTGGCAACAGAGTGATGGTTTGAGGCTCGTTTGATACCTCAGACCCTTGATGACACAGCCATTTCGCCAACCATGTATTCCATACTGTTCCAGCATAATTTACAGCTAAATCTAGTACCACCCCCCAATTCCCAGAGAGATCCATTCAAATGCAGAGAAGTTATAGTATTGCTTGTAAGAGTACCAGAAAATAAGATATCAAGAGTCTTTTGATGTTGTTGGGTCACAGACATCAGGAAGTCATGGCATGCAAAAGATATGCGACCAAATATTAACAATGATTACTTTATTCTACATTATGTTAAACTAATAATTAATAATTTATAAAATGGTTAATCCTATATGGATGAAAAATACCCTCAAATTAAAGCTGACAATCTGCACTTCAACTCAAAGTGCTAGAGTACAGAACCAAAATTACAAAAAAATGTGTCACGGTCCAATGAATTATGGTGCTCACTATATATATTGTTTGACAGCCGTACTATGAGTGAGCACCATAATTCATTGGACAGTGACACATTCTTTGTTATTTTGGTTTTGTACTCTAGCACTTTGGGTTTGAAAGGATACAATGACAATGAGGTTGAAGTGCAGACTGTCAGCTTTAATTTGAGGGTATTTTCATCCATATTGGATGAACCGTTTAGAAATTATAGAATCATTTGTACATAGTCCCCCCAATGTATGTGGACACCCCTTGGTCTGGGGCTGTTTTTCATGGTTCAGGCTAGGCTCCTTAGTTCCAGTGAAATCTTAACACTACAGCATACAATGACATTCTAGATGATTCTGGTTTCCAACTTTGTGGCAACAGTTTGGGAAAGGCCCTTTCCTGTTTCAGAATGACAATGACATGCACAAATAGAGGTCCATACAGAAATGGTTTGTCGAGATCGGTATGGAAAAACTTGACTGGCCTGCTTAGTACCCTGACCTCAACTCCATAAAACACCATTGGGATCAATTGGAAAGCCAACTGCGAGCCAGGCCTAATAGCCCCACATCAGTGCCCGACCTCACTAATGTTCTTCTGACTGAATGGAAACAAATCCACATAGAAATGTTCCAGTATCTAGTGGAAAGCCTTCTCAGGAGAGTGGAGGCTGTTATAGCAGCAAATGGGTACCAATTCCATATTAATGCCCATGAGTTTGGAATGAGATGTTGTATGAGCAGGTGTCCATATGCTTTTGGCAATGTAGTGTATCTGGACACAAGTTTATTTTATTTTGATTTCAACGATATTGATGATTAAGGTAAATTAATTCAACAAATGATGCTAAAAAAGTATACTTTGGAATCACTTAAGCAATTGAAATGAACATAAATGCAAAATCCTCATGAGGAAAAGATAAATACACCCCTACATTTACAATCAAATATATTGATTAAAATTGATGTCTGGTGCACAAAACAAGTGTAAATGATTGTCCAATTATTAGATAATAATTTAGAAGTTCTATGCTTACATAAAAACAGACAATTGGTCTGGTTTGGACCTAACCATCGAGGTGTGTGCCAACATATCATGCCTAGGTCAAAAGAAGCTAGCCAGAGCCCTGAGAAAAAAAGATTATGGATTCTTATGAGACTGGGAGGGGTTACAGAGCCATTTCAAAGCAGTTTGAAGTACATCATTCAACTGTTCGATGCATCATATCCAAATGGAGAAAATTTCACATCACTGGAAATCTACGCAGGACAGGCCGCCCCACCAAATTCACACCAAGAGCTGACCGAAAGATGCTCCTAGAAGTCTCCAAGAACCCAAGGGTAACATCAAAGGACCTACAGACTTCATTGCCAGTCAACTAGATTGCACCAACTTGGCCTACATGGGAGGATAGGAAGGAAGAAGCCCCTGCTCTTCAAAAAGAATATAAACAACATCTGGATAAAGTTCAAAACGACTGGGAGAATGTACTCTGGACTGATGAGTCAAAGTTGGAGTTGTTTGGGCGCAATGCAAAACGTCACGTTTGGCGAAGATGCAACACTGCCTTTGAGCAGAAGCACCTCATTCCAATGGTGAAACATGGTGGAGGGGGCATTATGATTTGGGGCTGCTTTGCTGCCTCAGGGCCTGGTAAACTTACCATAATAGATTCAACCATGAATTCCACTTTATACCAGACCATTCTTGAGGAGAATGTGAGGCCATCAGTTCAGATGCTGAAGCTGAAAAGGTCCTGGATCCTCCAACAGGATAATGATCCTAAACATATGAGCAAATCTACTACAGAATGGCTCAGAAAGAAAAAAATGAAGGGTTATGGAATGGCCAGGTGAAAGTCCAGACCTCAATCCTATTGAAATGCTTTTTGGGGGACTTGAAGCAGGCTGTGCATTCAAGGAAGCCCTCAAACATCACAAAATTAAAGCAGTACTGCAAAGAAGAATGGCTGAAAATTCCTCCAAGTTGATGTAAGAGACTTATAGTAAATTACAAGTAACGCCTAGGAGAGGTTATTGCTGCCAAAGGAGGCAATACCAGTTATTGAAGCCGCGGGTGTACTTTTTTCTCACAGGATAATTGCACTTCTGTTGATTTCTGATACATAAATCATTTAAAATCATAATTTCCTTGTGTCCTTTGTTAAATTAGACAACCTTTAACAGTAAAAAGCATTGGACATGGTGTACATACTTTTTCACATAACAGACTTCCTTTTTTTCACCATTGCCTGTAATTGATCAGGCAAGGTTTTGATCGGACGGGATTAAAAGACGACCAGTGTACGTCATCAAGTCCTCTCAGCCAATAGAGAACCGCGGTCATACGTCACTGAAGCATTTCTGTGAATGCCATGCCCCACTTTGGGGGAATAATTCAGACTCGCTCCTATAGAAAACAATGGTGCAGGAAGAAGATAACAAAGTGCGGGAAAAAACCTATAAATTTAGGTGAAAAAGCTGTTGCATTGTGAACTGCACAGCCAATGCAATTAAACAAACCCAACTTGCAGCTCAAGTCAAATTTAACATTGTATGTTGCCCGCTCGATGCTGGGTAGTGATGTAATAGAATCGGTTCGCATTTTAGTTATATACATTACAAAACATCTTTCGTTGTTTGTCTTCTTTTATTCATACAGGGATTTTATTGTCTCAGGGCAATCCCATTAAGTTGATATGCAATAGCGTATGCTACGCTGTACCGGTAACATTACTATTTGAAAGACGTGGGTCTCTGAGATTAATGTTAGTATTATGTGAATGGATCTTCTTTAGTTTAGTGGCACAAACATATGGTAGGGTTGCACCACGCACTTTCTTTTTTATTTAGCTATTGTTTGTTTTGCTAAACGGTGTTGGCATTTCCCAGTCTGTGCTTAACTTGCCTAGAGGCTATTGGGCGTGGCCTGAATATTAACTAGCTTTCACGCCCACCCAGGACTGAGAACTGCAGTCGGTAGAAAGTGACACTATACAATCTTAATTTTTTTCAGCTGTAGACATTTAAAAAATCTTGGTGGATGATTATTTTAATAAGTAAGAGTATGTTCACATGTGGTTACGGTGTAGATTCTCAGCTTTTATTAAAGGGTATTTTTATGCATTTTGGTTTCACCATGTAGAAATTACAGCACTTTTTAGCCCCCCCCCCCCATTTCAGGGAATAATATTTGGGACATATTCATTTTATGTAAATGATAGTAATCATGTTTAGTACTAAGACATAACATAACATAACAATGCTTGTCATCTTCCTACCACTAAAGGGTACCTATAGCGCTCCCCTACAAACAAGATAGTATCCAGCACCATATCAAGCCTGTTCTTGAAAACACCCAGAGTTTCTGCCTCTACTACATGACCTGGCAAGCTATTCCACACAGTGAATACTCTGTGCGGAATTTACCTTTTGCTAATTTCCATCTATGGCCCCTCATTCTACGAACAGAACTCAACCTGAAGAATCTCCTGTAGTTCACTTCATTAATCCCTTTAAGCCTCTATCAAATCACCCCTAAGTCTCCTTTTACTAAGCTTAAAGAGATTAAGTATCCTTATCTTTCATACCAGGAACAAACTTAGTTGCCCTTCTTTGGACTTTTTCCAGAGCCTATCTTTTTTTGTAATACGGTGCCCAGAACTGCACACAGTACTTTAAGTGTGGTCTGACAAAGTATTGTATAACAGAAGCATAACTTCCTTTATTTATACTCAATACTATTGGCTATATATCCCAGCATCCTGTTAGCCCTTTTTTACTGCTACATCACAATGCCTAGAACCTGAAAGGCTTTGATCAACTACTACTCCTAAGTCTTTTTCAAATTGAGCACATTCCAATTTTGTTTCTCCCATAAAGTAGTCTTGCCTACTATGTTTTTATTTCCCACATGTAAAATTTTACATTTAGCTATGTTGAATTTCATTTGCCAGGTTTCCACCCACTAATTGATTATTTTTAAAGAGATACTGCAGTGCCTTTTCTAAGGCCTTTTTTACCGCTTCAATTTGAACTGAAACTCGTGAGTAGGTGTGGTCATATGACGATGATGCCATGTAGTCATATTATGAATATTCATACGGTCAAGGAGTGAAAGGGTGTGTCTTGGTGAACTGACTCAGCCCCCTTCCTGCTCTCTCCTCACAACTAAACAAAATGGCGAGCGACAAGAGTGACAGCAGTACTGCAGGGAGTTTTGAGGTGGAGGAGTTTGAAGTGGAGGAAGAGGATTCCTTCGTGATGGAAGACTCTCCTCGCAAAGATGTTGCTCGGGCAATACAGTCGTATTCATTCGAGCCACTGGCAGCAGCAGCCGCTGCCCCGGCTGTATTAGTTGAGCAACGTCTTCGTGAGGAGAGGACCCAGGATGTAACCGAATGGTAAAGCTAACGTTACCTAGCTAAGTTAGCTTGTTTGTCTGCCTAAAGTAACGTTACTATTGAATACATTCAAATACACAGCAAAACCCAGTCACACAGTAACGTTAGTATATTGAACATGGCTGGTTGTAGCGCCCTCATAACTTCACTTGGTCCGGAGAGAATTATCATTTATTAGCTAACATTATTCATAAATGATATAGCTAATATAATTAGCTAGCTAAGTTACCAGTTCTCTCTGGACCAAACAAGGTTAAACACACACAATAGACTGCCTTGCATTACCTAACTTATCGATACATTCCGTCCGAGTTACTGACCAACTGGTTACTGGTTTTGCTAGGGCTACATCAAATGTATTATTGCTATCGTTTATTAGCTAACGTTACGTATTCATAAAAGATAGCTAAGATAGCTCACACAATAGGTTGCCTTCAACCCCACATTAGCTATTACCTATCAGTAATGTCAACCGTTTGCAAAAGCATTTTTGTTGTAGCTTGTACAGATAACTTGCATGTAAACAGAAAAAAACAAATGTCCAAACAGGTGTGCTTGTGGCCACTGCTCTAACCTGTCCCCTCCAGAAAACTTGTAACGTTATGTCAGCGTAGTTATGAAGCTATTCTTGATTTGTCTAATACTGCTGTGCCATAGTCGGGCATGCTTGGCCCAACTGTATAATAGTGGCCAATACATGTGCAATTACACAATGTCACAAGTACAATGTAATAGGTATATTGTACTTGGCTGTTTTACTTAGCTGATGTAATTACAAAATGCACATGTAAATACAGTATACCACCCACAGATTACAATGTAGGTATTATGTAAATACACAGGTATATGGCCTCCTAGTGGGACCCAATTATTTTATACAAAAATATGCACTGTAATATAGGTCATGGATAAATGTGCCGAGGCTGGAGAGCTGGAGTGCATGACGGCACACCCGGGGTTCGAGGGGGTGTGCCTGAACGAGTGGGTGCTGCAGGCGGTCCACAACCAATTCAGGCAGCTTTATGGGGAAATGCCGGAAGCAAGGGTTGAAGGGTTAGTGCAGAGTAGCATGTAATGAAATGACAGGGCATCTGTAGATTTTAGTCCATATTTTTAACAAACGTGAGTATTTACACATACTGCAGTTGGTTGCTCAGACAGGTCTATATATGATATACAATTAATAAGTATGCAGTACTATCTAGACCAAGAATTGCCATAAAAACACACACCCAACTAGAGCGATAAGTAAATGTTATGATGAATTCCATTCTCCCAAGTAGTCATGTTACTGTTACAAGTAAATGTTACAATTAATTTTATTCTCTCCCACAGACTACTTAGACATTGTTCCTACAGGAACTTTGTCAGGTGGTGCTGGGGCTTCTTGGGCAGGAGGGTTAGGGTGGTAATTCCCTCCTGCATAGTCACCCGCATTAGAGAGAAATTCCCTGAGGCCAGTGGGCAGTATGTGGGGTTCAAACTCCCCCCACTCCAGTAACCCTGTCACCCAATAAAAAACTTTATTCCTTACAGTACATGTTGATTGTGAGCTTTTCCCTGTATGTATTATACCCAAATATGACTTTGCCTTGAATTCAAACAAATCTGTGATACATTTAGTGATAATGGGTCCACTTGCTATACTCTGGTTAAGGCCAAAAATGGCACAATTGAGCAGAGTTTGCACTTTATTTGAAACAATTTTGCTGCTCACGTCACTCCGGGTTACCTGGAGTAAACCATCAAGTGGATCCCTCAATCGTGGAAAAATATCAAGTCTTGTTTCAATCAAGCTCTTAGAAAGCTGACATGCTAGACAAAACTCAGAGTCTGCAATCCGTCAAATCAAAACTTTATTACAGAATGACTGCCTTCCAAAATAATACAAGACAGTGGGAGCAAGAGATATAGTATAGGCACAGGGCCCCAGCAGCAGATTGGAAAGTTATTGAATAGCAAATAAAATGTAAAATAAGCCTAGTCTGTGTATACGCCGGCCCGTACATCAAGGTTGCCCTTTTGTCTGATCTCTACCCTTTGACCGGTCCGGTTGAACCTACCAGGAGCCTAGGCCCCCACCGGCTTAGCTCTCTGGGTCATTGAGACACTCAAGCTTCTCTACCACGACAAGGCAGCAACCTGTGAGAGAAGAAAATTAAATTGGCATCCAATTGACTGAATGAATGAATGAATTAATTAATGACCAATTAGATTTATAAAGTGCTTTTTAGGTTGGGTTAGGTTGTGAATTTGGCTTCCAATTGATGGAATGAACGAATTCATTTATGACCAATTAGATTTAGGTTGTGAATTTAGCATCCAATGTTGTGCTTGTCGGATTTGCTTTGTAGTTGCGTCAATGACCTTCAATATGCACTTATTGTACGTCGCTTTGGATAAAAGCGTCTGCCAAATGATTGTAATGTAATGTAATGTAATGAATGAATGACCGACCAATTTGATTTATTAAGTGCCTTTTCGGTTAGGTTACGTTGTGAATTTGGCATCCAATTGATTGAATTCATTAATGAATGACTAATTAGATTTATAAAGTGCTTTTTAGGTTGGGTTAGGTTGTGAATTTGGCATCCAATTGACTGAATAAATTAATGAATGACTAATTAGATTTACAAAGTGCTTTTTAGGTTGGGTTGCGTTGTGAATTTGGCATCCAATTGACAGAATGAACGACCAATTAGATTTAGGTTGTGAATTTGGCATCTATTTGACTGAATAAATGAATGACCAATTCAATTTAAAAAGTGCTTTTTAGGTTGGGTTAGGTTGTACATTTGGCACCCAATTGACAGAATGAATGAATGAATGACTAATTAGATTTATAAAGTGCTTTTTAGGTTGGGTTCGGTTGTGAATTTGGCATCCAATTGACTGAAATTAATGAATGACCAATTAGATTTATAAAGTGCTTTTTAGGTTGGGTTAGGTTGTGAATTTGGCCAGGACACCGGGTTGACACCCTACTCTGAGAAGTGCCATGGGATCTTTTATGACCACAGTGAGTCAGGACCTCGGTTTAACGTCCAATCCGAACGACAAGCTCTCTCAACCATCAAAATAAACCATGAGTGAGCCGTTGTCTCAGAGTGAGGAGAGTCTCAGCTGGCTGCACACCCTGCAAGAATAAGAGGACAGTTAACATATACACACACGTTGAAGTTGGGACAGATCAGAAGATACACACCTGTTGCTTCAGTCGTCCTCGTCTTCATCCATAACTGCGAAGTGGGACTTGTGTCAGGCCACTGCTTCGTTCTTGTCAGGCCTGTCGTACTGCGAGCAGAGTGGGGGCGGTACGTAGACCTGCTGCAGAAGTTCCTGGTACGGCTCCGGGTTTTCCACAACGCGCTCGAACAGCAGCTCCTGTAGGGTCTCTATGTAGTCTGCACATGACATGGAAGTAATTGGGAATTGCCAAGTCTAAATGCTTAATTTTAATATATTTATTAGAACTGATACAATTGGCAGTTTGAAGTATTTCTGGTTGGTTTTATTGTTGTGGCATAAGGTATGTTTGGGAGAAACATAACTCATCGTAAGTAGGAGTAGCCTTCAATGGGAGCACGGAGAAGTTGCCTTGCTTGTACTTGGGGAACCAAAGCAATCGTATCGTAGCTCGCCTGAGGAGGTGGTTGCCTGGGGTCGGTCAGCATTCTCATTGTAGTGCATTGCAGTTAAGAGCAATCTGAAAAACATAATACAGGGAGGAAAGTATAGCATTGTAGTAGTAGTGTAGTATTTTTCATGTCATTACTTGTAACACTGCAATAACATACCTGCATAACAGTTTTACCTTATCAGGTTTATCATTCCATATAAATTTGAATATTTTTTGCTCATACAATTAAAAAAGAAAATTCACCTGGAGTAGGCAAGGCCATAAATAAATATGTAAACTGGGATGAAACTAGTTAATCAAAGTAATCTTACCATAAATTGTCAAATGTTTCCCTTACCATGGCTGCAAGATTTTATCTATTTTAATATTTTTGGGGATGTGAATACCTAGTACATGTACTGGCCCATCTGTCCAATTTATCGGAAGACTACATGGCAAACTAAATGCTAACAAAGAGAACAAACTTATATGAAGAAAACATAACAAACCTTTAGCCACATGCCACACATCATAGAAGTGCTGAATGGCTGGCTTCTCCTCCCGCAAGACGTTCTGGATCTGTGGGTGCCGATCAGTGACAATGTTCTTTATCTGGACACCCGCTTCTTCCAAGGCAGCAATTTGAATAACATTTACCTGTACAAGTTGTAGGTCTATGACCCTGTTGGCCTTCAGGTCCATCATAGTATACTTGGCACAATGACCAGGGGTGTCAGCCCTCATGTCCCCCCTAAGAAAAACGTCACCGTCCTGAGCGGCCTGCTGGAGGAGGACTGTCTGGTCGCACTTCCACTGCCAGAGGATGGTTGGATGCAGAAGTTGTGACTGGTGGTTGAAGTAGGTGCGGTCACTTATGGACTGAATGTTGAACGCAGCCAAGAACTATAAAATGAAGAATAAAAATATTACAACTTAGTAATGTACTTTATTACTATAGTGCTTCATATTACAATCAATACATAGTCTTGTTACCTTCTTTACCTGCAAGAAAGAGCAGCCAGTGAAAGATGTGGCTGCTGACAGTTGCAAGTTTCCAGCAGGAAAGTTGGCGATGTGTGGCTGACTCTTCCATTTGGACGAATGGTCACAGTGAGGGCACGTCTGCGTGATGGAGGAACGTATTTCTCAACATTGCATGGTCGGTTGCAAACTGAGCAGGACTTGAACAGCTGCAACAAATAATCTTCATACATGATGTACTTCTTCATTGTGTGAACAGATGTTTGATGGGAGGGTCTGTAAGAGTGGGATAGGATGGTTATGGGTCCCCCTACTCCCCCACCCCCAGTAATGGTTAAAGGTTAGAATTTGGGGAGGGAATTAAATAATTCTCATTCTGACAGCAAGAGAACTGTTTCTGAACTACAGTACTATAAACGATTTTTCTGTGTGTTACCAGTAACTTGTTTATTTATCTTGTAATTTTCAATTTCACTGAAGCAATATTTCTTATGAACATACTATGTTTTCGATTACCTTTCCTCAGAGTCAAAGCTATCTGTGACGTCAGCGTGGTAACTGCTGAAGTCATCATGTCGCCTCCTTTTCTGTGGAGTTGAGGTACTCTCCAGTGAAAAAGGACTTGAGGGAAGAAACGTGTTTGATGGAAGAGACCTTGTGTCGCAAGCAACATTTTTTTCCCTGAGGTCTCATCTGGCAGGCTGTGAATGTGATAAGATACACAAATTACTAACTCAACTCAAACTTTATTTATAGAGCACATTTAAAACAACCAACGGTCGACCAAAGTGCTGTACAGGTCAATAAACAGTAGGTTACAAAAACAGTACACGTAATACAATACAGTAAGAGAAAAAATAAAAAATAAATAAAAAATATAAAAAATAAATACACATAAAAATACAATAAAAGGGTGTCTAGCTCAACCTGAATTGAAAGCCAGGGAGAAAAGGTGAGTTTTCAATAAGGACTTAAAAACCTCTAGGGTCTGGGCAGATCTAATATGCAAAGGCAAACTGTTCCAGAGCCTAGGGGCAGCCGCCACAAAGGCTCGGTCACCTCTGGTTTTTAGTCTAGTCCTGGGGACATCCAGCAGCAGCCGATCTGCTGACCTCAGTGCTCTAGCTGGGGTATGACTGTAACGTTCCGTTCCCCTCCTGTCCTTCTCCGCGTTTTCCTGTTTTCCCTCCGTGTCATGTTGGATTCCCCTGTCCATGTTTTCCCATTTGCTGCAGGCTGGGCGTTTCCCTTCTGTTTGTTTCTCGGTTTCCTACTTTGGTTTCCACCTATCGCTTTCCCTGCTCTTGGCTTTCTTTCCGCACCTGGTTTATTGTCAATCACACTCAGTTACATTCCTCACGTGTTCGCCTTTGTTTTCAATTTCACTCCCCTACTTAAACCCCCGGCTGGCTGCTAGTCGGCGCCAGTTCGTTGTCTAAACTACGTTGTGTGTTCCTGGTCTTCTGGTTAATGTACGAGAGTGCTGTATGCTTGGTTGCGAACCTAACCCGTCAGCTTACAGTCGTTCTACCCTCCGGTCTGGTTACTATTCTGCCCTATCATTTACTGCATGCTTTGCTGCTAACCTGTCTCCCTCTAACTACCAGCTGTTCCTGCCTGCACCAGTCTGTAACTGTTAGTCAGTGTGTTTGTGTGTTACGGTGCCTCCAACTCCAGCTCGCAGCATGGCCGCAGTGGGGTGTCTGCCTCGCTATCCTGCAGTGGTTCCTGTCCGGCTAAGGCAAATCCCTTTGCCGCGGTTACGGTCCCAGGTTCCGCAGCAAACCAGCTACCTCCACCGGCTCCAGCTGAGCCCCGCCACACAGTTCCACCCTGCCGGGCGCTGCCGGCTACCTACCTCAGTATCCAGTCCCGTACCAGCTGAACCTCCCGGTCCAGTTCCAGTCCAGTTCCGGTGCTTCGTGCACGTCCAGTTTAAAGTCCAGTTCCGGCTTGGAACAATCCTGTTGTTCCTGCTGTCCAGTTCCAGTTGGACCTCCCGGTCCAGTTCCAGTCCAGTTCCGGTGCTACGTGCACCTCCAGTTTAAAGTCCAGTTCCGGCTTGGAACAGATCCTGTTGTTCCTGCCGTCCAGTTCCAGTTGGACCTCCCGGTCCAGTTCCAGTCCAGTTCCGGTGCTACGTGCACCTCCAGTTTAAAGTCCAGTTCCGGTTTGGAACAATCCTGTTGTTCCTGCTACCCAGTTCCAGTTGGACCTCCCGGTCCAGTTCCGGTCCAGTTCCGGTGCTACGTGCACCTCCCGTTTAAAGTCCAGTTCCGGTTTGGAACAATCCTGTTGTTCCGGCTGTCCCGTTCCAGTTGGACCTCCCGGTCCAGTTCCAGTCCAGTTCCGGTGCTACGTGCACCTCCAGTTTAAAGTCCAGTTCCGGTTTGGAACAAACCCGCCTACTCCGTGGTCCAGTTCCTGAGTGGACCTCCGGTCCAGTACAGTCCAGTTCCGGCTTGGAACTCACCTCCTGTACTCAAGTCCAGCTCCGGCTTGGAGCAGTTCGTATTGAACTTTCTCACCCTGTATATTACTGTGTCTTATCTTTCTGTACAGCTTTGGGACTACCCCAAAGCTTAATAAAAACCCCTTGCTGTGAAATCTGCCTCCTGGTCGTTGCACTTGGGTCCAGCCCGTATTTGGTTCGTAACAATGACAATGTAAAGGTTCAGCTAAGTACAGAGGTGCCAGCCCATTCAAAGCTTTAAAAACAAACAACAAAAGTTTAAAATCAATCCTGAAGCGGACAGGGAGCCAGTGGAGTGTGGCCAAAACTGGTGTAATGTGGTCGCGCTTTCTTTTACCAGTAAGGAGACAAGCAGCTGCATTTTGTACAAGCTGCAAGCATCAAAGCGACGAATGGTCGATACCAACATACAGAGAATTGCAATAATCCAGCCGCGTGGTAATAAAAGCATGAATTACCCTCTCTAGGTCTTTGGGGGAAAGATAGGCCTTTATCTTGGCTAGGAGTCATAACTGGAAAAAGCTGGTTTTAACAACTGAACTAACCTGTTTGTCAAATTTTAAAGCACTATCAAAAATCACTCCAAGGTTCTTGACAGAAGAACGGATATTAGAAGTTAGTGGGCCCAGAATACCAGCAGGATAATCTATAAAATCATGCCCAAACATAATGATCTGTTTTATTTTCGTTTAGATTGAGAAAATTTATGTCCATCCAGCTTTTGATATCTTTTAGGCAGTCCAGCAAAGGCTGCATTGAATCCTTACTTTTTGACTTTAGAGGGAGATAAATCTGTACATCATCCGCAAAACAGTGGAAAGAAACATTGTGTTTTGCGAAGATTGATCCCAAGGGCAGCAAGTACAACAAAAACAGGATAGGGCCCAAAATGGAGCCTTGAGGGACCCCACAGGTAAGAGGGGCCACAGTTGAAGAGAATTCCCCTAAGTGAACTGAGAGATTCTGATCAGACAGGTAAGACTGAAACCATTTGAGGGCAGTACCTGTGATGCCTACACACTGTTCTAAATGTGACAAAGGGATCCTGTGATCCACAGTGTCGAAGGCAGCTGTCAGGTCCAAGAGCACAAGGACAGCAGAGTTACCTGCATCAATAGTTAAAATAAGATCATTAAAAACTCTCAAAAGAGCCGTTTCAGTGCTATGGCGTGGTTTAAAGCCAGGCTGAAACTTTTCATAGATGCCATGGTTAGTTAAAAATGACTGCAGCTGAACATAGACTACTTTCTCCAAAACCTTAGACAGAAACGGCAGCTTGGAAATAGGTCTGAAATTAGAAAGGACAGAAGGGTTTAAATTTTTCTTTTTGATAAGAGGCTGTACTACAGCATGTTTAAAAGCAGCTGGGACACAACCTGAGCTGAGACAAGTGTTTATCAAAACAAGAACACTTGACCAAACAGTATCAACAGTATCAAAAACTTCTTTCAGTATCAAAAACTAACGGAATCAGCTGCATCCATACACATTAGTTACTTAGCAATCTAGTTGCATCTATAGCAGACATTGTAGCCAAAAAACGGATTACAACTAGCTATAATGTGGTCTACAAACGTCAAACAAGTTAGAGCTAGTCAAGAGTCAACTAGCTCGAGCTGGTTTTATGAGATCAATCCAGCTACCAGTAGGCTAGTGCTAGCGACCATGCTGCAAAACCCACCTTGAGCTTGTCAAGCTGGTCACAATCTTGACTAACATGCAGTTGTGTATCTTAGCTAAACCTTGACAATAGTTTAGTAAAGCTGTACTTTTATTTATAGCTATGGATATTACTAACCCTTATTCATTCTGCGGGGTACCACACGTGCTTGAACACCAAAGTCACGCGTGTCCAGAGGTTCAGTCTGGCACCCAATCTCTCTGGTCTGGAAAAAAAAAATAGCACGGGCATATGCTCACTCATTATATAACTTATAAGTTACATAAGTAATTCTAACAAAGAAATATGCTGAAATTCGACAAAAGCCCCAAACTCTAAAGAGCTAATGTTAGCTAGAAAAAAAAAAAAATTAGCCTACAGCTGTTTTAGCTAGAGAGGTCAGCACATGGCTGCTCGAACACGCTTGGCTAATTGAACTTTTCACGCTAGTTTGCACGCTAATGTTAGCAGTTAGAGTAATAGAATAGAATAGATTAACTTTTATTTTCCCATTTGGGAACTTCAGTTGTAGCCCCAGCAACAACAAAAATGAACTTGAGTTATATCGGCTAGGTAGAGTTAGCTTGTAACGTTAGCTATAATATTACTCACCCTGGATAACGTTACGGCGGGAGACGATCCATCCATCACTGTTGGGATGGCACCTGGCTTCAGAGACAGAGTTTTATAGAAGCCCATCTCGCAGTCCGGTGTGAAGTGTGCGTTGCACACTAGCGCCCGGAACCCACCAGACGCGCAAGTGCAAGCGCACGCACACGCGCACTGTTGCGCTTCACTTCCGCTCCCATGTTAACAAATTGCCATGGTTCTCATCAGCCACGCACGCACGGCTGGTGGGTGGACGGCTCACGGACGTGGGGCTGATTTTTCCGCTCTGGGCGGAATTTTCTGGTCGTCCGCATGCGCAATCTTATAGAAATACATTGTATATGCTCAATATCTGCATCATATCACTACGTATTTATGTTTTTCAACCTATTAATAGTTTTACTATTGTTATTAATTATTTTAATACATATTATATTTTAATATAGGCCCTAATGAAAAAAGGAACAGAGACTATCACCATTGTGGGATGAATTAAGTTAAATCAAGTCATACATTTTGCATATAACCAGTCCCGTTTTTATAATGCTTTTTCTTTATTATAGTATAAGTATACAAATTTATATATATTTGTTCAATGAATTAAGACTATGCTTACTTCAGTTTTTATTATACTGATATTACTGTATCGATTTAAGGTACTACAGAATCAAAATAGCTGCTAATTCTGCTATAATTAAATGTTTAGAATAAAATAAATAAATAATATAAAGTGAACTTTGTAAATGAGGCATTGTCTTGTTTGCTACATTTAGCTTTAAAAAACAACATTCTATATAGTTTAGATATTTGTTTTAATATAATCAAAAGTGTGATCAAAGCAATTTATGGGTGTACCCACATTCTTCTCCTCCTCAGGAGCATTCGGAGCAAGAGGTAAACCGTAATTGCCTTCCTCAGTTTACAACTCGTGCTGAAACAAACAAAAAAAGTACTATATTAATATTGCGAGATAAGGTAATAACTCAACTGACTTTGTTATAATGACATAATTACATTAGCTATAGGCTACGAAGTAAAAATCAAAAGTAGGCCATTTGCTGCCAGCCAGTGAAGACTTGTTTGTTGGTCTGAATCATGTGTAGCTATTTTCCCATGTACTAATATATTGACAGTATGCAAGTTTTCATTTTAATTAACATGTCAAGCAGTAAGACATATGTAATAGCAGTATTTACTTATCCATTATTAAGTGAAGCTCACAAATCCGGAATGTAGACTGTTTGTTTGTATAGCGCGTCTCTGTCGTTCGCGGAATGCGCTCCGAAAAAGCAATAAAAGCGTTTGTGTCTTTGCGCGTCTGGTGGGTTCAGTTCTGCTCAAATCTGCGCGCGCAATAAGCGTCACGCCCGGAACCCACCAGACGCGCAAGCTCAAGCGCACGCACACGCGCACTGTTGCGCTTCACTTCCGGTCTCATGTTAACGAATTGCCGCGGTTCTCACCGGCCACGCACGCACGGCTGGCGGGCGGACGGCTCGCGGACGTGGAGCTGATTTTTCCGCTCTGGGCGGAATTTTCTGGTCATCCGCATGCGCAATCTTATAGAAATACATTGTATATGCTCAATATATGCATCATATCACTACGTATTAATGTTTTTCAACCTACTAATAGTTTTGCTATTGTTATTAATTATTTTAATACATATTATATTTTAATATAGGCCCTAATGAAAAAGGGAAGAGACAATCGCTGTTGTGGGATGAATGAAGTTAAATCAAGTCATACATTTTGCATATAACCAGTCCCGTTTTTATAATGCTTTTTCTTTATTATAGTATACAAATTTATATATATTTGTTCAATGAATTAAGACTATGCTTACTTTTGTTTTTATTATACTGATATCACTGTATCGATTTAAGGTACTACAGAATCAAAATAGCTGCTAATTCTGCTATAATTAAATGTTTAGAACATTTGGAGCAAGAGGTAAACCATAATTGCCTTCCTCAGTTTACAACTCGTACTGAAACAAACAAAAAAAGTACTATATTAATATTGCGAGATAAGGTAATCACTCAACTGATTTCGTTATAATGACATAATTACACTAGCTATAGGCTACGAAGTAAAAATCAAAAGTAGGCCATTTGCTGCCAGCCAGTGAAGACTTGTTTGTTAGTCTGATTCATGTGTAGCTATTTTCCCATGTACTAATATATTGACAGTATGCAAGTTTTCATTTTAATTAACCTGCCAAGCAGTAAGACATATGTAATAGCAGTATTTACTTATCCATTATTAAGCGAAGCTCACAAATCTGGAATGTAGACTGTTTGTTTGTATAGCGCGTCTCTGTCGTTCACGGAATGCGCTCCGAAAAAGCGATAAAAGCGTTTGTGCCTTTGTGCATCTGGTGGGTTCAGTTCTGCTCAAATCTGCGCGCGCAATAAGCGTGTGTGCGCTTGGAGCGTCTGGTGGGTTCCGGGCGTCATGTTAAAGCGGACTCGAGAACAAGAGGTCAATAATTTGCGCGCGTGATTCATGTTACACTAGCTAACCTGGCTCGAGTGGTTTACTGTGTGCCTCACGTATGTGTATCTGTGTATGTTTTGTCCAATTCGATGATCGTTTAAAGTGGAGATTGCCGAATAAAGTTATGGAAGTGGAACCTATGCTTATATTCGCGGTGACTGTGGTTCAGTTAGGTCTTTGTAGGCGATTGCTTCAAGATCTTCATCACTCTTTCCGAAGGGATTTAAGAAGAAAACAAGTCATTTTCGAGCTTTCGCGACGACGGAGTCGGGTTTAGTCTGCTTCAAATGTCGGGACTTTTCATATTGAGCTGTATCCGCTTCTGAAGCGCTTCTGAACCACCTACTAACTTGAAACCGTTCTATTTTGTATCGGTATTATCTACCCGTCTCAAATCTTTTTATATTGAGAGTTAGACCGCTTCTGAAGCGCTTCAGAAGCGGATACGGCTCTAATATGAAAGGGGTATCAGTCTCAAAGAGGAAAAAAAACATCGTCGGTCTCTGCTTTTATACCAAGTGCCCAGCCGAGACCCACCCCTAGGACCACCTCAACTCCACCCATTTTTATGTTAAGGATCTCGTGACGTCACGAATCCCCGGAAACCAGCGTATTGGTAAGTCTACACAAAAACTCAGATAAAACCATTTTGACTAAACATTAAATTTTCAGACATAAACAGTTGTGTATGATCATAATCTAACCCAAAACATAGGTTTTCAACGGGAAAAGTCGGTTTTTGACTGCAGTATCACTTGAAATCTTCTTGGATTACTTTAGTAGCCTAGCCTCTAAACTGCTGAGTCATTCTATAATTAGGGGTACATTTCATATCAACCAAAAAGTGAAGAAATCAGTTTTCTTTTTTGATAAACAATCTAGTTGTTTCCATAATATACCCCCTAAATGTGCTAAATTCATAAATTGCCAAGCTTAAGCTCTAATGACGTTTTAAATATTTTAATGAAAATAAACATTTGATTCATTATTTTGTCAACTGTGTTACAGACAAATGTTGTGTCATATAGAACATGAATGAGGTACGACTCTAGACTTTTCATCATCATTTCATTCTTTTTTTTTCATAATTTTCTGTTCAATAAATCTCTACCTTGACATCTGAGGTTGTGGCTCAACTTCAGGACTCTGGGGTGGAGTAACCTGGTTCTCTATCACTTTCTTTCTCTCTCTGCTCTGGCGTTGGGCTCTTCTCCAATATGCTCGTTTCCTTCTCTTCTTCCTCTCACTATCTTTCACTGTCTTCACCTTCGCTAGCTTTTTCTTCTCATGCCACGTCTCTCTGTGTTTCTGTAAATATGCAGCCCTTCTCTCAGGATCAGCATTACGCCGAGCCCTGTACTGCCGCTGCTTCTCAGCAGCAGATGAACCCATCTCCCTAAAACACAAATCACTTAATATTATGTAAGGATCATTTCAAACCACTGAATCATATCAACATCATCTATACTCCATGAAACCATTGTGATATATAGTGTTTAGATCAGTTAAATTAATCCCTTCTAATGCAAATCATGTTTTTAAGCAATTCTTATGTAATTACTATATGTAATTTCTGTGTAATAATAATAGTTCATGACTTTTTTTATCAACAACACTCAATATAAGCATAAACTATGACAATAAACTGTCAACATTGTCAACCGTGTTAATCCCTGTCAACTGAGTTACAGTTGATGGGTAACACAATTGACAGGTAACACAGTTGACATTTCGGCCATTTTAGGGCCTTGTGCTAACTGCAGACTTTGGACCTGTCGCCACACGACCTTGATCAACTCAACAATTCATACACTTTCTCTGCATATTTGTAAATATAACATCTAAATCAAGTTCACAAGAACATGTTGATAACACAGTTGACAATCAATTAATCCACTCTATGTGCACACAATAATATTGATGAAATATTGAAGAGAATGAGTAGAAAGTTACCACTGTCTTCAAACCTCCCTCCCTGAAGGAAGTGACATCACGTGATGTTGGACATGTGACTTTGGAGCAAACCATTGCTGATTTATAGGGGCTTTTTCAATGGGTAACACAGTTGACAGAGATTTCTCTGACACACACAAAGTGGATGATTTAATGTACATGAATGAGCCAAATAGTTTTTAAAACACCTTTCTCATATTTTAATGATTATTTTGAACAAATAATTATGAAAATTATGTACAAAAACATGTATTTTAGTGTTAATCTGAAGAGCAAAACCTGACATTTAGCAAATCGGACAGCACAAAAACAGCAAATTCCAGTATAGAATATGCATTTTCTGCAAAATAAATTATGGGACCTGTTGACTTTTTTGTATTAAATGAAAGAGAAATGTGCCCCTTTATAAAATTGATCATTGCTTGAAGTGAATATTTAGTAAAATTGATAAATACAGCCCATGGACATGACATGTACCCCTAATTATAGAATGGTCTAAACCTCCCAGTTGTGTATGATCAGTAAATTTAACTAATGTACTTTTGATGTCCCTGTCAATATCATTTATGTAAATAAGGAAGAGCAGAGGCCCCAACACCAATCCTTGTGGGACTCCACTTCCCATAGTACCATGCTCAGATAAGATCCCCCCTACTACTCTTTGTGTTCTACCCTGTAGCCAGTTCCAAACCCATTCTGAAATGCTTCCTATAATTCCTACAGTCTTCATTTTGATAATGAGTCTCTCATGTATTACCTTATCAAATGCTTTTTGGAAATCTAGGTGTATAATATCATAAGCCTTGTTACAATCAAAACACTTGGTAGCTTCCTCAAAGAATGCTAAAAGGTCTGTCTGGCATGACCTTCCCCTGTGAAAACTATGTTGGCTATCTCTTAAGATGTTGTTACACATGACAGAGTGCCCCTGCAAACACAACCTTAAACCTTTATGTGAAAAATGTTTTGATAATGTCCCTTTTGAATAATTAAGGAAGAATGTTACACCTGAATATTGTTGTTTAACTTCCAAGATTGTATGGAGATATTGGAATATTAAAAAGCAACTGGATATAAGTATTTGAATAAAATTATGCTAATTCTACCATGAGGGCGTTGGATAATGACAGGAATTACTTTTATTTCGACAACCACAGTCCTTGCAGTCACAGGAAGTAAAAAATAAACATCTGTTAATGTCAATGCTGTGAGATTAAAGGGATAGTTCGGAATTTTGGACATAATGTCTCAATCACGACTTCACATGCAAAGATGAAGAAACACAGGGCCAAGTTGCATTAAATAATTTAGGAAAGTTTGGATAGCATTGCTTTGGAATAGAGTTAGTTTATTTAGTGTGAGCTACGATAGGCAATATTGTTAGTTGTAACTTGGCCACATTTTGATATCAAGACTTTCAAAGGCAGGCCTAGTTTTTGCAAGTTGGAATTAAGAACTTATAGACAGTGCTATGTTGGCTATGCGTGAGTAACTTGGCTTTTTTTTTCCGTCGTAGACGTTTTTGATCTGATGTAGTTTTACAATGAAACTACATAGTATAGGTGCTCAATGGCAGCTTGTTAGCTGATATGGCTCCCAATCATCAGATTTGTATTAAGTATAGGATTTAATATTTTACAAAAATAATGCATGTGTGGCGTTAGGTCCTGGATAATATGTATTTGTAAGTTAACTGTCTTGTAACGTTACAAAATTGCAACCCCTCATTAAACGTAGCTAGCTAACGTTAGTTAATTGCTAGCTAAGTTGACCTCAGATAAGTTAGTGCAGCAGACTGCACATCTAGCAAAATGTTCAAAGCAAAATTATGGACCAAGTGAGTGTGGGAAGACGGTGCTGGCCAATTTTCTCTCAGACACTGTTGAAACAATAGGAGGGGACTACAGCCCAACGCAAGGTGTCAGGATTCTGGAGTTTGAATCGCAGACTTTGAGTGGCAGTGGGAAAAACGTGGCTTGTGAGGTCGAGCTGTGGGACTGTGCTGGAGATTTAAGGTTTGAATCCTGCTGGCCAGCTTTAATGAAGGATTCAAATGGAGTGATCATCGTTTTTAACCCAGACATGCCCAGCCATATGAAGGAAGCGGAGCTGTGGCATTCCTCATTTATCTCCTCACAAGGTTTTCAGGAGAGCCAGTCTCTACTAATGGCGCATCACAAACCAGGCAGTGCGGCTGATAACGGACGACCAGTTCTAGCATCACAGCTGAGCAAGCTGCCCCTGATCCACTCAAACCTAGAGGAGGATCCAGAGGAGGTACGGCAGGAGTTTCACAGATACCTGGGGTCCATTGTTAAGACACTGTCAGAAAGCAGAGAGCGCGAGGAGATGTCAATAATCACTTGAAGTTCAAAGACATGCTCAGGATTAATCATGCCTGTAAAAGGTTCAGATAGAGGAGTCGTTGACAGGATTTTGTTGGTCAAAAAGAAAAATAAATAAAAACTTGTGCACAAGCATACCTCTCTACCATTGACAATTCAAAATGACTTAAGCTTTTAATACACTTTTCACACATATATATATATATAGGATTTGGTGCGTTATCGTGGACAGGTAAATCCCTTATTTTCCAAGATTTTGATGCAGTTGCAGCTTTCTGGCAATCATCATGAAGATGAAGATTGGAGATTCATGTAACATTTTGCATTTTGAATGCCAGTCACCATAAATAAATTGCATACGTTACATGTAAATTTTTTCATTTTATTTTATTTTTTAATTAGGAGATTCATACAATTGGGCGAGAAACAGCCCATGGTTATACATCGTATGATTCCATTTCTAATTTTGAGGGAAATTAACTTGTTTTTAAATAGCATTGCATAACGAACTAAAATGGTTATGAACTTCTGATTATATCTGTTCCACAATGAAAACATCTCAATACAAGTTGGGCGTTTATATTTTATGTAAATGTTCTAGGTTTTGCTACCCAAAAATAAAGATTTCTGCTCAAAAAAAAAAAAAAAAAAAAAAAAAAAAAAAAACTACATAGTATACCTTTAAAATGCATGGCTGTCTCTTAGCTCACCCTCCGGTACTGTAGGTGGCAGCAATGCGCCTCGCAGGCGGTTAGTATGCCATTACTTCTGACAAGAAGAAGAAGTAGTCAATGCTGCGAGAAATTATTAGTTTGCAAGCATTGACTTTAACACATAGGTCATCTTTAAAATTCAAGTTAAACAGAGCTGTTATTTTGCCGTCGTCAAAGGAAGGAACGTTGGGTGCGAGCCACAGATCTCTATGCGAAACAAGGTGGCTAGCTAGTCAGTAACTGGTTGCATTGTGTAAACCACGCTATGTGTTTTGCCCTTCAGAGCACAGAACTGTTCTGTGCTTCGGACAGATCGTCTTCCGTGGGCTGGTATTAGATTTTTTTGTAGCTACGCTCAGTTGGCTACCTTGCCGTTTTCCGCAGGAATAATCATATGATTCCAGTTATTTGTCTGGTAAGTTTGCATGTCCTGTCAGCTGCAGTAAAAAAGCAAATAGCTGACGGAATGGGAACGAACGGCAGAAAACCAGAAATATAAATTACATAGTAGCCTAAAAGTCATGTCAATCTGTAAAGGTTCTTCCGTTTACATCGGTAAAATTTGATGTTCATGTGAAATAACTATCACCATGATGTTGCTCTGAGTAGGCCAACAACCTACTAAGTTATGATGTACTGTCATTCCTGTATTAGGCCTGTATGAGGTCGATTTAGGTTGATTGTGCTTTCATCAGTAATGAGTTAATAAGCAGTGTGCTTGTGCATACTTTATTCATAGTATACTGCAGTAAACTGTATGATGGAATCAAAACATATACTGTAAGCAATGAAGCCCCTCCCAAAAAAAGGATACACATGGGCCTTTCTGACACTCCAGTCTAAACGTTTCACAGTTAAAGAGGCACACACAAACACAGCTTAAGTTATTCTCCCCCTTTTTATACTGTGCCTACTCCAGAGGATGGCGTGTTTATTTTGTTGTATTGTCATTGCAAGTAAGTGAGCTCCCCAGATGAAAATCAACATGGGTGCTGGGGATGGGATGGGGAGGTAGCAGCATCCTTTTGTGTACAGGTTGATGGCGTTTGAGGAAAGCTGGGACAGAAAGCATCTGTTCGCCTAATGTTTTTGTCAACAGTTTAGAACTGCTGCTAGTTACAGATGGTGAGATCATATTTTGTGTTTCTTGCAGCATTATTGGAGAGGTCGGACCTTAACTCAGGATGCACCCAGACCTTTCTCCGCATTTACACACGGATGAATGCAATGCGCTGATCACACTGCTGAAACAATGTCACAAAGAGGTAAGGAATGTTTCCATCTGTTAGTATACACTGTTGGTCACAGAATAAATACAGTTATGAAAGTAGGGACTTTTGAACAGGTTGTTTCTTTGCAGAGATCATATAAAACTTACTTACAGATACAGTGGAAGTGTCCTCTCTTACTGTAGAGCACAGGGGGGTATTTCACGAAGCTGGCTAAGAAAATGCAGGTTTACAAAAATAAGCCTGGCTTCAATTAGCCAGGTTAGACAGCGTGGATAAATTCTGTTTCACAAAGCTAGATTGCAGCTCAAGAGTTTAAGCTATATTCAAGCCTGATGAAAGCCAGGTTTGGGAAGTTAAATGCGCGTTCATGGACTATTTAAACTGCCCGAGTCAGTGAATGTCAATTTAAACATTCGATCAGAGTAAATTGGCAAAATAACGTACGGTGTTGTTTACATCTGGGGAACAGGACCTCATTATGAAGTTTTATGAAGATTACAAGTATATAATTACAAAAAAAGGCAACGCCCCAGTAATTAATAAAGCGAGAGACGCAGCCTGGGAATCGATTACCGAGCGCATAAATGTGTACATTAGTCCTATTGCGCAATCAGCTTTGCATATCCTCAATTTAAAAAAAAGTATTTTAATAGTACTTTTTGTTGTGTAGCTATTTAGGAGCAATCACAGTGGGACAAAAAGGACCGGAATACAAATCTAAATGGTAAAACTAACAGTGTTAGTTGAAAAAACTAACAATGAAAAAAGTTATAGGCCTTCTGCATGTATCGACTAAAGGTTAGTGCATTGGCTGTTTGATTATGCTGACAGTGGGTGTATGAAAACCATTTGGCTACCTGTACATTGATGCTGCGGTATGATAAAATAACCTATTACATAGGGTACCTATAATTCTGTAAAAATGTTGCTTGGTGTGCAGTTTGCTATAAATGTTATAAAGACATTTAGGAGTGCCACTTGCCAAAAAGGTGCCAATTGCCAAAAAAACGCAACTTAATGCACAGTTTGTGTTAGACTAATTGACTGACTGCAGTGCATTTCATTTGTGACATCGGCCTCCAGAAAATTGCAAACCAAGATTATTCCTTCCCTGGAAAATCTGTAGCGTTCATAACTGCCTGCAGATCCAATCTCGGAAAACACCCTCCCTGCTCGAAAGCTCTTCTTACTATCTGTGCACCCTCATCTACAGGGTTATCAATGAACGGACATGCCATGATTGAAACAGAACCAGTCAAGACACATTCGTTTTTATACGGGTCCAATATTTCCATTAATGACCATCTATGTTGCGAATGTCTATGTCGTCGACTTGTAGGTACATCGACCCCTATGCCTAGTTTACGCCTCTAAAATATTACGGAATGGCTTTTTTGAGATATTCTACCAAAGTCAAAAACATTAATTTTAAATGGTTTAACAATATTATGATATAAAGGGATTAATTGTATAGCATAGCCTAACCTGCAAATAAAAACAAAGTAAAAATTTGAATTGTAAATGTTTTAATAATTATGACAACATAAAAAGGAATTACTTGACAAAAAAGGGTCTGAAACATGTTGCTTCTAAGCCAGTGGCGATGCCTAGTGACCATGCTGCCGGTGAAAATCACAAACTCTGTGTTTTAACTTTATTGGTAGACAATAGAGTGGATGGATCACTTTAAGGGTTGTTTCTCCTGACAAATTTTCCTATTGAACTCTATGGAAAAATAAGTCAGGAGAAGAAACCCTTCATGTTATCCATCCACATCTACTGTATTTCTGGTGTGATGACTTAAGGCTTGTTTGATACGTCAGACCCTTGATGCCTTAGAGCCATTTAGCCAACCATGTGTTTCCATACTGTTCCAGTGTAATTTACAGCTAAATCTAGTCCCAACCTCCAATTCCCATAGAGATCCATTCAAATGCAGAGACGTTATAGTATCGCTTGTAAGAGTACCAGAAAATAAGATATCAAGAGTCTTTTGATGTTGTTGGGTCACAGACATCAGGAAGTCATGGCATGCAAAGGATATGCAACCATATATTAAAAATTTAAAGGCACAGTCAACTTAGTGTCTGTAATCATCTGACCCACTGGAATTGTGATATAGTGAATTAAAAGTGAAATAATCTGTCTGTAAACAATTGTTGGAAAAATTACTTGTGTCATGCACTAACTGACTTGCCAACACTATAGTTTGCTAACATGAAATCTGTGGAGTGGTTAAAAATGAGTTTTAATGACTTCGACCTAAGTGTATGTAAACGTCCGACTTCAACTGTATCTACCCCCTATACTGATGTAAAGATAGTAATTCCCACTTGAAAATTATGCTAAAGTGAGTTTTATGAGCCAAAACTGTTGATTTGTTGTTAAATATATCATTATTTCGTTTTATTTAGAGCAGTGCACTATTCAGCCATTTGGATAGATTTGGAGACACTAATGGACAACAGGTTACACTGCTTATATTTTGCATATCATCCTCAGATTTTGCACACTTTTGGACATGGAGGTTATGATCCAATAGATTTACCTGTTTCACTCATGTAGCTCTCAGTATTTCGTTGCAAACTAAAGAATTTTTTTAAAATTATAACTCCAGGTGTGAGCATCACAGAAACCTGAAAAATGGCTTAAATGAAACAAGACAGTTGTACCATTTACAATACATTTTTTTTTTTCATAATTAAAATAAAGTGCCACAAATGCAAAGAAATCTTGGCAAAAATGCAATCAAATAGTTCTGTAGTTTGCAATGTAATACTGAGAGCTACATAAAACAGGTAAAACTATACATTCCCTGGATCACAGACTTTGTCTGGTGAGATGCAGAACTAATAAAGATCTATGTTGCAAAATGTAGGCAGTGTAGTGTCTCCAAATCTATCCAAATGGCTAAATTGTTCACTACTGTAAATAATAAAATAATCATATATTTAACTACAAATCAACTGTTTTGGCTCATAAAACTCACATCTGTATATTTTCAAGTGGGAATGACTATATTTTCATCAGTATAGGGGGATAGATATCTATGGGTCCAAAAACCTATCCCAAGCCTGTCATAAAATGAATAAAATATTTTATAAAGCATATACACATTTATACTCACTCCAAGGAAAATTTTACATTCATCTAGCACATATGCACAGTACATCTGAATGAGTATTTTCTATACCCTAAGTGACAAATATAGCCCATGGAGATGCTAATATGCCATAGTGTATATTACGTACAATAAGATTACAAGAAAATAATATTCCACCATCTGGAAAATGCTCCCAATTCTTCTAGCTTCAGGGCAAATCAAACATAAAATATGACTGAGCCACCACACTACAGTATGTGAAATGCACTCAAAATGTGAAAATAACAGTATCAAACATGGCACAACACTGTGCCGGAGTGGAAAAACAAATGTATTTTTGAAATATCACAAGCAGTAATACATCTCAAGGAGGAAAATGTCCCTTATGCATATCCTTCAATGCTATGTTATCTATGGTATCTTGGTAACTATATCACTTCTGACCCACTCCCAAAATCCATGTAAGCAGGCGAGGATTTTCTCATACTGACGAGTTTGTAAATTTATAAAAACTTGCAAAAATAACAGGAAACAACTATTACTCCTCGGTGAGCAAATGTACATTCTAAGTTGTTTGTGTAAAACTAAACTAATAAAACTAGAAATGCTGTTATGCTCGGCTGTAATTGTTCAAAGAATCCAATAAGACATTGCAAACACTGTTGCTAAGGTTTTAATGTCCTATATTGGATAAAAGTCATCAATTAAATCAGAATGAACAGGAATGAATGAGACAGGTTTGCAGAGCGTAGGTGGTATTACGCTTTGACGTGTAATAGTGTAATAGCGTTATAAAGCGCTGTCTATTTCTCAAACGGATTGTCCCAGACAATAAATGACCACTGACGCTGATCTCTATGCGTAAATCCAATGGTAGGATTGGATATTTATTTCATATTTAGTAGCAGATATTGATAGTAGGACGATGTGGTATATAATTACACAAGAATATGACATGTTTATTTTGCATTTGAGTGAGCAGGGCTTTTCAGGGCATACAATCAGGCTATTGTTGGCTTTATCTTGTTGCTATGACGGAATACAAATTTTTGGTGGTAAAAAGTTTTTTTTTTTAATGAACTCACACATAGACGCTATTGTCCACTGTCATGCATGGGTAGGTATATAGTTGTAGGCGAGACTGGGTTGGGGGTTGCTTGTTAAATGGACTAGCTACGCAACACTCAGAAACTCCGTATTCGGCAGAATTGTCACGAATCCTGTACTAATAAAGATAAAACATGGAGTTTGTTTCCACTCATAGTTTGGTTGCAGGGAAAATGACTATCTGAGTTGAGCAAAATCTTGGTGCCGGCACCATGGCCACTAGGGGTTCTGCATGAAGGGGTTAATTGGCAGCTGCTTGAAAGGAAACCACAAAAACCCATAGACACAGTAGCGCCCTGGTAATTTAGTTTGACACCCCAGCTGTAGAGGTTTAAGTACCAAATGGGAATATGAAGCATCTAATTGCATTAGATAGCACATTTCCTGTTGACATCATTGATACATTTGAGTCATATCTTATGGAATTTGAATCGGCTAAAAATGAGTATACTCCATCAAGCAACAACATTATGTGGATATAAACATTTTAACATATGGATGTATAGTCAGTTTCAGGTATTTCTTGAGTAACCTGCTTTACTATGAATGATTTTAGACTGGGGACACTAATTCTTCAACTGTACAGTGTTATCCAGCATTCTTTTTAATTGAGGGTGCCAATAATTCTGGAGGGCACTGTATCTGTGTTGGCAAACTGAGACTTTCACATTTGGAAGTTGCTGCTGCTATGTGTGGTGTGTAAAGAGCATTTATGTTTTAAAGAGCAAGTACACCCACTGTCTCAGCCGGTCTCCGCCTACTACACAATTTTGAAAAATACTTTGTGGAGTGAGCGAGGGAGTGGGGTGGGGGCGGAAGAGCTGTGTCCATCGCCATTTGAATAAATTAACGAACATTGTAGGCTACAAATGATTTTGTAACTCGGATCAAACTCAAACTAGATGTTGCACATCAAATATGAATCAAGATTCAGCAACTGCATGGCCTATTTCTCACCTCAAATATTTTCAGAAACATATTTTAGTGGACTATTTAGGTGGAATAAGAGAGTTTATGAACAGGACGGCACGTTGTTCCAGTTTAAAAACGTGGAGCCGAAACGAAAGTAACGTAGTGGGTCTAACCAATCAGGTGCCGGCTGTTTCCGTTGTGGGCGACAACAATTATCCATATGACGTAGCGGTACCTCCAAAGAGGTACTCTGACGTCACGATTGGGGCGGGGGGGTGTGTGGGGAGCAGAAAGGAAATTTCAACCGTTAGGGGCAGCACAAAGACACTTTTCTACCAGTTTCTTATGATATACAATATTATTTCAGAATTGTTGAAATAACGGAATGGATTAAAAAGTTTCATTATAAGGTAGGCATACAAACACGTTTGCAGCGGAAAAAAAGTAATCTAGACTGAGTGTACTTACCCTTTAAGGAGTTTTGTGACATCTCTGTCATTCATTGTTATCTTCCATTCATATTCACAGCACAACTTCCTCAGGTTCTTTGGGACTTGTAATGATATTGACCGAGCCATGCGGCAGTGCCTGAAGAAAGAGGTGAGGAGAGTGGAGCAGCTTTCTGGAATGTTTAGGGCCTGTTTATGGTGTGTCTTGCTGAACTCTGATGAAATATCTTGGGAATGTCTAGCCCACAGTATGTGGGTCCCCGGCAGATCATTTAATTGGGGATGAGAGTTCTGTAGATACATGGATTTTGATGTTTCAGCACTCACCAGCATCAATTATGTGATTATGGATAAGTGACCACACCATAAATCAAAAGCCTATTTGTGTGATTGACAGCCCAACAAAATATAAGGGTTACTTATTAATCGGTGTGCATGGAGTTTGACATGTTGAATGCATACGAGTGGAAATAAATGCAGCAGCCAAGAAAATGGGTAAAGGGAATCCTCATTGGTCTCATTTTCATCATCAGTTGTGTAATCTTTTTCCCGTGCTCAGAATATGGAAACAAAGAATATGGAAGAGCATATAAACTGTGCCCATTAACAATCCATTAAAAAAATTATTGGAATTTGGAATGCCCAATTGTATAGGCTATATCTGTGTTCATGCTGTGATCTCCACTGCCGATGTGGGAGTGCAGACAACTTACTTCAGAGGAGAGTGCGGTTTATGTCACTAGCTATCTTTTAACACTGCAGCCTACAAGCCAAGGTGCTACCACTAATTATGCCTTGCCCTTTGGGGCTATCTATGGCATTGCACGGCTGGGATTTTCTTCCGGACCGCGGGGGCCATCCATGCACTGGAATAGTGCATTACCAGGATGAGACAGCCAGCAGCCCTCCAATGGCACTTTTAAAAAGAGTAGCAATATTAACCCTGGAGTCCTGGTAAAATTCCCACAAAAACTGGCACCTACAATTGGCCATCTGGTCATCCCCCTACATCTGTCCCTTGCATTTCCTACCAACCATGGTAGGTCATCACTGGAAATGAGAATTGAAGTCTTAGTTGTCCTATTGGCAAATAAAGGGGAAAAAAATATATTATGGTTCTCCGAATTGCTCTACGTGCTGTTGAATAAAGTGACTGTGCTGTTCAGTGGGATGAATGTAACCTGTCTGCTCTGCAGTACCAGGTGAAAAGGCAGCGGAGCTGGGATCATGCGCAGGAGATGAGGCAGAGGCTAAAAGAGGGCCCTAAGGATGGGAAGGATAAGGACTGAGCCACCTTCAGAACAACAGGACTGCAAAGCACCAGGGGGTGCTCACGGGCACTCACAGAAAAGCTTTCCTGTATTTTCAATGTTTCTTTTGATTTGAGGATACGATCAGTAAAATATGAAAGATATGAAAGAATTAAGTTTTGAAGACTTGACTGAACTGGAACTCTTTACTAGTACTCTTCTGAGTTTTCACCATGCAGTGGGCCATGTGGTGGTCTGACAGATCACAGTTTGAATGCACCAGGCACCTTTCCTGCTTTCGTCGTGTATTTAGGGAAGACATAATTAAAATCACATCTTCATATGGCGTGAATGAAAAAAATGAAATAAAATTAAGAATACTATCTACACAGCCTTCTTGAATTTAATCAGGAATAAGTGATAAACATGAACATGCAACATCCGGTCTTCAATTTACCTTATTTTGGAGGAAAATTGCTCTGATATTCAATGTAAGGTTTCTAAAAAGGAAATATCTTGCAACAGAGTGGGGATGTTGCAGCTATACTGTAGTGCAGTATGGTCTGTAGTATTGGAAAGTTACCGGCAAAAAAATGAAAGCGCTTAAGCTGCAGTACGCATAGCAGTAATCAGCGAGAATAACTGCCAATTCCAAACAGGAATAGAAAGGGGACCATCTAGTCAAGATTTCATTTGTATGTGGTTTGTCTTGTTGAGTGCTAATCTTCCTGGAAAATACATTAAAAAAAACAAAACAAGATTTAAAGGGGGCAGTTCACCCAAAAATAAAATTTTGAAACATACCTGGAGTACTATCAAAACTAGTGAGTTCTCAGTGAAACTACCTGGATAGATAGCACTCCGGGTATGTAGAAACGTATCAAAATAAAATTTTGAATGAACTGCCCCTTTAAAAAGGGCTATGTTTGTATTGCATAACAAAACTCAAATGAAGAATGATTGAATTATTCCTGCTGAGCAGCAAGTTGAATAAATCCAGAATCTTCTGTGTCTTCCATCGTCTGTAATGAGCAACAAAATGAAGTTGCGATTTCACGCTGGGCTTGTTCTTATTGACTGCTGCTATGCAGATGGCATGTCTCTACTGCTAATTCCCTTGTGGTACAATCTTTTCTTGCTTGGTACACAGCCTGCCTCAAAGTCCTCAAAATCAGGAACTTTTTTGCCTTCAGTAAGAATTTGGGTGCACATTGGAATCTTTATATTACAACAACCTTGAGTGCTAAGAAAGGCATAACTCAAAAGACAAGTTTCAAAGTGGTGTCGTATTGTAATGCTTCTACTTTTATATTCCATGTTGAGTTAAGGTTATTGTCCTGAAATACTGTCCAGAAGGGATGGCATTATACAACATACAAAAGAAGTGCCAAGTACTGGCCAAGTACAGGAATACAGGACACCAGAAATATCCCAAAAACATGCACAATTTTGGAAATGCAACAAGGTACTTAACAAGGCACAGAAATGCTTCCAAATCAAGAACTTCCATTAGTTTGTTCTGGAGGCCAAAGTATGTCACATTTAAAATGTGTTAATTCTTCCAAAACACTGTGCCCAACAGTGCTTAAGGTGCAGATGTACAGGACAAATAGTTGAAATCCATATGCACAAAATTTATGAAATATAGAAAAGAAACAATCACAAAAAATGTCGACCTTTAAAGTCGGCAGTGACTTTAGTCATAACTTCTAAAATGTTTTAAAACTCACAACAGTTTAAATACCGTGGTGTTTCATTGTTTAGTTGGAAATAACTTGCAGTACCAGAGACTCCTCGTAATGAACAAAGATGACAATGGTCTGCTGTCCAACAGTGTGACTTACTCTGACCAATCAGAATTGGGAAATCATTCAGTGACACTCCCGAGTTTTACCTACGAGTGCCCTGCTCATGAAACACATGGGCCGTGACCGAATACGATCCCTAAACCCTTTTGAGGGCGCATATTTGAGTCCCCTTTTGAGTGGGGGACTTTTTCTCACAAATGGGAGCACTTCAAATACCAGGATGAACCTCTTATTTCCGGGGTTTTGTTGAGGGAATTCAGGAGCACACATCTGCAGAACTGCACTCATCCGACAATTTCTGTAAGTAACCCGGAAGTAAAAACGTTAAAAGACTTTTTTTTAGTCTATATAGAGTTTATATGCGTATCTATGGTACAAGAGCGGGTCATATTACAAACTACTCTTTATTTTTGTTAATTCTATCTTCATTCATAATCTACACTTTGTAACCATCGTCATATGTAAACTGATTGCTATTTTCAATAAAAAAAATGTAAATATATTACAAACTACTTCCTCACTAGTTTGGAAAGAGTTTTGCGGGATTTCTTTCGCACACTGCTTGCAAACTGAGTGGACAAGTGACAGGGAACATGGGTCGTATTCGGTCACGGCCACAGTCTCAGTCTGCATATCATAAAGTTGAAACCATGATCCCAATTCCAATGGCATTTGAAACAAAAGGAGTCTACCATTTCCTGAAGTTAAACTGAAATCTACATGCCATAAGCCTAAAACATAACATTACCTTGTGTGCTTGTTTTACAATAAATTCCAGGGAAGGTTTTCGTTGGATGAAATTATAATTTATAAATTATAATTTAATTGAAATGTTTGTATTTTAACAATATTTATTTCTGTAAATGTAGGCAGTTATGCACTGGCCATGGATATATGCAGAGGCTTAAGCCGAACATGCTTTACACAATAGTTAAAAAAGACAAGAAATGTATTACAGATAGGCATTTGTAAGTCATATTTTTATTCTACGAAAATAAGAAATAAAAGCTATTTATTTTTGTCACTGGGTCTCTACTGATATATGCACAAAACAAAAAAAGTATGTTGAACAAGAGGTGACTTTTCAAAGTAAAGCTCCAGAAAGGAGCCAAAGGAGTCATGAGTCATGACTGTGCCTGACTTACACACATTAACACACAGACAGTAGTTTAAACCTTAGGAATCAGTGGGGGGGGTGAGAAAAAAAAGGCAAAATTGTTGAATCAATTTCATAGTTTATTCAAAGCAGCTTTCCCTCTCCACTATATATAAATACTGCATCTTATTGACACATGAAAAGTACGACTTCTAAGGCACCAAGAAATGTGTTCCGAAATCAGACACAGGAGCATAGACGGCACACGACTTACAAACTCAAGATCAGAGGAGCTTTAGCATAGTTGGGAAATAAGGGTAGTAGATTTTACTTAACAGCACAGCCAAATCTGCCAAATAGGGTCAGCATGCAAGAAATTGGCACCCTTGATAAAGATGTTATATGGTAAGCTAAAAAAAAAGGAACGTGATATTCTTTCATATCAACTACTTAAAAAAGAAATTCTATTTCGCAAAACAATTAGAATTTTATATTATTTGTCAAAATGTTTGGCACCCCTCCCCTGCACCTTCCGTTTGCAAGAATAACACTACTGAGTTGTCCTTTACAGAGTTCAATGTGATTGGTGAACATATTGGGGAGGGATACAGAACCAAGATCCTTTAGACCGTTTGATCTGTGCTTGTGGGCTGCCCTCTTCGATTCAAACTAGAAACTTACAACTGGGTTCAAGTCTGGAGATTGAAATGGCCATTACAGTAATTTTGTGGTCAGTTTTCCTGGGTGAATTTGAGGTATGTTTATGTCTAGTGGAAAGATCCATGTGTGGCCAAGTTTGAGCTTTTTTGCATTTAACATATACAGTTAAATGCAAAAGTATTGAAAAGTATTTTGAAATAAAACAATAAATATGTTTGTGCAGACTGTCAGACTGTTACCTTTAATTTTAGTGTATTTACATCCATATCGGGTGATCTGTGTAGGAATTACAGCTCTTTGCATCATTAGTTCATGCACAAGAAGGCTAAAAAAAAGTTATATTATTAGCAATGCTAGAAATAGTTAAACAAAACCTAATTGTCCCATTAAAAGCACAGTCACATTCATATTTCACTTTTTTAAAGCACACCTGAGTCTTAAGGAACTATTATGTGGTCATTCTCACCTTCCTGTTTCACTGGGGTATAAATATGAGGTGACACACAAGCCAAAACCCTGGCTGTCTCTGAGGCCTGGGCTGTGTCCGAATCAGAGCTCTATCTACTGCGCCTCTCCTGCGAAGAGTGCACTGGCAGAAGTGTGCTGTTTAATGTGCACTGTTTAGCAGGACGTGAAAAATATCCACTATACTATTTCCAAACCGTACTGTGGAAGTGTCGTAAGCAGGTCATAAGACGTCCCACCAGTGTTGCCATGTCTGAATCAGCACACTTGCCTACTATTGAGCATGCCAGTTGAATATACTTTTTTAAAAAGCTGTTAAGTATGCGTATATTTCTGAAAATTGTATGCGTATGCGTATATTTCTGAAAATTGAGTTCTTAATATTCCTGGATGATATACTTATTTCCGGGTTTTCACTGATAATAGTGTGGAGGATATTTTTTCGCATACTGCATGTCAATACACAGTATGCAGTAAGCAGTGTACAGTATGTTAGTACACAGTAAATGGGACACAGTAAATAGGGTTCTGATTCGGCCACAGCCTGAGTGAGCCTACACTTATTAGTTCAAGTATCAGAGTACGCCCAATTCACATTATCAACTTGTGACAGCGACAAAGCGACAAGGGGAGTTTCTAAATTGCTGTGTCCGAATCAGCACCCTTCCACACTATTGAGTAGGCTTTTTGAGTAGACGGCAAGGGAAATTAGTTAAGTAGGTGAAATCTTCCCAAAATGTTGTATACTTAAAAGCCCCATATGATATACTTACTTCTGGGGTTTCGCTGAATATATTTTGGAGACTTTTCAAGAAGTACGCAAACATTTTGGTTGCATAAATAACACGCATCTTCATTTAAAAAAAATGAGGCACAGCTTCGCTGATGTTTTCCTTCAATAACAACAAAAACACGTAATACGTTAGGATACATGGCATCATGGACTCTATTAAATACCAGGAGATTTTAAGACCAAAATCTGTGTACCTCTGCCAGAACACTAAAAGTGGGTTGTGGTTGGATCTTCCTAAAACATACCTAAACGTCTACACTAAGATGGTTCACTGACCACAGAATCAAGGTTTTGCAATGGCCATCGCAGTCTCCTGACCTGAACTCCATTGAAAATCTGTGGTGTGAACTGAAGAGAAGAGTCCACAACCAAGGACCAAGAACCCTGAAGGATCTGGAGAGATTCTGTATGGAGGAATGGTCTCAAATCCCTTCCTAAGCGTTCTCCTCAAACCTTATCAAACATTACAAGACTCAGTGCTGTTATCTTGGAAAAGGGAGGGTGCACAACTTACTAAATACAGGGATGCCAATAATTGTGACGCATCTTCTTCAAAATAAACATTATTTAGCATTAAAGATTTGTTTTTCCTCTGATTAATAGTATCACAATGAAACTATATTTTCTCTTTCTGAACATAGAAGACACTTGATAAACAAACTGAATTTAATCCTGCACTTTTTCCTCATATTAATTGAGGTTGCCAATAATTCTGGTGGGCACTGTATCAACATTAACACAATATCAATGGGGTTAGTATACAGTAGTAGCCTATACAAAAAGTGACTTGTTTGAGTAATGGATTTTTTGCAATGCTAGTCAAAAGGGGTTTATTTTAACAAAATCAAGTGGCAATTGTCTGGCCAAGCTCATTAAATATAAAAACAAACAAAAGAATTCGATTTTTGGAAAGAGAATATGTATGGCACTGTAAGCTCCTCAGGAATAATTGGACATTAATTTTGAATTAAATAAATATATTGTGCAAGGTTTCAAACATTGCTCACTATGGCAATACAAAAAGCCATACCCTGAAAATATGATTTTACAGGCAACCCATTTATCTACAACAGAATATATACAAGCATAATTACACACGTAATAGCAAACTTTGTTTATATATGCACACAATTGCAAAGTTGCAGATTTCTTCTAAATTATACAAACATTGTTCACAAACCTACAACATTGGTGGTTAATGTATTACCCAATATAGATAGATACCCATACAAAACATATATTTGCTGAACCCATCCTCACATGCAATTCCACTCCTACTGCACAAGTACTTCAACAATACATACTGCCTAACTGACAAAAAGTGCAAGAAGTGAAACAATACTTTGGGAAAAAGAAAACAAACCAAAAAATTAACTACGAACGTATGAAAATAATTTTTCATTTAAAATAATATTAAACATTTTATACAATAAGTTAAGTATTTTCAATTAAATAAATGTAACGAAAGAATACCTTACCCGGACCACTTCGTTAGGACTAGCCCGAGATAAGGAGGACTGGAGCACACAGAGCTCAGAGCAAAAAATTATTTAATGAGACTGAAGTTTCGACGTCAACGACGTCTTCTTCAGAGTCAAAAGGAAATGCAGACAACGCACCGGGAGGTATATAAATACCCTCCCATCAATTACACATAGTAAGGTGCGCATGTGTGGGACTAATAGATCTCGTCGTTGATTCCACATACATAATATTATATTCTTTAACAGTGTAGAGAGAAGACCGACAAATGTCATAGGTGAATAAACTGAATAATATCCTATTATGAGCATGGCATAATCAATATATAATGAAAATCAAATAGCCTATACACAAATCACAAAAAACATGAAAGATTCAGAGACTCATTTAACCCATTGGGTTCCACACTATTAAGTGTATGTATCCAGTACGCCTCTCTGCGGAGCAATTGCTTAATAATATCTCCGCCTCTGGATGACAAAGTGACTCTCTCAATACCCCAAAATTTTAGAGAAGAGACAGAACCATGATTGGCTTCAGCGTAGTGTCGCGCAATTGCATAGTCCATATTCTTGGAGCGGATTGCGGTCTTATGTTCAGCAATTCTAAGTTTGAGGGCTCTCTTAGTCTGACCGATGTAGATTTTGAAGCATATACATTTCAACATGTATATTACATGGGTGGTGTTGCAATTAATGAAAGTGGTTATTTTGAATTCCTTGCCCGAACGTGAATGACGGAAAACTTTAATGTCATTAGAATTAGAGCAATGGACACAATGTCCACAGTGATAGAACCCTCTAGGGGGCATAGGAACCATGCTATGGACCACCTTATCTTTTAAGTTATGTGGCCTTCTAAAGCACACTCGCGGAGGTTCAGAGGTAAACTTATTCAAAAGAGGGTCACTCTGGAGAATGGGCCAGTGTTTATGGACAATGTTTACGGACAAAGATTACCCCCTTTTTACATTAAATAAAAGTAATGTTTGTGCCTTGAAGACAAATCAAAAATTAGAAAAAAAATGAAATCGACTTTCTGGGTTTTTCCGTGCTTTCCAGGACTAAGATTACACTAGAAAAACGAAAAAAGGTCTGATGTTTACAAAAGGAAGAAACAACTTTCTACAGGATTTAAGGTGGCTTTAATAAGTTCAATAAAGGCAAATTAAAGTCAGATGCTCAATTTAGAAACTTATTTTGAAAAACCACAACAGACTGATTGAACTTCAATATTTAATTGGAAATTCAGCAGTGCTGCACTCTGCTGCTGGTACTCACGGCTGTACTCATTAAGCCACAAATTACTTAATACACCACTAACGTGTGTTATTAAGTCCCTGCAGAACACTAAGCATGTGCAGTACCATTCCATCAGTGTCCATGCCCCCTGCAATACAACAGACCAAACCCCCTTCAAATCTCTGTACAGATGCATTGCTAAAAAAGTAACATGATTTATTTGGTTATAAAGATCTTTAGCCATAGTATTTTTATATTATGCACTATACATGTATACTGCTTAACTGTAAAATAATCAGATTCTGTTTTGCAGCGTGCCCCACAATGGATTTAACCTTGTAGTCGTTTGGTTACAGACTCTGTCCATAGCCACTGCACTGCATTGTTTTCTTGATTGAATTCAAATATATCCTGTTGGCTCACAAGTGTGTTAACCCTTCATACCCTCTCTGTATGATCTGGGATCAACTATAATTATTGTGAGGATTTTAGAAAAATAAGCTAATCAAATAAATAATATAATAAATATAGGGATTGAAATTTGACAGTTCAACATAATAATACTAGTTATAATAACATTAAAATAGGGACGACTTAAGAGAAAAACGGCTACTTGCCAATGTTAAATTACTTCAACTCTCAAGGGGGACCAGAACACAAAGGATCTCATTAAGTTGGAGTTCACAAACTTTCAAATGACAAATATAGTCAGAATTATATAACTCAGCAAACTTTTAAGCCTGTGCATTCATGCTTTCATTTTCCATCTGTCTGCAGTTTCAGAGCACATAGGCATGCAGATTCCACAAAACTAATGTCTATGTCCTTCCAGTAATTCTAGTTCTCTCTCTTCTATATTGCCCACTCTTTCTAGAACCCATGCCTGTGCCACTGATAATTCTTGAAAACTTCCACATTAAATCTACCTGTTCCTCGATACTGTCACCTTGTCAAAGACCCTGTGCATGATCAAATGAAAATTAAATAAAGCTTTCCTCATCAGGAAATTCTGCCCACTGCAGGACATCATATGAAACTTGCTCATTATTTGCTTTTAATAAAAACTAATTTGAAAAAGTCCTGGATTTAAAGGACACAGCAAGGAGATTGTGACATCTCACTACCGGAAGACTACCCTACCATACATTGCCATTTTTCAGAAATGATACAATGTGATAATTACCGTGTCTAGCCCTGAAACACCTCATGCTATCCCTTTGGCTTTCTGGTATATGGTTTGCACCTCGTTTGCACCAGCAACTTCACTTGATTAGCACATAACACAGGGCATATATTTAAGTTAATGTGTTTGATCTGCATATTATGTGTAGTAGATATGTTCCCCTTTATGGCATGGTAAATCAGTTCCTAGCCTGACACACTCAATGGCAGACTGATTTCTTATGCCTTTTTTAGTTTTATATTTTTCCAAAAATATATTGCTATTCAAGCTGATTTTGATTTACTTGAAGACAATATCTTTATTAATAATATCTTTATCTTTATATTATTTTCTTTCTTTACAAATACCCTCAAATACAACAAACCACCAAATACCTCTATACCAGCCATTGTGGGGGGCTGCAGGTCATCAACGTCTCTAAATATGTAAAAGTGTCCTTCTTTACACACAAAAACTGTCCAGGCCAATCAAAACCATACACTAAAACTGAAACAATGTCAGGAAACCCCAGAAATTGAATGACACTTTTAAATCAGTTAATTTAAGTTGGCTATGACTGACTTTAAATATTTGAATATAACTCACCAATGTTACAGGAACTTGCCTTAACTAATTTATGCTCTTCTACCAAATGGAAGTCAGATCAGGTCTGGGACTACCCATTTGGTCTTTCCAAACCCTATGATAAAGGACTGATTGACATTACTACAGTGAGGTGAGCACATAATTCTTAAACGCCACACATTTAATCGTTCCATACTAAAAATGCACACTGCATATATGACTGTTAATTATCAAAATACACACAACATATTATACCTTTACACAACAAATTTACTAACTGCATATCCAACAGTTACATATGGAACACATACACCTCATTCAGTGTGAATGGCTCATCTCAAAAACTCACCATTAATCTACATATTCACAAACGCTCCCTCAAATATTTGCACAGGCGTGCCTCACACACACGCGCACGCACATACATACATACATGCTCTCTCACACATTCACACACCCACACTTAGGATGAGAGGATTATGTACACACATGCAAACAGGTGCTGGATAATGAAGAATAAATGCAGTGGAAAAAAACCCTGCAAACAAGACTACGTTTCACCATTTACTTGTAGACAGACAACGATCTTTGTCAGGTCAATACAGTGCACTTCCTCTTCCTTATATGAATGTTACATCGTGACACATAATTAATGTTGGCACACAACTTTTCTTATCTTATACTCAATATACATGTACACATTGACTCAATACAAATGACACTGAAAAATACATCTTACAATAGGCAACATTTTCAGACCAGAAAGTTATATCATCTGATTGTTTATAATACACTTGAATATACTTTTCTAGTCTGAAAATGTTGCCTATTATAAAATCTTCACTGTCATTTTTATTGTGTCAATGTGGGCCAACATTAAGTGTCACATTATGTAACATTCATAAACGGATGAGGAAGTGCACAGTATTGACCTGACGAAGATCCAGTTTGGATCGAAACGTTCTCCGTCTACCAGTAAATGGTGAAACACAGCCTTGTATATGGGATTTTTATTCACCAAATAATATCCCTTACACCAAGCCTACCTTTTGACTTGGAATAAGCCAGACCTTGCTCTTAGAAGGGTTAAGAACCTGTGTATCAAGATTACAGATAATATTAAGCAGTTGGCAGTTCTGTCTTCGAAAAGGTCACAGCCTCTATATTCAGGCAGTTGGTGCTGCAGTTCCCAGCATGCAGCAGCTGGGAATGAGTTAAAAGTCTGGACGAGCCCTTAAGTGAATAGTTGAAAGAGACAATAGAACATCTATGGGAGACAAACTTTTGAGGAATTTGTAGTCATTTCTATTGTAAGGTGCACTCTAATGCAAATTTGAATGCAGCCAACGGATGGCAGAATTTTTGACCCTTGTTCACTTCAAAGGATAGCTGGGTCCCCACCATACCCTGTTTATTTTATTTTATTTTATTTTATTATTTTTAAGTCCCTACTTCACCCGTACGACTACTATCACCCCATAACTGGCAAGTGCCTACATCATAGATAATCCAAAAAAAAAATCATCCCAATGTTTCTGAACAAGTCTCAAGCATATGTCAGCTCTGTTGCACAACAGAGAGGAGGAATGTGTTTCTGAGTAAAGATATATATGTGTATATTAAGATATATATGGTAATATATAGAGATTCAAGCTGGTCTCTGTGACCAATAAATGAAAGATGCCTTGAATAATGAACAAACATTAATGACTCCTGATAATTCTTGAAAACATAATAATGAAAAACAAACAAAAAACTACATTTTTAGGTTTGTGGAATGCAATGAAAGGGCACCACCGGGTTGGAAATGTCAGTGGGTTCAGTAATGATATGAGCTCTAGCGTCAGTCCTTGGAGGTGGAGCATCTGTTACCCTGAACATCCAGTCATGAACTCCCATCTTCCATTTCCTGTACATCCTGTTCCTGCCACAAGAGGGAGACACATTCTCCGAGGCAGGTGATCGGGTGACGCCTTTCAATATTGCCAGGGTAATTCACACAAGTGGGAGGGCATGTTCAGATTTTTTAGAATGTGTTCTGCAGGTTGCTGAAGCTTCCTGACGGGCTGTAGAGGTATGACCCTGCTGTTTTGGTTAAAAGAAGAATTCAGACATCATAGACCTTTTCCTGTAGGTAGGTGAAAAGAGACTCCAGGAATTTGGTTGAGCTCCACATCTGTTTCAGCATCTGACACTCCCTCTCATTCACCTCCTCCAGCACAGACCTCAAGAAGCTGCGAACCAGGAATTTGGACTCCTCCAGAACCTTCAGGATCCAGAAATATACCAGTGTAGGAGAGTGTGAGACAAAATAAATCTTTTTAAGTAACAAATTGTAATTATTTATTATTTATTTGATTTATTTAGCAATATTATGTACTGACTGACACATGATCTTATTCTTGCTTTGTTCATGGCACAAGCTAAAGGGATGTCTGAATTGAGAAGCAGAACAATAGCATGCCTGAAGAGAAATTATAGCTTACACCCTGCCACAGCTTTTCATTATCGCATTTCCAATTACATATTCTCTAAAGCTTAAAGTGAAGCTGTACTAACAACAATTTCAGCTTAATTTAATGAAAAACCTCTAGAATAAAAAGATGTGGTCTAATATCCTTGGGGGATGTCGTTATGTGGTGCTTAGTATGGCCAGCATTGAGTTATCACTACTCTAGCTTTAAAATAAACTTCTTTTTTTTTTCACTGGTGTAAGATGGCCAGAAATTTATCCGAATAATTCAACTGTTGACAGTCTTTATTTTGATGAAATTGTCCTGATAGAAAAGTCACCATCCAATACTTAACCAGCACAAGTTCTGGTCAGAGGTTGTCTTACCACAGCACTGCAGTTAGCCATTTCCTTCACTCGTAGCATTACTTCCTGACTGAAGGTGGTTGGCCAGAAGACCTGGGACACTAATCCCCGACTGCAGGCCTCCTGGGCGGTCAGTTTCCTCCCACAGAGCAGCATCTCATTCGCCTGTCACAGAGAACAGTGCAAGTGAAGCTGGTGGATCTTTTACTTAAAACTGAACAGAAATTGCGAAACTATTCAGCATCACATTCATGTCTATGTTGGTTGTCCACATGAAGAAAAGCAACATATTTTAAATCAATGAGCAGGGCTTTTTGCTATGAGGCAGGATATAGGGCTCTATTTTCTGGCAAACTGCAAATAGATGCAGACATTGACGTGGCGCATGGGGCACTGGGAGTGACTAGGGTATTTTGTTATTTTTTGCGACCGAAGGCGAGGAGAGCACAGCTCACAGGGGGGTCATGATCATGCATGCATTTCTTGGGAAAGCCCTGAGATTAGCAACTTGACAATGTCGACATACGCTGCGCTGCAATTTTTGCCATAAACCCGGTTTGAGCTGGCGGGCAGTGCAGGCGTGAATCGCAGGCTAATCTGACTGCAAAATTGCAATCAGGTTCAACAAACTTGTACTGCAATCCTGAAATCTGGACTGACACACCCCACACAGCAGCTCTCCTCCCATGTCGGCACACTATGATTCACCAAATTAACAAATGGGCGCATGAAAATCCATGAGGAAATTTGCCACTTTGCCAGTGCGACGACTTGCCACACGCCATGTGCCGGCCGGAAAATAGAGCTCATACAGTCCTTGCTGCCCACCCTCCATAGTTCAGCAAGTTAAATTTCCCAACAATCATTCACTGCGTCACTTGCACCTGTCAGACTGAGCTGTCTTTCAAATTCTAAATGGCGCTTGTCAATGGAAAGCATTTTGCGTGAGCATTTTTGCATGAGCAAATTCTCATGCAATTCTTAAACAAGACTAGGCAAGTCTAACTACAACCCTGTGCAACATTGCTGCAATATTGCTCTACAATGTTGTAGCCACATTCAAACAATCTCAATAAAACACTTTCCAAGAGACTTTGCTACAACATTGCTACGGCGTTGCTACAACGTTGCTTAGCAACATTGCTGCAATGTTGGCCTGTAACCTTCCTGCAATGTTTCTGGTATTTAGCCGTTTTTCATTTTAGTAGCATTTTATTCTCATCTTAGTAGCATTTTATTTTATGTGTTTCTATTTAAGTTTAAATGAATATTAAGACACCACAACATTGTCAGCAATCCTGATTGCCTCCAATTATTTCTCAAATAGGATTCTGAACCATTTAAACATTCAAAAGACACCAAGGAGGTCAGCTTTAATGACTCTTGTTTTTCATTCCACATATAAGGTGCTGAAACAGTCCTAAAACATGGTATATCCAATGAGATCTAACCCTGAGATCTAGTAGAATAATTTGTTTTAATTGAAAGAAGCTTGGTTAAATAGAGAGGGAGTTTTGTAAGTAAAGTTTTATAAACAAATAAAATACCATGCTGTTTCCTCTGCAGGTCTAGTGGGAAGCAACCCACTGAGCGGTAGGTACAGGTCACAATGATGAGTTCTAAAGTAACCCATCACCCGTGATAAACCGTAGCGCGCTATGATATATGGCATCCAGAGATGGGGCATGCATATATAGAATGTCACCATAACCTAACACTGGCAATATTGCAGCCTGCACATTCTTTTTCCAACTATCCATAGACAGGCAAGACTTATTCCTAAAAAGGAAGCCAAGTTTAGGTTTAAGTTTTTTTTGTCAAAGGTTTTATAAATGATCTGAAAGAAAGATCACAATCCAACCAAATACCTAGATACTTTTGTTTGACACGCTCAACCTCAATATTATTCAATGTAAACATATGGCTTTCTGTTGTCTTCAAGTGTTTGTCATTATCTAGGTAGCTAAACTTATGTAATTTACGTACGTAAACTTACGTCGGTGTTACGACCCGAAACCCACCCGTGTTACAATAACCGAGTGGTTAAAATGGTCGAACAAGAAAATGCTTTATACACAAATAAGCCTGTAAGAAATGCACACAGTCAATTAAAACCAAAATGGATTTTATTAACTAGCAGGAACTCAGCAGCAACAGTGGTAATAACACTAGAAGCTCAAGCTAACTCACCTGAACTTTATGCCTTTAAAAAAAGCTAATCTAGCTCACCCGAAAAGGAGAAGGTGCACAAGAGCAAAATAAAGTCTTCCGCAGGCTCGCTATGCGTCTCTGGTCTACTCCTTTTGATTAAAAGGCGACACTATAAAAAGGTGAGAGCTTCCTCCCAAATGGACATAAAACGCCTAGCTGCAGATGGCGCCGAGTCCCATAAAACATGGTCAGTTTCCCTTTTATTAGCCTATACTGGCCATAGATATTACTTCAAAATAAATAGTGCGTTTGGCTGTTTCTTTGAAAGACAGTATAGGCTAGGCATAATGACCTCTGCCATAGCAACAAGTCTTAACACAGAACCGCATTATTTTAGCAATGTAGCTACTATTAAGACGAAGACCACACAATGAGATCGAGATTATAGCTACAGATTATTAAACAGTGAGACAACGGCTGGCGGTTTTGAACTGGGAAGCGTCGGAACCACTAACCGACCGCCCCGAATTGAGAACGACACAATGTTCTCCACGTGAGAACAAGACAATGCTCTCAACAAAACCAAAACCCCTTTTAAGTTGCCTCCAATGTCCTGTCTCTGGACCTCCTCTCAGTTGTCATGACGAGTCTGTGTTTACACCTAGGCTACTGCCGGGTATCACACAAGCACAAACTCGTAGCTACTCCACACAAACACAAGTGGCTAGATTACACAAGGGACAGACAACACAGCAAAGTAGCCACAAACCAGCTTACTACTGAAATGTTCCTTCTTAGTAACGAGTAGTTTGTCAATATTGGCATAAACAAAGCGGCATATAAGAGATGCGAATATGCCTGCACAAAGCAGTTAAAACTGGCTTTTAAAATGGGAAATCACACGGAAATACCACCAACAAATGGGCACCCCTTACAGCCCGGCAACACTATGACAAACTGTCATATAGTAAGCGCTGCATACAACCTGTAGGATATCTAATATTTCCCCTCTTCTCTCTATCTCTGTCGCTCTCTGTCTCTCTCTCTCTCTCTCTCTCTCACCCCCCCAACATCAAAGATAAGCCAGTCTTTGTCATAAATGACCCCTCTCCCCCCCTCCCCCATACCTTAACCCAATCAGGACAGGGATGGTCTTCCTGTGGAGGTATTTTATAAATCTTCGGAAACGTTATTTCGGTCGATTATTCCTCCCCTTTAATAATACTAATTGGTATTGTATTTTATATAGTTGGAAAGCCTGATTAGTCACCTTTACAATGAGATACAACTTGTAAGGATCATGCATTCGTGGAATGAGCAACACAGCTAACCGTGTGGGTAGCGGCCCAAAAAAATGTGCCAAAATCCCCTGCAATATTCTTCTGTTGGTATTCACTCTCGTTTTGAGCTTCAAGTGCTTGCAGGTGTATGCCAGTCACAGGTGTGTGACTGCCACCTCATTGGCACCTAATTGACAGCACTTGTGTGCATGGGTCCTGCAATTTTGTTGAGTTTGTGTGTGCTCCAAGCATAAACATGCCACGTTTGTCCCTTCAGGATAAGGCCCGTGCAATAGGGCAAGTGGAAGCTGGTGTTCCGGTACGCAGAGTGGCAGCATTATTTGGTGTCAGCCCTGGTACCATTTCCAAACTTAGGACCAAGTTCCGTGAGACTGGTGAAGTCAAAGACAGACCACGAAGTGGCCGTCCCAGGAAGACAACACCCTAAGAAGACCGGTTCCTCACCCTTGCTTCACTGAGGAACCGTAGGCTTTCTTCCAGAGATTTACAGGCAAGATTTGCACAACGGTACCACAGACAGATCTCTGATCAGACGGTGAGGAACAGACTGCACATGGCCGGTCTTCGTGCTTATAAGGCTGCCAGGAAGCCTGCAATGACTGCCCTTCACCGTCAGGCCCGTTTGCGCTGGTGTCGACAGCACCGACAGTGGAACCTAAGAATGTGGGGCAACGTCATGTTCAGTGATGAATCAAGGTTCTGTCTGCGGAAGCTGGATGGCAGGATCAAAGTATGGAGACGGCGTGTAGAACGCTATGCAGACTGCTGCACAGATCGCGTGACACCTTTCAATGGGGGCAGTGTCATGGTGTGGGGCGGTATCTCTCTCACAGGCAAAACAGAACTTGTCATCATTGAAGGCAATCTCAATGCAGTGAGATATCGGAATGAGATTCTGGAGCCAGTGGCGATCCCATATCTCCAGAATCTGGGACCTAACTCCATCCTCCAGGATGACAACGCTCGCCCCCACAGAGCCAGGATCATCACAGAGTACCTCCAGAATTTGGGAGTGGAGAGGATGGAATGGCCTGCCGTGAGTCCAGACCTCAACCCAATTGAACACCTGTGGGATCAGCTTGGGCGTGCTGTACGTGCCAGAGTGACCAACGCAACCATGTTGGCTGACTTGCGGCAAATCCTGCTTGAGGAATGGGATGCCATCTCACAGCAGTGTGTGACCAGGCTGGTGACCAGCACGAGGAGGAGGTGCCAAGCTGTTGTGACTGCGTATGGATCTTCCACACGCTACTGAGGTCCCTGACAGTGTAACATGAATAAAGTGTAAAAATGGCCAATATGTGTTGTTTTTTCCTTATTACTGTGGGAGAGTGCAATCATCCAATCCACCAAGCAACTCAAAACGAGAGTGAATACCAACAGAAGAATATTGCAGGGGATTTTGGCACATTTTTTTGGGCCGCTACCCACACGGTTAGCTGTGTTGCTCATTCCACGAATGCATGATCCTTACAAGTTGTACCTCGTTGTAAAGGTGACTAATCAGGCTTTCCAGCGATATAAAATACAATACCAATTGGTATTATTAAAGGGGAGGAATAATCGACCGAAATAACGTTTCTGAACGTTTTTGGAGGAGTTTAGTTGCACCGCAGAAAAATAATTTAGTCAGTTTTGGAGTTTGTTGGTGAATAAGTCATTCTTTTTGGTTCCTCGTGCGTTTCCTTTTGTTCCTGTTCAGCTGGAGGGTAAATAATTTGGCAATTTTTGGCTTATCTCTCTCTTTACTGGTATTTCCTAATTAATGTCTGGTTTAATGCCTTCACTTTTGTGAATTATAAGTAGTCAGCCTACATTCCTTCGTGAATGTATGATTCCCAGTCATTATTCTAATTGAATGTTTTCATTTAATAAAATTACTTAATCTCAAGACCTGATTTAGACTTTGTTTTGGCTTGTTGGTTGATCCACCAGGTTACTGTTCGACTTACCTATCAAAGAATTCGGCGATTGAATTGATGATTGTCATTTTTAATAATAATAATTAAATTAAATAACATAAAACTTATTGTGAATGTAGGTTAAGTGAGGGGTTCTAACACGCAATATCGCTTGTGTTCAGTATTCAGAGTGCTGAACGTTTTAACAAGGGCATTGACTGTTGGAACCGCTGGATTCAGAAAATACACATTTTACCTAATCCTCACTTACCTGACAAACCTGTGCTGAAATGAATGGGACAGTAATATTTAAGAATGAACTTCTGCACAACAGCTACGCTGACAACGTGCATGAAGTTAGTCAGAGGGAAAATAGACGTGGAAATGAACCAACCTCGAGCTAGAGAACGGCGCCAATACATAGCCTATGCTTTCAGGAATTCAGCACAGGTGACTGCAGTTTCCAATGAAGACTCAATAAGCCAAAGGAAACAAGTTAGCATACAAAATTAGAAGGGTACACTCATGAGGCGGCATAGGGACGTAACGGACGAGGAGTTAGACAGCAAACTTTTTCCCGTAATTACTCGAAATTTACACATGCGCTTTTAATTCTGTGACTGCTGCGTGCCTGGCTTGCCCTTCTGGGTGCATGCACTTTCAGGTAATATCGCCAGTCTGTCGTGACCCTGTGATGGTGGAATGAGCTTCTCACTAGTCAGAACAGCAGAAAACCTGCCCAAATTTCAAGACTGAAAGTACATCTCTTCAGAGTCGGTCTCCTAAATAGGTCTTCTATAGCCTACCTTCTTGGTGATATCACTAATTTGTGGGACTAAAGGCCAGTTTATACTTCGGGCGACTGTCGTCCTGCGGTCACTGCGACGGTCGCTGAAGATGTTGCTGAGACATAAAATTAATTAAACTTTGACCCTGTCGCTGCCTCTGTTGTTATGGTAACGTTTGTCTCGGACAGCGGAGGCTTCGGTCGAGCTGTCAACTTACTAGCTAGCACATAGGCTAAGCTAACTGTTAATGGACAGATTCTTTGTTGGAAAACTATGCGTACAGCCATAGGGTAGGCTTACCTACCCATAGCTTACCTACATAGCAAGCGTGTGAATAGCATTATAAATGAGAACAATTCAACATTATTAGCCTATTATTAATAGCCTAATAATGATAACAATGTAATTTCACCGATTGATGCTGAGCTAGACTGTGTTGAGAAAACGCAATCCAAATCGAGAAGCAGCTCTCTTCCAATGGTACAAGTTACCAATAGCCTATTATGCCGCTTTTCCACTACAGTGCTGACCCGTACGGACCCGTACCGAGCCGAACAGACCCATGATCTCAGGGATCAGCACGGTTCGGTTTAATTTCCATAGAACAGTATTAATTACAAACGTTTTATTATTTGCTACCTCGTTCAAAACCCACATAGCCTACACGTGTATGAAAGACACAGTGAATGATATTTAAAACAATACGGTGCCCTCGAAATTGACATTTATAAACTTTAGCCTATTTCAGAGGCCTCAAACGGTCGCAAAAAAAAAGGGTAAAGCAGAAGACATAATGAGATGTAGGCTAGCCTATTAAAGTTGCTTCTTCCACCATTGTCCCCTGGATAGAAACTGCCGCTGGAATGTCGCTGGAGTGCGTTTATACTTTTTGTGAAGGACAATGACCACAGTGTATGTAAAGCGACAATAGAATGTTCATAAAAGTTCTGCGATTTCAGTCGAGCGACACACTGTCACTGGACTATAAACTGGCCTTAAACTGAAGTTCTGAATAAGAGCATCTGCTGAGTGATAGTAATGTAACGTAATGTAAAGAACTTTCTAGATAATTGGTGTCTGCTAACTAATATTTTAAGTCCAAGACATTGTTTAACCCCTTAACTGTAAGGAGGAGGCGAATGGTTCGGAGGTCCAAATGCAACTAAAGGGATTCTTTAAGTGTCCAATTAAGAACACCAATGAGGCGGACAGAATCCGCGAATAAGGGAGAAAAAACAGAAAGAAAAAACAGCTCCTGCTCTCCAAGCTGGAGGGCAATACAATGGAGACTGAAAAAGGGAGAAATAATAGCGACCCGAAAATAATCGGGCGAGCGAGACTCGTAGGCTCGAGAAAATAAAAAATAAAGAAAAATGCCTCTCACTCTTGATAGAGAGAAAACAAGGAAATAACGAGAGGTACAGAGCAAACAGAAAGAAAAACTGTCTGAGAGACCAGAGCAGTAGCAGGAGCGAGGGACAGAGGAAGCAAAGGAAACGTGTATCCTATGTGTATCTAACGCACAAAAAGGCAAGTCCCTCGTAACTCCAAAGCAGGGCAATGAAGGAAAGATACCTACCTATACCTTACCGGCTTAAAGTCAAAATGAGCAAATGACAACCAAGCATCGGAAGAAGGAAATCCTAGGCTTAAATAGAAACAGGAAATCCGCAACAGGTGCACTCACTAAGTGCCGGAAAGAACGGAAACCCCGGTGTGGAACACCGAAAAATCCGATAGATTGCCACATCGAACAGAAAAGAACAAACAACCGTAGAACAAAGGAAAGACAGGCGCAAACCATAACATTAACTAGCACCGGCCTGGAAGTGGTTTAGTTTATTTCACCATAATTTTTTTATTTCTAAATTTTTTAAAATATACCGTTTGAAAGTGTTATAACTCACGATTCTATGTCTATAAACTTTTTTTTACGATTCCAATGTTATAGCGACAAAAGTTCCACAGACAACATGAATGATGGCAAAAAAAGATATTTTAGGCAAGAAAAGAAAACTTGCACTGTGTTTGAGCTTCTGCACTTTATTTTAGTAGGCTAATACAGAGTAATTCTGACTCTTGGAAAACAAACTTTCAAGGGTTACCTTACTGAAAAGACCAGGATTATGCCTGTAGTATTAATCGTTATTGCCTACAATAAGCCTCCGCATCAGTACCTGCCCAGTTTAGAAAAAGAAACGCATTCTATGGATGATGAAAAACACAGTGGGCAGACAATATCACACTGCATTAGTACTGAATAACTTGGCACGACAAATACAGCACCACGACAAAATAGCCACATTAGAATTACTTTGATATCGGGAAACGGGAAATCCCATCAGAAGAGACGCAAAATTCTAATCGCCCAGAGCAGCATTTTTGGGCTTCAAAGAAGGTGGTGCTATTTTAAAAGTGTGAATGAAAATGTTTAAAACATTTTTAAACATGTTCTGTCTACTTGTGCAGACAGTGAAGTGGGGGCATGGTAGCAGCCCACAAGACTACTGCAGCTCGAAATCAAGTGAACATGAAAGCAGTCATCAACAGTTATTTAAGCAATAGATCACGAGAGGGAGTGCGTTATTGGAAATATAATCACTGCGGTGACGTCGCAGCAAGGTGACCGAAGGTCGAGTTGCGGAGTACTCTGCGCAGTGATTATATCCAATAACGCACAAATCCTCGAGTGATCTATTGCTTTTATACAACAATGTTACCATAAACATTTAGTAAGTAATGAACAAATATTGAAACAATAACTTTTGATAAACTCATTCTTTATTTCGGATTCGCTAAATTTGCTAGCACCCTGTTGCAATTGTTGTTGTTTATGCTTCCTAGGTAACGCTCTATAGAACGCGTCTACGCAATGGCAGTGAGGTTATACTAAATACCAGCACTGGTGGAACACGTCTCGGCCAATCACGTTACTCGCTCAAATCTCATTGTTGTATAATAAGGTTTATAATGATTATTGCCAAGCTTGGTTTGATTGTCCAATTAACCCAGCTCAAGTGAGACAAATGTTTACACAAACAGCTCCTTAGATTTCTGTGTGAAAAACTGTTGGAATATTATGACTTGAAGGTAGAGTTACAGACTGATGCAATGGTGATGTAGTATCTGATCAGATTACAGAGGACATGCTCATTGAGCTGGGACTCTATAAATATCTCAGAGGGATTTTCCTTGCTGTGTAGCGGGGTATTTGCAATTGGAAACAACACAACACAGCCACCATAGATCCAGCTGGTGCTTACCTCATGGGTGCATGCACTACCTTGAATTATATGAACTACAGTTGTGTTAAAAAAAATAGCAGTACAACATCAGTAACCTGATGAACCACTGTTATTAGTAGTAGTGATATTTCTGCATGGCAAATGATTTACTTGTAGATGTAGTATTGTAATAGAAAAATAACAGACCCAACTGTCATGACATGCACGCTGCTTGTTCTGAGAAATTGACTCATTCATTGAAAGGGGCGTGTTCAAAATAATAGCAGTGTGGAGTTTAATTAGAGAATTCATTAATTCTGTGAAAAAACAGCTGTCATTAATTGTCCTTTATTAAGGAAGAAGGGAAGCAAATGTTTCACACATTGTTATAAAATATATTTCCTTCTGAATTTCTAAGTAAAATGGGCCGTTCCAAACATTGTTCGGAGGAACAACGTAATTTGATTAAAAAGTTGATTGGGGAGGGGAAACGTCGAACACATCGATTGGCCCAAAGAGAAATGGCGTAACATTCTGTGGACTGATGAGAGTAAAATTGTTCTTTTCGGGTCTAGTGGTCGTTGACAGTACGTCAGACGACCCCCGGGGACTGAATTCAAGTCACAGTACACTGTGAAGACGCAAAAATCATGGTATGGGGATGTTTTTCATACTATGGTGTTGGGCCTATTTATCATATACCAGGGATCATGGATCAGTTTGAATACATCAAAATACTTGAAGAGATTCTGTTGCCGTATGCCGATGAGGAAATGCTCCTGAAATGGGTGTTTCAACAAGACAACGACCCCAAACACACGAGTAAGCGAGCAACATCTTGGTTCCAGACAAAAAGGATTGAGGTAATGGAGTGGCCAGCTCAATCCCCCGACCTCAACCCCATTGAAAACTTGTGGGGTGACATTAAAAATGCAGTTTCTGAAGCAAAACCCAAAAATTCACAGGAACTGTGGAATGTAGTTCGTTCATCCTGGGCTGAAATACCTGTTTCTAGGTGCCAGAAGTTGGTTGACTCGATGCAACGCAGATGCGCAGCAGTTATCAAAAACAATGGTTATGCAACTAAATATTAGTTCAGTAATTTAAAATGAAGTTAAATCTTGAAAAATTTCTTCAGTTTATACAGTAAGTGGCGAGTTTGAAGAGAAAAATGTCGACACTGCTATTTTTTTGAACAGATTAATATTCCTTTTCTTTGCTTCCTGTAAAAGAATAACGCAAACTTGATAAAATTTGTTGTGATAATGCTTTGATTTGGAATTGAATGTGTAATGTTTCCACTACATTTGAAATATGGAACTAAAAGCTATTAAAAAATATTTGCACTTTATTCACTTTTTTTAACGCACTGGTCTTTTTTTGAACACAACTGTACATCAGGAGCTGTTGACTCACCAGGGCCACGCCGAGGATCTGAGGAAAGGTGTAGGATGAGCAGCCGGCTGGGGTGAGGCGGATGGAGGCTGATGGTGTCTGGAACCAGGCCTTCTCGCTGGCCCACACTATGTCACACAGTGGAAGGATGGAGGCTCCCAGTCCTAGGGCCGGCCCGTTGATTGCCACCACGATGGGCTTCTTAAAGTGAATGAATGCGTTCACAAAGTCCCTGCAGTCAGAGACAAAAAGAAATCAACGCTGCCTTACTGTGAATGTGTCATTCACTGAAAACATACTTAATCGTATGATTACACAAGCCTATATTCGAACAAACAAGGTTCTAAAATAAAATTTAAAAAAATGACCCTAATTTTCTCCTGATTTGAAATGGCCAGTTTGTATGTGTTCATGCTCACCACTGAGAGCATGCGCTTGTCTTCAAATTCATGTCAAATCACTGCTTCTTTTTACATTGTAGCCCACTGCAGGAGTGCCGTAAAGGGGGGGGGGGGGGCATTCCAAGGGTCCTGACTGATAGGGGCCCTCAAAATGATTAGAACATAGGATTAAAAACTTTTTATTTGTTAGTTACTGAAATTGACGTTACCGTAATATTTTATTTACAACGGTTTCCTTCTCTTTTCTTGTTTTCAGCAAAAAGTAACCACCCAGACTGTCTCTGTATTGCCCCTCCCCCCTCTATTTTCATGAAATGGTTTAGTCCTGCCCTCTCAAACCTGTGGTAGGCGGCAGTGTCTTGCTAGTCTGTGAATTTTGAGTTAACACCGCAGTTCTGTGGTTAATACAAACAGTGTGTCTTCTAAAAGTAAATTCAGGATTCCACAAATGGAAAGAGATAAAAGAGAGAGATGAGAGGGCGATAGTATGTCACCCAATTTTTCAAGGAAAATCTGTGAGTGGTGCAAATTAACACGTTATCTAATTCCATAGTGAAATAGGCATGATAGCCTACTTCATATCTTCAGATAGAAAATTCTGAGTGTTTCCCTTTTGCTCTTTTAGACGAAACTTAATAAACAGAGGCTAATGTTTAGCAAGCTATTGATATTAAAATCAGTTGTCCCTGGTGCCAGGCAGATTCATCTTCAGGCTTAGCACCCAAGTCACCCCATACCCCACCCAATGATGTAAAAAAAAGACAGTCAATGTTAAGGTGACTGCCAGGTAAATGATAGTTCATGTAATGTCACTGTAACTTCTGTGTTAAAATGACAGTCAATAAAATGTTAGTATTTAAAATCAATGGGTAGATTTTTAGCTTCTGGAGGTGTGGTTACAGTAATTGTGCAGGGGTGGGGTGGCATGCGGTGGTGGGTCCCAATGTGAGATCTTTTCATGGGGCCTGAAATCCCTAGCGGCACCTCTGGCCCACTGCTTAAAATTGTACAAACATTGGGTCAGAGGAGGAAACTTTATGTGTAGTTTGATTTGTGTAGATCCCTCCCTGATGCTACGGCCAATTGCGTACTGCACTGTGAGGCTGGTAGCTACAGACAAAACTGGCATTGTCCAGGTTTAATATTGGTATTTAAGGGGAAAAAATATTGGGATGCATTCACAAATCTGGCCAATTTCTGTAAACAACAATTATTATTTTACTTTACGTTATCAACAAATGACTCCAATATATATCCCTGGTCAAGGTGCAGACCGTAGGGTAACTACCCTGGTGTGACCAGTGCTAATCTGGGTGATCTCTTATTTGAAATAAAGGTGTAAATGATTGAGTGCAGAGTGCATTATGAGGAAGCTGTGACCTGTGCTCCACTGTTATCTCTACAGCACACATCAATGACTGTTTGCTTTATTTATGATCATTTGAATGTAGCACTATTCAAAATGACCTTGAAAACCTACAATTTTTCGCTTTACAGTGAACTGATTATTCTCTACTTTCTACCGTTAAACCAAATGCCAAATTTGATCAATTCTCACTTATTTAGGGGGTGGTCTATTTAAGACTTTATAACTCCCAACTATTACGCCTCAGCGAGCGAATGTACACATTTTTAAGTTGTTTGGGTAAAACGAATCAAATAAAACTACAAATTATGTTACGCCCAGCTGTAATTTATCGTTCAAAGCATCCAATAAGACATTGCAAACATCGATGCTAAGGTAAAAATGTCCTATATTGGATAAAAGAATCGTCAATGAAACCAGAATGAACAGTAATGAAAGACATGTTTGCAGAGCGTGGGGGGTATAACGCATCGACATTTCAGATAGTGTAATACACTGTAAAAAAGTATTTTAACACTACTGTAAATTTTACTGGATTTTTTCCTGTTTTCTCAAAAAATGGGAAATTTCTGTAAAATTACAGAAATATGCTTTATATAAAAGATCTCTTTTTAAAATAACAGCAATAACCCATAAATATAAAAAGACAGACTATGTCTGTTAATTGAAGGTTGTTATTTTTTATTTAAATGGTCTTGCTCATAGGTTTATGGGGAAATACCATTTAATAATGTGATTTTGTCAACAAATGAGAATGAATGAATGAAAAATGACTAATTTTTAGGGGTTTCCTCTGTAATTACATTTACAGCAATGTTCTGTTATTTTATGGTAGTCTACAGGCAACTTTGCTGCCAGACTTTTTACTGTTTTTTAACAGGATTTATTTTTACAGTGTAGCGTTATAAAGTGTTGTTTATTGCTCACACGGATTGTCCCATACAATAAATGATCACTGAATTTTGAAAGGGACATCTCTATGCGTAAAACCAATGGTACGATTGGATATTTATTTCATAATTAGTAGCAGATATTTATAGTAGAATGACGTGGTATAATTACACTATAATTTAACTTTTATTTTGCATTTGAGTCAGCAGGGCTTTTCACTGCTTTTCTGGCATATTATCGGCCTATTGCTGGGTTTATCTTGTTGCTATGACAGAATACGAATTTTACGTGATGAAGAAATATATTTATGAACTCACACATAGATGCTATTGTCCACTATGTCACGCATGGGTAGGTATAGTTTCAGACGAGACTGGGTGGGGGGTTGCTTGTTACGGGACAATAGTGACACTAAGAAACTCCAGCAGAGTACTAATAACACTAAAAACACAGAGTTTGTTGTTTCCAATCATAGCTTGGTTGCAGGAGAAGCAAAATCTTGAGTTGAGTAAAATCTTGGCACCGACACTAGGCCACTAGGGGATCTGCGCGAAGGGGTTAAATAACATGGAAATCATAAATTAGTTGTTTTGGTTGGTGTTACTGTCAGATAAGGACTGTGGGGAAACAGCAAACGTACCCAGTTCTGTATGTTGCTAAATAACAGTATCTGCATTTTTGTCAGATTTAGAGATGCAATAAACTTTTATGCATACACCTCAATGTCACCATTCCAGATCCTTTGGATTACAGGATTTTAAGTCCATCTGTTTCAAGACCCATAAGAAGTAGCTCTAAATGCTAATGTAATACAGAAATATTTGTCTCTGAGAGTGTTTCTGTTTTAAATGAGTCTGTGTTTTAATTAGTTTAGAAGAAGCAGAGGAGGCTGGTGCAAGGCTCCCTGTTGGATAGAGAAAGTGAAGTCAAGGGTCCCCTGCTGCCAGAGCAGAGTAGGGTCACAGCCCAACGGTCTGCTACAAAAACATGTTTATACCATTCTTATTTTCATCTCAACTAATTATCAAGATGCTGGGCATAAACACATTTACACCAAACCACACATGCACTTGCACTGGATTCAATCAACATTTGCCCTCACCATTGATTTACAAATAAATGCAGGTGTTTTTGTTTTTCTTCACAAACACAGTTTTGTTAGTGTTGCCATCACCAAAATTTACTTGCAAGTTACATCTATGAAGAAAAAATAAACACCTGCTCTGATATGTAAGTCAAAGTTAAAGACAAATGTTCAATCCTGGCCAAGGGCTCCTGACTTTAATTTGGCATTCATTTCAGAAGAAATTTCCTTGTAATTTTCTTGGCATCTTCCATCAGAGTTCAAATGAGTTGTTTTTGTTGGGCCATTAGCTTCTAAAGGCACAAAATACCACATCAACATAAGTGGAGCCAAATTGGGGCTAACATTGGAAGACATTCATTTGTAATGCATAAAGTTATTTGGATTTGTATGTCTGCTAAACTGATTGGCTTTGTATGTCTGACAAAGTCAGTAAGCCCAATATAGTGTGTCTATGGATGAGAGATCCCAGTCTAGTATTGAGTTATTTGCAAAAAGAATGTGTCTCTTTAAGACATCTTAACAACCTAGAGTGCAGACACATATCCATGCTGACAATGAAGAACCCAGGCTTAATGGAAGAAAGGACAGCGTGAACTATATTTCACAGGAAATAGCAAAAAATGAATATCATATGGCTATTGAAGAATATGCAAACCTGATTCATGATGGGGAAATAGCATATGGATGCTTAACCCTATGTATAGAAGGACATTTGCACACTGTACATATATTTACATTTTGATTCACTTGATTTCTCTTTGCGTTTTGATAAATACACAATCATAATGAAAAATTGAGCCTCCATTCCACATTCCAGACATTATGCTGCAGGGAAGAAATAAAAGAGGTTATAAACCTCTTTCTCCTTAATTATGACCAAATGCAGTTCTATGTATTACAAAGTAGGGTGATGATGACACAACAAGCCAAAAATAAACAAATGACTCAGATGTTACTTAAAGTAAGACTGTAACCCTGTCAACAGCAGAGGGGGATTTTTTCTTTACAAAAACAGTGATTTATACCTATAATCACACAGTTTATTGAAAGACCACAAGCTCAGCTCTGCATTCATAACATAGAGATTTTGTCTACCTACTGTTGAAGCAAAAACATTCCAATTTGCTGCGTCTGAAGAAAATTCATGAACAGGCGTAACCTAATCCATTACTTTGGTAATGGCTATGTTACATCCGCCATTTCCCCCCAGTCCACCTCCCTTTCGTTTCCTTCATTTTCCCATTCCTTTTGTTTCATGTCCTGTTTTTCAGTTTACCCTGTTCGTCTCGTTTCTGTGTTCGTTGCAGGCGTGGTCCCCGTTTAGTTCCTTGTTTTCGCCCCTTCGCTAGTTCGTTTTCTCAGCTCCGTTTTGAGAATTTCCCCAGCCAATCTGTTTCTCTCTGCTATCTCTGCTTGCCTTAACCTGTTTGTTTTGTTCCTTGTTCCAGCCCGCCCAGCCTGTCTCCTGTTTTGCCCGCTCCAGCCCAGTCTCCTGTCCTGCCCCGCTTTAGTTCACCAACCCTGCTTCCAGCCTGTCACCTTTAGTTTTCCCTGTTCGTTTGCTTGCTACCTTCCTTGCCTTGCTCAATAAATACACTTCCTGGTGGAGTTTTCAGAGTCTGTCTCAGAGACTTGCGTTTGGGTCCAGTCCAGTACTCAGCCATAACAGGATATTAATTACTTCAGGACAGCTTTAAAAAATGTGTCATTTCCTATGCTACAACATTTTAGTGGTCTTTGCAGGAACATGGAAAATTGAACCATGGTGTGGACATGAGGAAGGTGTGTTGGAACCCAATATTTGTTCTTTCTGGCCTACGTTGGTTAATAAATCATTTATCACATGTTTAACAATAAATATTTAGCAATTTAGCAACAGAACAACACTGTGCAAATCTATGTTGAGCAGCGTGTGCCCGAAGGGCAGTGGGCATCCTTACCGTATGGCCTCAGCAATCCGGCTGCTCTCTTTCCGCCGATCTGTGGACAGCCGACCTATAAGGTAGGAGGGGTCGACGCCACTACAGAAGAAGCTGCCCACTGCACTGAGGAGCAGCAGCTTGCTATCATCTGCTGCTGCGTTTCCCAGTGCTCTGCTCACCTCCTTCATTATCTGTGGAAAAATAAGGAGAAGAAAAGTTGCTGCAGAGCCAAAAGGGCTCCCCCACCTCCTGGTTCTCAACCACTAATTGTACACAAGCAGGACCTACAAGCACATGGTAAAACTGTATTTGCCACTTCAAGGAACCTTAACACTGCAGAATAATTACCACTATTTCACCCTCCCATATTTTGCATTCAAAATGGGTACAAAGTAGATGGCCTTTCCAAATGGCAATTACTACAACACAGTTTCAGAGGAATTCATTATTTATTCCACAGGACTCCTTGGTGCTCTGCCAGACTAAATGTGGTCCATTACATTTTAACAGTGACCAATTGCTATTACTGCACCAGGTGTAGTTTCCACACAGCTGTCGTTATTATGTATGAATACAACAGTCTCCATGACCCAATTCTGCCTCTCAGTGGCCTCAAACCTACAAATGACATGCCCCCCGCCCCCACTTCAATATGAAGCATGCATGTATAAGATTAGCTAGCAAGGTTCAATTAAAGCCACACTCTAGACAGGGACTGATATTAGCATGAGCTATGGGCTGGGAAGAGATTCAGGTGCTTTTCAGATCGTAGAATCAGGCCTCTTCACAAAGCACTTCCTGTCCTTTAGTGGAAAGTAAATGTGCAGTATATATCTTTGCCAAGCTCAAGGTCAGGGTCATTTAGTTTTTGTGTGGATAATAGCAGTTAAGGTTGGTTGGTCAGCGCAATGCATTGCACATGGATAAAAGCAGCTGTTGATTGGAGATTCATGGCTATTTTATTGTTGAGGATGTTGACTTTTCTGGCATATCTCTGCAGTGATAATGATACAGCACCTCAGATGCTTCCTGCTGCACTAATGGCCTCACTGCAATTGATGCTTCACATTTGGTCAGGGTGCCAAGGGCAGGGATGCAGGTCAGTGGAATAAGCTTCCCAAAGCTTCTCACAAAATGAGGTGTCTCTGTAGATACACTGGGCCAGGACCATGATGTAAAAGGGATAATGGCATCTATTTTCTTCGGCTTGGATGAAATAATAAACAATAGTAATATGTTTACAGTTAACAATGAAAACCTTTGCAAGATAATCTGTTTAGGCATGTGCGAGATGGCAATATCAGAAAATCCCATTTCTGGGCTTGGCTTGTGCACTAGTATCATGTAGGGGAGCTGAGGGTCCAGGAGCTCTGTATCTAAAACCTGCTTCAGACTGCTGGCGGATCATGACAATGAGACATCTCAGACACTAGGTTGCTGGTAGGATGTATCTGTAGGTCTGGCATAATTCATCACTAGAACAACCATGCGCAATGTTACTGTAATGGCACACGAGCCCTAGAACAAGTGAAAGACGCAATATGAACATAATATGAACATTAAAGTAAAAATTCAGAAACAAATTTGGTGAAGCACTCATTATCACAGGAGAGTAAATTAATGAGCCTGTGGTCTATATGACATAGATCACCCACAATATCATGCACTGTCGGAAGCAGAAAAATAGATTTTCAGAAGAGCATGAAAATCGCACCAGACACAATGCACACCTACATTTGGAAGCCTGTACAGGCATGCCAGAAAATATAGAACCTACGTTCCCATACACCTATAACCTAATAAATATTACATTTGGCATTGCTTACGATCACAAAAAGACTGTCTTTGTATCCTGATTTACTTCTGATTAAACATTGTTTTCATACCTTCAAGCCAAGAGATATAAACAAAAAGGTAAATTAGCAACAATATCTGGATGGTCAGAAATGGTAGAATCTATGAGAAATGTTATGATTATTTGTGTTTTTACTTTTTCCCCTCTCTCTTAGTTATTTGATGACATATCCATTTCTTTCATAAAAAATGTAAAAAAAAAAAAAAGAATATATTTTTATGTCATATGCATAGTGATAGTTATTGTAAACCAAACATGAAAATAATGGCTTGCTGATGGGCATGGTATGAAGAAGGGCAGCAAATAAAGATGACTGTGACAATGCTACCCCAAAGAAATGCAAACACTCAAGATGCCTTTTGGTGTTTTGCATAAAATTACAGCAAAAGATAATGAGGACCCCTTTCTTAGGTGTGACTCAGAAATTGGTCACAAAGAAACGGGTTTTCCAGGCTCTAGATAATTTACTGCATAATACAGAGAGGGTGATATAGGCAAGAAAGCCTGGAGCACTTCATTAACAGGCTTATGGTAAAGTACTGTATCAAGCTTGTTAGGTATGTGAAACTCAGGGTATGAAGTGCTAAATTAACACCCAGTCTTACAATCCAATAATTTTTTCACAATCCAGGAAAATTCTTATTTAAAACATTGTGCCTATTGAAAGTTGGTCACTAAAGTTCTGCTTACTGAATCAGCAAGATCAATAAGACTTCTTTTCAGAGCCTAATGAGGAGGCAGATGAGATTTGTCACTCTACAAAGAGGGCCTGTGTTTGTCATCCAAACTCAAAACATGATGACTGAGTGTGGCTCTGATCTTTAAAGTGATGGTGGGAAAGCCTCGGGAGGGCACATCACACTGACAAGTAGTTTACACATCTGCCATCCTTGTCCTTACTTATACGACTAGCAGATGCATTAAATTAAAGTTGGTTTATGCCACAGCTACTACAAATTCACACACATTTCACAAACCATTGAAACATCTTATATTCTACTGAGGTTATGTGATTTTGTCCAGAGTACACATATTGTGTGTTACCTGGGATTCAAAGCCACGGGTCTCAGTACAATCTAGGCCATGAGTACAATCAAAGACTAGAGCTCACTGCTGCTTGTGAAACCACAGCAGAACACAAGAGACTGTGGTTATCTGGTATGCACTCACTCTGCTGATGCATGTGCAAAGTTGTGTTCTTAGAGGAAACATAAGGATCAAGTCAGAAAGGGATTACATAAGATTACTGGGTAATTCAGGGGGCTCATTTTCAATCTTGGCCTCTCAGATCTTTCTGATATTTGACACCCATGAAGTAACCTCAGAGTAATGACCATTAATACTTATGAGAAAAAAAATACAAACCATCATTAAGGAAATTAAGGACAAAGTGTAAATTTTTCATCTACTTGGTTCATCCACCTCTACATTACATTACTGGCATTTAGCAGATGCTCTTAACCAGAGCAACATGCACAACTTTTAGCATTTACATCAGGGATTGTAAGGGGGAGTGTAAGGTTCGGAGAACCAAGCGCCACAACCACGGGATCTGAAAGTGTATTTTGTGAGAAATACACCACTAAGCGGACAGCTCCGCAGTAGAGGGAGAAATGAAACAAAAACAAAGGGAATCAAAACCTCCCGGCGTAAGCCAACACAAAAACAACCCCAAAAGAGGGCAAACTCGGCGATCATGAGTAATAAAACAACAAAGGAACCTCACGCTCTCACACAAGAGGCGTATAACTGGAGGTCAGAGAAAAACAAAAGAAAGCCTGTGTAACAAGGGTGAAAGAAACGTAATAGAAAAAGAACCTGTTACCTACAGCTCTAAGTGAGAAGGAGCTGAACAAAAGGTAACAGGTAGAGGAATACAAAAGGATAAAGAGAGAAAAGGAAACAAAAAGACTAAATAAATCTTTACCCTAACTCTTAACCGGACAACCTACGTTTCTGAAGTGTAACAACCAGAAACGTAGAGACCGCTATCCTTTACCTTACCGACTCCGATAGTCAAATAGCAAAGACAATATCGAAGCGTCGGAAATGCGGAAGTCCTGGGCTATTTATAACCGGCAGGAAATCCAAAACAGGTGAAAGGAATAATTGCGGGTGCGTTGGTCAGAAAAATGGCAAAATTATTTAAGGTGGCTAGGGGAACAAAATTATGACAACATATGCCCGACACCAAAAATCAGCATCAGCAAAAAAGAACTGTGGCCGCACGTCAAAGCTCTCCAACAGGGACGGACGGATGGACACTTCGTAGGATAGTTGCCAATAACCTACAGCTCTAAAAATCACCACAGAATTGAATCAACCCATATCTGAACCAGTCTCAACAAAAACAGTCCGTCGTGAGCTTCACAAAGCTGGTATTTATGGCAGGGCCGCCATTCGGAAATCATTTGTATCCAAGGCTAATGCACAAAAATGCATAACATGGTGTAAGGAACACAAAATCTTGGGCCATATCTTACACCCGGCGCTAAGTGGCACTAACCCAAACGCAAGTGTCTTTGCTATCTTACACCCGGCGCAGGGTTCATTATAGCCCCTAGCGCTCACGTCATTTAAATACCAAGTGATTTTGCACCCTTAGCAAGTAAACTGGGCGGGTTGGTCTTAAAATGAGGAGTGGTCAGGATTATTTTTGGCGTATTGCTATCCTGAGCCAGCAGAAAGCACTTGCACTAAAACCACCACAAACCTGGTCAAAAGTCAAGTTATTTTAACGCCGCATATAAGTGTGTCTACATAGACGCGTACACCCTCCTGTCTGTTACACACAGGGGCGCGCACAAGCATGACTAAAAATATCAAGATTACAATGTGAAATATTATTATGGTGTAGGCTATATCAAAAAATGCATAATAATAAAAGGGTCCATAGGTCAAAGACAAAGACCACATACCTGTCCCTCAGCGAAGGGCAATGCCGCATTAAATTGCTTTCAGCCCACTCCATCAACATCAAGGCGATGTGCGATGGTACGATGTGCGATGGTACGTGTAAGGTTACATGTATAGCAATTATCCTGGATCAAGATATGACTTAGCCTATATTTGCATTGTTCCCGTAATCTTCTGGGGGGACAATCTTCTGTTATGGGACAAAGGCTATCCATTAAAAACTTTGCTGATAACACCTATATCAAGCCTAATGCACAAATTTTCATTTACACCTAATGTATGAATTGTCATTCAATGTAAAACTTGCGCACTGCATTTTCAGTTCTGAAAATGCGCTTCAGATGTCATTACAATACAGCTTTCCTCATCTAGGCCTACTGCCTGTAAGTAAATAGAATGGTTTTGACTGGAAAAAGTTCAAAACCTTGTCCAATGTAGCCTATTGTTTTTCAAATAGCCTAGGCTACAGTCCCCGGGATTCACTGTGCATAAAGTTTTTTCGATAGCCTGCGGTTAATTTAAATTTCACCATGTTAACTGAATCTTAACCTTATTCTTCGTCCTTCATATTTAAAAAATTACAGTGACCAGGTTTTCATCTTATTAAAACCACGCTGATTTCACCTGTTATTCCACGATTTTAAAGAGAACTAGGAGTCTAATTAGAAATGAAAACAAATTTGCAGCACATTACAGAATTAATTCACAATTAATTTTAATGCTATTCTCTGCATGTGTGCTTTAACTTCATGCAGGGGCAGGTCTGTTTCCACACTTTTCACAGTCTTCCTGGGAAAGTGAACTTGGTTTAAAGCATTACACTACCAGTAAAACAGGTTGGTCACATTTCTATAAGCAGGACATTATAAAACAAGGGGCAATATGCGTGAACCTATGGGTTCCCAACCTGAACATGTCATCATTAAGGCAAAATAACAGTATTTATGTTATTAATCAATATTACAATGCACATAATGAACTTCGGATGAAGCATTAACTTCGAGAACTCCATGAGAACAGCCCCATAGAATTGATGTTTGACAATGCTTCATTGTATAATCAAACAAAATTTGTTAAACAAGCAGGCTAATTTGGCATAGTCTAAGGTGAGACTGAAGCCATATTATGGTAGCTTATTCTCAGCTGTTGCAGGTGCTTTTAATGAAATTTAACCAAATATAGCCTATTTTCTAAAATAACAGCACTGTCAGGAATTACCGGGAACCCGTGTAAAACCCTAATGCTAAAGATTATTATTGTGTATATCAAAACGTTTCATAATGGGGTCATTCCGTGTCAAATCAACCAGTGGTCCCTGCATGACCCTCTCAGATTTGATGAAACTCCATCATAATAATCCATTGTATGAAAAATGAACACACACAAAAAATTAGCCTCATACGACATGTCATTTCCGAGATATGGCCTCCTGAAATTTGCTCAAAACCTCCGTCTTTCGCGCTTGTATTTTGTGTTTTTCACACAGTGGATTATTATGATGGAGTTTCATCAAAATCTGAGAGGGTCATACAGGAACTTTTCAGAAAACTGGTTGATTTGACACGGAATTACCCAATGGTTAGTCCAAATAATATTGATCATACTATTGATCCATACAGCCTATTCCATGCTTGCACTACACACGCACAAGCATGTCTGTTTCGCCATCATATAAGCAATCCGGCAAGGTGGAAAAGCAGGCTTTTAAAGGGAATGGGATATAATATTTTGATTGATTTATTGCATGTTACGCCCAAGACACGCTTATAATTAATGAAGAGACTAAGTTCAGCCCACTTGCACATTGCACTGTGCTTTGCGCTCAAAAAACCCGCCTGAGCAATGGAGAGAAGTGATATGAAAAGCCCTGATCCTCGGCTTTTACCGCTGCGCCTCCGTGGCGCTTTCGCGGTTCCTGTAACCTCACGCGCAAAACCTCCTCAGATCGACCTACAGCTGTGAAGTATTTCACTTCGTTCCGGTTCGATTGACAACTCTTTTATCTGATACAGGACAGGATATCCTTTGTGACTGTGTTTGCAATGTCTTATTGGATGCTTTGAATGATTAGTTACAGCCGTGCGTAACAGTACTTTTATCAGATTAGTATTACACAGACAGCTACAGAAAACGTATTCGCTCACCGAGGCACAATTGTTTTTTCCTGCTTTCTATCACAAGCTTTTACTAATTTGCCCAAGTCACCAGCATTGCTAGAGTAATCTGCGCAAGGACAGCGCACTCATTAGGTCACTCTAGGCAGCCGCCTAGGGCTGCACAAAGCGGCTCAAGACGGGGGCGGCACAAGGTCTAGGAACTGGGCCCGGTTGCATAAAACACTTTAACCCCTTGGCACAGATGGCAAATTTGGTGTGAGCATCAGAGAAACTTGGCAAATGAAACAAGACATTACCATTTACAATACGAACTTTGTATTTGTTTATTTTCATGATTTCAGTCAAAATAAAGTGCCAGAAATGAAAAAAATAAATAAAATAATGCAAACAAAAAATTGTATCTCCAAATCTATCCAAATGGCTAAATTGTGCACTGCTCTAAATCATAAAATAATGATATATTTAACTACAAATCAAATGTTTTGGATCATAAAATTCTGCATCATTTTCAAGTTGGAATTACTATATTTTCATCAGTATAGGGGGTAGATATCTATTGGTCTAAAACCCTATCCAATACATGTCATAAAATTAATAAAATTAGTTTTGTCCATTATAAAGCATATACATTTGCCCCTTGTGATGGTTTAACCCATTTGCGCAGATGCCTAGTGATAATGACGTATACATATACATACACTTTTTGCTACTTAATTACTACTTAATTACAACAATTTATGTACAGAAATTGTGAAAAAACTAAAAGACAGGTACATTCAATTTCTGATTTTTTACCTGATGAGCTACAAAAGCTATGGAGGAAATAACTCCTCTTTGTGATTCCTCAATATGCTGCCTATCTCTGCTAAAAATATGGTGTCAATATCTCAAACCATTCAAATTCTACAGAGCTTTTTTTCAGGTGAACCATTTCGGTTACCAAAGTTGGCACAAATTGTGCAAAATGGCGCAAAATGGCAAGGTTCCAGAAAAGTCTCAATATGATTTCTTTTTTTCTTTTTTTTTTACAATAAAAAGTTTTACAATAAAATTTGATAATTGGCAATAAAAGTTCATTTTTAGATGGGTTTTTGGTGTGTTTCATATTACACAACTAACTAGCCTACCCGTGGTCCCCAAAAAGCTCTCCAAACCCATGTGGCAGCACAGTGAATCTTCTATTCCACCAGAGCCCCATTAGCCAGAAATGAGTCCAGGTGTATGCAAACGGGATATAAAATCACATATCCACCCGTTTCCTAGATAAAATTAACCCCTGCATAATAATCAACAACAAACTCATCCTCATGTTATCTCTCCCTCATGTTACGTCATGCATAAATTGCGCATTGGTTTACCTGCACAGCCTGCTGTACTGCATACAGAACAATTTACTCATGTGGAACAATAACTACTAAACAAACACTTCAGATGCCATTTCATTCAAAAGAAACGCGGAACAGCTCGTCTCAGACACAAATAGATAGCCAGCTGCTATGTGTAATTTTGCTGGCTAGCTTGCCATTGTTACAATATAGTAATGTTAGCTATATTCATTTAACCCCCTTGCGTAGAAGGTGACGCCGGCGGAATCTTTTTGCTCAACTGAGACATTAGTTGCTACTGCAGCCAGACTATTAGCGGAAATCACAAACACTGTGTTTTAAATTTATTGGTAGACGGTTTGTGACGATTTCTGCCGAATACGGAGTTTCTAAGTCTTGCTATCTTGCAATTTCCCCGTAGCAAGTCCATTTAACAAGCAACCCCGCACCTAGTCTATACCTACCCATGCGTGACATAGTGGACAATAGCGTCTATGTTTGAGTTCATAAATATATTTATTCATCATATAAAATTAGAATAACGTCATAGCAACGAAATAAACCCAACAATAGCCTGATCGTATGCCAGAAAAGCTGTGAAAAGCCCTGCTCACTCAAATGCAAAATAAACTGTGAAAGTACTCTCTCATTCTACCATGTATTGAATAGCAATATATGCTACTAAATATGCAATAAATATACAATCCTATCATTGGTTTTACACATCGAGATGTTCCTTTCAAAATTCAATGGTCATTTATTGTCCGGTACAATCGGTTTGAGAAATATACAACGCTATTACACTATCTGAAACGTCGACACGTAATACCCCCATGCCCTGCAAGCCTGTCTCATTCATTACAGTTCATTCTGGTTTAATTGTCTGCTTTTTTATCCAATAGAGTACATTATAACCTTAGCAACGGTATATGCCATGTCTTTTTGGGTGCTTTGGACAATTTACTACAGCCCAGCGTAACGGCAGATTTCGTTTTGTAGGTCTAGTATTACGCAAGCTCAATAGAATACGCATTAGGGAGGAGAGTTTCCCTTTTCCGATATGTAAGTATTTTTGCGTCTAAAATACCGTTGGTCTCGCTGGCTACATGTGTACGTTCGTGTTTCCACTCGAGCACTGTCTTTCCAATATGTTTGATAGCCCTATTGTTATTTTCGCATTTTGAGTGCATTTCACATACTGTAATGCAATCGTTAAATGTATTTTTGATGTAGGCTACCGATGTTCATTGAAGATAGAACATTTGGCAGCATTTTGCAGATGGTGGAATACTATTTTATGTTCATGTTATCATACATAATATAGGCTATGGCGTATATACTTGTCTCTTAGGGCATGACAAATGCTCATTCCAATTTACTGTGCGCTGATATGTGGTAGATTAAGGTAAAAATCTCCTTGGCGTCATTATGAATAGGAAAATTAAAAAGATTAAAAAAACTACAGAAAAATGCAATCCCAGGACAAAAGTATACATACTGTAGGACAAGTGATACAGGGACAAGTGCTGTTTTATTGAGGTACAAGAGTGAATGATTAGGCAACATATTTAGGTGTATGTAACACTGTGATATCAATGTTTTTTATCTTAAGCCATCAGAAGGAGCAAATGTATATGCTTTATAATACAATAATTAATAATTTTATTCATTTTATGACATGTTTTGGACCCATAGATATCTACCCCACTATACTTATGAAAATATAGTAATTCCCACTTGAAAATTATGCAAAAGTGAGTTTTATGAGTTTTTTTTATTTAGAGCAGTGCATTTGGATAGATTTGGAGACACTAATGGACAACAGGGTACACTGCTATATTTTGCATCATAGTCCTTTAGTAGTTCTGCATATCATCCTCAGATTTTACAAAACTTGTGGACATGGAGTTTATGATCCAGGAAATGTTATATATTACCGATTTCACTTATGTAGCTTTCAGCAAACAAAACATTTTATTTTTTCCCCCCCCAAAGTTTCTTTGCATTTGTGGCACTTTATTTTGACTTAAATTATGAAAATAAACAAATCTAAGTTTGTATTGTAAATGGTACACCTGTCTTGTTTCATTTAAGCAATTTACCATTCGCACTGGTATACCGGCAAAAAAAATAAGTTACCTTACACCACTCAGCGTCACTGAGACAAGATCGCAAAAACATCTTCGGGCTAGGACCTGCTGCACGGAGAAACGCCTGAATATAACTAACCAAAAACTGTATGAAAGTGACTGGAAAGTAAAAATATGAACAGCCGAATTGACTTAAAATAATCAATTGCTTTGATCGATCCCTAGTCATTATTATTTTTTTTAAACCGATATTTTGCATTCTTTCTCAGTTCAGGAGATTTAGCCAATCATAATGTTCTATTCAAAATATCAAAAAACAACAACTTGGCAATGTATTTCTGATTGGTTGGTTTGGCAGTTTAAAACTGGGAGACGGACCGATCTGCTGTCACTCTCTACATTTGTCGGTGTTTGTCTGTCACTTGAAGAGGTTAACGTTTGCCCACAGCAAAAATAAATAAAAATAATATAGGTCTAAAAGTTATTCTGTTTAAAAGTTTATAATTAAGCCTGTGTATTTTGAGTCTTGTCTTGTTGTTTCATTTTAGTGGTTTAGTGTTATTACTGTCTGAGGGGCTTAGTGGTGGTGGTTTTACGCAACGTTAGCTAGCTAGCTACAGTACTAGTTTACATTAGACTAGCTAGGTAACGTTAACTGTTAGCTAGCTAATTGTCACCGTTATAGCTAAAGCTAACTAATGGTTAGGTCGCTAATGTGTTTTTCTTTTTTTTCTCATTCTCTGTGCTCCACGGTTCATTATGCATCGATTTTTGATTACTAAACCAAAGCACAGTAATGTTAACACAAATGCAGCTCTAGTTGTACATACCGGTAGTTCAGAATCTTCATGCTCAGTATCGGATCCTTTGCCCGGTCCCAGTTCGGAAGAAAAGGCAGTCGGGGGTGCTTCCGTGGATCTCGGCCACGATTTAAATGATAACACACCATCTCAGCCAATTCTAAAAGTATTTCCCAAACAGGAGTTTGGTAAAAATGCTCGTTCTTTCAACCCAAGCTGGTATCAGTCACGATCATGGCTAGAATATTCAGTGAAACTAGATGCATGTTTCTGCTTCCCCTGTCGCAAGTTTTCAACCACAAATGACAGGGATCTAGTTTTTACCAAGACGGGGTTTATTAACTGGAAAACGGCATTAGAAAAGGACAGGGGATTATACAGGCATGCATCTAGCCATAGCCATTTGAATGCTGCACGATCATGGACAGAACTGAACACGAGAGTGGAAACTGGTCACACTATATCATGTCTCTTGGGAAAAACACAGGTTGAGAAAAACCGATACTACATCAGAAGCATAGGGGAAGTGGTGCAGTTTCTGGCTGTGAACGAACTTGCTTTTCGTGGAAGCACTGAAAGTCAGTCCGAAATAAACGATGACAGTGATATCTCTGCTGGGCTGTTCCTGAAATAGTTTGAGTACACTCTGGCTAAGGATTCCAAACTTGCTGAAATAGCAAAAAACATCCCTCAGAATGCAAAGTACACATCAAAAGGCATTCAAAATGAGATAATTAACACTCTAGCCAGTATGGTGTTGCATGAGGTGAAAAGAAAATATGATAATGCAGATACAGTAGGTTTCTGCATCAAATGTGATGGAACCAGAGACAGGTGCAATGTTGAGAATCTTTCACTTGTGATTCGGTTTGTCTGTAATTCGGTTCCTGAGGAGCATTTGATTGGTTTACTGGACTTGAGTGGGTTGGATGCAGAATATATAACAACAGAAATGCTCAAACACCTGTCCAGTGAAGGTTACAGTGCTGATAATATAATCAGCCAATGTTACGGTAGATTGCCTCCTGACATGGAAACCACATGTGAAGCTAGTTCAATGTAAGTTGGCCAAAAGTGTGTCTATTTTGTGGAAAATGCAGAAATTACTAAATCAACATTCACTTAGGACAATTTACTCAGCACTCATAACACCTCACCTGCACTACTGTGTTGAAGTATGGGGGAACACTTATAAAGAAACTACAGAGATGCTGTTTAAACTTCAAAAAAGGGCATTGAGAGTGGTATATGGTGTCCCATATAGAGACCATACAAATGACTTGTTTATTAAGGCAAAGTTTCTTAAGTGGCAGGATATAATTAAATATAATACCATACAAATATTATTCTTAGCATCCAAAAATCTCTTACCCTCAAATATACAGAAACTGTTTCAAAAAAGGGCATTGAGAGTGGTATATGGTGTCCCATATAGAGACCATACAAATGACTTGTTTATTAAGGCAAAGTTTCTTAAGTGGCAGGATATAATTAAATATAATACCATACAAATATTATTCTTAGCATCCAAAAATCTCTTACCCTCAAATATACAGAAACTGTTTCAAAAGAGAGATGACATGCATAACTTAAGAGGAAACATGATATATAAACAAAAAACTATAAAGTCAACTCTCAGAGGTCATTCATTATCCATTGTGGGGGTTAAGCTCTGGAACGGTTTACACGATGAGCTTAAAATGTCTATAAACCTAAAGACCTTCAAGAGTAAGATAAGATGTAAGATGGTAGGAAATTATCAAATGGGGACTGTCTGCTGTTGAAATGAAACAAATGAAACAAATTGTTTTGACTAATGTATGACATGTATATTCAAATTCGACTTATTTGGACTTTAATGTCTATTTTATTTTACTTTAGCTTATTTTTTCTTTCTCAAACTGTTTTGTTATAAAGAAAATTCAGTTATGCTGTTGTGATACAAAAAATTTGTTTTAAACAAATGTATATTATGAACATGTAAAATAATGAGGGAAATGGGGCGGGACTATGATAAGCAGGCTGCTTTTTCCCGTATCCCTTTTCGGCAAGTAATGTGTTTTGTCAGGGCATATTACAGAAATTGTGATAAAGTGTAACTATATGCATGCCGAAATAAATAAATAAAAAAATTAAAAAATTAATGATGGCGCATCAGTCATGAGTGGGATCAGGGGTGGGGTTCAAGCATTGTTGCAACAGAAGCTTGGCAGGCTCATTCCTTATGTACATTGCTACAACCATCAGCTGCACCTAGCAGTGGTGCATGCCATTCAGGAAGAGCCATGCGCCAAAACATTCTTTGAACTCTCCGGCTCACTACATTCCTTCGTTCGCCATCATTATGTAGCCCAGAACTATAATGCACCCTCTCTTAAAAGGTTACTCGAGATACGGTGGACCAGTCATTATGATGTAACAAAATGTCTGGTAGACAATGAGGATGCCATCTTGAACATTTTGTCAGCGATTTCTGAAGATAGTGTGGCAGCAATGGCTTTATGCACAGAGGCATCAGGGCTCCTAGTACAACTCAGGAAGCATCATATTTTTGAAATTGGTAAATTCCTCATCAAAGTTTTTGGTGTCTTGAAGCCAGCAAATTCTATTCTGCAGGCTAAGGCTGTGGATCTTTGCAGTGCTGGGGAGGTTATCAGTGCCTCACTGCAAGCTTTAAAAGATATCCGAGAAGATGATTCATGGGATAATTTCGAGATATTAGACAGCCCCACTGCTACAAAAAGAAGGAGAACAATGAGCAAACAGCTCATAGACAATTTTGTTCTCTCCACCGTTGGTCACACTGAGTCCGATTCCTCCAACACTCCCAGCCAGTCTTTGAGAAGAGCCCTCCTAAACATCTTGGACAGAGCTATTGCAGAGATTGAGGACAGGTTTTCGAGGAGAAATATTGACCTGATGAGGGCAGTAAGCTGTCTTGTTCCCCAGTCTACGTCTTTTCTAGAGTTGGCCCTATTGAAACCGCTGCAGCTACTTGCCGGTACTGATGCAACAACCAATAGTCTGAAAAATGAAATTGATGTGGCAAAATCCATGTTGCTCAAGAAGTTCTCCACTGACGCGGACCTGTCAACAGTGTGTCGACATATACAGGGCTATAAGGAAGCCTTTCCAGAGCTACATGCAGTGTATGCAACTGCACTGGTGATTGGAGTATCCTCAGCATCATGTGAGAGTTCTTTCTCCACTCTGACACGTGTCCTAACACCCTTCCGCCGCACAATGCTGCATGAGAGAAAAAGGAATTTGGTGATTCTGGCACATGGGAAATTAATAACCAAGAGTATTGATTTGGATGAGTTTGTTAGGGCTTTTATGAAAACAAACAGAAGACTCATGCTTTGAGGCAATTACTTTGTGTTTTGCAGTGGGAATAGCTAGGCCTTTTTTCTTTTAACCATATTGTTAGAAATCTCCAACAGTTTTAAGAGAAACCATAGCCTACAAATCTTTTTTTTTTTTTTGACATTACCTTTGTTTGTAAAGTGCTTGCTGCTTTATTTCTTGAAAACAGTCCTGAGATTCGGTGTAGTGGTAGTTCAGCGTAATGACTGAATGGGTGATGTAGGCAACTGTAAGCTCCATGTTTGGGACAAAGACTTTTTTTTTCTTGATTTAGCTAAAGAGCACACTCAGCTTTTATTTAAAGGGATAACCTTATTTCACTTTGGTACAACATAATTAATTTTGTGGAGCTTACCCCATTTTATTTGCATAAAGCAGCTGTCATTTGCCAGGGTGGTATACAATAGTTAGCTCTGCTGTTAGCCTTCTACTTTTGCATAACATGTAAGACTGTTGTTATACTTCAAATATTATGTTAGGCTATTATAGAAAAGTGAGTTAAATGATTTAATATTCCAACAATAGGAATGTCAGTGCCAAAAAACAGTATTGTCTGCCAAGTTTCCTTCTTTTTTTGTTGCAGAGCTGCAAACTGTGCTAACTTCATTTTTATCTGAATACAAACACGCATAATTAGGCCTCAAGAAATACAAATAGTGGCCTCTCTGAACACCCCTACACACATAACATAACATAACATAACAAGGAAAGACGAGAACAGACCATTCAGCCCAACAATGCTTGTCTATTCTTACCTCTAAACTGTACTAATAGTGTCTAACACTGAATCAAGCCGGGCCTTGAACACCCCCAGTGTTTCTGCCTCCACCACATGTTCAGGCAAGCTATTCCACGTATTGACCACTCTCTGTGTGAAAAAATATTTCCTAGTGTCTGTGAGAAATGTATTCTTTGCCAGTTTCCATTTATGCCCCCTCGTTCTGCTAACCAAGCTCAACTTGAATAATTTCCTGTAGTTCACTTTGTTGATCCCTTTAATAAATTTAAACGCCTCAATCAAATCCCCCCTAAGTCTCCTTTTACTAAGCTTGAAAACTCCTAGCATTTCAAGCCTTTCCTCGTAAAACTTATCTTTTATACCCGGGATCAATCTGGTTGCCCTTCTTTGGACCTTTTCCAGCGCCTCTATATCTTTCTTGTAGTAAGGTTCCCAGAACTGCAGACAGTATTCTAAGTGTGGTCTGACAAGGGCATTGTATAGTGTGAGTATGATCTCCTTAGATTTATACTCAATACTCCTGGCTATGTATCCCAGCATCCTGTTAGCTTTTTTTTTACCGCTACAGCACATTGACCAGACCCTGATAGGCTTTGATCGACTATTACTCCCAAGTCTTTTTCTGCATGTGCACATTCTAGTTTTGTACCACGCATAAAGTAATCCTGCCCTATGTTTTTATTCCCCACTTGTAGAACTTTACATATAGTTATATTGAATTTCATTTGCCAGGTTTCTGCCCACTTCTGGAATTTGTTTAAATCTTCTTGGATTACCTTAGTAGCTTCCAGACAGTTGGCTAAACCTCCCAGTTTTGTATCATCCGCAAATTTAACTAATGTACTTTCAATATCCGCATCTAGGTCATTTATGTAAATGAGGAAGAGCAGTGGACCCAGAACCGAACCCTGTGGAACTCCACTTCCCACTTTACCCTGCTCAGATAAGATCCCTCCTACTACTACCCTTTGTGTTCTATCCCGTAACCAGTTCCGAACCCACTCTGAAATGCATTTGGAAGTCTAAGTATATAACATCATAGGCCTTGCTCCCATCTAGACACACGTGCGTGTGGTTGCAAGGACACACACACACACACACACACAAATATATGCAAACGAGGGGAAAAAGCCTGGGAACTGTATGGCACACACAGTGCCCTAAATAAAAAGGTGCCCCCCCTAAATTTCTGTCTGCCCCCCCAATCACAGCAGTCTAGAACCGGGGCTGTTATACGGTATTAGCCTAAATCATTATGCATCGATTTTTGATTACTAAACCAAAGCACAGTAATGTTAACACAAATGCAGCTCTAGTTGTACATACCGGTAGTTCAGAATCTTCATGCTCAGTATCGGATCCTTTGCCCGGTCCCAGTTCGGAAGAAAAGGCAGTCGGGGGTGCTTCCGTGGATCTCGGCCACGATTTAAATGATAACACACCATCTCAGCCAGTTCTAAAAGTATTTCCCAAACGGGAGTTTGGCAAAAAGGCTCGTTCTTTCAACCCAAGCTGGTATCAGTCACGATCATGGCTAGAATATTCAGTGAAACTAGATGCATGTTTCTGCTTCCCCTGTCGCAAGTTTTCAAGCACAAATGACAGGGATCTAGTTTTTACCAAGACGGGGTTTATTAACTGGAAAACGGCATTAGAAAAGGACAGGGGATTATACAGGCATGCATCTAGCCATAGCCATTTGAATGCTGCACGATCATGGACAGAACTGAACACGAGAGTGGAAACTGGTGACACTATATCATGTCTCTTGGGAAAAACACAGGTTGTGAAAAACCGATACTACATCAGAAGCATAGGGGAAGTGGTGCAGTTTCTGGCTGTGAACGAACTTGCTTTTCGTGGAAGCACTGAAAGTCAGTCCGAAATAAACGATGACAGTGATATCTCTGCTGGGTTGTTCCTGAAATTGTTTGAGTACACGCTGGCTAAGGATTCCAAACTTGCTGAAATAGCAAAAAACATCCCTCAGAATGCAAAGTACACATCAAAAGGCATTCAAAATGAGGTAATTAACACTCTAGCCAGTATGGTGTGAAAATAAAATATGATAATGCAGATACAGGTTGCCAGGTTTCTGCCCACTTCTGCAATTTGTTTAAATCTTCTTGGATTACCTTAGTAGCTTCCAGACAGTTGGCTAAACCTCCCAGTTTTGTATCATCCGCAAATTTAACTAATGTACTTTCAATATCCGCATCTAGGTCATTTATGTAAATGAGGAAGAGCAGTGGACCCAGAACCGAACCCTGTGGAACTCCACTTCCCACTTTACCCTGCTCAGATAAGATCCCTCCTACTACTACCCTCTGTGTTCTATCCCGTAACCAGTTCCGAACCCACTCTGAAATGCTTTTGGAAGTCTAAGTATATAATATCATAGGCCTTGCTCCCATCTAGACACACGTGCGTGTGGTTGCAAGGATACACACACACACACACACACACACAAATATATGCAAACGAGGGGAAAAAGCCTGGGAACTGCATGGCACACACAGTGCCCTAAATAAAAACGTGCCCCCCCTAAATTTCTGTCTGCCCCCCCAATCACAGCAGTCTAGAACCGGGGCTGCTTCCAAGGGCATTGTGTTGAATGAGGGCTTGTCTGAAAGATAAGAGTCTTCGCTATTGGCTGGAATATTTGAAAAACCCAGTGTTCGCTCACATAAACATATTTAGTCTACGATGTCACTTCTTCATTCAAACAGAGCAGTAATGTATCATGAGCTTTTAAGACCCAAGAGATTTCAGACCGGTTGCTTTTTGCTGCGGGTGATTTGGGAATTGTTTCACAACATTTACTGTTATCTCCCCATTATTCTTACATCAACGAATAACACCAAAACGGCTTACTGCTACAACTTATTGTAACTGTTACAAATTGGAGGTCCATTGCTACAATTCTGTGTGTCACTGCACGATGAGACAGAGGGATTGTCTAAGAAAATTGCATTGTTTTAATTGCCGAAACCCCTTGCCAGTAACTATGCAGTGCTTTATGGTCAGACATGGACTTTTTTTGCTTTTGCTAGCTCAAGTGCTACACAGTAAGATGCAGTGATACTGTTTGAGCAGTTTTTTGTGAATCAGTCTATTGTATCTGAACCAAATCTGAACATGCGATGACAACTGCCCTTTCGCCCGTGTATTTGTCACTGAGGTGGCTGTAGTGTCGGTTCAAGTTGTATTATTTTATTACAGAAACGACCTGTAAACACACCAGACATTGTCGTTTATGGCATTGTCACCATTAGATTCTATGAAGAGATAATCGCTTCCCCCTTGTTCTGGGAAAACTTAATTTCTTTTGCCACCGAACTAATTGGCTGGTTTGCTGGCATTGATGTGGATACTAACTGCTCACGTGAACATTCATGGCGGGTGGTTTTTGAATGTTCAATTGGCACCTTTGGTTTTTTTCTCCCCCATGTTAAGTCAATGGGGCCGCGTAACCGGATATCGGGTTTTACTTAAAAAACTATACGCACATACATGTTTGATATCTAGGCACATAATGCATCTGTTCCTCGACATTAGAATTTTTTTGTTTAGCAATTTGTGGTGTAGAATTTGAGCTATGTTTGTGAAAAAAAAAATCTTTATGCTTATTTTTTATGTATCCCACCAATTGAAAACGCTTGAACTAATATTTTCCATTTTTGGTATGTGATGAGATATCGGTGTGCTTAATCAATTGAAAATCATGTTTTAACATGCAAGTCCCAACCAAAACAAACATATACAGCAGCCGCCCTGGACAATGCAGCATATCCAGTCGGTTACAGATTCTCTGATTCGTCCTGGATCGCCCCCTCAACGATTTGGGTTGATGGTGTGTGCGCTGTCTGCAACAGGTGCTGGGGGGCATCGTTAGTGTGTAGCCTACGCTCTCTGCAACTAAAGCTAAAGCAAGGGGCAAAGACCGGACTTCGTTTCTGACGCTCTCTTCCTGGTCTTCAGAGCTTTGCTCTCTGGTGCCAGTGGACCCGGCTCGAGTATAGGTCTTTCAAACCCCTTCAAAATAAATCAGTGCTACCAAAGTGGTCAAAATAATATTCATAAAAATGAATACATTTTCACACAAGAACATGTAGTTGCAATAGGTGCTTTCCCTTCGTCTATATGTCTCTGATGTGTTGACTCGTTAGTTGTGTCATTTGGACTTAGTGAACATCTGGAGGGTGCCTCTTCTCCCTACTGTTCAGTCTCTGGCTCCAGTTTTTATACAACATGGTGGCAGCACAAAACTGCTCTTCCGCGGCTTCAAAACGCTTTCACAAGCCCATGAGAAATAAATCAGTCAGTCACTTTGTCCACATTTCTACAGTCTACAGTTAAAAGCAGCATCACGTCAGCCTACCTGCTAAGCAGGTCTCCATCTTCTCTGTGCGACCCTATCGTCATCAATGGTGGCAAGCCCACGACAAAGGTCTGGTTTTCCACAAGGCTGTGTAACCACTGGCTGAGCTGCATATTTCATGGATTGCTGGATGTTGCATATCGTTGGATCGCCGGGTGAATTTATTATGACAAAGCTATTCTCCTTTATAGACTTTGCATATCTGATGGAATGGTGAGCTAATTTCTTTATTCAAACAGCAAAACATTTCTAATGCCAAAGAATTCCAATGGCTAAGCATTCTAATGGCAATAAAATTCTAACTGGAAAGTCGACACCAATAGCTTGCTTCTGATCGTAAGCCATACAGCCACTGCGCAGCCTGGCTTCACAAGGTTCACATAAAAGATGAGAATGACTTGGTCATTTCGTCGCATCATCTCTTGAGGCAAGTGGGATATCGGCCCAGTTGTATAGTGGATGCTCCACTAGTCAATTAACATGGCAGAGTCAGGCTCTGCTGTCTCCAGCGGGTTTTGGGGGGTCCCGCTACCTACATCCAATATATGAGCGTCGCTATGTTGCCATTCTGCAACCCCTCATGAGCCTTTGTTTGTGACCAATGCTGGCAACCCTTTGTCCAGCTCCTGGTTCTGTGCAAACTCCATTGCCAACACTGTGGGCTCCCTCCTGAATGCTCCCCCACCCACTCATTCAGGATGGGCGCAGCTACCACGGCAGCTCCTAAAATCCCAACAGTCATACTCAAAGCCATGGGCCGGTGGTCATCTGCTGCTTTTGAACGCTACATTAGGCTCAATACCAAGGACATCATCCAAGCGCAAAAAAATTTGTTAAGCATCATGCTTGTGTGTGCTGTTAACATTTGCTACTTGCTTTAAAAAAATAAATAAATATTCAGGTGGTTGCTGGACACTGACTAAAAATTTGTATGTCCTTCGATCCCACTGTCATCAGGTTTCTTGTGCAGTGATTAATTGGGATATCGATTCAGGACTTCCTGATCTTCAGGAAGGAACAGTTGTCCTGTTGTTACACATAGCGTTTCTTGCTAGATAGTATAAGCCACACGGCCAGGGTGGTCAGGCTACACATAGCCTAGTTAGATGTCACATTACGTTAGTATGGCCAATGTCTGATCCAGGATCACAGCCGTGTTCTGTCTCTGTGCTGGAGGGATATCAATATGGTCTTCCTGACCTTTTGGGAAGCAGCAGGCGCTCGGCTGTACACATAGCTACTACCACAGATATAGTATGGCTAACATCTGATCCAGGATCACAACTGTGTTCTGTCTCCATGATGGAGGGGTTTCTGGTCATCTCCATTCAGCGCCAAATTATGCAGCACATTCATTCATTAAAACATGTTATTTGAATATGTCAGTTGTCCTGACAGAACTTGAGAAAAACAGGTAAAATCCCCCTCTGCCACAGCTCTGCTTTCTCGAGAAAACCACCAACCTTGTCATACAGGTTCAGAATGTTAGTGTTATTGCTCTGCAGAGACACATTCAGTTTTATAGCTGCAAGATATGATAGCTTTGCAGGCCATTGCATGTCCTCAAATACAGAGAGATCCATGGTCTGACAAAAAAGTGTGCACTTCAGAACGTAATTCAAACAGCCAGTTGGGTATTTTCCCTCAGGAAAGCCAGCGTACTTCTGTGTGTAGTAAAGGTTGTGTGCGCAGCACCAAAAGGACACAAGAAGTCACTTGAACCAACGAGAAGGAGCAAGGGAGGGAGTGGATTTATTTTTGAATTTACACTAGCCAGAGAAAATTACTATGAAAATTAGTTTGTGCAAAACCTTCCAATAAATTGCATAAGACAGCAAGCTCCAACCAACACCTCAATGTTTTACTCTGGCAAAAGAGTAAACTAAAAAATGATTGACAATAAATTTATTGATAGACAGCACTTTAAAATACAAGCAGGAATGAAGAAAAATACACTTGTATGCTACACAATACCTCCCAGTCAAATATATTATAGCTACAACCAAAACTGTGAATGTATAGATTGCTTTGCAAGTGGCACAGAAGTATAAAACATAAAAGAGGTGAGCAACCTATATTAAATATGAAATCCAAGCAAAATGTATTTGTAATATTGCCCAAGCTTATGAGCTTGCACTGGCTCATTTGCTGGATACTCGCTGAACATGCTGCTAGTTATTGTTAACTAGCCTGAAATAATCATTCTAAAACTGCATCCTATAGGACAGTGGTCCTCAACCCTGGTCCTGGGGACCCCCTGTGTATGCTGGTTTTCGTTCCAACCACAATTGCAATACTTGAATTTTAACAAGCTGTTAATTTTTCTTAATTAGGTGTTTTTAATGTTTAGAGGGATTATTTACATTCTTAAGCCACATTATGTTAGTAATAGCTATGCATGCCATGAAGAATAAAAGTCCATATTCACATTGTGCTGTATTGTAAAGAATTAAAAGGAGGTAAAAAATGTTTTAACTGATCAAATTAAAGACTGAGGTGAATCAATTGGCCCATAATTGGTGAAATTGTGGACACATGGCCACTAAAACTAACCGTTTGGTAAATAATGAAGAATTCAAAGACAAAGCAAATGATAACGAGCCAAACCTGCATTGTGTTAACAAGTTTAAGGAAAAAATTATGAAGGAACTTAAACTTGTGTTCAATGACCTAATTAGGAGCCTATTCACCTGAGTTCTTACCACTTCTTTGTAATTGTTTGCAATATAACACAATGAGCATAATGAACATGGGATTGTTTTTTCTTAAGAGAGTAAAGAGTTTAAAGTGTTCTCTCTATACAATTAAAACACCTAATTAAGAAAAAATAACAGCTTGTTGAAATTCTGGTATTGCAATTGTGGTTGGAACGAAAACCAGCATACACAGGGGGTCCCCAGGACCAGGGTTGAGGACCACTGCTATAGGATGTTACATGTTTGCTGGGTAGGCTGGTAGGCTATAACATGGACCTATTCACAAGTTTTAAAGTGATTTTATTGAACCACTAACTTATTACTAACTTATTTCCTAATTTATTCAACATGTCAGTCATGCAATAAAAAACTTTTAAAAGATCTCTTATAATGCCGCTTTCTCTATTTTTAATTTTTTAATTTTTTTTATTTGTTTCTGATTTTTTCCCCATTTTCTCCCAATTTAGTAGCCAATTGAACCCCTATTCTAATTCAATTCCCCCCCTGTAGCAACCGCTAGAGAATCACTGCTACACAACCCCGTCAGCCGGCGGTAGGACGGGAGGGCGCCACGTCCTCTTCAGGGCGCGACTCCTCCGAGCTCCTGACCGTGATTCCAGCTCGCCCAGGGCCGCTATGCGTGCAGCGATTCTCTCCGAGCCCCTCCCCCCACCCGGAAGCAGCCGCCAATTGCTGCTCCCACAGGGCGCCAGCCATGCTCGGATCTGGCAGGACCGGGGCGCGAACCCCGATCCTCGGAGCACAACCGCACCGACTGAAATTTGGCACTTTTACCGCTGTACTACCGCGACAGCCTGCTTTCTCTATTTTAAGGATTTTTCCCGGGTGATATGTAAAGAGGTTAAATTGAAACTTCTGAAACAGGAAGTTTGGGCTTTCAGTAAAGCATTCTGGGAAATTTCACTGCCCGAAGTGTGCAGTCTTGCGGACTCGTTCCCTCGAGCGAAATTGAGGGTCGAGGGACCAATTTAACATACTTCACTTGCATTCCTAACAGATTGGACCGCACTCGACAAGGACAACACACAACTTCCAGTTTCTAAAGGGATTCCCCCAAGTGGAAGTGTCACGTGGAAGTACAGGAAGGCAGAATATTTAACGGAGTGGACTGCAGCCCTACATTTCAAATCACACCAGATTTCCTTTGTCAGGTCAATTGATTCAAAAGTGCAGTATTGGAGCCATGAAACCTTTTCAAAACAGCCGGCCTAAATACCATGCAAAAATTAATCAGAAATGTTGAGTGATGAAAACACAAAAACTAGCTTGTAAATATATTTGACAAATGGTGCAGACAATAGGTTCAAAACAAATGCAGCTCATTTAATGTGATACATTAATGCTTTATGCTGCATTTGCTACAGACATAGCAAATGTAGAAAAAACATCAGGTTTTCAGCTGTAAGAATAGTTGATTTAATTTACATACAAACATGTCATTCAAATACTATAGGTGTGTTTCATATCAATTTCATCTTCATTCCCCTTAATCTATACGTTTCCCCTTTGCCAAGCGAAGACGGTTATTCCAGAATGATCCAATTTCTACCACAAAGAGCTGAACAACAGTATCTTGGAACAGCTGCCTTTCCCCACAAGACTTATGTCCTCCTGTTAAACTACATTTCTCCTCTCACAGCCCATATGTTTCAAAGATGGCATTGTATTAAATGGCACCATCATTGTTTGAAATGCAGACACTCAAACATTGTTGCACTGAGGTGCTTCAAAGCTAACAATAAATCATTTCCTCAATGTATAAATTACAGAGCAACAAAACTTCATTTGATGGCAATCATCTTGACAGAATATATGATAACTACACTGAAAAACTGTCAGCAGTTGTTTTCTGAAATATGTGAAAAAGTGAATCATCTGATGTGTTTGAGTGTATCTTGATCTGAGATTTGAAAATGTTTTTCTTTATAAATGTCCACCATAAATTGAATATATTTGTAGGGACAACAGACTACATTTCCATTCATTCCACAGGCAACACAAGTGAAGTGGCAGCACGGTCCCAGCGTGACGTCCGTTGTTAGTGATCCAATCATGTCGTGTGGAAATACGAAACTAAGGGTCATAAAACTAACAGATAAGACTGAAGAATTCCAGTCGGTCTCCCCCACTTCTTCTCCATTCTCTCCCTCCTTCATGTCAGCAACACAGCTGCACAAAAGTAGCACTCCATTCTGCCTCTCCTTTGTGCCAGCTCCCTAGCTGGACAGAGCTACAGCGGCATCAGAAAGGCCGCGGAGAGAGACGCAAGCAATGTTAGCTTGCCTACCAGCATCTAACCATAGAACTGAATTAACATAACTCCGACCGAGGTGTGTTCCAGCCCACGGACAAAGCCGCAGGCGATAACTAGACGACGTCGGAAAAATTCCAACCAGGAGAAATCCCAACCGGGATAAGAAAGGCCAAGTGTAATCCACCTCACGGACAAGCCAGCTGTAATCAACTCACTGCGGACTTCAGTAAGACTGATCAAACATCCCAGGCATAGTTTAGGATTTTAGTCTGAATTGTTTATCGGTAATTTGATTGTCTCGACTTTGTGCGATAATAATAGCTATAAACTTGTTGCACTGGTTAGCAAGCTAGCCGGCTGGCCTATCGTCTCATAGCTAATGTGGTAGTACTAACTAACCAGAGCAGGCCTCACTGGTTTGCCCCTCTATCCTAACACTGACTAACATTCGTGTGATATGATCTCCCTAAGTGACATTTCTGTTTTTCCTTGTTTAATAAATCTATTTTTGTTAAACCTGGTGTCTGTTTTGATATCATATGAGCACGAGAGCTGAGTCAAACCTAATCATTAGAATGTAATACCTTCAACCCTTATGAATTATTAGTTATTAGTGCTTTGATGGAAAATTGAAGTAGTAGTAATTATAATCCATAATAATCATATGAGACTGATTTAATTTTAACCTAACTAAGAATAATAAGGGTAAACCTCATTATTCCATAGTTATTGCCTATATTTCTAGCATCCCATGTAAGAGTTTATGTATAGAGGCATATCCTTACATTTATGGAGCCCCGTCCGAGGATATTCTCCATGTAATTGGTGCCCGGGTGAAGACTGGTAAGATGGACATATTTTATTTGTCTATCTCCACTGCTACCAAATGTATATGTAAACACCTTGCATGAGTAATACTCCACATGTAAGAATATAGAGGCATATTTCTTACATATTCTATGACTGAACATACCTGATCGCTCAAGCATAAACCATTATCTACAAATATCTACATACCATTCTCATGTATCATTGACCCTTTCTCTTTCAGTCAAACAATATGTCATCAGAGAAGGTCTTTTTCCATCCATTCACTGCTATTTATAACTCATGAATACAAAGAAACAATACAGTCTGACAGGTTCTAATGGCACAAATGGAGTACATGCTTCATAACAGTACTTTACGAATTATACTCAGTTGTTAGATGGTGTACATAATTTAACTTTAACTTAGCTTTAACATGACATAATATGTTCTCTCTCCCTCAGGATATATAGTATGTGCTCAATATTCAACAAGAAGAACAACAGTTTTCAAAATGCATTTATGAATCTGACCTTTATGCAAAACAAGCCTTGGTTTACAAGGAAGGCTTTTATTTAAAATATGTGCCATGCAAACCTGTCTAGATTTGTTTATAGCTGACCTATAAAGAAATATACAATCTAGAGGTTTATGATAATGCTGTATATGTGTAACAAAATAGGAATGGCCCTTAAATAACATCATATATGAGCTCTGTAGTAGACATAATCCATTTGCATGTTTATCATTTAAACCACTCCCTGCATTATAGGGTTCTTAAACTACACTCTGGGTCAGATTCTTTTTTTATTAAGGCTGCATAAGAAATATATTCCATGTTGTGTGTGCAAACAAAGAACAGGGCTTCTTAAAATAATAGTTGCGGGGCTATTTCTTATTATTCTGAAACAATACTGACATTGTGCAGATGAAGACCTGGACACAGTCACAACTTTTTTGATGCATCTGAATAATAAGGCTTCTTTATTTTTCTAAATGATCAAAGGGCTAAGAGCATGTCTTTTATAGCATGTCTGTATTTGGCCCCCAGGCCATCCGTCAAATAGCAATGATGTACTGTAAAAGATAAAAAGCAGGCTGGCATTTTCCAACAGAGACAAACTAGCTTACATATTCATAATTTTTTCAAACCTCCACTGTCCAAACAAACGCAAAACCAGAATGGCAAGAAATGGTTTCCAGATAATCAACATGAGGAGCATGTTATGAAGGTTTGGTATTGTAACCTTGGACCAGACTCACTAAAACATAAGTGGTCCTTCAAGTGAAGAATTTAGGCAAGTGTTACATTCTTCCATTTCAAGCACTTTTTTCACTTATTTAAGCACGCATTAATAGTGTGCAAGAAACAAGAAAAATAATGCAAAGCTAAATAAATAGTGATTATGGTAAAAACATGCAAGCATAAAGTACAATGGAACAAACATTATTACAAACAGAGCATATCATCAACTTGGAAAAATTTAAAAAACCTGTTAGCTGATTAATTTGCTATCATTCAGAACTGAAGCACCCAATCCCATTGTAGCTCTGCAATCATGACACTTTGGCAAAGTGTGCATATACATTGACTGATACAGTGTCCTCACAGAGAGGGCATGATTCTATATGAGGCTATAACATGAAACTATTAGCACGTTTTAATTGAAAAAGTATTTATCTTGTGAAGTGCATGAGATGAACTCTTTTAAGAAGTGATCTTCATTCCTGGTCCTGGAGGGCCGCAGGGTCTTCTGGTTTTTGTTGTTACTCAGCGCTTTATTGACTGATTAAAGCAGTCGATTACACAGTTAACTGGTTTCTTGGTTCTGGGTTCTTGGTTCTGAATTGGTTGCTGATATTAAGAAAAAACTAAAACCAGCAAGCCCCTGTGGCCCTCCTGGACCAGGAATAAAGATCACTGCTTTATAGTGTGCTACATAAAACAGTCAAGCTCAAAGTCAATTAACAATGTTCGTTTTCCCGAACTTTCGCTATCCAGACTCAAATGGTTGCCTCAATGTTTAAACAAAAACCCATGAAGGTTGCAAATGCCCAACAGCTAAACTCACCTCTGGAGTTAGTGCATTGTTGTCAGATGTTTGGCTTGATAGCAGTACGTGTGTGAATCCTTCTTCTTTCCTCACCACAATGTCCCGGAAGCGACAGTTGCTCTCGTTCTGCCGGACACTGTATCTCAGTCTCTTGTCAAACACATAGCCTTTATCTTCCACTAGTTTCCGCTTCACAGAACTATGCAAATTCATTCCACCATTCAAGAGTGTAGATCCTGTTTGAGAAATAATAAAAGACGTAAAGGAGGAAAAATAAGAGGTGGCTGGGACGTTTTTTGTGGTTTTTAAATAAAAAAAGATATGCAAAGGCTATGATCTTTCTTTAAAGCCATTCACATTTATACAATATGCTGTAACAGAAATAACTGTTTTTGATATTATATGAAATAATACAATAATCACTTGCACAAGTTGCATGCACTAAATTACAATGCTGAATTACAACTTTTAAAAAAAAACCTATCACAAAACAATACTGAATATAAGGAAGCATATAATGTAGCTAGTTATTGTTAAATAGCCTGGAAAAAATCTTTCTAAAACTGCATCCTATAGGATGTTATGTGTTTGCTGGGTAGGCTAGTAGGGTATAACATGAAACTATTCACAAGTTCTAAAGCGATTTTATTGAACCACTAACTTATTTCCTAATTTATTCAACATGTCAGTCATGCAATAAAAAACTTTTAAAAGATCTCTTATAATGCCGCTTTCTCTATTTTAAGGATTTTTCCCGAGTGATATGTAAAGAGGTTAAATTGAAGCTTCTGAAACAGGAAGTTTGGGCTTTCAGTAAAGCATTCCGGGAAATTTCACTGCCTGAAGTGTGCAGTCTTGCGGACTTGTTCCCTCGAACGAAATCAAGGGTCGATAAACTAATTGACTGTTTGTCTTTTATCCCTAAATATAAAAAATCTGTGATGAAACATCTCATTTTTTTATTCACTGGAAGCAGGTCAAAGTCAATTATAAAAATATATTGCAGTTAGCGTCTTTATTGAAATGCTACATTTTCAACTAGGTAATGCACAAGTAAGTGGTTAAGCCCTTCACGTAGACCCCCTTGTGCCAGATGATGTTAATCGTGTTAATATTATAATAATTTAATAATGTAAACATTTTTGTAATAAAGTTATTTGTTTAAGAAAGCTGTCTTCTGAGTACCTTTGCATAGTCATATTGGTGCTAAATCTGTGCACAATCCATGTAGAAAAGGTCCATTTTCATTCAAGCTCAAAAGTTCACTACATCGGCTGCCATAAAATCGATATCGGTCTCCAAAATCCCATATTGGTTGGGCTCTAAATAGAACACCCCCTAAATAGGTAAGAATTTACCTAATGTGGCATCTACGTGAAGGGGTTAACCTCCTAAAACTATCCTAATGTAGCCAACAAGAAAAAGGCTAAGGTGAGGAAGACTGAGGAGCAGCAACCCAAGCCTTCACCCCTTCTGAGGAGCTTGTCCGCCGGCCTCTCAGTAGTCTTATTTTTGGCACTTCTCCTGTGCCATACTGGCCATCCCTGGGGGCTGGGGGTACCTGCTCTGAGCCAGTGGCTGGATGAAGCAGCTCCGATATTAGTGGTAGGTGCAGTTCATCTTTCATTACCTCTACTAAAAACCCTTTTGCAATTACCCCTAGGGTAATTCAACACCACCCCCCCCCCCCCCCCCCCCACGCACAGTGATGGGTCACTCTCTATTGTAACAATGTAACATGCAAATTATTTGTACGTTACTTGGAACCCAGCAGCTCCCAGCAGAAGGGCAAATCAGCTGGTGGTCCTACTGGAGGGAGTACATGTGGAAACGCTATGAAAATATTTACTTTGCCATTGTGAAACCCTCTTGCAAATTATATCAAATTTACCTGCAACTGCATACAAACTTTTCATTAATAGTGTTCACCCTTGCATGGCCAGGTCATTTGAGGAACACACTGATATGTCTTTTCAATGCAAGGTACAATTCCTGATTGCTCGGCATACTGTAGCTGATATTTTCATTTCTGTAATGTAGCCTTTGTGTAAGGATTTATTGGAGACAGCTTTATGAAAGTAATTAAGCATCACCAGTCATGTATGCAAGACGCAAAAATGTAACCTTTTCCTATTTTTCCTAAAAATCCGACCTAGTTTTATTAGCCTAGATGACCTAGCAAACGTCGCAAACCGGCGTGCGAGTCTTGACGAATCAAGTCGCAGTCTCGATCTTCTATCACTCCTTCCACGGCCACTTTCCCAATGATATCCCACATCCTCTCTTCTGCAGGTGATAGGTCCGGGATGCCCTTTTCTCCACCTGTACCGGCAGATCTTTTTTGTGAATGGTTTTCTTTTTTAACTCAGCTGTAGTTCGCAATTCAGAGGAAGCATTTTAGCCCTGGTTATTCTCTGCCACATAGCACTTTTGAGCTAGGCTCCACACCACTACTAACGCTCCCAATAAGCACACGTTTATTTTCATGTTCATTCATAAGCATTTAAATTTTACACTGACGGAAAAGGTCTTCTTTGCTTTCCTGTTGCCCGCCATGGCCTATAATACTGGAAAAAAACATGTTGGCATGTGTGTTTTAAAGGAACTGGCCCTGTGGGTGTGCGTCCCAGATAAGACCGCTAAAGCACACTTTTCGTCATGTGATTCTTTCGTCCCGATTCAGTGTATTTTTCGTCCCGCACGGCAGGGACGAAAGACATATTGCACTCATCCTGTTTGCGGCCAATTTATATCGGACTTGTTTATTCTGGTAACAAAATTCCAGTTGGTATTAGTGAGGGACAAGTTGTTTGTCAGAAAATATGGCCTCTCTATCTCTACTGACTTTCGAGTAAAACGGATGAATGTAAAAAGTCTGTCTTACGTCACGGTTCTCCCCTAGTTTGTATAGAAATTATCGCCTTTAGCTTGCTAAAAGTATGGATTACGGCTCAGATTTGTGGAGAGGACAAGTGCCAGAATATGTAAGAACGTTCAGAATTACGGAACTCTATTCCGTTTGGCTGCAAAACGGCTGTAAAGTTACAGTGTTCGCTTTTTATTTTTATTTTTTACATGGAGCTTTGTCTGAAGATATTCATATCGAAAGCCAGAGGTCTAGATGCAGCAAAGCTACTGTCGTTTGCCGTGAAACCGGTCTGGTTTGTAACGTTACTTGGGTAAGTTCCAGTTTTTGCTATCAATCTGTCTGTTAGTCAAGCTAACAGTTAGCTATCTAGCTAGCCGCACGTCCAAACAATGTATAATTTGCAAGCATTTTCATTGTGATATTCTTATCTGTCTGTCTTTGTTTAACACAAACCAAGCCCTTGCTGACTAAGCTAACAGTTAGCTTTCTAGCTAGCCGCGTGTCCAAACAATGTATCTGCAAGCGTGTTCATCGCGATTTTCGTATCTCTAACAGTCTTTGTTTAATAACAAGCCTCTGATACTCTAGTGGGGGAGTGGTTGGGGGTGGGGTTAGCCAGCTACTTTTCACGCCCATTAAGTTTGCCAGGCTGAGGTGTGAATCTTTGCAAATCTTTGAGAGCTGTTTTCTCAGGAAAGTGTTTTAAGGTGTACCAACATTCAAAGAAGCCGATCTTCAAATATGTGCATATTGGAGTGTATGAGATGTCATTTGAAAGCTCAGGATCTGTACTTTCATAAACTACAAAAAACAGAAAAATGACCCTGTGCTATATTTGTGGACCGTTTTACCAGCACCAGTCACATATATGAGTCTGATTTATCAACCTACGAACACATATACGCTCAGATCAGTGATTTACACAAGTTTGATGAATCACACATTTTCGATTATTCACAGCAAAAATGGTGGTGTACATTTAACACCCTATGGTGTTAAATCTACACCAGCAGTTTTAGATTTACACTAACATTTTTGCTGGCTCCTTCGTCAACAAGAACCTTTAACAAACGGTGCATTCATTTCTGCTGTTGGTGTTTGTGATTTCACTGGGTGGCTTATATGTTCATGTTATCCACGTAACTTCAGGTTAAACCTCAGTTTTTGCAGGTTTGGGCTTAAGACACTGTTGCCCCGCTAAGTCTGGCTAAATTGTGAACTTGCTTTATGAAACTGAAAATCCTGGGTTTATCCCAAAATGTCAACAAACTAATCGGGTTAACTCAGCCATGTACGTGAAACAGGGCCCAGTTGTTGACTCTGAAATAGAGATAGTATTACTTCCATGTTTGGGTAATTATATTTTTGTGTTGTACACATGTGAGTTGGTGACACAGCAGGGTACCACTAATAAATGCCTTGTTTTTCTGCAGAAACAGTGGAAACATATTTTCCTACCCGTAAATATATTACTACAATGTAGTAATCTTTAATCTTATAAGTAACATGGACAAAATGCCAACAGGATGCTTAACCATAGGCGGGGGGTGAACCAACTGCAGGGTAAGGCTAGTAAGGGGAGCAAAAATGTATTAATTAAATAGAGTTTTTTTGAGTACAAGAGCCCATGTAGGCTTGGGTTGAAAAGTACTAGTAGGGTTGAGTTTAGTTAGGGTTAGGGTTTATAAATCAAAGGTAAATAAATCAATTAGGGTTTATAAATCAAAGCTTTTGGAACATTTGAATATTACACCACTTATTTTAATAGTACACAAATACAAAAATAAATAAACAACACTCTAAAACAGAAATAAAAAATAAGTGTGCAAGATAAGCTTTCCAAATAATGTCACTGAGGTAAACTAGTGTTGAATGTTAAAATACTGTTAGATAGTAGCCTATAGTGTTACTGAGGTAAAATACTGTTAGATAGTAGCCGTGTTGCTGAGGCAAAATAGCCTATATACTGTTAGATAATAGCCTATAGTGTTGCTGTGGTAAAATAGTAAATAGACAGTTTATCCCTTCAGTAAAGCTGGTGAAACAAAAATCTACTATCAATACTACCTTCTGTTAAAACATTGCATGAACTTGTTAAAGTTTTTTCCTTTTCAGAATTTAGGGCTTCAAAAATTCGGATGTGATTTTATTTGCCGTTTTCGCAATTATTCTCATTTTGGCGGTCGTGATTTCCCTTTGGCGGTCCGTGAAAACATTTCGGCAGCCGCCAAATAATGTAGAAAATACCCTGACACCCTCAATAACACTCCAGAAAATGTGAGTTATTTAGATACGACAATTGATATGACAATTTCACATTATCCTATAAAATAAAGTTCCTGGGATGCTTATCTAACCTGTACCTATACCTACCAGTATTATAAGGTTCTGAGATGTATGGTGTCATCCTGTTACAAATGGTAAAAACTGACTCATCACAATACATTCACTATTTGGTGAATTAGCTTAATCTCACACTGAAAAAATTAGATAAATCCAACCTTTAATTGAAGTAAATTTATTATGAGAAAAAAAAATCCCTCAACAAGAAATTATTATTTTTAACAAAACCATGTGTGCCACAATTATTGGCACCCCTGCATTTATATATTGAATAAAGTAATCATTTTTAATATTTGGTTGCATATCCTTTGCATGCCATGACTTCCTGATGTCTGTGACCCAACAACATCATCCATCCATCCATCCATTATCTAACCCGCTTATTCCTGGTCAAGGTCGCAGGGGGTGCTGGAGCCTATCCCAGCATGCATTGGGCGAGAGGCAGGAATACACCCTGGACAGGCCGCCAAATCCATCACAGGGTACACACACCATTCACTCACACATTCATACCGATGGGCAATTTAGAGTCTCCAATTAGCCTAACCTGCATGTCTTTGGACTGTGGGAGGAAACCGGAGTACCCGGAGGAAACCCACGCGGACACAGGGAGAACATGCAAACTCCACACAGAAAGGTCCTCGGCCGGGATTCGAACTCGGTACCTGCTTGCTGTGAGGCGACAGTGCTAACCACTGCACCACCGTGCCGCCCCCCAACAACATCAAAAGACTCTTAATATCTTATTTTCTGGTACTCTTACAAGCGATACGATAACGTCTCTGCATTTGAATGGATCTCTGTGGGAATTGGGGGGGTGGGACTATATTTAGCTGTAAATTATGCTGGAACAGTATGGAATACATGGTTGGTAAAATGGTAAAGTCATCAAGGGTCTGAGGTATCAAACAAGCCTCAAACTATCACTCTGCTGCCAGATATGCAGTAGATATGGATGGATCACTTTAAGGCAGTGGCGTCGCCAGACCTATTTTAGGGGGCTGTAACAAATCACTAGTCTAGTAGCCTACTTGATTTGTTATCCATCCATATCTATTGCATATCTGGCAGCAGAGTGATGGTTTGAGGCTCGTTTGATACGTCAGACCCTTGATGACTTAGGAGCCATTTAGCCAACCATGTGTTCTATACTGTTCCAGTGAAATTTACAGCTCAATCTAGTCCCACCCACCAATTCCCATAAATATGATCACCCTAACATTACCTAGCTAGCTATTAAGTAGCTCATTCTGGCATCTTAACATGACAGTTTCAGGTCACTGGCTTTGGAGGGTTTATATTCATAATGTATATGATAACTAGGTTAGTTCATTAATCTTACCTGCAATGCAGGGACAACACACTGCTCATGGTGTTTATCAGCAACATCGGTAATCAGCTGGTGCAGTTTCTCCAGCGGTAGCCTAACTTAGACTTTAATTGACCTTGATTCTAATCACATTTTCATTTCTACACACTTTTACTTCTGGCACATACCGCTTCTTCCAAAAACATGTCAACTTTTTTTAGAGTAGATTTGTGCTTATCAAGAGCTCCAGGACCAAAAGATGCAAAACTCCCTATCATCAAAGATCCACCACCATATTTCACCAAAGGTACGAGGTTTTCAACATGTCTTTCAATGTCAAACCCATTGTTGGTGCACATGGCCAAAAAGCTTAATTTTGGTAATTTGGTCTCATCACACCATAACACCTGGTTAATTTTCTTCCTGGAAAACCGTCAAAAAATGTGCAAGCCTATTGGCATGGAGGTGGTGCATTTGGAAACTTTGTCCCAAACTGCCTTACTATGAATGGGGGTAAGCTGTGTCCTCTGCAAGGCAGGATTACCATGTATGGTTCCAGTGGTTTTAGACTGTTTACGTCACCCTTTACCCCACCCCACCCAAAGTTCCATCATCCTTAATTATTATCATTAAGCCTGCCAAAGCTTTCGCCTCCAATACTAACTTTCCACTGGAAACAATGAAAAAGTCATAGGGCTTATCACAACCTTTATTTTAATATAATCAAATTAATCTAAAAAAGAATTATTTATCAGGAGACTTCACATTACATCATAGGCAGATTGTCATTGAGCCTAATGGAGGCTGAGCCTACTAAAGGGATTAAAAATAAAATAAATAAAATTGTGTGCAAAAATATAAATTTTTTAATAAGAATTCGGTCCATATAGGCTATAGCGAAAGTGCATCTGAGTCTAATTTCTGCTTATACAGGTCTGCGCACATGCGCATTAAGCTTGTGAGGCTATTTTGCCTAGGGTGACGTTCAGCCCAGAGATCATATAGTAAAGAGATATGCCAACTAGGGTTGTCACGATATCCAATAATATCGGATATGGCGATATTTGAAAATATTGCAGAGATGACTGTCTGTAGCCACAATATTTAAAAATATATATATTTAAAAAAATTATTATTGCTATTCTAAGAACAAAACATGCATACATACTTTTAAATAATAATATTGGTCGGAAATAATACATGAGTTTATATTTGATAATTTGTATCACTCAAAATATTAGCATTAACTGCATGTGCAGTGGCCTGCCCGACAAAACTGAGTGTTACGTCCTTTCCCGCTTCATTTTCTATTTTAGTTCTGATGCCTCACAACATATTCTGTATGCTTTGTTTTTTAAAAATATTTGGTTGTTATTATTTGCTCTGTATTTATTATTTTGTTACCATTAGCCTATTCGTATACTGGTACTAATTAATTAGCCTATCTGATGCGCAATGTTAACAGCAGAGTGAGGATGGTTATTACATCGATTTTCCCATTTCCAGTGGAAGGTTTGTGTAAGGTAGGATGTAGGATCAAATTACAACGTCTGATCGCTTGCTTCCTTGCAGAGGGGGCTAGTGCAATAGATGTAACAGTCACGGTGTTATTATCCTATCTCGTGACGTCATTAGTTAAGAGAAAGCGAGAGAAGATGGCTGATCTTGTTTCAAAGAAAAACACCACTTCGCCAATCTGGGAATTTTTCGGCTACAAACCCAATGATAACGGAGAACCGGCAAAGGTACGACGAGGTAACATGCCGTAAATGCCTTAAAAAGTTGTCACAACTAAGGATGGGAATACAACAAACATTTCACATAAAACATTTTCGATAACTACACAGTCATTATGAGTGCATTATAACATTATGCCTATGAGAACCTACAGGAGATAGCAATAAATAATTTGTCATATGCAGACATAGCAGCAAATATTGCATCGCAACATTGTTTTGTGGACAAAGTTCAAAACGTAATAAATTGACGGCTGCTCATCGTCATCATATTTATCATCACATTCATTTTGGAGCGATCTATGAAGTGTCTAGCTAGCCTACTAAGTTGTTTTGTGAGATGAGTGACAGTACGGAATGTTGCAGTTGGCATTCATTTATACACGATATTCCTTTCTTGTTTTAAAATTTCTGTTTCTGAAATGGGAAACGATTGGCCAAAAAGTACACGGATACTGCAATTAGAACTCAATGCTGCCACACGTGGTAATTACGTCTGTTCACGTTGTCATTAATCCACTATAATTATATCCGAACGATAATGCTGAATATCACAATATTTCTTAAAGGCATATCGACGATATGAAAAAGGGATATTGTGACAACCCTAATGCCAACTGCATGAAAATCATGTTTCACCTCTAGGGGCGACTATGAGCACTAAAACTGGGCTAAACAGAGGAGAATGAATGGGGGTCAATAAAAGTTCTTTCCAGAAACCCAAGTCTATGAGAGATAATACTTTTTTATTGTAAGTTGGAGAAAGTTTGCAGACAGCAGATAAGAAAATATGCTTTTCTACGCACTTAGATTAATGAAATATTGAACTGTTTCTCTGGTTATGCAAATGTGGTCATGAATATTCATGACCGCTTTGGACGTGAGACTCAAAAGCAAGATGGATGGCCGCACAGCCAGCCAAAATCGTTCGGTAAGAACGGCACAAGAATGACAACTATGTGGACGAACAAAGTACTAGCTAGTACCGGTGGTACATCACCTTGTATCTTATAGACAATCTGGTTTTAACAAGAATCTTCTAGAAGCTTCTAGAGAATATATGGTTTTACTGAGCAAGCAAGAGCTACTGGCTAGTTGGCTACAGCCAAACAGGACTTGATTGTTGACTGAGGAGCCGCCGGTAATGAATATTAATAAACGGGCTAACTCATCAACATTGGGTAGCATCAATGCTAGTGGAAATGTTTTGAAAGTGAGATCATAACACAACCATCGATTCCATGTCGACTTATAATTATGTATTAATTATAAGCATTAGGCTGTGTAACATTGCCAGTAATACTCCAGTTACGCAAAAATATTTGAAATCAACTGTGATGATAATTTTATAGCATTTAGTTCCATTCACCTCCATGTATTTTTCCAGATTCTACTCTGTTTAGCAGTGCCACAGCACTGCCCCCTGATGCGCAAATAATGCACTTTTGTTTGCATTACATTGCAGTCATTGGAGTTGGCAAGGCTTTCTCTCTCTATGAGCTTTGTTCAGCCTCACTCAAAAGCATTTCACATTACAGTCCCTCTAAGCGGCTCATGCAGACTGAAATGGTACCAGGATGGTACGAGTAGAGCCCATAACTCAAGTGAGTATGTCCATAGATGCTGGAAGTAGGGGTGCTGAGGGTGCTGGAGCACCCCTCTGAACGATTGCTACAATATATTAAATCTGTATGCAATACATTTAATAGGCTACCAAAGGGAGTATAAATACAGGGAAATAGTTCTGTATCAATGATACAAAACAACTTAAAATCTCCGTTATGTTATAGCAAACGATTTGTCATTGCGATTTTCAGCACCCTGAGTACAAAACATCTTCCCGTGCCTATGAGTACGTGAGACGTGGGTGGAGTCTGGTTTCGGAAGTAAATTCCCAATGACAGATGGAACGGGCTTCGGAGACTATCAACTATTTCTTGAAATCTGATTTATAGAATGAGCCGAAACGTTCCTGGATTGGCCTGTGTGGTATAAGGATATAAACCATACATCACGTTCCATTTTTTTTTTTTTAAAGTAATGGATTAATGATTGTAGTTCGGTTTGTAGTCCACTTTAACGGACTACATATCCATTACTGCAATGCATGGGTGGTTCTCGACGAATCAGATATCATCATCTCGTCTGGACATTTTTGGCAGAGCATACCACCTTGCTAATTCGCCCATTTTACCTCATTGAACCGTCCGGAGGGAATTACAGGACGTCGAGTTTTTAAACAGTGCCAGCGCTGGTATATTCACAAAAAAATACGAAAACGTAAAATATAGTCAAAGCTGGTCCAGAAAAAATGACATATTTTGTGAACGGGCGTTATATTGAACAATCAAAGACAAAAAGGAATTGATGGTAAGACATAATGACTAGAAATTGTTTCAAAGTTTTAGTTAATGTCTATGGTCTAAATGAATGGGGAAGTCACTTGCGAAACCAGTGTGACGTAGACACTCGAATACTCTATTGAAAATGCATGTCTGTGAGGCTAGCCTCAGCTAGTTTTAGTTTAATTTTAGTTACAAATTTAGATTTTACATTTTCAATTTGACTTACATTTGCAAATCACAATTTACGATTTAGATTTTACATTTGCAATTTATCTGTGAATCTCAATTTACGTTTACGAAATGTTTTGGCAGCTATCTAACTCCATAGAGACCCTTCCACACTGGGCAAGACAGAAAATGCGGAGTGTTCTGCGACCTCTACAAAGACATGCTGTAGTTCCAATTCCACCAAAAGTTCCCTCGCTTATCAGCATGGAACTACTGAATCTCTATCAAATGAATCCCTTCTGCTGCATGATCACATTCTGGACAAAAAGCTCAACTTCATGTGCCTAACTGAAACCTGGCATCAACCTGGAGTCTACTCATCTCTAAATGAGGCCTGCCCACCTGGATATGAATATATTGAAAAGGTACGTGAAAATGGCTGTGGTGGCGGTCTAGCCATCATACACCAGGCTGAGCTGAAACTGTCTCTCCTGCCACTGCCTAATCTGTCTTCTTTTCAATGTCTTGCCACAAAAACCAGACCTCCCTTCTCCATGATCATTCTTCCACTCCCTCCAATCTGACCATGTCTCACCAGCACTCAAGACTGCTGTAATCAGCCCCCATCTCAAAAAATCCACCCTGGATCCAGAAATTCTGGCCAATTATAGACCTATCTCCAACCTTCCTTTCCTCTCCAAAGTGTTAGAAAAATGTCCAGTCTGGTTTTCGGCCGGCCCGCAGTACTAAAACTGTGCTACTTAGGGTCACTAACGACCTTCTGATGACTGCTGATGCCAGCCTTGAACTGGTTCCACTCCTATCTGTCAGACAGGACTACGTATGTCTCCCTGGGGGCGTTGAGGTCTCTGACGTGCGCTGTCACTTGCGGTGTCCCACAAGGATCTGTTCTTGGCCCCATCCTGTTCATATTGTATATGCTCCCCCTGGGTTATGTCATCAGCCGGCATGGTATATCCTTCCATTACTATACTGATGACACCCAGCTATACCTCAAAACTCCCCCTAATCCCGCCGCTGCCAGGACATGTTTTAGCACCTGCCTTGAGGAGATAAGGGTGTGGATTAAACAAAACGTCCTCCAACTCAACAGCACCAAAACTGAGGCCTTCCTTGTTGGTATCCCTCACCAGGTCCAGTACTTTCCCATAACCCACCTCACTATTGCAGATGCCAAACCATCTCTCGCTCTTCCTCTATCACAAATGTTGGTGTCAAGTTTGAGCCCTCCCTGGCCTTTGTCACCCATATCAAGCATCTATGCAAGACATCACGTTACCAGCTAAAAAATATCGCCAAACTCCATCCCACCCTAACTATGTCTGATGCCGAGAAGTTTGTTCACAGCTTTCTCTCCTCAAGGCTGGACTACTGCAATGCAATCTTCATCGCGATCCCTGGCAAGAGCCTCCAGAAGCTCAAATACATCTTGAACAGTGCAGCCAAGATCCTGATGAGAGTGCGGAAATACCATCATATCACACCCATCCTGGCATCTCTGCACTGGCTCCCCATTTCATACAGGATTGCATTTATAATCCTTCTCCTGACTTTCCAATGCACTCAGAGAAATGCACCTCCCTACCTCAAAGAACTGCTCACTCAAAACTCCTCCCAAAATCTCCGGTCTGGCAGCAGCCTGTTCCTCCACACCCCCAGGACTAAGCTCTGCTCTATAGGTGATCGGGCTTTCTGCTCTACTGCCCCCCACCTTTGGAATGCCCTCCCTGACCATCTGAGGACACCACAGACTCTGGGCTCCTTTAAAGCGGGCTTAAAGACCTTTTTATACAGGAGAGCCTTCTGTTGAATGTGTTTGTTTGTACACTGCCCGGCCAAAAAAAAAGTCGCACACTCTAATATTTCGTTGGACCGCCTTTAGCTTTGATTACGGCGTGCATTTGTTGTGGCATTGTTTCGACAACCTTATGCAATATCACAACATTTATTTCCATCCAGAGTAGCATAAGTTTTTGGCTGAGATCTTGTATTGACGACGGGAGAGTCGAACCACTCCGTAAAGTTTTCTCCAGCACATCCCAAAGACTTTCAATGGGGTTAAGGTCAGGAATCTGGTGGCTAATTCATGTGTGAAAATGATTCCTCATGCTCCCTGAACCACTCTTTCACAATTTGAGCCCGATGAATCTTGGCATTGTCATCCTGGCATATGCCCATTGATGGGATAACCTGGTCATTCAGTACATTCAGGTACTTCGCTGACTTCATTTTATTGCTGCATAATGTTGCTGAGCCTAGACCTGACCAACTGAAGCAACCCCAGATCATAACACTGCCTCCAGAGGCTTGTACAGTGGGCACTATGCATGACGGATTCAATGGCGACTTTTTTTTTGGCCGGGCAGTGTATATGCCACTTGCAGCACCTATGTCTTTTTCTGTAGTGTTTGTCCACATCTCTGTTTTATTTATTATTAAAAAAATGGTTAATGCCCTCTTGTAAATAGCACTTTGGGATTGTTTCTTACAATGAAAAGCTCTGTTACTCTTACTTCACTGTATTGTCATTCAGCGTATGCTCTTATTCAGAGGGACATACAATGCAAACAGAAGTGCAAAGATTAGTGCTCAAAGTTCAGTAATTCCCTAGAGGGGGAAAAAATTGTTCCAGGAGAGAGAGATGTACTGCTGACTCGATTGACAACTAATGGTCAGTAGGGTATAATTAACACCCTAATGAACACCAAGTTTTGCAAACAAGAAAAAAACTACCCTGAATGAGCATTAAGCTACATTAAACAATAAAGAGCAAAGAACCGCAGGCTTTTGTCACACGCCGCAATACACCCCGGGAGGGAGATGTGGCAGTTCCGCGGTTTGCCCCCATAAATGTGCCACATGTTGAGAGAGAGCACACCCACACAGAACATGAAAGTAAATTAAAACACTTTGTCCTTCACCCTTCCTCCTCACAGGTTCCGGGCAAAAACAATAAGCTAAAACATCAAAGACAAAATAACAAACTAAAACAATCCAAACTCCACGACCGCTTGTTCCGTCAACTTGTCAGCTCACCAGCCAGGTTTGTTAGTTTGTTTGTCTCTTCAGTGCTCTCACAAACT